>JAHHFK020000111.1:0-600000 GCA_024533555.2 Aedes koreicus
TTTTGTGTTTTGAATTATAAAATAGATTTTACCAAGAAAGTTACATATCAATAATTTTTTAATTATTCTTATCGCATACCTTATTAAAAATGCTATCATTTTGAACAGTGGAAAATTCTGGAAAAAAATAAGTTACAATGAAAAAAAATTTTAAAAATAAATTACAATTTTCAACATTAAAAAAAGCAATTAAGAAAATTTAAAAAATTTTATCACCCTAATTTTGTAAGAAATTCTATCAATTTTAGAAGCAAAAAGTAGCACTAAATTGCTGGCATTTTTCTAGATGCACCGTTTGGAAGATATTACTGATTTAATGTTGATTTTTTTGATAACTTAATCAGTTTTCCCTCAGTTCACACATACTCCGTATTTTTCCAGTTTCAAAAGTATTTTTTTTAAAAGAAAGATTGAAAAATTTTGAGTTAAAAATGGTAACAAAAACAAAAAAAAGATTCAGGTAAAATTCACAATCCTTAAAAGTATTTTTGAAAAAACAGAAGTTGCGTCCACTAGGAACAATGATTTCTTCAAGTGATTTTGGTGAAATTTGTACTAGAAAACGTGCTAACAAGTATTAGATGAGTAATTTAGATGCTACCAGTTAGCGCCGTACAGTTAGTGATTGTAAACATGTGGTCTTTGTTGGAACTAGTCACCATGGCCACGCTGGCCATGGCAGGCTAGCTCCGTCGATGACCGTTTCTTAATAAAATAAAAAGAACGCAATTGATCACCTTCCACATCAAGCTAGACGGCTTTCGGCCCTCCAATCAACAACCGCGCTCTCTATTCATTCCAGAGTATACAATTTACGTCTTACCAAATAACAATATATACGCCGTAAATCCTCACTCAACTCTCAAACTCGTACCTGAAGGTTGACATCTACCTAGGCGTTCAACTCTTCCTATCTTCCAACAGTGCTTTACCCAGCATTCTATGATTTTCTACCCGTGAGCTGTATAATAATGTCTGACTCAGTTCTGAATTCATCCAGTATCTACCAAACTGTAAATGCAGAAAGGTTGCTCGTAGCATAATGAGTATAGTAATTTCAGCTCATAATCCATTTAGTTGAGATCCAGTATTGTTTGATAACATAATAATTATAAAGGAAAGTATAACACGTTTTGGTGCAAAGGTAAGTTTTAAATACACATTTTAATTATATATCTTGTAACATTTTGTACAAAACTAACAATTGGAAAATATTTTTCTATGTTACAGATTACAAAATGAGTAAAATAAGATGTATTCGCCCATTCAAAGACATTCAGTGTTCGAAAGAGCTGCGATATCTCACGGATGGTATCATCCAAAAACTAAAATCAATTGGATTTTTCCAAGGTATCCACACTGAACACCAAGGATTTTCGTATTTGTTCGTCTTGCCGTCTACATATTGATTCAAGAGCTCACCTCACCCAAAACGAAGAACAAAGCGTAGCCGGATGCTCAGGGGGGGGGGGGGGAGCGACAAGAATGCACAACTGTTGACGGGGGGGGGAGGGGAATACAGAGTGAAGACAATGACAAAAATCATGGAAGAAACAGTGTTCCTGATAGTAGGATTTTGTAACTTGTTTTTCAAAGTGACTTTTAAGGCAGAGAATTTCACTCGAATCTTTAAGCTGTATTGTCATTTTAACTCAAAATTTTCCAATTTTCCGAAAAAAATACTTTTGAAACTGAAAAAACACGGAGTACATCCGAAAAGGGCCAAAACTTATTAAGTTATCAAAAAAATCAATATTAAATCCAAGTAATATCTTCTAAACGGTGCATCTTAGAAAAATGTTAGCGAAGTACTTTTTTGCATGCAAATTTGATGTACTTTCATAAAATTAGGGTGACAAACTTTTTTGACTTTTCTTAATAGCTTTTTTTGAAAATTGTAATTTTTTTAAAAAAACATTTTTTTTCATTGTAACCTATTTTTCTCCAGAACAACCCACTGTGCACTAGATAGCATTTTTCAGTCAGCTATAACATAAGAATAATTAAAAAATTATTGACATGTAACTTTTAAGGGAAAATCTATATTTTAGTTCAAAACACAAAAACCAAACTTTTTTTTTACCGTGCATATTTTTTCCATATAGCACCAACAATTGTCTAAAACTTCGCCGAAGACACCAAACCAATCGGACAAACCGTTTCCGAGATACAATTTTTTGAAGATATCATGTGCATTTTTCATAGGCCCTTCTCATAAGTAAGGCTAGATTCAAAATGGCGAACCAAGGTGCAAAACGGCGGTTTTTCTTCCCCAAAAACTTGTATGCAAGGTTTCATGCAAATCAAAAAATATGAAAATTACTCGTTGCTGAAATGATATGGAACCGCTCGTACGAAGTCAACGATGTTGTTTTTGTGCTGAAGCAGGCAAATCCTCCAAACTCTCCAGAACTACGCCCAATAGAAAAATGCTGGGCAATTAAGAAAGGCAAGCTCCGGAAAACAAGGAAGGTCTTCAAAAACTATAAGGATTTGAAGAAAGAGTGGATGAAAGTGTGTATAAAAGATGGCGCAAGTGTTTTGATGGGTAACGTTAAGTCTAAGGTGCGGTAAATTTCCGGAGGAGTCTAGGAGAAGGAGTTTAATGAACCAACTTTCCAAAAAAAATAGCTAATATATTTGTTTTGAAATTGGAATTATCGTCCCATCATTATGGGATCCCAGTAGTGGACACCAAAGATGTGAGGAGAAAGTATCGATAGGTCCGATAGCGTTCGGCAGGCTGTAAAATTGAATAGAAGTAGTTTGAATTTGAGCGTAGGGCTTTTGTCAATTAGTATTTCGGGATCTTATGATGATATGAAGGTATTTCCAATTTCAAAACATTATAATTTAATTAGCATTGTTCTATGTGTTTGTTTATTCCCTCAGAGTTTCAAAAATATCCGACTTAATATGAATTTTGGCTGATCATTTTTGGGTCTGTTGCATTTTTTCGAGAACAATCTTTTAACAAAACTGAACAAGAGATACACTGAGGCAAAAAACACTGACAGGCAACCTTTACCACCCTGTAGAATTCTCTAACTGAGAATGATAAGATGGGTACCTCAACTTCAATGTTAGAATTTATGGTTTGTATGTAAACATGACCTCAGTGCTCACCAAGACATATTCGGTCACCTGCCTATCGTTACCGTCCAGGGTTAGATATGTCTATTCGTACAATACCACCACCACATCACGCTTCGCCGGGAAAATTTCTTGGACTATTATCTTCACCTGCTGCTTCGGCCGGCTTGGAACTGAGCTCTCCATGACAATATCAATAGACTTCATTCCGGTTGCACCGACTTCTCGGCCCAAGGTACGGGACGATTTCCTTCACCTCGTTATCCTGTCGCTTTTTGCTTCGTCCAGCAATGCAATGATCTTGTAGAGCTCCACAATGGCAGTTTCTTCTCCCTAAACATACCGTCGAAGACAAGTTTTTTACTGCTCTCGCTACGACTTTAACAAAACCAATGATATCGCTGTCAAAGTTTGACTTTAAGCAATGGATTCATCTAAGTTGACAAAATGTCGTATATAATGGAAAATTGTTGATTTTCTTAATGCAGACGTTTATTAATTTGATGTAATTCATAGCTTATGCCACCCTAGCTAGCACCATATTCGAGCAGGGTGAACATTATCCGTTGCATTGACTTGTTACATCATATGCTACTATTTGTGTTTCAATCTAAGGCCATTTTTTCCTGAGAATAATCTAGCGGTGTCAATATTATACGATCATGCACAGTAGGATTTCCTCATAAACTATGGATGAATTATTCCGAAAATCGATTGGATAATCCATCAACCACATCGCCATGACTTTTTTCAGTTTTTTTTTTCTTGTGGTTGACCTATGATATAACATCTTATTCCCACTGCTCTATTTGAAGAACATTCAGATATCGCCAGCCGATGAGCAAAATAAAAATAAAACAATCTGAGGAGAGAAAAACAACTTGCAAAACACCTGGGATTTTACCAAGTTCATTGCCATCGGTATCATCGTCATCACCACCAACATTATAATCATCATGATCATCATCAACAACAACAATAACGCTTTGCGCGAGTAAATAAACCTACACCCATGCAAAATCTCTGGAGCTCCGCGTGTGCTTTGCTGATAAATTCGCAGAAATGTTTGGTTAGCACATGAATGAGGAAGATCGGAGGCTTCTCCGTTCCGTGAACAGCAATCCACCGGTTGGAACGGTGGGAGGGGCCGCTCACCCATCGCATTTTCTTGGCTTTCCTTCAGTGAATTGTGATACTTTTGTGTTTACCCAGAGCCCACCATAAACTTGCAAATTCAGCTCAATTGGTTTGAACTCAGCTGGAAAATTACGGTGGGAGGACAGTCCTATATTTGAAGGATAGCTGTATGTAGGTAACTATCTACCAGCCACGTCAAATAGGCTTATTCGTCAACAGCTTTCTCTCACTTCGTAAACAACACTTTCGTCCATGGGCGATTGAAGAGATAACGTGGTTAAAATTCTAGGAAGGGAGGATGGGTGAAGAAAGAAACAGAAGGGGTGCGAAATTCTTTCCGCATTTCCCTTATCCACTCGATAATTCTGGGGAAGGAGCGCAAAAAAAACCAGCAACAACTGCGCATCAGTAAAATTCAAACTGAAGTTTGAATCATCCACAGCTCTTCGTCATGGGGTCGTTGGGTGTTGTGTTGCGTAGCTTTCAGATTATTAATATTTATTGTATCAATCTTGACCTCAGTTTCAAGGAATAACAATTATGCACATTATTGAGTTCTAGGCTGAATGGAAAATTATTGGGGTTTAAGTGAGAAAACAGGGGAATACGCGTGTCATGGTTGCCATGGCACGGGCAATTTTCAACTTACTATATCCTCTTAATATAACATGAGATCACTAAGCGAGAATTACTATTACTTTTTCTTGATGACATTTTCGTTACGTGAAGTCATAATAAATCAATAAATACCTATTATTTACCAATAGCGATTCAAAAGAATTCTTTACTCATGAGCACGTTTGGTCAGTAGTACCATGGCGTTGTGTGAGCAGACAGGAATATCAGAATTTACGTTTTATTTTTACAAGAGAATCTGTTGTTTTGGAAAGAATAACAAACACAAGGGAGAAGTCAAAGGTACTGTTTATTCCATGATAGATTGACAAACATAATGCGCACCGAAAAGTTTCATATCATCAGTACTACCAGATGAAGGCAAAGGTTAAAGATCGACTAGATGAGCCAAAGTGGTAATTGATGTTGAAAACAATTTTGGGGGATTTGTTGTTGTGTGGTTGTGTTCATCATTATAAAAACAAAAATAATGAAAACGTGATAATAGACTAGTTGAAGAAATGTTCAATGTCAAATGTGGAAAAAATAGGCAACGAAATGCTAGTAGTTGTTTGCCCTACTCAAAAGCATTGAGCTGGCTGCTCAATCTAGTTACACAAAGTTCGAAATTTGGCTTGGGGCCACAGTGAATTTCTTTCTTTCATCAGACTGATTAATGATGTCAACATGTTTGGTAAGTACTACGATTTGTTTGGCAAATTTGACCATGAAAAATCATGAATGGTGTGGATATAGAAGCTCGTTAAAAGGCTCAATTCAATAAATACATTATTTAGTGATCGACAGTGCTTACTTACCTTCTAGATCATTGGTAGACTTCGAATAATCCCACATCTCTAAAAAAAAATAGAAAGCGCGGAAATTATCGATAATCTTCCAAATTTGAAAATTTATAGTTTCAGTTTGTTCATTGATTGCAGTTTTTGGAGCAGGACAAGGAGCAATAACACGACATTATCAAGCTATACAGGGTGAGTGGGAATTTCTGTCAGTGAGGTATATGGTCAGAAAAATGAGTAGCTTTCATGAATTTTAATGTTCAATGTTTTTCCTTTTTGGTATAGCTTTAACATTTGTCTTAATTTAGTTCAGTTCAAATCTTTCTTCCTTTGCGTTAATTACAGCCGCATGCGTTGTTGGAAAGCGCCACAGCTGGTAAGTGCGATACCTTTAGGCATGTCATTCCATATTTTTACCAAACGTTTCTTAAAAGTTTCCACGGTTAGTCCTTTGGTATTCCCCAGTTTTTCCAGTAAGTAGCCCAATGCAAAGAAGTCGAGAGGATTCAAATCAGGTGAAGAGGCAGGCCATTCTTTTGACGGAATAAAATTCGGAAAAATCAAACCAAGCCTGCGTAGCTTTCGCCTGGCGGGACGGTGGGAAGCAGTATGGTGCATTCTTATAGTGCTTCTTGTCGAAAGGAAGCAAAAGATTCTTCAAAACTTTATCGATGTAATATTTGCTGATGGTTTTAACATCTGATTCAATGAACAGCAATGGAAACTTCAAAGTTTTGGAGAAACATCTCCAAACTATCACCCTTGAAACATTCTGGAACCTTTGAACAGCTAGTGTATCACGAGAAATATCAGAAAGATGTGCTGCATTCAACCGATCATTTTGCTGATTGAGGTGATCCTGTAGCAGGATCATTTTTTCTGTGCTGCTTGAGCAGCTTATGACATCTTCCGACTCTTGCTTTTCCGTCAAGCCATGAACCCGTTGTTTTTTGTGTGGATTCAGTCCAAGGTTGCCTTTAACACTCCTGATCACTGAGTACGACGTTCCCAGTTCGTTGGCCATCTTTCGGCCAGACGGCCATCTTTCCGCCGAATTCGTTCTGTCACTCGTTTGATGGCTCCTGGACACCTAACAGTGCGTTAACGGCCAGGTCTGGGTGGTATTTTCCAAGAACCGGTTTCGTTGTAGCATTTGATTGTGCTATAGACTGTTTCGAAAAATATAAATACACTTTCTTTCTCAAATAAAAAAGACCATACTGTGATTTTTAATTATTTTATTCTCAAACATAGTAAACAACAATGTTTTCTTTCCATCTTCATTTCAATTTGCTTGATTTTTCGTAGGGTAGGCGAGTTCTCTAACTTTTCCCTTAACATTACTCATAAAAAGCTTCTTCATAGTGCTTTCTCCTACCATTTTTACCACTTTTGACCAATTTTTCTTAAATATGTCAACACTATCCGCTGGTTTCATGTGTTTTCTCAGCTTCGCCTTCGTCAAAGCCCAGAAAGTTTCGATTGGGCGAATCACTGGGCAGTATGGTGGATTCATCTGCTTTGGTACAAATACAACATTGTTGCTTTTTTACCACTCTAGTGCATATTTAGAGTAATGGCAGGAAGCAAGATCAGGCCAAAAGATTGTAGGCTTTTTATGCTGTTTGATCAAGGGTAGCAATATTAGAGCATGTGAAATTGTATTTCATTCCACACGAAACAGCAACTTGCATGAAACAGTTCTAACAAAGAGGAGCTTTTGCATACAACATTATCGACAATTTTTTTATGTATCGACTGTCCTAGAACTTTAAACGATTTATAATCTAAATGTGTACATTTTGTGACGCTCCATTTATGTGCATGATATTGAACAGAAATTCACATTACTTTTTCCAGCTGTGTATATTGCTGAATGCGTTGTCAATACTGGCCAATGCATGATTGTAGCAAACTTCTATACTGGCACTGGTAGAAGGCAAATAAACGAGCCGTGGAGGTATCTGTCAGTTCATGGCCGTGTAATTTCCAGTGATTCAACAAAAAAAATAATCTTCACGCCCTATTTTTCAGCTCTTGATGTGATGTTGCATCACATGGCATTATTTCACATGATATTTTGATTTCTTCTAAGTGACAACCATTATTTTTGGATTAGCATCTATTTGCTCATAAAATTCAGCCATTAATTGAATTACGTGACACGAAATTTGAATCTTATGTTATGTTCTTATCCTGTGGTGTTCATTTCGTTCCTCCCTCGCCAAATGCGTGTGGACTCTCAAAATAAAATGTTGCCGAACTCGGTCGTTGGCCTTCGACAAAAAATATTTTAAGGATGCTAGAAGTTGTTGCCATGTTCAGATAATCAGACTAATGAATATTATAAGCAAATGAACTCCGTGTGTTACGCTGCGTAACCATGTATCACTAGTAAAGTTTAGTTTCAATACATTTCGTTTTTACTTAAGACTGCATCTATAATTTTCCAGCATTTCATTTCATTAATAATCGTAATAATCGTAATTATTCCTCGAAATAATCGCTTTGTAATCTTTTCCGGAAGACAGCCAATTTGAACTTGTAACTTGTCGTGACGCGTGGAACTGACTGCGTCAAAAATAAATCTGTTGTTGATAATAACACCAAAGGCAAGGATCATGTTAATTTAAGACTTTCAAATTCCAGTTTTCAGTCTAGTGGCTTTTTTTTACGTTTTGCGGACATAGAATTGAGGGTATAAAATATATTCTAGAAGCTGTTGTAAATGTAGTATCTCGAACATTGAGTTTGAGTTTGTCAGTATTTATTATTTTGGGTTTCAAATTAGGATTTAATAATACATCATATACACTTACGATTAGGTCACAAAGTATTTACGCGTAAAAAGGATTACATCAGTTGAAATATTTATTATTTTTAAGAGTGTACTATTGCGTAACTAAGTTCTCTCTGTTTGTCAGAAGATGGCTCTACTAGTAAGAGCTGGTCGATTTTGATATTTCCAAAACGTCGTTAACCAAGGTTAGACATATGATTAACAAACCACTTTGACACATAAGTGATTTTTATTTTGCATTATATACACAGAAAAAAATAATCGTTTAACCTCAAACCAAAGGAGGCGTAAACAACAAAATTGATTGCAATCTTTCATGCGCCATACAACAATGTTTGCAATCTTTCATACAACAGGCTAAATTCAGGCGTTATCTGGCTTAAATTTACTTGAAATATCCCATTATTTTCTGCCAAAACTAGCATTCCCTTTATGTGCATTAGATAACGCAGAAAACTAAATGTTTTTTTTTATCTGTGTACTTCTGGTTGTGTGCAAATGTCTAATGTTGTACCAAACCATTGTCGTTTGCGGGAAGTGTTGATTTGCTTCTTCCATTTCAAGAAAATGGCAGTTCAAGCGAATCGAGAGCTTCAAAAAGTGTACGGAGATGCTTCCTTAAGTAAAACAATATGCCGTGGTTGGTTCCGTCGCTTAAAAGACGGTGGTTTTGATGTTGATGACCGTTTACGTGAAGTAAGACCTAAAACCTACGAAAACGCTGAATTGGAGGCATTGCTCGATGAGGATTCGTACCAAAAAAGAAGAGCTTGCTTTAGCATGAAAGACTGTATTCGATGAAATTTGGACACACAAAATAGGTCACCAAAAATTTTCCTTGAGCCAGATTCTTTTCAAACTTTCTGGAAATAAAGTACTACTAAATGGTTCAGTTTTGACATCATTGGTTTATTGAACCTCTTCTCCCAACCTAAATGCCCGCACCTTTGCCTTGACCCCTTTCATCAAATTTTGGGCAATGATAGGACTGACTTGCTTACTTACTTTTAACCACATTTTCTTTAGTTAAAGTTCATTTTCTATCAGTTTTGGAGTTTTAACGAGCTTTGCCTTCATGATTGCCCAAAATTTTTCAATTGGGTGAAGTTCCGGAGTGTTGACGTCTTTTGGTACAAAAACGACATTATTATCTTTGTACCAGTCTAAGACGGGCCGGGCATAGTAGCAAGATGCCAAATCCGGCCAAAACAGTGTCGGGCCATCGTGAGATCTCAAGAAGGGCAGAAGTCGTTTTTGGAGGCATTCGTCCTTGTAGATTTGTCCGTTGACGGTCCCAGAGGTGATGAAGGGCTGACTCATTTTGCCCCATCCGCAGATCGCTTGCCAGACAAGGAATTTTTGGCGAATTTCGACAGTTTCTTCTTCCGTACACTCTCCGGAACGGCCGACTTAGAGGTGGCGAAGTAGTGTTCCTGTCCTGGCATTTGTTTGGTGTCGGCTTTAATGTAGGTCTCATCGTCCATCACAATGCAGAACGGTTTTGTGAGCCACTCCCTGTACAGTTTTCTTGCACGAGTTTTGGCCACCGAGTTCTGTTTATCGCTCCGGTTCGGTGCCTTCTGGACCTTGTACACATGTAATCCAGAACGTTTCATTGTTTTCTGCACAAAACAAACTGAAACTTTCGCCTTTTTCTCAACATCCCTGATCGAAATGTTGGGATAACGCTTAAATTGGTTCAATTCCATCCTGGCCTTCTCCGGATTTGATGTGCCACGTTTTTTGCCACTACCATTTTTCCGCCTGGTTGTCTTACGGTCCTTGAACGTTTTGATCACATGAGATACGGTTGAATGTGCGATTCCGAGCTGTTTTCCGATCCATCGATGAGAAGCGTTTAGGTTTTCGAAGTGAGTGCCCAAAATTTGTTGGCGCACTATTTCTTCATTCGAAGCCATCACGGAAATCACTCGACCGATTTTCACGAAACTCATTACACAATTGACACAACACAATGAAATACATTCAGTTAAAATTTCAATAATGTTTACCCACACGCTAAAAAGTTACGAACAATTGCGTGTGTCCAAATGCTCCAAACTCCAAATGCTTCTACGTCGTCAACTCGGCCGAATATTCACACTGCGAAGGTTATGCTGTGTATTTGGTGAGACCAAATCGGTTTTTTTTTTTGGGGGGCCCCCCCCAAAACAAAACGGGGGGGGGGGGTACAAAATAATTTGGGTGGTTTTTTTGGGAGCGCGGGGGAAAAAACCGCCAAAAAAAGAACAAAAGGAAAAAAAATTTTTGTGGGTGAAAAAATCGGCCTCACGATGCCAAGCCTGTTAAAACCTACTTGGGAACGCTCAAATGGGAAGTCCTACCCCCACCCGCCATATTCCCCAGATATTGCGCCGTCCAATTATTACCTGTTCCGTTCAATGACACATGATCTGGCTGATCAGCAGTTCTACTCATGTGCAGACATCAGAAAATGGCTTGATTCGTGGATAGGCTCAAAAGACGAACATTTCTACTGTCAAGGTATTCGAGCTCTGCCAGAAAGCTGGGGAAAGTTGTGTTTAGCGATGGGCAATACCTTGAATGATTCATTGGTATGATTCTGTTTATAATAGAGCTACATTTTTATCACTAAAAAAAGCATCATCATATCAATATCAATATCATGAACTATTTGGTTTACATAAGTAACATGTAATGCTGTCTCATCAAAATTCTCCCTGCTACAAATCACTAATGAGGAATCAACGCATGAGTTTTCATGAATGAGTCATTCAAAACGCTATTTTCAGATTGCAATGGAACGAAACAGAACAAGCAATTGTTTTGCAACCTAATAACATTCCGCGAAATTCCGCGAAATTTCAATTTTAATATTAATGCGGAATTTGGCTTGGCTTTTTTTTTGCTTTTAGTGTACGTTGAACGAGTTCAGATACGAATAAACACTTCTGAGCCCTTTTACTCGCAAGCCGTTGGCTACACGAAAACCTACGGAATCATCGTGTAGGGGAAACTTTCCCCTACATGATGATGGTATTGGTTTGCGTGGGTGGCCTACGCTTTGCGAGGAAATAGGCTCAGAAATGTTTGTTTACAAATGTTGATAGGCCCTTTTCTATTGTTAATCAAGAAGTGTGGATTTCAATACGAACTTTTTTCTACTTGCACTATTATGAGTAATTTAATGTTTATGTAAATGAGTGACTGGTGTTGTTAGCATGCATACCTCTCACTCTAAAGTCACGAGTTCATATCTCACCTCCATACAACTCACGAATACGCAAAGGGCATTAAATGGACAAAAATAATAAATCATCCTTTCTTAGCTAAGTCGGTGTAGGCGAATCTCCTAAGCAATACTTTGTTGGCTGGATCGATTCCCGGTTTGTGGATTTTTTCGTACAGGAAAATTTTCCGACTCCCTGGATGTATGAAGCAATAATACTTATAAAAAAAAAAAAAAAAAAGAATCACGGATAGATGTCAAATAATAACTGTGAAAGTGTATTTGGAACAATAAATTGAGAAGTGCTTTACGAAGGTTAGACGCTTATAAAAAAATCTCCGCTGCAGGGTTTTCAATCACTTTTGTGTTTTGTGCTGCTTCTAATAAATAAAACCCACACACACTTGGATGACATATGTATTTGTTTGTGGAAATAGACAAATCATTTGTCAATTACTCGAAACTATGTGCACTCCTACGAAATCTAAAATAATACCACACACAATTATATCTATTAAGTAGATTTAGCTTATTACAAAATATTGCTTAATCACTTTATTTTTTCTAATTCTGGTAAAGCATAATTGTGTTATTCCACAGCCAAACTTGAAGATCACAGTTTCAGTTTCTTAAACATCCAATAACTAATAAAACTTGAAAACATCAAGACATGTTTTACGGTGTTACAGTCCACACATTACACCATGTAAACCGCGTTCAACTCGATCATCACTCGACTTTTTTCAGCATAATAGAACGTATCAAGCCGCATCACAGCCGGAAGCAAATTCTAGTCACAACCGCGCACGTCACTGACCTTGTTCATTTGATCTTCACATTGCGGCAAACCCGCCAGCTTCTTCTTATCAACGCAAACCGAAAATAGATTTCGCAGAGTTCTAACAATTCAACCAAGTAGTCGGTACTATTCTTAGGCAATTCCATCTTTTGAGCATGCGATTAAGTGCAACTAGTATCGTTCATTGTACCAGTCGTGCTATTGTTGCGCGAATAATTTATGCTAGAGAACAAATAACCATAGATACTCACCTTCCTTGTTCGCGCAATGAGCCGCTAGTGAGTATAGATGATTTCCCAAGTTTTCTCTCTTCCTCTCTTTCTCGCGCGGTGAGAAGGTTTTTGGCACAGTCAATGAGGCTGCTTACTGACACTCGAAATAATCGTTTCTGAAGCTAATGCACCGGCATTTGTTTGTAAACAAACCACGTGGACCGGCACCGTTTTAATTAAACTCAAATTCAAGAGAACGAACGTGTCTGATAATAATTGAATGCGCGTCTCTCCTTGATCCTGTTCGATTCTTTTATTAATTGCTTTATGTGTTCCTTATGTTCAGGTTCATACCCCGTGGACGGCAATCCAAGCACAAGCAGCGAAGAACGAGAACGGAGAATTCTTCGCTGCCACAGGCACACAAGTTTCAATTTAAGATGATTTCAGAAATATCACTTATCTGGCTGCTCATCTTCTCGGTCACCGCTGAAGAAAAAGGCCATTTATAAACCAACTTTGTTTAGCACACTATGAGACCTCTCGGTAGGTCTGTCCTGTTGTTTTGGGTTCTTTTCCCAGATGTACGGTTAAAAATAGCCACAGTGTTCAGGAAATTCTCTGATCCAATGACATGGATTTCAAGGGCACCACAATGGCGAGCTCAGCGAAGATCACGTAAATGCAGCACGAAAGACACTGTTCTTATCATACGATGCGACTAAGCTACGCCTTGGCTCCATAAGTTCGTAAAACCGCACCAGACGTTGCTATGTTCACGTTGATTCTAATTTATGAAAATTTCTGCTTCTTAGCACATAAAAGGCCAATTAGTTGAACAGACACTAAACCCAACACTTTTCTCATGAAAGCCTATAGCAATGCACAAAAAATAAAACCACTTCAGTACAGTTCTCATCCCATAACCTCCAACTCACGGAAGGCGCTATGAGAAAATAACATGAATCGAGCCTCTGCACGGCATTAAAAACCAAAACAAAACGCGAAGATTTCAACCATGCTCTACGATGGAACGTTTGCGCCGACGACGATGACGGGAGTTGCGGGCGTGCTTCTTCTTCGGGGGCTCATCTGCGACGTGACCCAATGTTATATGCTGTAGATATAGAAGACAGCCGGCTTCCAATAAGGCGTGCAGGAATCTCCCAGAAGAGCGAGAGAGTGCGATAGAGAGTGAGAAGATATGCTACGAACTCTCCCTTGACGTTATTATGCCCACCAATTCTCTCCGGATTTGAGATTTGCTTTTCCTTATCTTAACGCATCTTTCTCAGCATCCTTCGACTGGGCCGGAACGTGTTATGAATGTTTTCAATACTCTCGGAGTTTTCTACGAACTACCTTATTCTCACTCAACTATGCAGCAGCACGCACGCTTTGGAAGAGGCGACGGAAACCCTCACGGAATATAAGCTCTTTACGCAAACGCAGATAATCCAAGACTGATTGGTGCATGAGTTTGCCAGCGGCTGGTAAGCCCACGGATGCATACATGGAAGGAGCTAGCCGGGCGTCAGCCATCGACGGTCGGTTGGTTTGCTTGCGGTGGAAGTGGTGAGTCTAGCAATAAAGTCTATCGCGAGCGTGCGATTCAATGAATGAAAATAGACAAGACAAATTCGTGATGCTGCCACTAGGAAGACTGTCCCGAGTTCGAGTGAGTAACGAAAGATGGATTCGTGGTACAGAAATTATAATAAGAAATTTGACTTAAATGTCAAATTTATCGAGTGTTTGTATAAATAGCTAATACCACCTGTTCATTCGTTCGCTTGTAGCCAACTTATACAAACCGTCTATGCGCCCAATCGCCCTTCTTTGGAATCATCCTTTGATTGTCCTTCTTGGTATTGTCTGGGTATCCAAGGCCTACATGTCCATATTTGGATACACATGTCCACTATTTTGATTCAAACCAGTTTTTTTTAGCATGAAAAGTACTTACGAGGTCCGTCCACCCACAGATAAAAAGAAACATTGAATTTTCTACGTTATCTTATGCACATAAATGGAATGCTAGTTTTGGCAGAAAAAAATTGGATATTTCATGTAAATTTAAGCGAGATAACGCTTGAATATAGCCTGTTGTATGAAAGATTGCTAACATTGTTGTATGGCGCATGAAAGATTGCAAACAATTTCGTTGTTTACGTCTCCTTTAGCTTGGAACTAAACGAGGGGAAATGTTACGTGCTTGTTAAAATTAATTATTTTTTTCTGTGCCGCTCTTCATCATTACAAACTATAACATATAAGAGGCATTTATGAATTGAAAGATTGGCAATAATCTGTCATTCCGTTATGTTTATATTTGACACATTAAGAAACAAAAAGCATGGAACACTATATAGCATATCTGGAGGTTTATCAAGACATTAATCGGAAGGTTACACAGTTTGAAAGAAACGTTTAATTTTAAGTGTGATCTAATGCACATAAAGGGAATGCTACACACTTAGAAATTATGAATTTTACACGAGACGTAATTCATGTTTGTAAAAAGTCGGGAACGTAAGGAAAGATTGATTTTATTTTCTCATCTCTTTCAACTCATTCTTATGTGCTAAAGGACGCTTGCATGTGTCGGTCTCAGGAGACAGAAATTCACATGACATTTTGGTAGTGTGTAGATTTGTCAGAAAATAATGGGATATTTCATGTAAATTTTAGCCAGATTACGCCTGAAGATAGTTTGTTGTATGGAAGATTGCAAACATTGTTGTATGGCGTATGAAAGATTGCAAACAATATGGTTATTTACGCTTCCTTTGGCTTGATATCAAAGGAGGGGACATTTTACGCATCTGTTAAAACTCAGTATTTTTTTCTGTGTAGAAATAAAAATTCAATATTTTTATTGAAGTTATTAGCCCAAATCCAACACCGTCTATGGGTCCCATATTGAAGAACAGCATACCGAGAAAATGGTAATAAAAGCTGAAAACTTGTTTATCTTTTTTTTGCCTTGAGTTTTTGCATAACATGTGTAATATTAAAAATTATTTTCTAAATCCATTCATTTAATAAATAATATACACAATTTAAGAGAAACATTTAATTGTTTGCGTTATCTTATGCCCACAAGGGCAAGATTTGTGATAAATTCATGGGTTATTTCATATAATTCGAAGCCAGATATCGCTTAAATTAGGTCTGTCGTATGAGAGATTGCAAACAATTTCGTTGTTCACGCTTGCTTTGACTAACAACTGAAAAAGGGAATTTTAACGCTTCTATTGAAATTTAATTCTTTTTTCTGTGTAGAATTAAGAACAGTAGATTTTAAATTTAGAGACTTCCGACAATTAAGATTGCGGATTTGATTTGGAGACAAGACTTCGACTAATAACGATGATGTAATGACGTGCATGCAAAAATTCTTGTTCAATTTTGGTATTTGGTAGTTTAGCTATGCCACAAACGAATAATAAATGAATATTAAATGTATTTAAAATCTGCCTTAAAATTAATGTAATCCATTGTAATCGAATGCACCCTTTATCAATACTTAGGTCACAATGATCTTCAATTTAAAGCATTGTCCCAGAACAGTGTTACACTTCGAATGAAGTGAAACTCACTTATTCGCTTCCGATCAAATCACTTAATACCGATTCTCCGAAAAAAATTATAAATTATGAGAATCAGTTCCCAGCATTTTCCGATCGCTCGGTGCGAAAGATGTGAGATGTTGGTGAGTGAACAAGATTTTCTCTTGCACTTCCTGTTCCTGTTCAAGCGAGGACACTCTTTAGGAAAAAGAAGAACGGATATATGTTTTTCTTTATTTATGAACTGAGCTTAATTTTCATAACAAAAAGGAAATTTCACGAATTTGCAATGTTACTGTGGACTGGAACTTGTGGTTTTGTTTTATTAGAAGCAAATGTCTATTTTCATTTGTTCTAATCTAAAGATTTAAAATAACTGAAATTTTCACCGAAGCCTATCCTACATCCGTTTTCAGTTATGAAATATGGGAAGGTCCATTAATAATGTCACGCAGTAAGGGGGGAGGGGGGCTTTGGGTAAATCGTGACAATCCATAGCAAAAATGTTGAAGGTGCATAAAAAAAACGTGAGAAGGGTGGGAGGGGGGGGGGGGTGCTTTATAAAAAATCGCTTTTTGCGTGACATAATTAATGGACCTTCCCTATTGGAGAGTATTAATTATTCAGATTCTTTTCGAAAACTAGGATCTAAAAAACTGTTTAAAAAGAACCGATTATTTCTATTTTGGTTTTTGTATTGACATTTCGAGCTGTGTCCTTAAACGGGTACCTCACTTTATTCAAAACAGAAGCAATGGTAACTAAAAATTCTTACCAGACAAATAATGTTTCGATTTTGCAGTGTGATTATAGCCCATTTTATGAGATAATAAGAGATTGTATATCAATGTTGTTTTTGATGATGTTTCACATCCTGAACGGAACAAAAAATCTATACCTGAATCCGTGATCGGCAGTCATGAATTCGAGAACAAGCCAAAAACACCGTGAACTGAAACGCGTAAACGACAACTTGCTCGTGTGTTCAGGTATAAACCTCAGCAGCAGCATTGAAAAAGATTGGAAAAGCCCATAAGGCCATTGTCAAAGATGACCACAAGAAGCGGAAGCGGTCCGCTGGTGGATGTGTTTGGAAGAAAGAAACTTACAACACCTAAATATAGCGGGTGCTGAAGCAGGTTCCCGATTGGCCAAAATCATTCGGTGGATGACCCTCACATCGCGGAAAATTCCAACCGCCATTCGAAAGCTGCTGTCAGGAGAGCTATAGCCAAACACGCCGTTTCCGAGCGAACCAAAGCCGTGACCAAGTAATCCAGCATCATGACGAAGTGAGGTGGTGGCGGTAGCTGTTCCTCAGAACCCAAAACGGTCCTTTTCAGGGCCACCAAAATCAGTGGAAAAGAGAATCGGCGTGTGTTTGGAAGTGCTGAGAGCTGTGCTTGGGAGGGTCGGTCGCGAAAAATATCGGTCGTATGACGAAGCCGTAATGTTTTCGAAAATTCCGGAGAAAATACCAAAATCGAACCGAAATTTGACAGATAATCGCTTGTTCTAATCTGTTCTAATTTGTTTATGAGAAAAGTTTTCAGCAATTTTTAAACTAGTCGTAAAACAGAGATCAAGCTGGTAAAAGACGGGCAAAATAAATAATTTTTGCAGTTTTTATTGAGTAGTGCATGGGGAATATAGTTATAAATATGTTATACTTTTAATTCAGGAATTCAAAATTCATTCGAAGTCAACGCAAACATCCAGACTGCTTAAACAAATGGAAAAATCTCCATAGCCATCAATTTTGACGTTTTTGACTCATTTCCGCCAAAAGTGTAGTCACCTTTATATGAGTAAATGTAACAGCAGTCTTACAAAAAATCTTGTAAATTTAAGTCTACTTTGATGCACATAAAAGGAGCGGACCGTTAAACAGAAATTAGCGTCATTTCTTCAATTTAAAAGACCATAAAACATCGAAATGATAACATACATTACATGACGTAAAAATAAGTATAGGAACACAAAATGACATTTGCCAAATGCTGCTACTGTAAATGCAAATTAAAATGCTTTTTGCTGCCAGTTTTGATCGCAACGATCTAGTTCAAATTGTTGTCAGAAAAATTTAAGATGCGGAAATGAAATTTGATAAATAAAAGAAATAAAAAATAAAATAATTCAAATTTACTTCGGTCGTTGTCACCACGTTCGGATTAATGAATATTATTATCATTTACTATGTGTGTTACACCGCGTTCGGTAACGAATTACTGAAAAAAAAATGAATTGGATAACATTCCTTTTCATTTCCTTATACCCCAAATTTTCCTTTCAAGACTGTGCCTTTAATTATCGAGCATTACATTTTATGTTATGAAATTTGATTTGTTATGCATTTAATGTAGCATGAAGTAATCATTTTGTATTCTATCACGGAAAATAGTGAATTACAATTGTGACCTGTCGTGAAGCGTGGAACCGACTGCGTTAAAACTATCTCGGATGTTAATATAACACCAAAGACCACGATCATGTAAATTTCGTGGCTAAGTTTTAACGCTTTACGGATTAAGATTTGAGATTAGCAAATATATACTAGAAGCTATTCTAAATGTGGCATTCGGAACGTAATTTTGGGTGTGACAGTATTTATTATTTTGGGTTTCAAAATAGGGTTTGATAATACATCAGATAAAGTTTACAATTCAGTTGTGTTTATGTTTAGGTCTCAACGTATTTACGGGCAACAACGATTACATCACTCATAATACTCATTATTCTTAAGAGTGTGGAATTGACAAGTTGACATGTCTAAGACATGTCGGTCAGGTGGATGTTTTGGATATGTCGACATGTCAATCCCAGTTACATGAACTCAGATTTGAGTAACTCCAATTTTGACAAAAGTGACTCAAAATTGAATTTAAATTCGTGGCCGTTAACTAGTTTCATAAATTATCTCACTTCATCTCTGTTATGTTCCGTTCAGTTACATAGAGAATGTCTCTGTCGAAAAATAGGCTATGGGTGGCCTTCTCATTCCATCGCAATACCCGGAAGACTCGCGATAATTGTTTTATTTGGAGCTAGAATTTTTAAAACAATTCGTGATAAAACCTTTTATTTTTGGTGACAACCTACCGAGAACATTTTGATTGTGCAGGCAGCCACTATTTTTCGGAAAATACACTCTTAGAAATTCACAAGTAACGGAATCTACTTTTGACATAAGCGAAAAGACGTCAACAAATAAGTCATGTAAAATTAAGTGTTCCGAGATTGAAATCAGAAAACTGCGTTAGGTTGAATTTAAGTTCTCCTCAATTACAACTTGAATATATGTCAACTTAAACATATGATGATATTGAAACACAATTGTCCCCATTAATGGAGTTTATTTGAAGGCATGACATACTTACATGTCGGGTCAATTTCGGTGCCCTGAGATCGAGACATTCAAGCGTCCTGTAGCACATAAGAATGAGTTGAAAGAATTGGGAAAATATATTCAATCAAACCACCTTTTATATGCGTTTGTGTCAGTTTCAGGAGATAAAATTTTAAAAGAAATCTTTGTTTACGTTCCCCGAATTTTAACGGAGATGAATTACGTCTCGTGTAAAATAAATAATTTCTTAGTGTGTAGGTAAGTTTTGCTGTTCTTTCAAGGCACAATGCAATCAAAAAAGTCTTGTGCTCTAAACATGGTCATTTGCGGAACATATATTTCTAGGATCAAGTATTTTCGGAAACACCTATAGCTGTGATACAAGAAATAATGTGACAGCAACATGGAGAACAATGTGATAGTTCTCTGGGAGATTCAGAACATTCATTGAAGTAATCTATTTTCAAAACTGACACAAGGCGCCCGATATTATTGTAAATATGCGGTTTTACGTTTTTTTGACGTATTTCGTTCGAAATGAGAATGGTAGAACTTGTGTGATCTGTGATCTGATCATATCATTAGAAATTCCGAATATTATGTTTTAACGAGTCCATCCAAACTTTTCAAAACACATTGATGGTTTTCTGCAATGACATTTGCTGAAGAGAGTCATCGCTAACAGTGAACTTATTGATAGTCATTCCATTATGCTGCTGACATATGGCTGCAAGAGCCGTACATGGTGAACGGGTGAAAAATTAAAAACTCTCCATACGAGTTCCTGATAATGACAACCTTCATACCGCCAAGCATCTCTTCGCACCATTATCTACCATCAAGAACTATTTTCGTTTAACATAATTGCCAAGAAACCGTTCTTTGCAGCATTCCGGCGCGTTGATCTTGTCGTCTCGTCATCGAGAAAGAATAGCATAAGCGGCATTCCCGGCGTAATTATGCTTGCCGCGAGTTCTCCTGGTGTAAACATCGTGCCTCTATCTGAGATGAGAATCTCCCAGCCAACGACGCTTGGCTAGCTGGCTGGACGCAATTACATTGTAATGCCACTAGCTATGGTCCTTCCCTCGAAGAAAGCACAACGTCTGCTGCGATGTCATAGCAAGACGTCATTCCACTCATCGATGAGACTCATAATTAACAGCAGTTGTTCAGTTGAAGAGTGTTGCAATGCTAAATCATGCCGAGCAGGAGTGTTGTTATTGGAACTATCCGACAAGAATAGGAAACTGCACAGGCCTCTGATCTCTATTTATGTTGTTTTCCAGAGGTTATTGCAGTTCTAGGAAATTCAAGCTTATTAATAATTATTCAAATTAAAAAATTAGCATCAACACGTGTTAAGAATATTTCAATTTGCTAGTAGGATTCTCAAGGTAGCAGTGGGAAACCATTTTGCTACTTAGGTCAATGCTTCGTATTAGTTCATTCAATTTGATTTTCCGCTTCTGTACCATTAGAGCGTTTCCAGTCGAAATGACCTACCGACCAACTTCGAGTGTCTCCGATTTAATTGAAAATTTGTACACACGTTTTACCGACAAAAATAAGTTTTTTCCACTGATGCAAACAATTTTTGGACTCAAGAGTCAGTTTCAAAAAGGGCGTAAGCATTTTGAATAGCACTTCAATTAATAATTTGTAGCTCGAAAACCTTTGGTTGTACAAAAAAAACTGTCTAAGAACAAGTTGTGGCCCTATGTGTAAAGGCTGTGACAAAATATTCACTGAAAAAAAAATTCTTTTCGGAAAAAAATTAAAAATCAACATTAAAATTTAAATATCTCAAAAAAAGTTTTTTTGATTTTTTTAATTTATTTGATTGTAAAAATTTGAAGTTATAACGCAAATTTTTGCGGAAACTTCAGGATAAAAAAATGTCATGGGAAAAAGTTTCTAAGACATCAACTTTTGGTGTATTTCTCAAAATTTGAATGTTTGCGAGAGTAAACGTATTTTGATGATAAAAACTAATTTTTGAAGTATTTTGAAATTTTGTATTGCGTGCTAATGTTCTTCGTAAAAGCATTTGTTCGCGAGATATATCCGATTTAATTTTATCATATTCGAATAATATTCGAAAATACGACCTTTTCATAATTTTTTAGCGTTTCTATAGTAACCACAAAACGTTTCTCGAAATTTTTGTTAAGTTTCCTACAACTTTTTGTTTGACAGCAACACGATTGGATGAACAGTTCAAAAGATATGGGGTAAAATGGTTCAAACAGTATTTTTAAAATTGTCGTTTAACATATGGCTATTTTGCTTCTTATTGTATACTTTATACATTGTGTGTAAAAACTTAAAGCTCTTATGTCAATTTTGAAAAACTTCAGGGTGGAGAGATTTTAAGTGAAAAAAGTGTCTCTAAGTTCAACTTTTAAAGCAT
Source organism: Aedes koreicus (assembly GCA_024533555.2). Classification (NCBI taxonomy): domain Eukaryota; kingdom Metazoa; phylum Arthropoda; class Insecta; order Diptera; family Culicidae; genus Aedes; species Aedes koreicus. The sequence goes on from JAHHFK020000111.1 coordinate 21,999, forward strand.
TTTTAAAATCTCAATTATTTGCCAAAATAAACGTATTGCGATGTTGCAGAATATTTCCAGCAGAAAATACGGCCTTTTCATAAATTATTCGTGGTTCTCCAGCATCACAAAAATACCTTTTTTGAAATATGCGTTTAGTTTCCCACAACTCACTCTTAGCCAGCAAAACGATTCTATAAACAGCATAATAGGGAAAAATGATTGAAAAAACATTTCTTATATTTTAGTTCACTTGTAAAGACTGGATTCGGGAAAAAATAGACACACACAGGGATTAAATAACTACATTAGCTATATTTTGGCATAATTTATTTATTGAATTTCTTCCCCTAAGCTGAATGCTCGTACATTTCTCTTAACACTGCTCATGAGATCGTGGGCGAGGCTTTGTCCATCTTCCTTACACAATTTCTCCCAGTTTTTCTTCAAAGCTCTATCGGTTTTGAATGTTTTTCCGCTTTTCTTCAACTTCTTCTTCATTATCGCCCAAAACTTTTCGATCGGACGAAGTTCTGGTGTATTTGGCGGGTTCGCCTGCTTCGGGACCACATTAACGCCCTTCGCTTTGTACCAATCCATTACAGGCTCGGCGTAACGGCACGAAGCGAGATCCGGCCAGAACAGCGTGAGACCACGGTGAGAGCGGAGGAAAGGCAGCAAGCGCTTCTGCAAGCATTCCTCTCGATAAATCTGCCCGTTTATGGTGCCGGTTGTAACGAACGGCTTGCTGAACCGCCCGCACTCGCAGATCGCCTGCCACAACAGGTACATCTGCGCGAATTTGTCAATCTTTCTCTTCCGGAACTTTTCCGGAACCTCCATACGGGACGTACCGACAAAAAACTCGAGGCCGGGGATTTGTTTCGTGTCCGCCTTGGTATACGTCGTCCATGACGAGACAGCCTGGCTTGACCAGCCACTCACGGTACAGCATCCGCGCACGCAATTTGGCCACCGTGTTTTGCTTGTCAGTCCGGTTTGGCGCCTTCTTGACCTTAAAAACACGTAGCCCAGCCCCCAGCGTCTGCTGGACGAACCACTTCGACGAATTGACCTTTTTGGCCACGTCTCGGATGGAAAGGTTCGGGTTATTCTTAAAGTACTGCCTTATGTTCCGCGCCTTCTCTGGGTATTCCGTTTTCGATTTTCGGCCGCTTCCAGCGCGCCGCTCGATAGTCTTCGTCTCCTGCAACATCTTCACAACGCGAGACACGGTGGAATGGTGGATTGCAAGCCTTTTGCCGACCAGGATTATCGATCACCGCGCCCAAGATTTGCTGGCGTAGCTCTTCTTGTTTCAAATGCATCTTGAAAACTACTTGACAGATCGCGATAAAATGTTGCACATAAACATAACACTCTAAACTAGTATTACTCAAAATTTCATCAATTTTTACCCACGCGACAAAAAGTTACACCCAAAACAAAGTGTCGCATTTTTCCGAGTCCAATCTTTATTTCCAATTAATTATGCGCATACTAAAGTACATATATTGTTTCTACATTTCGATTAGTTTAGAGAAGTTCCCTTTTTTTTTAAATTTTTTTTTTTTATATGGAGGGTGGGGCAAATATTTGAAAAAAATTTTGGCCCCCTTTGGGGGGTTGGGAGGGGGAAGAGAAAGGGATATTTTTGGGTCCGGATTTATTTTATGTGTGTGGGATATTGCTCCATTCTGTAACTTCCTATTCATAGTCTTCATAAGATACATAACAATATGAAATTTTCGTTAAGCAATCATTATTTTTCTGACTGGCCCAATCATATAATTCTTTTGCATTTGTTATTGGGTGTTCATATCCTTTAGCTATACTTGCGGTTCTTGCCATTCGTTTTAATGTGCCACCAATTGCATCGCATGGCCCCTAGCCATGGGAAGTAGCGAAAAAATGCCATACAGCATCTATGATATATTTTGATTTGAATTTACAAAGGCTTGCAATTTTTTTCCTATTTTTATATTGGGATGCAGCTCCATCAGACATAAATATCGCTTTCTTCAACTGCGTTAGTTTGTTTTTCAAAAAACTCAGTAGTTTTGAAATAAATACCTGAACCGCTATTGTGTCATGTTCAAGTACTTCCGATTTAACGATAAAGCTAAGATTCTTAAGCGCTCCTGATTCGACATAGTAAATAACAAAGGGTTGAATTGTGGCTTGGTTACTATTCCAATAACTACTTTGAACGGCATCTTGAAGAACAAATGTATAATTTTCGGAAAAATCATACACTATGACAACTTTGCCATTACTTAAATTATTTTTCGTGTGTCTCAAAAACGAGGATTGTTCGTTTTTGATATAATCATGGGTGACCAATTTTTCTAACTTTTCGGTAAAATATGATATAAATTCATCAACTGGTTGTAAGAGAACTCCCTAAATTACACCGGTCTGTTGAAATCCACTATTTGAAAGATATTTCAAATGCATTACATTCCTCCAGTTCCTTGAAAAAGTTAGTTTCAAAAACTAACCGGCTTGGACATTTTTCACATTCACGGAGATAACAATATTTCGATCTTGACGATGTGTTGCATAATAGTTGTTCGAAGTAAAATTTCGTATCATTTTGGAAAGCATATTTTTTTAGACTATGTAGCAACATCAATCAATATTCTCGTGAATGGTACAGACACAAATATTATGAGAACCTGAGCTGCCAAGTAATTTACATTGCTTTGGCTTTAAAGCTGCAAACGAACTGCAGCCAATATTGATGTCACTAATCTCTTTGAAGCCATTATAAGCCTCACGAAGTGAAGACATCAAAAGTATTTTTTGCACATGCTGTGGTTTTTCATTGGGGAAGCTAGGACATTTTTTATAATGCTTGAAAGACGATTTTAACTGATTTAAACCAACAGTAACGATGCTGTAGGGGCCATTCACAGCTAGTGGTTTATTTGCTGCTAGGTAAGTGGCATAGAGAGTTTGATGAACCATTAGTTTGAATAATAACTAATTATGATCCCCACCACATCAATACTACTATCAGTTATTGAGAAATTCATTCCTACTCAAGTTGTCGAATAACAAGGGACTGCGCAGCAAAGCAAAGGCACAACCGTTTACAGCCGATGCGCGAAGAAGATTTCGTCAGGCAGAACCTGGAAAAGACCCAAGAACTAGTAGTATTTTTAGGTAAACTGACGTTCTGCGACGAACAAAGAATAGAATATGATGGCAGCTGTAACAGGAGTCTCTATTTGAAGTTCTATCAGTATAAAATACAGTAAGAATATTAAGTTTTGCTTCCGGTTGACCGAATCCGATATGATCAACCGCACGCTTCGCTTAATATTCTTGCTGTATTGTATATTGATTGAGCTTCAAATACAAAATAAACTTGAATCAACAAAAAATTAGAAACCCAGTAGGTCTGGGTTCACTGCGGTTGGTTGGATTTTTCTGTGGTGAATAAATCTCTGGTCACCTCTTCCTTCGAAAGAAAAGTACTATAGCCGTTCCTCCCGGCTCGTGTGTTGATGAGTACGATATATAGAGTAGAGGCCTAAGAATAAAATTATACAAGTATTAAAATAAATCAATTGATACGCCGTATTATTTGACCTGAAAAACGGAAACAGCCAGAGTTAGTGTCAGAGTTAGTATTTTACCTAAAATTGTTATACATATATGAGTATAGCATGCTATACTCTCTACAATATATTGTTCATTTTAGTTGTACGTTATAAGAACGATATAAGAATAAAGAACGTAACGACAATAATTTGAAATATTTTTCTATATTTATTTACCGATATGAATTCAGCATCAAACATGCACCTACCTTCAGCTACCATTGAAAATGAAACGCGTCAATCGGATTATATCTGAGCCGTAAGAAAATTGAACAAACATTCCGAAAGAGAGATCCTGCCACTTTGAAGTGTAAAGCTGTCCGTCTCGATTATATCCTGTATCAATGACCAACACCAAACATCGTGGGTCTAGCTTCCCACAAAGGATTTCCCCCCAGCACATATTTACATATTTTATCATAATGAAATATGGTTGTCACCCACGACGACGTCAGTGGAAAGCAGGACAGTTGCAACAGTTGAATACAAGAAGAGAAAGAAGGACAATGCAACATTTGACCACAGGAAGAATGGTAGAACAGATTTGCTGAATTAGATATAAAAAGGAGTGCCTGGTCAAAGGACAAAATCAGTTTGATTGAAGATATCCATCCGAAACATTTATCGGTATTTTTCTATTGTTAAGATCAAGTGAGGTGAAAGGAATCTATCAGAAAATGTTCTTCCAAAGGTGATTCAAAGGCTATAGGTCTTTATTTTAATATAAAAATGCATTAATACTGGATTTTATAATTGTTTATGAGTGTTCAGTGTACAAGTGCTTGGCATCATAACAAACGTTTTTGTGTATCAAGAACTTTCTGAGCATGGCCAGCGATGATTATCAAATAAAGTGCTATTTCTTATACGGTATACCCTTGAACCGGTGTTAGGATTTTTCATGTTCATCAAAATACGTTACCCGTCATCTAGAAGTGTGACTTCCTACAATCCGAATAATTTCAATCCGTACTTCATTTCGCAATTGAAGCAGCAACATTCAAGAAAAATTGCTAGGAAAGACGGGTATATGCTTAAAACATCCCAGACATTATATGAAATGTTTAAGAGCTTCACAATTTCTAATGTAAACTTGTATGTTCTGTTACGCTCCATTTAAGTACATAATCATGAATTGAAATTAACACTACTTTTTTTTACCTGTGTTGGATCAATGTTTTGAGGTTCATGAAAAAGCCTTAACATGTATGAAAATTATGCGAACAATATTGATTAACTGGAGTCATGCAGAAAATCGCATATTTCATATTTTAAAAATGGTAATTGGGCATCTCAAACAAAGCTACTGGCGATTAAACCGGAGGAATATGGTGCACGCTACCAAAAAGTCATATAAATTTCGGAGCCATGAGACCGATGCTGCGGCACTGACACAGGCATAGATACAGTCCGTTTCTGTTTAGGGGCACTAAATTTAACATGAAATCTTTGTTAACGTTTCTTGACGTATATCATATATTACGTCTCGTGTGAAATAAAAAAAATCTTAAAGGGTAGATAATGATTACTCCATATGATTTAAAATGTGACTAATTGCAAAACCTAGCCACATTCAACTAGTCAATCTGGTTTGAAGATACCCATCGCTTTCAGTGAGTTGAAAAGGCCTTCTTGCACATTAGATTACAAAAGTTTTTACAGTATCTATGTTTTGAACGAGTTCTGTGAAATGTTGTGAATTTTTAATTGAATGACTGGAAAATTGTTTTGGCATATGTTTAAATTTGGTAACTAACCATTTAACTATTTTATGGGTGGGGGATCTGACCACTGGTTTTTTTTGTTATTTTTAACTCTTTATTTATTCCAAATTTTCCATTATTTTACATTCATATATTAATCTAGGTGCTCCTGCTAAGTAATTAACATTTCAACCTTATATGCTATCATTTATTTCTAATTGTGTTAATATTATTTTTACCTTGTCTATTCAGTATTTTTAACAGGGTTTTTTTTGACTGCGTGTAAGAATAATTATTGATTTCTTAAAACTAGTTCTTATCTATAGAGAGAATTGATCATTGCAATTGAAGATTGCAATGATTTTTGTGTAAAATTATGAATTATTTTGTTGGACATTTCTTCTAGAGTCTCAACGTTTGAAATTCTATGTAATTCAATAGTACTGAACCAGGTTGGCAGCTTCAAAATCATTTTCAGAACTTTGTTCTGAATCCTTTGAAGTGCTTTTTTCCTAGTAGCACAACAACCAGACCACATTGGCACAGCATAAAGCATGGCCGGTCTAAAAATTTGTTTGAATATTAGTAGTTTGTTCTCTAGACTAAGTTTGGATTTTCTGTTTATAAGAGGATATAAACAATTTATATATTTATTTCATTCTATTCAAAATTATTTTTTCAAAAAGCTTACTTATTGAAGAAAGCAAACTGATTGGTCAGTAGCTAGAAGCTTCAGCCGGATTTTTGTCTGGCTTCATGATAGACTTTTGCATTTTTACATTTATCTGGAAAGTATGCCAGATGAAAACATCTGTTAAATAGTTTTACCAAGAAAGACAAAGTACTCTCAGGGAGTTTTTTGATGAGGATATAGAAAATTCTATCATCACCTGGTGCTTTCATATTTTGAATTTTTTTAGTTATAGTTTTTGCTTCATCCAAATCAGTTCCCCAAGATTCATCAAAAACATTTTCTTTTGAGAAAATATTCAGATACTCCCTGGAAACTTGATCCTCAATAGGACTTGTATGACCCAAACCGAAATTATGGGAGCTCTCAAACTGCTTAACAAGTTTTTGAGCTTTTTCCGCATTTGTGAGCAAAATTCTATCACCTTCCTTAAGCGCTGGTATAGGCTTTTGAGGTTTTTTCAATATTTTAGAGAGTTTCCAGAAAGGTTTGGAACTCGGATCTAATTTTGACACATTATTTTCAAAATGTTTGTTCCTCAGGGCAGAGAAGCGTTTTTTAATTTGTTTTTGTAAATCTCGCCATATGACTTTCATAGCGGGATCTCGTGTTCTTTGATATTGACGCCTACATACATTTTTCAGACGAATCAAGAGCTGAAGATCGTCATCAATTATAACTGAATCGAATTTAACCTCGCATTTTGGCACTGAAGCAGCTCTTGCTCTATTTATTGAGAAAGCCAGAGATTCAAGAGCATTATTAATTTCATTTCTTGTTTGCAATGGAACATTAGGATCAAAGTTGTACTCCATACATGTTTGATATTGATCCCAATTAGCTCTATGGTAGTTGAAAGTAGAACTGATGGAATTAGAAATGATTTCTTGAGATATTTCAAATGTAACTGGAAGGTGATCAGAACCAAAGTCAGCATGGGTCATCAATTGACTACAAAGTTAACATGAATCAGTTAGGACCAAATCAATAGTTGAGGGATTTCTGGCTGAAGAAAAGCATGTTGGGCTGTTTGGGTATTGAATAATCTAGTAGCCTGCAGAACAATGATCAAAAAGTAGATTACCATTGGCATTACTTTGCGAATTATTCCATGAGCGGTGTTTTGCATTGAAATCACCAATAACGAAGAATTTAGACCTATGACGGGTAAGTTTCTGGAGGTCACCCTTGAGCAAGTTCTTTTGCTGGCCAGTGCATTGGAAAGGCAAATAGGCAGCTATAAAAGTAAATTGGCCAAATTTTGTTTCAACTGAAACCCCCAAAGTTTCAAAAACTTTGGTTTCAAATGAAGAAAGAATGTGATGTTTGATACGCCTATGGACAATGATGGCAACGCCACCACCAGCTCCATTAATGCGATCATTTCGGTAGACAAAAAAATTTGGATCTCTTTTGACCTTATGGGCAGGTTTGAGATAAGTCTCAGTTATAACAGCAATATGCACGTTATGAACTCTTAAAAAATTAAATAGCTCATCCTCGTTATCTCTGATGGATCGAGCATTTCAATTCAAAATATTTAATGACTTAACATCCATTACTGAACTTCAATGTCATGACAATATTATTGGCAAATTTAATACCATAGGATAGCTTCAAACATGGAATTAGTTTTTAGCATATCGGTTATCATATCGATTAACGATTGCTGTAAAAATTCTAATTTAGGAGCGGATATGTTACCTAAATCAAATTCATCAGAAGTCCCGTGGGAATTTTGGTTTTGGTTTCTACCCGTTGCAACGGCAGCGTAGGTAGGTCCATTTACATGTTGAGCATTGTTAACAACACGGTTGGGTAAGAATGTAGGGTTTGCAGATTGAACCCTGTTGGTACCTACAGGTATCGAAATAGTATTTACTCCTCGTTGAGCGTTTGAAGTAACATTTGCGGATGGAAAAACCTGTCCGCTGTTTCTACTGGCGGTTTGGTAGGGGAATTAGTTCTTTGCTGATCGTTGTTAACAGCTGCAGAATGGGTAGTAGCTGGTCGGGAACGTGTATTGTTTCCTATCTGGCGCTTAGTGCGTGACTGCAAAATTGCTTTGCGAGTCTTGCACTTCCAAAAATTTGATTTATGCTTTTCACCACAATTTGAACATTTGAATTTTTGAGGATCTTCCGTCACAGGACAGTCGTCCTTAGTGTGCGAGGAATCACCTTAATTCATGACCGCTGGGATGATTTCACGCATTTCTTTGCCAGGTTTGTGAATTTTAGGATGTTCTTTTACCACTGCGTCCACTGAATTCAACTTTTGTGGTACTTCTCTAAGATTACTAATTTCATTTCCAAATTCTAATTTACATTTTTTAAGGGTTTTTAAGACATATCACAATAACTTGGAAACTAAATGTTGCAGAAAGCGTAGAAATTAACAATCACAGTTCTAGAAATTACTTAACAATAATCAAGGAAACGGATATTCGTGGCTGTTTAAATTTTTATCTACATCCCAAAAACAACACAACAACAATTAACTAACTTACTTAATTGATATTCATAGCTGTTGTTTTAAAACCTTTCTACCTACACAATACACTACACGACACAACAACAATTGGCAACCCACCGATCAAGAAGGAATTTATAGTTTTTTAAGATACATAAAGGACATACTGTCATCTTACAGGTATAACACAAACAATTTCACATAACTGACACATCTCTTAGATATAACGAACACAAACACCACACACATTTTAGGTACACACAAATCTTCTATAAATAGTAGACCTGCAAGTCGCAGACGAAATAGGCCTAATATAGAAGATAAGGTTTCTGTAATGGAATTTAACGGAATTTGCTTGCGTCTACTAGTGATAGTTTGATAGGGTGTTTCAGTTTTTTATTTTTTTTAAAGTGATCCAGTGAAGTGTTATTTTGAATTTTCCTATTTTTCCAATTACTGTTATTATTGTTGTGACGTACACTTCGGTGAAGTTATACCGAAATGAGGTTTCTTTTTTTTTTTTTAAATGGAATCGAAAATCTGCAAACAGACACTTGAAGAACTCAGGGTGTGGGGATGAGGGTGCCAACTCCTCGCCCTACTAAAAACCCACCCTTGTCTTGAGTCCGGCCATCTCCGGAACCGCCTTTCGGTATTACTTCAGGGAGGGGACTATTGTGCATTACGCACTCACTATGTCTAACTAGATAGGTCTTTAGTAGTTAGGTCCTGTGACCTGATTCGTTGGAGATGATGATAATCTTGGATCCAAACCGGGTTCGGGACGTATGGTGGTCCGCGTTCCAGATCGTCCGCGATCTCCCTGTCTGACCACTTACGGTACCTGCCGAATCTCGCGTCGTATGGTCCTTCCTCCAATCGAAAAAAAAAAAACCAAGGCCAGGCCCAGGGGGATGACTTTCCGAGGATCGTCTCTGCTCCCCCATGTCACGACCGCTTACTGCTGCCTGCTGGACCTCGCGCCGTATGGCGCATCCTCCGTAGTTCGCTTAGCCATTAAGGGAGCTTAACTTTCCAGGGTGCACCGCGGAGAGGCGTACCCCTGAACCGTTACCGAAATGGGATAATATCATGTAAAAAGCGGTATATTGTAATACACATGGCATAAATTACTCTACAAAAGTACGTATCAAAGACCGCAGTAGTGTTTAAATCCCCCAACAAAAATGGCATAAGTTAGCTCCCATTAACTCTAAAGTCCAAATAAGTATTGCAACACGTCCTTAAACAAACTCCTTAACTAAGAAGAAATTTTAATTTTCCCACCCGTTTCCGTTGATATTTTCCTCGGTTGACCGTCTTGCCCCGTATTATTGGCACACTTGCCCCATAAGCCTAAAAAGATGTTATTTTAGACCATTTTTGGAACGCTTCAGAAATTTTTTTTTGCATCTGTTTTCATAATGAGTAATTTATTGTCGCAAATAAAAGTGTAAAATTGCATCCTCAAGCATGTCCGTGCATACAAATATTATTTTTCAATAATTTGAAAATAAAATGCTCATGGTCTACTCCCGCTACATTAAATCAAATGTTAATTATCCTTTGAGTGATCTAAACTAGGACCAAAATTGAACCAGCGTTCAAATGATCCCTAATATTCAACATACATGTTTGTAAGTATAAGCTTTTCCTTAATAAATTCTCCCTATTATTGCAGAAGCCAACTGCTGGAAAAGCTTATCTGTTTCACCGTGCTTTGCATGGTGCTGACATCATCGCTTTCATACGCACAAGTTACCTTCTCGCGCGATTGGAATGCAGGCAAGCGGTCGCTGGCGGAAGCAGCACAACAATCGAATGAATGTGCTGCCATCTGGCGCTCGATGACAAACTTATGTGCTGCCGTGACGGTAAGTTTGGGAAGCTCCAACGCATAGCTGTGTAGGGGAAATTTAGCGATAAAGATGTTAATGGGAATAATTTGTTTCAGAAAAACATTCAACATCTTTCGTTGTGCGAGGCTAGAGCACTAATCAAGAATTTGCAGAGTGACGATTCATCGATGGAAAATAGTGGGAATAATCTTCCAATGTTTTCAAATGGGCACCTGTAACTTGAGAAAAACTTGAATAATGTACCACCGAGATGACGACTGGCTGGATTTGGAAATGTCTAAAATTGCATCGACTGTTAGAATGTCAATAAAATAGCAAATTTGCTTAAAATTCGTGGACGTCATTATTTCAATGTGATGACTTATTCGTGATGAACTATAGATTCAGTTTTTAAAGGTTTTTCATTTCATTTTTAATTCTGATCTGGTTCTCAGTTTCACAACAACTTGCTTAAAACGTACAATTTATCGGTTTGGTATTATTTTTTATATTTTTTTTTTTTGATGATATGCAAAATAATGCGGCTTATGATATGTCAGGTCTGCTATTTATTATTGTTTGACTTGAAAAAAAAAAATATTAATTTATACTACAAAATTTTCCACCGATATTTTCATTGACTCTTACAGTAAAGACTGTACTCGAAATAAATTATACACACAAAAATGGTCCCAAACATTCATTTTCGTCATATTTTCATCATACTTTCAGGGAATAAACTTCAATGTTATGGTTAGGTATCCACTCCGTTGGTATATTAGTTTATCCTCTCTCCGATCAAATACCCTTGACACCACTCATAAGGCTTTGGGCAATAGTTGAGCCAATTTTTTTGATACCTTTACCCACTGTTTCTAGAATGCCAGCTCGTTCTTGAATATTTTGGGGGTTTTACGAAGTTTAGCCTTCATGATGGCCTCAAACTTCTCAATCGGACCGCAGAATGGTTCTGGGTCAATTAACTATGTATTTGAACCTTGTTTAGCAAGCTCGTCTGCTCTTTCATTACCTTCAATGCCACTGTATCCCGGAACCCACACACTACCAAAATGTCATGTAAATTTTTGTCCCCTGAGACCGACACATGCAATCGTCCTTTAGCACATAAGAATGAGTTGAAAAAGATAAGAAAATAAATCTTTCTTTACGTTCCCCGACTTTTTACAAACATGAATTTCGTCCCGTGTAAAATTAATAATTTCTAAGTGTGCAGAATAAATTTATGGAGTTCTCTTGGCACACCCTTCGCAGTGACAGAATACCTTCCCAGACAAGTTTGAATTTGCATTAATAATTACTGAACGTTTTGAGTCGGCTTGGCTGTCTGTAAAAATACAAATATTTGCCAAACTATATTTACTCTTTAGACAAACGTTACCGCATTTTATTATTGCAAAAAACTTCGTTTGGAACACCGTTGGATAGTTTCCCATCGCCACTGAGATTTCTACTCCAGGGCCGAAGATTCCTGCTCCCGTTTTTGTTCCAATTTTTGAAAAAAAAAAAAATTATGGAACCACGACGAACAGTGAGACTTCCGACTTCCCAATCTATACGTGACGTCTCACATATATTGTAAGGAATGTCATGGTTTTCTATGGGTTTCATACAGTCTCCATTTGTATATATGACTGGCCAATTTTGAAAGTTTTGGGAAATGCTAAAGTGACCAACTAAGTCTCCAGATTTGAAAGTACTAATTTCCGCTTATAGTGGCACGTATTCGTGCAAAGTTAGCAGATTAAAAATTACATCTAACAGTAATAGCAATGGACACTAGCCAGATTTTATGTGCAGTAGCGTCATTTGTTTATGGCCGAAGCATACGTTAGTTTTGGACGAATTATGGATGTATATATCGACATTATCATTTTTGGTCATTTTCTGCCAAATGTTTTTGAAAATATCCAGAAAGCACTTGTTGTCTTACCGATTATATACTCAACATGATCATTCCACATTATGATTGTTATTTTAGTATTCTCCCGTACGTGGAGTTACGATCAATGATGATGTTGTTCTAAGAAGGAAATAATTTCTCGCCCCCACCTCGCCACCTCCAGGCTCCACTTTTGGAGCCTCATGGGGCCTCATGAGAAATTATTTCCTTCTTAAAACAACATCATCATGACTATTCCAGTTTGGCATCCAGTAGCACTCAATTATTTATTTGCGTCAATCTATTGTAGACCAGTTTTGTTTTACAAATAGTACTTTTAGTCTAATTTGTTATATCTTAATTACCCTAACCGCGAAAAAAAAATGTTCCTAACCTTTTTTTATTCATTGTCACATCTATTATATCGGGATACTTATTATAACAGGACATCATTCTATTTAAAGGCCCATCCTTTGCATCGTTTGTTCTTTGACTGTTTATGTAAAACAATTGTCTATTTCTTAGGAAGCGAGAGGGGGCATAGAAGTTAAGATTTTCTAAAAGCTCTTGTGTGTTTACTTTCTGCATAATAACATCATTCAGGAAAACTATCATTGATAATTCTCTTCTCTTTTTAAGCCCATCTAAATTAATCAACATACTTCGTGACTCATAAGGCGGCAAATGTAAAAGGTAAATACTCCCAGGTATTTACCCTATTCACTAAGATGGATTCCTCGTAACTTATAAGCTTTTAGACTCAACGTCCTTATTATTCCAATTATTACTTTTCACGAGTACTTTTGCAATCAGACGTTTTAAAACCTTTAGCCTTTTCATGGAAACTATGGTTACCAACACAAGGAATAACATTGCCTTAACATGATGGTGATGTTATTTTTCTTGTAGGTCTTTACAAAATGAGATACGTATGTTTGAAAAAGTACTCGAGTTTTGATGGATTTATGCTAAAGCACTCCTGAATACACCAACTCTGGGTAAACTTTAAGGTCCATTGCATTCTCTCTGAAATGATATTGTCATACTTTCCCCTCACTATGATGACTTTATCATCTGCAAATCCTACAACCTCAACACATTTTTCCTCTAAGCTTCTTAGGAGATCGTCGATTCGATGGGTTGAAGTCCTACGGTACAAAAACAAGTTTATTAACTCTGCCTCTATTCTGAAGGCACTCGTCTCGGTAGATTTGCCCATTAATGCTACCCGTCATGATGTATGGCTAAAACTCCTGCCCCGGCAATTGCTTTGTGTTCGCCTTAATGTAAATCTCGTCGTCCATCACGACGCACCTCGGTTTCGTTAGCCACTCTCGGTACAGCTTCCTGGCGTGGGTTTTGACTACTGCGTTTTGTTTGTCGTTCCGATTTGATGCCGTTCTGACTTTTTGTACGTAGAGGCCAGCACGTTTCATCGTTTTTTTTTTTTCTTTCGATAAACCATAAGTCATAAACGATAAACTCCGCCTTTTTCGCCACATCGCGGATCGGAAGGTTCGGTCGACGCTTGAACAGATTCAACATCTTCCATGCCTTCCCGGATCAGCTGCCTTCGGTTTTTTGCCACTGTTTGACCACCACTGAGTCGTTTGGGTATCCTTGAATGACTTTACCACCCGGAACACCGTCGAATGATGGAATCCCAGGATTTTTCCGATCCATCTGTGGGACGCAGTCGGATTTTCAACGACGGCGCACATAATGTTTTTGGCGGATCCACTCTAGTGTCAATGCAATATAGTCACCCACTTGATAGATTGTTATGAAATTTTGCTAACGTGAACACCACACTTTCAGCTAGTTTCAGTAGAATTTTATAAGTTTTTAACCACGCGCTTAAAAATTTCAAGCTAATCATTATGTCTCGATTTAGATTTTGAGTACAGTCTTTATTAAGGTCCTTCTTTTGGTATTAATCAAAATTTGGGTGATCTTTGCTTTTATATACACTGATAGGCAAAATAAAGTGCCCACCTCATCGTTTTTTCAATTTCTCTCATTTACTTGGTTCAAATTACAGTAAACACACTGTATTTTTTTTATTATCTTATTTTTTATATTCTTTTTAAGTTTCACTTATGGAATACTGAAAAAAAGGAGTTTTACTTAAAGAAAAAAAAAATTGGGTTTTAGAAAATAACAGTGACAAAATAAAGTGCCCACTTCATTTAGGCTACAGAAAACATAAATTAAAGTAAAATAAAAGCATTTCAATAATTGATGTGTCCTCCTTTGGCCTTCAGGACCTCCTGCAGGCGCTTCGACATGCTCTCGACCAGGTTCTTTAGGTGCTGTGGATCTAGCTCTTCCCAGGCGCGCTCCAGGGCTTTAAAATAGTCATATTATTGGTAACACCAGTTTTGTCAACCCTGGCATCGAGAATCGCCCACAAATTCTCGATGGGATTGAGGTCCGGGCTTTGTGGAGGCCATTCCAGCGGTTTGATCCGACAAGACCGGAAGAAAGACTTGGTCTTCTTGGCAGTATGCTTCGGGTCGTTGTCCTGCTGGAATATGAACTTCTCTTCAAGACCCGTCTTGATCAGCGAAACCTCCACATTTTCTCGCAGGATGTTGATATAGGAATCTGCCGTCATTATCCCGTCGATTTTCACGAGGCTACCCACTCCACTCCACGAAAAACACCCCCAGATCATCACATTTCCTCCTCCATGCTTCATCGTGCCTTGGATGTGGTGCTCCTGAAGCTCCTCTCCCGATCTGCACCAAACACGAACCCGCCGCTTTCGGTTAAACAGCTCGAATTTTGATTCGTTCGTCCAGAGAACCGCTAGGGGCTTATCAGCATGCTCCTTAGCAAACTTAAGCCGTTTGGCTTTGTTTGCCTTGCTGATAAATGGGCGCTTCCGGGCAAGTTTGCTATTCAACCCCTGTGCTACGAGACGGCGACGAACAGTTCGACCGGAAACTGATAACTGAAGGGTTTCCTGGATCTCGCGGACAGTTACCTTCGGGTTCTTCTTGACTTCGCGCATGATCTTGGTGTCCGTTCTCGCATCCGTTTTCCGCTTCCTGCCTCTGCCAGGGCGATCCACCACTGATCCAAGCGTTTTAAGTTTCAGAAGAATTTTGCCAACCGCTACCTTACTGATACTGTACTTCTTAGCGACAGCCCGGTGCGATTCACCGTTTTGCACATCACGAACGAGCAATTTTCGGATACACAAGGGAATTGCTTTTGAAAGCACTGCGTTCTCCATTTTTTTCAATTGAATCAAATGCGATCACGTATACAAATGCACCAGGTTGAGCCGTTCGCTTCAAAACATGTCAAAATATCAAAACATAAACAATCGAGGAGTCTTCCAACGGAAACTTTTCGAAAACATATCGATTTTTGAAGTGGGCACTTTATTTTGTCACTGTTTTTTTTTTCAACACAAATTGATTTTTTTTTCTCTAAGTAAAACTCCTTCTTTTCAGTATTCCATAAGTGAAACTTAAAAAGAATATAAAAAATAAGATAATAAAAAAAATACAGTGTGTTTACTTTAATTTGAACCAAGTAAATGAGAGAAATTGAAAAAACGAAGAGGTGGGCACTTTATTTTGCCTATCAGTGTCACTCAAAAAATCAAATGAATAAATAATCATTTGAGTTCTGATAAAATTTAAATAAAAAGGTGTGAGAGAAATAGTTTTTTTTTATAGATATACTATTTTTTTTTTTTCGTTCGGGAAAAAAAACACCGCCGTGCGATATTTTTTTTTTTTTTTTTTTTTTTTTTTTGTGTTTTGTGCTTGGGGGTGTTCTTTATCTTTTTTTGGTGATGGTGGAGTTTTTTGGGTTTTGTGTTTTGTTGGTTTGTTTGGTTTTTTTGGAAATGATTGTTTTTTTTTTTTTTTTTTTTTTAAAAACTTTGTGCAGTAGCACAAAACACACCCCCTCTGTCCCCCATTTCTCTAAAACAAAAAACAATAATGCATCAGAACCCTAGTCCCAACCAACTCAAACTATAGAACATCTAGAATGTGAGAATTCACATCAATGAAGACTAACCATGTTTTGCTTATCTCAAGCTCATCCTCAGTGGTTCAATCCGGGTATTGTCACTTTTAACAAGGCAAAAAATGTAATACGGACTAAGATATGGTCCTTTGACTACAAAAAAAAATATGTTCCTCAATTTGTGACCAGAGCTCAGTGGTGAATCTGATACTCCGTAACACATCACGAAAAAGCGATCTACCAGCGATTGCCTGAGAGCAAATATACTATATTAACATTATAAGTCTCATCCATTTTTCACATACACATGTTCGGTGACCCGCTGCCAACAGCACCACCTACTGATAAAAATGGCAATCAAAATAAATTTCACCTTTCCATTTGGTAGACTTTATCTTAACGTGTATCCACGGTAAAACTAGTATACTCTTTTTATGAGTATTGTTTGTTCACTTTTGAGAATAATGCTGATACGTCAAAATGTGCATATTTTACTCCTAGAAGAGAATTATTTTTACCCATTTCAAGGAAGCAATGTAAAGGATACAAGACTAGTTTTATCCAAATCGCTATCCAAACTGTATTTTTCTTTTTAATCAAACACGTATAAACTTATTCATTGATCGAGGTGATAATTGCGTTATGAATTTTTCAAAACGTCGGCGCTGATATTTCCACATATTTGACGCATTTTAAACATGTTTTGCCACGGGCGTGCAAAGTTCACATTTTTCAAGTTATAAAAATGAGTAAAAAGTATGCCCTATTTATACACAGTATACTCTTAAATAGGTAAATGCAATACACTCCTGTTCGATCCCAAACAGCACACGTCGTGCTTGCTGTTGTGTGCATAGTAACAAACACGCGTCCCCCCAGAAGCGTGTATTGTTTCCACCCTTTGAGTGCGACTAGCAAGCAAACAGCCTGATGCTTTTATTGTAGTTAAAGTGGGCAGCGTGGAACATCACTGTCAGCGCGCCGTATCTATGCACTATTGTTATGATGCGGTGCGCACGGCACTATTTATCCGTACTTTGAGTCCTCTATAACAGGGACACATCTCCTCATCTAGTCTAGTGGGGTTCTAGTGGTGTTCTAGTAATGTTCTGTAACTGTAATGAGTTGTTGAAAGTAATAAATTAACATCGTCTAAGTAGTCCGTTGTTTTCATTCGTTTGTCATCGTTGTGTCTCTCAGGAGAAAAATCACAACGTAGGGCCTGGTCAAACCCTGGAAGGAACAACTCCTTTAATGAGTTATCCCCTCGGAAATCCCAGTTTTCCACGAAAATGCGTACCTTATAAAAGAGTTTAATGGAAGTGACGTCTCCTTAAGGATTGGTGACGTTTCTCTTTGTTTTGATTTTGCAACTGCAACAAATCGGACGAAAGTTCAATCGAAATAGAAAAAAAGTTGCCACCGTGATTTCTTCAATAAACGCCTCATAAATTGTGAACATTACTTCAGACTAGTTAGTTGAGATATTGCGGCTTTTTTTTTTATCGTAAATGGGCCGATGGTTCTCCAATGTTTCTGAAATTTTGTCCACAGATAGAGTTTATAGATATATGAACCAAAGTAAAATTAAACAAAATCTGTGTTGCAAATTTTCACGGAAAACTCCATTGGAAAAACCATCAACAAATTAAAAAAAAATCATAAGTAATGAACCAAGCAATTAAAAAGCAAGGTTCCTTAATGAAGCTTCATTAAGATTCATTAGAAACTAGCAACAAAAGATTAGGGCGACATGTGTTTGTTCAAACCATTAGCCAATAAAAAACAAAAAAAAAGGTGAGAAAATACCTGGCGAACATTAACATACATGTCAGGAAGCGGAAGTCGCGTCCACTGGTTTCGGAGCTGCAGGCAATGACGCAGCGGCAGCGGCTGAATAAGATGGTCAACTCGATTTTCCCGGCGAATCGCGACGTGGCGGTGGTGATGGGTGTCGAGACCTATCTCACCCTGGATGGCAACGACTGGCAGGGCACTTCGTATGTTACTTCCCCCACGAAGGAAGTGAGCTCCGAGGTGAAGTTGATTTCACACACCAAGTTCCCCAAGAAGGTGCTGCTGTGGCTGACAATCAGCGAGAAGGGCATGTCAAAGCCGCTCTTCTTTCGCTCCGGACTGGCCGTGAACGGGGAAATTTATAGTACGAAATGCCTGCCGGAAGTTGCGTCGTTCATCAAGAAATACCATAAGGGCGAAGACGCGGTGTTCTGGCCGGATCTGGCGTCGGCCCACTACTCGAAGCGATCGTTGGATGAGATGGAGCGGCTGAATATCGATGTGGTACCCAAGTCAGCGAACCCGCCCAACGTCCCCCAGCTGCGTCCCATCGAGAATTTCTGAGCCAACCTGAAGCTTACGATCTACTCCAACAAATATATCCTCGCGAAAACTGAGGAGGAATTGATAAATAAAACGAAGAAAGAACTCAAAAACATGCCTACACGCATGTTTTCGTCCACCATGGCGAATGTTCCGGTTTCCGGCCGCTCGCTAGGGCGTAGAATTTTGTTGCAAGTCTTAAATAATTACCTTCCATGGGAAATTTATCAAAAGCAATTATTTTTCTTATCATTTGTTTTATCACCATCCAACAAAAGTCAATTTTTTTAATGCAAACGTTACATACATACAACTTTTATTTAAAAAAAAATTGTTGTGTGTTTTTCAAGTCGTGAATTGAAGATCATTTTCAGGCCAAATTTCTTCTTAGTACATCAAAGTATCTCCTTAGTTCGTTATATTTGAAAATCATTCGATGGTAAATAATAATTGCAAGCCGTAAATCAGCAGCCGATCTTTGTCCTATCCTGTTCAAGTAATATACTAAACTATAGTAAACAAACCAAAGTTACGTGTTGTTTTTTCCGTGACATTCGCAGCAGGCAACAAGTCGGTGTTGCAGCGAGTTGTTCGGAAATTGATTCCTTAGTTAGGGCCTTAGTTTTACAATTTGTGATTTGTTTCAATTTGTCAGTTGAGAACTTTTGAAATATTATGCTAGGTATAACAAAATCTGGATAACTTATAACAAACGCGTGGATTTAGAGTGTAGTAGTTGCCACGTTTCTCACTTATGGTGCCACATGCGCAAAAAAAGGTCGCCTGAAAAAATTTGAAGTGACTTATATTGTTGTTATAGTATATTTTCTGAGAGTTTCAACTACCCTCCTGTCGTCTTTAGCGCTCCTGCGAGGATGTTTTTGTGCATTTCCTTTTTCCTGATCGGTGTTCAGACATTTTTTATGACGCTTGATGACACAGAAAAAAGATAAGTTCACGATTCCCAACTTTTTTGCTATTGCACGATGCGAAACATTGTGTACAACGTTTATAATCTGGCCAATGGTTATAATCTGGCTTGTTGATAATTTAGTTTTAAATTTATAATCATTTCCTGGACATTGATTAAGTAAATTTTAAAAGATCTTCAATATAAATTTTAATAAGCACATGATAAAGTACTTCCAAGAAAAAAAGATTTAATAAAGTAATTATAAGGTCATCAGTTTAACAACCTCAATCTGCGATGTTAAGGAAAATGTGTTATACTAGTGCAAGCCTCGGGTTGTTCAAAAAGCAACATATTCATCTAACAGATTTACATTTAATGAACCTCGTAAATAGGAAAAGGATAAAAACTACAAGTTGCCAAAAATACTCGGTGCACACCCAATTCACCGTGAAAAAAATCGTGTCTTTTGGAGGAAACGTGTAAAATATACTCATGTTATTTCAAGAAACCGTGCAAAAAAAAAACCCGTGTTATTCCGAGAAACCGTACAGCAAATGTTTTGTAAAAACATTCGTGCATAAAAAAAGTGTAAGTAAAGGAGTAGCGTGCCCTAGAATTACAGTTTATCTGAAAAACCTGGCGGCTCACCTTCCGAATGATAGCTGTGGGTCTTACAAAAAAAAACTATTCTACGACGACAACCCTGGGAAATGTTGTTTACAACTAGTTCCGACCAGACTTTTCAATCATAGCGTATACATTAAATAAAAATGTACCAATTTCGAATTGCGACGAAAAAGAACTGCAAAATTCATAATCATAATTCATAGCGTCAAACGTAGGCCCTGCTGAGCGACCTTACAGCAGTTGGCCGGAACCTAAGCCATGATCGATCAAAAGATGGATGTTGGAATGTTCTTCAGCTCTTTCGTAGTCTTGACGATCAGCTGCTTCTCCGTTTTGGCCACGAAATTTTGGCCACGAAAAACCGTTTGAGGATCGCCCAATATCTATCGAGCGCAGCTAGGGGAACTTTGAGAAGATTGACAGTCTTCGATACATCGTTAATATTTAGCTAGTACACCTCCTCCAGTGATCTCTTGGCATAATGGCTACGATGTTCGACGGCATGTCCGGCTAAAGCACTACATCCTTCTTCGCGTGATATTTCTTGATGAAGGCGGTAACTTCCAGCAGGCACTTCGTACTGTTTAACTCTCCGTTCTCCGCCAGCCCCGAAGGAAAGAACAGCAGCGTGGACATTTGCTTCTCGCCGATCATCAGAAGCCAGAAGAAACTTGGTGAGGAAGATGTACCTCCGTGCTGTGGGACGTAAAATACTGTTTTTCCGTAAAGTGCTCTTTTTCCGATGGCATCTTGATAACCACTTGACAGATTGTGATAAAATTTTGCAAACAAATATTACACTTTTTCTGTAGTTTTTCATCCATTTTTCCCACACGCTAAAGAGTTACAAACTCATCATTGTGTCTCCTTTTTTTTCGAGAACAGTCTTTAGTGTGGTCCTTCTTTTGATATTAATGAAAATTATAAGGGTCTCTGCTTTCATTTAAATAAAAAAATCTTATACATTCATATGAATTATGAAAAATATCAAATAAAAGTGTTATAACACACTTAGATTTTTTTTACAGAAATCTGTAAAACTTTACCAAATTCTCAACAGCTGAACGTTCGGTAATGAGTTCGGTGATTTTTTCGATTACCGAAAAAAAAAGTGTAATCCTCCAATGCGATCACTGAATAATCCGGTAAGTATTTTACAAATATATCTGTAAATTTTCCAAATATCTGGTTTGTAGTTTTACCGAAAGTCTCTGTATTCTCTTACAAATATTCTGTAAAATTTTTAATTATATTTGTCTAATTAAATCTACATTTAGAGATATTTTTTAGAATATATGTTTGCCAAGTTGGCGTTTGATTTCAGATTTTTTTTGTACTTATGCACATGTATTTTAAAAATAAATTCAATTAAAAAAACATCAATGGTTAGCGGAAGTTTTTATTTTTTAAATGCTGGCACTTATGCATGGCAAAAAGAGCAGATTATTTCAGGCTGTAAAAAAAATTAATGATTCTAAAGTGATTTATTTTCTTACGGAAGATACTGACGATCCTTTCTTCGAGTTCATTCAATTTATTTAGGAAACTGTTTATTTTAGCACTATTTTTACTCGACTTTTTCCACTTTGCTTCCTGCGCGTCACTTCCGAACTATTTTACTTCTGATTTTAAAAGATGGCTGCTCAAGGTGTTTACAGAAGTTCGGTGATTACCGATTTATGGTTAATTGACTTCAGTTGCAGATTTTTTTTTTTTACAAATTTTCAGTATTCTTTCCCATTTACAGTTTTTTGGTAGTTTTAAGATGTGTCAAAAAAAAATAACTCTCTTACCGATAATTCTGTAATTTTTATTTTACAGATCGACTTCGGTGATTTTTTTTTTACAGAATTCTGTAAAAAAAACTGAGTGTGTAGAGTAAAATAATTTATTTCTATACACTTTTAGATTTTTTTACAGAGATCTGTAAAAATTTACCGAATTCTCAACAGCTGAAGGTTCGGTAATCCGATTTAACGGATTTCGGTGAAATTATCTGTAAAACAATTACCGGATTTCGGTAAAATTTTACCGAAATCCGTTAAATTGGATTACCGAACGTTCAGCTGTTGAGAATTCGGTATACTTTTACAGATTTCTGTAAAAATATCTAAGTGTGTAGGGACACCCAACCTTAACTACTGAAAAATGTGCTAATTCGGTAATTTGTGAAGCTACATAAAGAATTTCAGGATTGACGTTGCATTAAATGAGCTAAGCTACGATATAATTAAATTATTTTTTATCTTTCTGCAAATAAAAAAGTTAAATTTTTGATTTATTTGAAATTCAACTTTCATAGCACGGTCTGTGATCAATTCCAGTTGGCGCCATTGGGATTTTTTGAGACGAAAAATCTCTAATTACGTCTTCTTTCAGAGTGAAAGTAAAGCCGTTGGTCTAGACCAATGTGTTGATGGGTTCGTTATGTAGTGTACAGGTCGTCTCCCTGGCTGGTTCGACACGTAAATACAAAACAACAACAACAACAACTAAGCTGTTCGAGTCCTTAATTAATGACAACATATTCTCACAGGTTCAAACCTTAATAACTAGCAAGCAACATGTTTTTGTTAAGGGGCGATCAACAGCTACTAATTTGATACAATTTATAACATTTTCCTTAAACGTAATGGATAAAGGGAATTATGTAGAAGCGCTTCATACTGATTTTAGTAAAGCATTTGACAGAGTTGAAATACCACTGTTGCTTTTTAAATTATCCAAGTTAGGTTTCAATCCTAGGTTACTAGAGTGGATCGAGTCATACTTGGCAAAAAGAACGCTACGAGTAAGGTTTGAAGGGTTTTTTTTTTGCTAAAATTGTTAACGTCACATCTGGGGTGCCACAAGGTTCTCATTTAGGTCCACTACTGTTTATTTTATTTGTCAACGATGTTGAGCACATATTGAAACGCCTTCATGTTTCTATATATGCAGACGATATGAAACATTTTATGGAAATAAGTTACACAACCGATCTAAAAGATTTTTAACATGATGCTAACAACGTCCACACCTGGTGTTAGAAGAATTTGCTAGAACTTAATGTTAAAAAGTGTTATTCAATATAATTTACAAAAAAGCAAACTACAATGCAAAAAACTGTTAGTTTTGGACAGAATAATATTGAAAGATGCAGCCTGGTGAGAGACTTAGGTGTAATACTCGACTTTCGTTGATCATTACAACAGCATTATTTGTAGATCCAGCAACATGCTTGGGTTTATTAAAAGATTTAGTTTGCACTTCAATGATCCTTATACGATCAAAGCACTATACGTAACGCTTGAGAGACCCCTACTTGAATACTGTAGCATTGTATGGGCACCAAATCAAGACACGCATAATAATCGGATTGAATCAGTTCAAAAACAATTTGTACTATTTGCTCTACGAAAGTTGGGTTGGGCTGCCTTACAGCTGCCATCCTATGAATCACGATGTTTATTGATTCATTTAGAGTGATTACAGCAGTGAAGAGACCTTGCTATGGAAGTTTTCATAAATGATGTTAAAGCCCCTGAGGCATTAGAAAATGTAAATGTTTATGTTCCTATCCGCCCGCTTAGAATCAGAAATCTCTTTTATACTAGCAATCGTAGAACAAACTATGGCCCAAAAATGGGCCTTTGAATAAAATGATGTCTTGCTGCAATGCAAATTGTGAAAGAATTGATCTTACAATGAATAAAAAATCTCTTAGGCAAAAATTAGTTTTAAGGTTAGTTAGTCATTGATCGATAAGTTATGAAGTTAAGTATTCAATGTAAACGAAACGGTCACGCCGTATGAATAATGTAAACCAGCCGCTATTTATTTAGACTAATCTTATGTTTTTTATGACCTTGATTATGATCAAAATTAAGAGGAAAAGGTAACACATGGTCTACTCCTGATTGACGACAGTAAATAAATAAAACAGCAACTTCTTTCATCGCTCTAACTCAGCTTCTCCATTAAATTATTTTTAGTAAAGTTGCATGAAACGTACAAGCCTACAACTTCTCTGAAGAACATAAACCTTTTTAGGCAATTAAAATGTAAGATTTTAAAAATATATGAAAATAAGAGCTGTCATAGTTTTCATTGTTACTATCAGAATAGGGAATAATTTTGTGGAAGCCAACTTTACAGTGAAAATTTGTTCTCAAGCTAAAAACGTATCTTTTCGCCTTAATTCAGAGTGTATTGTGATTCATAGTTCTTTTTTTTTCCTCTTTTTTATTCATTTAAATATTTTTCCAAATTTTTTTATATAAAAAGACTTTAAAAGCTTTCAACATATACAATTTAAGGTGTTGAAGGTGTAAAATATGTTTTGCCGCTCGTTAGTTAATACCGATTCTGTTCTAATGATATGCCCTTTTAAAATGTGTGTTTCTTAATTTTGAAAAATAACCTTTTTCCAGATTTGAGATATGTTATAAATTACTAAAAGTCCGTCGTTCTCTTATTGTTTGTTAACTCATAGGGACAAGCTGTATATTTTGGTACTCTGCGAGCCGTGGCAAAAATACCCTAAGGACATACGGGATCAAGTCCCTACACTGAAAAAATGTTTCACTTAGCTACTACTGGAAACACAAGTAGATATTTTCCAATACTAAAATAAATGACTTTTAGATGAATATCACATAGAAAAAGAAATTCTACTTCTAATCATTTACATTTTACTGGACACATAAGATTCACTTGATTTTGCAAAGCATTTTCCTCTTCCTGAATCATATGAAAGTTAAGTGAATTTCTAGTGAATATTTTCAAGAATCGTTTGCTCAACTGGAGCATCCATTGGTTAGCAATTTGAGTGTTAGTTGTTTTGTTTTGTTTGTGATTTTTAGTCTCAAAAATCGTGAAGTGATAAATTACCTAACCTGTAAATCATATGGAAAAAGGATTCTCTCTAGTTTCACCTTAATACAAAATATTAATAATAAAGGCAAGAGCAAATTAACTGATACTTTTCACTAATCCGGTGATTTGAGAAGTTACAGCAGCAAAAATGTTAAGCTCAATGATGATTTTAAGAAAATACGGAAGACTGAAAATATATCTTTCCATCAAAGTTCGCATTCGGATTCACTGTGCATTGATATCAAGGAATGCATAAATTGAAATCCTGTCTGCCGATTTGACGAAGCCCTCTTCCGTCTGGTAAGTAAACGTCATGTGTGAAACGTTCTCACGTTCCTAAATCTTTACTTTCTTCATAAATACATACTCAAATTTTCTTGACGTGTCAAGTAGTCAACCAGTCGGCACTCCTCCCCCAAATGAAGCTGCTGCATAGCACCGTCATCCAAGACCAATAATTGAATAGTTACCAAAGTGAAAATATTTATTTTTCCAAGACATTTATTATTTAAGAAAACACAGCAGGCGATAATGATGAATGAGTGTGATGAGCATTAATGATGGTTATATTCGCTTTCGAGTCGCAGCGCTACCCACTACGCATTCAAACTGCCGGCTTCATCCAGCCGGAGGGTGCTCCATGGGTGATGCAGAAGAGGAACATTTAGTGGATGCTGATGAGCATGTTGACTACATATATTTATCGCTTGAGGCTTCAATCTTCGGCAACCGTGAACAATGAACTACCAGTACCGAGTTATCGCGGCGGCCATAGGATGATTTAGTCAAGTACCAAACCGAGAAGCAAACGAAAAAAAAAAGACTGAGCAGTGGCCGTGAATCGACAAATATCAAAATCTCATCATCGAATCGCTAGAAGCCGCCGATTTTAACTGGCAAACGAAACGGGAACGGGAAGGTAACAAATATTGTATTCAAAATGGCGGCTTTTCAAAAGTCGAAATGACTCTTCATGATTAACCAGTAGTCAATCATCTGTCCGCCTTTTCACGGAAGATCAATCATTGTATACGTGAATAATAATAAATTCCGTCCGGAGCTCTTGGCAATGTACAGTTGAACATCATTTGCATTCGGCAACGCTTCTTAGCTGTGCGGGTTGAGCAGTGATTTGAAGTGGTACTTTGCTGATTTCTGTGAGCAATTAATATTTATCTCATCAATGCCGACAAAGGAATTTGCTTGATAAATTATGAACTTGTGTGGGCATCTCGCTTAACACCTCCAACTAGTAAGCATATTTTGCCTTTTTTTGATAAACACAAAGATACACAAACAAGTCAACTATGTTTCCAACCTTTGGGCTACTTTGATCTGGCAGTTTTAATGTTTAAATATTAATAAAAAAAAATAATGTTAGTAGAATTGTAGAAAAGGTATTTAAGGAATCATTGTCTGTCATCATTTTAATTGAACAAGAAAACTTCAAATTCTTCTCCATCGGTTTTCCCCTTTCTTTTACTGGCAGGTATCTTCTCTCAGGGATGAGATTATGGCTACCTTTTATCTTTCATTCATCATCAGTCTCCGGAATAGTGGAAAGCAAGAATGAAAAAATAAGCCTTGTTGTATAGATTCTGGACCTAGATGACGAGATCAGTTTCATTGACTTTCTACTTTCTGTCGGATAAATATTTGTGCACCAGTCAGCTGCGGAAATTGATTTCGGAAATTCCGGCCTCTCACTTCTCTATTTTTTTCCACAAATCTTTTTTCCTTTTATTTGCCTGCTGTCGGATGTGATTATCCCTTTTGAGGGCGGTTATTGGATTTGCTATTGATACCATCGGTGTTGAATCGGCTTGTCAGCTTGTGACTCCAAATGAGCAGCAGATTATTCAAATTAGTTGGACTTTGATGTATCCTCCTGTTCTTGCTCTAGGTTCTAAGTTGTTCATTTGAGCAAGAATTCCACGTTCCACTGGTTGCAAATGAAATCAAAACTGTTGAGGCACTTGTGGCAACAGGATCACTAACTAAATGAAAATAAACCAAAACTCGGTCAGTGATCCTAAAACAACAAATGCTCTAGGCAGTTTGCTTTGATGTTTACGAAGCATTTTTATCACAGAAAATGATGCTCTAATATTTGAAGTGGCCACTCTTGGAGGGAGTAGCGAAAAACTCAAATCATTGAACGCCGTAAAGAACGTGAGAAAATGTACGAATTGGTCGGAATTTCTTTGATGGCTGAGAGATGAATCGGAAGTTGTTTGTCTGCAGAAGGTTGAAAGTAGTCATTGTTAATCGCCGGTGGTTACATTAATTATGTGTGGAATAAATATGTTGATTGAATATTTGTGCCGCTACACTCGTTTGAAAAAAAAATCGTTCATCTGAGCTCGGATTTGGTGTGCGTGAATCAGATTATGCCTAAATTGCTCTTAATTCCCAGAAACTACCGTCGTCAATTAAGAAGCTTAAGCATATATGGAATAATCGAAACCCACAAAATTGTCGTGTGCCATCGAACACCGCATCGCGCTTGAGCGGAACTCGGTAGCTCGATTCATAATCGGTATTTTTTCTCCATATCACATTCCATACAAGGAAGAATAAGCTAACACCCAACTAGAACTCATAAATTAAACTTTTGATTATGGTTAAACGGCTTCACAGTGGAAAATATAGGACACATTATTTTTAACTCAAATAGTTAAGCTGGCTTGCTCTACCGCAGTTTAATATTCTCTAATTTATTCGTCCCATATTTGACATCTTAACATAGCTCAAAAAGAATCTTTAAGGATGATTGTGGAACTTAAGGAAGATAAATACCAGTAAGGTTGCTCTGCTATTCGGTTGCTATAGAAATAATGTAACATGCTTTTTTTGACTTCCTTGGTGTCAGTTGTTACCTTGTGATCAAAAAGTTCCGGTAATTTTCAATTTAAAAAGGCCGCCTTTATTTTTTCGGTAAAATCTTTTTAGTGTAAGATGGCAACACTAGTTCTGATATTCTGTCAAAGTGTGAGAGCAAATTATCCATTAGTTTTGTTTTGACAACTGCTTTTGTTAGTCGAAAAATAGACGCTCGGCGATTTTTACCATGGATAAAAAATTGGAACAACGCGTTTGTGTGAAATTTTGTGTTGCAAACGGATTTTCTGCAGCGGAAACGCTCAGAATGTTGCAAAAAGCCTTTGGTGAGGACTCTATGTCACAAAATCGTACATTTGTTTGGCACAAAGACTTTAAAGAAGGCCGTGAAAGCGTGAGTGACATGCCGCGTTCTGGACGACCATCGACCTCAACTACCGATGAAAACATCGCTTCCGTGAAGAATTTAGTTATGGAAAACCGCTCAATTAGCATTCGGGAGATAGCTGCACTCCTTGATATCTCATTTGGATCGACCGAACACATTTTGACGGAAATTCTGGGCATGAAACGCATTGAAGCACGACTTGTTCCAAAAGAGCTGAATTTTTTGCAAAAACAGCATCGAGTTGAGGTCGCTAAACAGATGATTGCGAACGCAGATAGCGATCCCATATTCATGGAACGCATCATAACTGGTGATGAAACGTGGGTATATGAATTTGATATGCTCACAAGTCAACAATCGTCCGAATGGCGCGCCGAAGATGAGCCGAAACCAAAAAAATCACGACAAAGTCGCTCCAAAATTAAAGTTTTACTGACCGTTTTCTTTGATTTTCGCGGTGTCGTCCATTCTGAATTCCTTCCAGAAGGTCGAACGGTTAACAAAGAGTATTATTTACAAGTTATGAGACGTTTGCGTGAGGCAATTCGAAAGAAGAGGCCAGAATTGTGGCGCAATAATTCGTGGATTTTACACCACGATAACGCTCCATCACACACCGCGCTCACTATTTGTGAATTTTTGGCCAAGAACTCCACCAATACCATCAAACAAGCACCATATTCACCAGACCTTGCCCCGTGCGACTTCTTTCTCTTCCCAAAACTGAAAATTCCGCTCAGAGGTAGGCGTTTTGAATCGATTGATGCGATAAAAAAGAATTCGCTGGAAGAACTGAAAGCCATACATTCATCGGCCTATAAAAAATGTATGGATGATTGGATAAAGCGCTGGCATATGTGTGTTGCCTCTAATGGCGAGTACTTTGAAGGCGATAATAAAGATATCAATTAAAAATTGAAATAAATGCGTTTTTTTTTTCAAATTACCGGAACTTTTTGATCACAAGGTACATGTAAAAAGTTCAGTTTTAACGACGTTGTATGAACAGTTTTACCACCTAGTTGTGCAGCATTCTAAGTGGCATCACAGAAATAATTATTAACAATAATTAATTCACTATATGATGTCTTGTTCTTTATTCATCAAATGAATTTATTTCATACATGATTACAGTTTTTATTTTGCTGAGCTAGAGCTGAATATCAAGAAAGGGTGAATGATTTTGGTTTGGCATGTCGTGTTTTCCTATAGATTTGTTGTGAACATTCTTGGCTATTGAAGGCAACGATTGGCGCAGTTTCATATTTACTTTGTAGGGTAATGCCTGTGCAAAAACTTGGCACACTTGTAATTTGAGCACCCTCCAGTGAAGCCTGTCCAAGTTAAATTTCGGATACCAAAATATTAGCAGCAAAAAAAAATTATACATAATTCAATAAAACCGATTGTTTATTTTTCAATAATAGAATTATATACAGAACATTTAGAAACAGTTGATTAAGATGTTAATCCTTCTTTCTGTAAAATTCTCAAACTTTCTGTGGTACACCCGCCATCAGGTTCCGTACGGTTTCCTCATATACGGCCGCCGTTACAATTCTCAATCTTCTCATGAAATCATCGGTACTATTTGCTTTTCTCTTAGAATCGAAGAGTTTCCGCTTGGTTTGGTGGAATGTTCGAAGAGTTTCCGCTTGGTTTGGTGGAACTGTTTTTGGCATTTATTTGACCTCTTGTACCTTATACCATTCCAGGATGGATTTCGCATAGCGACAAGAGGCCAAATCAGGCCAAAGCAGAGCTGGAGAGTCATGGCTTCCGATAAACGGTAGCAACAGCTTTTGCACACATTATTTCTCGTACACATCCTTATTGATAGTGCCGGTAGAGACGAAGATTTTCGGGAATTTGGACACCTTCTTTGTCCGGAAATGCTCGACAACGGCGTTCTTTTGCATATAAATAGCTAGACCCGGAAGCTGTTTAAAGTCTTCGAGTACGTATGATTCGTCGTCCATTATGATACAAGAAAACTTTTGCAAAAATTTGATGTAAAGCTCCTTAGCACGACTTTTTGCAGTGAAATGTTGCTTGTCATCACGGTTGGGCACATTTTTCACTTTGTACGCCTTCAGTCCTTGCCTCTGCTTCACTTGTTGTACGTATGATTTTGACTTTGCGAGCCACATTTTACACAGAAAATTGGGATTTATCTCAATAATGGCTGCCAACTTCTTGTCACAAATATCACATCAAGTAGTTTTTCCACCTGCTACAGAGAATCATTTGCCTGGAGGTCACATTGAGAATTTTACTATTCACATTAGGTTCGTAGTTGCAGTGCGCTTTGGGATCTTCCTTGCCTTAGATCCGTTTTAATAACAAGGAAGGACATGACGGGAAATAGAGGCAAAATACATTTTTTTATCTCTTTTTATTGTTATGATATGATAGTATATTATTGCATTTAAATTGGTTCCAGGTTATCGAAATTTGTGATGTACTGTCTTTTGCATGATGTATTTCAGGTCTTTGAGGTCATCAGGTATTGTAAAATAATTTAAAATTTAAAATTCATTTTTATTTCTCATGGCTGTCATACATTGTCTGAATTTTCTGTTTCATAATGGATGCGCAAGTTTGTCTACTATTGCAACCAAACAGCAGTCGGCACACATGTAATTTTCAGTTCATATTATAATATCCATTCACTATATATATTATATTGTATGACATTTTTTATTCATTACCATTACCATTCATCTTTATCATCATCTTAACCATTTCTATCATTGGTTGTGTTTTCCTGATTTATATCTTCTTCTTGTTATTTAGCGTTTCAAGCTTATTGCTTGCTCTCAACTTAGTGTTCTAAATGCATTTCCACAGTTATTAATTGAGAGCTTTCGATGCCAAGTACGATTTTTGCATTAGTATGATTGAGTGGCAAGTACAATCATACGCTATGCCCAGGGAGTCGAGAAATTTTCCTTAACGAAAAATTCCTAGACCAGACCGGGAATCGAACCCAGCCACCTCCAGCATGGTGTTGCTTTGTAGCTGCGCCTTTACCGATTGAGCTAAGGGAGGACTCTGATAATCCTGATTTATATATTGACATAAAAATAATATTATAATTTTTACCTAATAGGTTATATATACTTTTAATTATTATGTCTTGTATATCCAATTATCATTTTAGATGATAATTAGATGATTTAGAAGTATCTACCCGAGCAAAGAATTATACCAAAATGATAAAAAGTTCTAATACCAGGTTATCATTTTTTGATCACTGAATATCTTATCATTGAGGCTGAATAAACCGCCAAATTAACAGAATGAATAACAAAAGAATACTCGTTGAATATCACGATAATAACTAATTTTGTTATCACTGCGAACATCTTGATAACAAATCCTGAATTGTAAGCAAATTTATTGAAATATTTTCAAATTATGTTATCAATTTGATGTCAAATTCTCATACTAATAACTGAAATTTTTTTTTTGAGAAAAAGGATTATTTCTTGTTCAAATATGCTGGACATATTTATAGTTTTGCAATTCAACTAATAACGTTCGTGAAAAATGTATGTTGAAAATTATAACATATGATAACAAAATTTGCCAATGAAGATAACTAAATTTGTTATGCGGAAATCAAAACGATATCTGGGATAACAGAACTTGTTACTTATATGATAAATACTTGGTTGTTATTTCGGCACTGGGGTGGTGCCTAGAATGAAGAAGCTGCAAGGGAATCTGTGGTAGGCTTTTTCTTATTACTGAATGTATTTTCATTTTCGGTGCAAATGGAGATTTTGCAAACTGAGCTGACTGATTCATGGCGCTGTGTGTCATTTGTCAAGTGTTTGATTTTACATTTCAATCTTTGTCATTTCTTTATCATAACTCACAATTCATTTTATTTGATGATTGTTGATTGAATACTTCAAGAGAATTAACATTACTATGTGTCCATTGCTTACCCTTTTAACTGTTTTCTGGATAAAGGGCGATACGGTCAAAATTTGGTCAATATCAACTTGACGCATTTCTTTCAATTTTGCATTTAAAAAACCTGAACACCCCTCATTTTGAAGGTGTGTGTGTGTAGAATGTTGCTTCTATTTTGATTTTGGAATTCACTCTTCAGTTGTCAAAATGCCGTCCAAGCAAGAAGAGCAGCGTATCAAAATTTTGCTCGCGCATCGCGAAAATCCGAGCTACTCGCACGCAAAGTTGGCAAAATCGCTAAAAGTTGCCAAATCAACCGTTACAAATGTAATTAAAGTGTTTGGGGAACGTTTGTCGACAGCCAGGAAGTCTGGATCGGGGGGAAATCGAAAACCGGAAGCCGCTGAGACGACAAAGAGAGTTGCCGGTAGTTTCAAGCGAAACCCTAACCTATCTCTCCGAGATGCCGCAAATAAGCTGGGTGTATCGTCTACAACCGTGCATCGAGCCAAAAAACGAGCCGGACTATCGACTTACAAGAAGGTAGTGACTCCAAATCGCGATGATAAACAAAATACGACGGCCAAAGCGCGATCCCGGAGGCTGTACACGACGATGCTGACGAAGTTTGACTGCGTGGTAATGGACGACGAAACCTACGTCAAAGCCGACTACAAGCAGCTTCCGGGACAGGAGTTTTATACGGCAAAAGGAAGGGGGAAAGGTAGCAGATATTTTCAAGCACACGAAACTGTCAAAGTTCGCAAAGAAATATCTGGTTTGGCAAGCCATCTGTACCTGTGGCTTGAAAAGCAGCATTTTCACAGCTTCCGGGACTGTCAACCAAGAAATTTACGTGAAAGAGTGTTTGAATAAACGTCTGCTGCCTTTCCTGAAGAAACACGGTTGTTCCGTACTGTTTTGGCCGGATTTGGCATCTTGCCATTACGGTAAAAAGGCCATGGAGTGGTACGCCGCCAACAACGTGCAGGTGGTTCCCAAGGACAAGAACCCTCCCAACACGCCAGAGCTCCGCCCAATTGAGAAATACTGGGCTATTGTCAAGCGGAACCTAAAGAAGACCAAAAAAACTGCTAAGGACGAGCAGCAGTTCAAGGCAAACTGGCTTTCTGCGGCGAAGAAGGTGGACAAGGTGGCTGTACAAAATCTGATGGCAGGGGTCAAGCGTAAGGCCCGGCAATTCGGATTTGGAAAAGCGGAAGCCTAACTGAATATTTTTCCTGAATTTTTTACTAATTGAACTTGAAAAAGAAATTTAATTTGATTTTTTAAATAAACGATTTCACCGATTTACACGCGTTTTCCCTTGACCAAATTTTGACCGTATCACCCTTTAACTATTAGGCCAGCAAAAATAAAAGTGAATTGCTGTTATAAAATCCGCATCAAGCAACAAATTGTGACCATGGCATCAGTACATTAAAATGTTTAAAGGTTAGTCTTGTAAAATTTCAATAGATTTAACAAACGTTTTCAGGAAACCTCAAATCAAGATTTTCGTGAATTGCTGCTATCGCTGAAAACGAACGAAAACGTGCTTAAGAGCGGAATTACAGAACTCTACACTTGAACCCTTTACAACATTTCTTGCATTTCAGGATCAACCGCATGAAGATCATATATAATAGATACCAATGCTTGTAGTATTTTTTATTTACATAAATATATACACTATTATATAGATATTTCATGGCAATGGGAGGGACCATCAGGACACCCGATTGAAGCACTCTGGATGGAGAGAGTGGAAACGTTAACTCCAAATTGCTAACAGTTTGTGACTAGAGGGCGGGCTCTTCTCCCCGTCCATTGGGTCATCCTCATGTTAGATAGCTCGCTCTTATGACCAGGTAATTATTCAATCTTGTTGTTGGAAGGAGATTCTTTTTATCCCTGTGGAAACGTATAAGTGATGGCATGATTAGGATAATCAGAGGTTATTAAAGCTTGATCAAGTCTAACAGAGAGGAGAGCCCATTGCTGTCGGCCTTAGTTTCCGTGCTACAATGGGTGGTAGTACATGTCATACATCATACAGCATACATCATAATGGCTACCACCTTCTTGTCCATTTGTCGGGAGCATACTTTTCGATTTGTTCCACTTCCAACCTTCCGATCCACAGTCAAGCGCTGGTCAAATAATTTGCAAACAGAAAACACGGTACTTTTCGGTAGTTTTAGTTTCTTGGCAAGATCGCGTACCGATAAATTCGGATTTTGCTGCTGTTCGTACAAAATGCGTTTGTGCACTTCCACTTGATTCGACACCATTTTACTGAATGTAACAAGAATGTAAACATGTTGTACCATGAAATAAAGTGGAGAGTTTCAACTGTCATATAAGTGTACCGTAAGCAATCCGTGAAAGAATTCAAAACCTACACTGAAATAAAAGTGTCCGAAATTTAACGTGGACAGGCTTTATATTCGTATTTATCTATATATCTGGGTCAATTAGTAAGTTCTGAAAAACCTCGTTTATTGGTACAACGATAGCAGCAATTCCAGCTCCCACCAGTTCGCTCGCAATGCAAGGCCAATCATCCGGCCTGATAGCGTCACTGTACAGTCAATCAGTGGACAGTAAGGGTTGGGCCAGTCATTTTCCTCTCAGCCAATTGCTACCCTCGTCATCCTCATCGGAAAGTAACACCCCGGCCAACGGTTCCTATTCGAAAGTTCCTCAAGCTTTGCAACCTTCGGTACCAGTGGCATCGTCATCTGCATCATCCGCTTCCATGGTGGCCATTTTGGCACCTCAGAGGCCTCCACCGAAACGAAGCTTTGCCCACGGCCGACGGCTACGCCAGTGGCAAGAACAAAACTACGACGGAACAAGTCGGCAGTCCAATATGCTGGCACCGTCTACTTCTCCCAACTCCAGCCTGCCGGGTTCACTGATCAAAAATGGAATCCCCGGTGCTATCAGCGGCGGTGGTGGCGGTGAAAATCCTCCATCCACGGGAACTGATGTCCAATCGTTACTAAATCTTTACTTTGGCGCAGCTCATCGTATTCTCAGCGGAGAGAGGTTCATCATCAAGGGTCGACGAAACTCGCTCTCCGGTAAGTGAGCGCAAATTATTGCCAGACTTTTGGTTGAAATGCCAAAAGTCCACCCACAGGCAAAAGGAGCATAAATCAATCTTTCTAGCAGCTATGCTACAAACGATAAAATAAAAATTATCACATTATTTAACTCTATATGGAAGCGTATGGTACGGGAGGTCCACGCTTTTTTCCTTCCCTTGATTCGAAGTAGTAGAGTGATTTCAGACACTTTTTTCTGGAATCGCTCTATTTCTTGGAATCCTCTATGCGGCACATGCTACGCAGTTGCCCTGGCCATTGACAAGAAAAATTATGCATTCAAGAAGTCGTCATTTTTAAGGACTGGCTGCGATAGTGTGATATTAGACATAATATCTGGGACAATTAGCAAATTGCAAAAGTACGTAACGTGAAAGCCACATAATTTTGCTATAATTTGCCTCATTTTTTGTTATAACAACTCGTATCTTATGGGCCAAACAATTGAAGCTTTAATTTTCTTCACTGCTTCTGTATAATTTCATCAATTTTCTAAAGGGTTTCAATACATTACAAACTGTCACTGAGCCTCCTTTTCTTTCTACCAAAGACCGAAATTTTCGCCTAATTGAGAAAGTCGCTTAGAACAGTCTGCCAGCCACGATGTCTTACCACAACGATTTTTATAACTGCCGCACTTCAATTTTCAATCTATATCACATGTGTGGCACACTGAGGAACTCTTTTGACAGTTGAGCTTATAGAAATAAGAAACCAGAACTTGCCAATATGCGGGTGGGAATGCGTGAAGCGAGAGAATAACAAATTGGGCTGTAAACACATCGGCACCTTCGACACATTACGGAACTCCTATAGAACATTGCAACGCTCGAAGACACACTAAAAAAATAGCACAGGAGAAAAGTGTGTTGAGCGATCTACCCCTTGATTATATGCTCACAGCAGTTTTCGCGAGAAAAGCAACGGCGATTTATAATTTTCGGAGAGCATGAGTAGCTTATAAATCGTTTCATTTTCAGTGAATCCTAGATGCCGATAAATATTTTTCACTTACTTTTTGACACCTGAAAATGCGCCAGACTTCATGCTTGTTTTTTCTTCATGTTGTGAGCAAACAATTTGTATATTTGAAGCAAACTAAATAGAAAATACTTCTGGTTCATAATGATGATGATGATGATGATGATGATGATGATGATGATGATGATGATGATGATGATGATGATGATGATGATGAAGATGATGATGGTCCCGCCACTTACCCTTACAAAGGTTTGAGCTAGACGATTTATCTTTTAGATAATTTATTTAAAAACAATTCAAACCAGTGATGCAATAAAAACGAACCGATTTCATCTACAGATATAAACTTCTTTAAAAACTGTTAATTTGCTTCACAGCGATATTATTGTGAAATGCTATTGATGTCAACCACAAAAGTTCGCAAGTATTCCCAAGGGCAAGGGCTGGTCAGGGGTAGTCGAGGTGGGTCAGGGGGGGGGATCAATGGAGAGTCAATGGTGGTCAAGGGGATCAATGATGGTCAAAGGGGGGGTCAGGGGGCAAGTGGCAGTTATGAACGGTAAAGGGGTCACCCATAACTTATGTAAGGGATTAAGAAAGAAGGGTAGGGGGGGGGGTTAACATATCTTACAAGGGGATTTTCTTATGTGAGATTCAATTGTTAGATTATTATTTTTACTTAGTAAGGTTTTAGTGGGGAGGGGGTTATCTGAAAATCTTATAACGTCTTATAAAGCGCGAGTGAAGGGGGTCTAAAAATCACTCACACACCCTTATAATTTGTGGATAGCCCGATGTCCCCTTTGAGATGCAAAAACAATGAAAGGTACGAATTAAAAAAATACCTTATTCAATGTTTATTAAAGATTATAACAGCTAACAGATCATCTAATTTTTAGTAAAATTTTATTGAAAATCAAGTTGTGTAATTTTTTTATACTTTTCAGTTTTTTTTTAAACTCTTAAAGCGATTCAATCCTTGTCTTGATCCAATGACTTTTCCAGGGCTGTTTGAAGAAGATCTTTGTTTGATCTTATCTTCAGAATATTCTCCAGGTTAGTTCCACTGATGCAATTTCTGATCTTAGTGAAAACTAGATTGAACTGACTGAAATCTCGCTCAACACTGCATTGTGTAGCCGGTGCTCCCAGTATTACATTTATCAATTTCCAAAGTTCTGGTTCATTATAGCGCTGTTTCACCCAGAAATCAATAATATCGAATCCGTTTTGTTCAGCGTCCTTGCGATGTTGGTTTTGGGTATTCCTTATTCTTTGCTCTAATGATGAAACATTTGCAGCCACTTGAGTTCCTCTACCAATCCTCTGAGAAAGGAACTCGTTCAAGCTGAACCGATTAGTAGACGTGATCGCTGTGTTTTGATTTGGAGAGGATGATGGTCCAGCCACCGGTTCCTCAATAGGTTGGATGGACAGATTATTAAGTTTTTGATGAACAACAACGAACGTAAACAACCAGTGGAAATGAAAACCAAAACAAGTATAATTATTTGAATCGCAGTAGGCAGAAAATAAGGGCTGCACCGCACAGTGTTTCTATTTTATTGAAGGATCGGTCATAAATCGTTTTTGGTAATATTCATCTGCAATATATTAGATATATCATATATCATATATCATTATAAATCGAACGTATTTTTTTTTCTTAATATTGACCTTCAATATCATCAGCAACATTTTCGTTTGGGGCATGAGGAACGACACATCGGGGGATGCTTTTTATTTCAGAAGTTTTTCATTTATGGTCCATGGCGGTACCAGTGTGCACCGGCTAGGCCTTATTTTCGGTTTTTGCTCCTCGTTTACGATACGTAGGTGTAAAATATATAGAGATATCAACCCCATTTTTTTGTGGTATTAGGGTAGGGAACGGCTTAATCAGGGGTGACTATTTTAATCAGTTGTTAAGCAATAGGTCTAAAACTCCCACATTCTCCAAATTATTTCACTTTTAATGATACGATCTTAAGCTCTATCTATCGGGCTGAGGATTTGATGCATAAATCAAGATTGATTTCCAATTAATTACTGTTATTTTGAAGATTTAAAATACATCATCTAGAAAACCATCGGTTTCCTATCTGCTGAAGAAGTTCGCTTAAATTTTGCCTTTGCGCATTTTGCATTTGATTGCGTGTACCCGGAGGGTATGTCTTCATCAGCTCTCTCTCACATTTAGGCTCGTTGCCAGAATGTGATGTTGATAATTGAGTTTGAATTTACTTCATATTTAAATGATCTGAAATGACTATTTATTTCATGTTTCTTCCAGTCATTTAAGGGTGATCTATGCTTATGATTATATTGTCCATCATCTGGCACTGTCATATGCAATAAAAAATATGTTTCGGAGCTGTCCAACTGTACTCAACGATAAATAATGCTTCGCTGTTGAGCGGCAGCTATGGCATCACTGTTGCTTTTGAGAGAGCCCATGTTTCCTCTCTTCTTTGTTCACCTTGTAAATAGCGCACCGGAATTGTAACGTGAAGCTTGCTGTCTCTTACATTTGTTTGTTTTTAAACGAAGCATCCCGTTTGTCGTCACAGTCGCTTTGGCTAACATTTGCGTGAGAGTAAATGAAATAAGAAATACACATTGCCAATCTTAAGATCAATGACAAACTAAAAGTTTGGTCGTGTACGTCTGTCTCATAACCTGCTAGTAGACGAGTTTGTGATCGTAGCAATCGACATGTTTTGGTTGATTGTTTTCGAGAGCTGATGGGTAAAACGAAGGAGCGGGTTGAGGAAATTGACGTTTGCAGCAAATCGTGAACTGGCCTATTTCAGTTCGCCTTCGCACACATGCACGGAATCGCACTCATACAATATTGTTAGTTTATGTACAGATTGTGGAGCTGAAGAAATCATTTTCTTGATCGGAAATCAATCCGCATGCTTTCAAAAAGTCCCTGCAATTCCATGGCTCTAAATTTTTCGGAGTCTTATGCTCGTTGCTGAACGTATGTTCCGATAAATCAGAAATAAGCAGAGGGATTAACGTCTAAATATTGGCAGTTCTGATTATAGATTACATACAGCTTCATCAAATGTCCCAGGTGCTGAATAAACTGCTTAAAACCCGTCCCGTACCCTAGCATGTTTTCAGTGAAAAATGTGACATGAGAAAATAATTTCGTTGAATTTTGGAGAGAGATATTTTCGCATATGCAAGAGAGAGGATAATGAATTATCGGCGAAAAAGGAGAGATGAAAATGTGAACGGTTCGCTACTCATCGACAACCTGCTTGAGAGAGAGCATGGTTTTCACCCAGCTGAGTGAGAATTTCGATCTCTGCTTTCTACATCCTATTTTCAATAAAATGCCAATGCTGGTCATTCGTTTTGATCAATAACGAAATGGTTTTCCGTTTGTCAAATTAACTAGCTGTCGACTCCGTAAAGTTTATGCAATTGAGCCTCAAAGTGAACATAAAAACTTTGAAAGGGACCAACTTTCTATCTAGCGGTTACAAAATTGACAAATTGGATTGTTTACCTGAGAAAATATTTTTTCATTTTTTTTTTCATGACTAGGAACATATTTTTTCCGGCTTTTCCGTGCACTTTGCCTGCACCGTGAAATTTGTTTTGGAAACGTTTTACTCACCAATTTTTTTTTGTAGTTTTGTGCAAATTACCTTATAATTAAAAAAAAAAAATCCTAAAATTCCAATTGCAGATAACTGGCAACCTTTGTTTTTTTTTGTTTTGAATTTATCATATATATATATCCATGAACCCTATGCGTGGACACATTTTCAAAAAATCTGAGACCATTTAGTCCAATCTCTACGATAATTAATAAAAATCCCCTTTTGTCTAACAATAATAGCAAACAATAAGGATTCGAACTTTAGTGTCTTCAAAACCAATGATCAATAAAACCTAAATTTTGGAATTTTTTCGAGGCCCTCAGAGAAAATCAGAGTGTGTATGTGTTAGTTTTCTCTCTCTCTCCTCTTTTTGCTATTGTATTGATTGTTTTGTTTATGCTTGCTCAGTTTTGCTCAAAATGCCGTCGAAACAATAAGCATTTCGTGAGCGCGTTATACTGTTGTACGAACTCCACAGAAATCTCGGCAAAAAGTATGCGGTACAATATTTTAAAGGCGAAAATGTTGAGACTTTGACTGTTTGCCATATCTTATGATCCCTAACAACTACTCGCAAGCAAGGTAGTGGAAGACCAGTCAAAATTATGGACGCAAAAGTACTGCGTTCTTTTTCTCGTGCCTTCAATAACAATGATTCACTGAAACAACGGGATGCCGCAAAAATCATTATGCCGCTGATTGATAAAAAGATATTCAAGAAAATGTTTTGTTTTGGACGGCGAGTTTACACATAAGTT
Organism: Aedes koreicus; assembly: GCA_024533555.2. Classification (NCBI taxonomy): domain Eukaryota; kingdom Metazoa; phylum Arthropoda; class Insecta; order Diptera; family Culicidae; genus Aedes; species Aedes koreicus. The sequence continues at coordinate 62,545 of JAHHFK020000111.1, forward strand.
TGAAACGAAAGTGAACATTGCCTTGTTCGAGAGAGGTATTTCCAAGCCCTGGTTCAAGTCCTTTGGCTTGGCTATCAATTAAGATGTGTACCAGAACTACTTTTGAAGAAAATCTTGATATCGTTTCTACAAAACCATCATGCAGATGGACAATTCAATACAATGCAGATGGACAATTTCAATGCAAGCGTTCAATGATTCATTCATTAAGACAAACATATGACTTAAATTTACATGATTTATTCTAAGTGTGTACTGTCCCTATGCCACAAACAAATAAACGTCCCGGGAACTGAAAATCACCCATCAACTTTGAGAACCGATCCATCAACCTTTTGAAAATTGGATTAATCACTAATGTAATTAAACGTGAGAACCGGCATTCATCGGCTCCAACACTGAAACGTGAGGTCCGACTCTATACCGGAGGAAACCAGTGACGCAACATGTTCATATTAACCTTCATAAATTAATAGCCGCTTACCGTGGAGGGACGAATCGGACAGAAGACGATTATGTTAAAATTGAAATCGAGACCAGAAAGCAAAATGTGTGATGGATATTTTTTCTTTTTCGATGTGATATTTTTGTTGACTCTACACGGTGATTGTACTGGTGCGGGAGCACGATCTGCCTCTTAAGGAACGCAGTGCACAAACTCCCGTTGACTTGATTTGGATGGATATTTACGGTAGGATCGTTATCGAGACTAATACTTTTCCTAAAACTGTTATGAATATAATAACTGAAATATCACTTTTAATTATGTCCAAGCGTGTATTCGAGTTGATAGTTGGTGAAACTGACCGATCCGTAGTCGGCGTGCCGTTGGTCATATAAAACGATAAGCCGATGAGAAGTAACCGCACGTGAAACTTGACGGCTGTCGGAATATTTGCTACCGTTTAAAATTGGAACCGCTCGTTGGCAAGTTGGCAGGGGTAAGTCAGAAGGTCGTGCTTTATATTTTTTGACTTTCCACTATCGTCCAACAGTAAAACGGACGCCCGTTGCTTTCATCTTGCGGCGGTTTTTATTTTCCTCGTGTTTATCATGGTTGTAGTCTATCGAAAATGTATTTGTTTTAGGTAAATAATAATGCCACTTTTGTTCGTTCTCGCAACTGTAAAAAAATGTCGAACAATAAATTTTCCAACATAGCCATCGATCTGTTGGTTGCATCCCTGTTAAGATCTAAAATTGACGTTTATCCGTCTACCCGATGGCCCGATGGGTGTCACTCTTCTCCAACAATTCCATGCATGGTTCGCTCGATTAAGATCATAATTTAATCTCGTTTTTTTCGTCACACGTCTGAGACTTGCTACCGATACCGCCTGATGTGTGAAGACTGTAAACTTTTTCCTTATTCCGTTTCGCACTTGTAAGGAATTCTTTCAAGCTTAAGCATGCTGAGAAACACCAAATATAATGATTTTTAATAGATTTTAATGAATCTATAGGTTCAGTCCAAACGTTACTCCAAAACATTTAAAATTAACATCTAAGACCATTCAGGATAATTAATGCAATCATAGTAAGATTAAATCTAGTAACCATCCACAAATTTAAATCGAATTAAATAATTCCAACGAATGAAATAAAATGAAGTGGACAACAGTTAATACGGCGCGATTTGACACGGTCGATTCATTCCTTCTCCAAGACAAAAGCAAATGGTGATACATAAGGACCAAGAAAACAGTCGATGATGGTAACCACGCTCATAAAACAACGCAGCGAACATCGATATTAAAGGTGTAATAAATCAAATAAAATCATATTAAATTCAATCAAAATCAATTTCTGGACATAAAATGAGCAAAGTTTATTTCTGATGTCTGCACATGGCGAGGAATGCTACATGCTATCAACAACGGATTGATGGATTTGACTTGTTCCGATTGACTTACAATCAAGGATATGGGCTGGGTGATTGAAGAATCATCAGAAGGCGGAGAAGACGAATGGCGTAAACTACACGACATAATAAGACGATAAAATCGCAGATAAATGTGAAGATGAAAGGCCAACCAGACAAGGGTTTTGTTTTTGAGGCAAGAGGTAATACACGAGTAACGAATTAATTTTAAGCGATTTTAATCGACATTAGCTCAATTTATCGATTAGGGGTTCACGATTCTTGTTGATGATATGATGTTGATGACATCAATAGTTATTTTAATATAGAGGCAATCCAAACGCTCATCTCCGTTGGTTTTCACTGACAAACTTATGACAAATCTGTCGTTTGGTTCACGGGTTCGATCAACACATACAAGTAATTCATAAACGACTGTATATCTTTTGTAGATTCTTAGACGTTCTAACAAGATATGTGGATTTAAATTAAAATGTTTTATTTTTACATTTTACAAAGTAAATTTTTTTCTGCACTGCAAATTTATTTTCGTAAATAAGCTTTCACTCGTTTCGTAAACATGGATTTTGTACATAGAACAAATGTTTCGTGTATTGTATGAAACATTCATACAGCTTTTTATCTGGTGAAATGCTGTCATTACACCTTTTTGTAGAATGCACGAAATGGATTTCGTGAAGACCAGCCAATAGGTGCTTCTCTGATGGTGTTGTTGCAAGGATCATACTCATTAATCAAAGTTTCTTCTCATGAGTCACCATGGCCTAGTGAAATCAACCACGGATTCGATAACAGCTCTTTCCGAAAATGCAGGATCAAATCCTGCAAACTGGAAACTCCACGCGATTGCATTTTTTTTTTGCATTACATTTCGAGTCGATAAATAAGATCTGTCTGTCATTCATGCACCCACCAGAGAGATGTTTCTGTTTTATTTGTAGCAAAATATTCGTAGCTCTTTGAGTGGTTTTCGTGCAATGTACGAATGTCCTTTCTGTGTCAACAAATGCCTCATGCTTTTGACAGTTGCGCGTGTGGCATTAATTACGAAGGTAGCTTCATTAAACATACAAATCAGTTTCGTTGCAGAAAACAACGAATGATTTCGTTAGTGCTACCTTCGATATTGTTAAATAAACTAAAATTAGTTTTCAGTGTAGAGGTGCTGCTTATTTTACACCTAAATAAAAAAAAACAAAAAAAAATAAGATTAGTAAAAGAAACAAAAGAAAAAGGAAAGACACCACGTAATTTTTTTATTATTTGTGAGAAACAAACAAAAAAAAAAGATATAAGAAGGGGGGGAGGTGGCAAATATTAATGTTGGGGGCTGAGAGTAAGGGTAAAAGCAAGTTGTGGTGTTTGTGGGGGGGGGTGTGGAAGGAGGGGGCAAGGTGGGTTGGTGGGGGTGTGGTGGTGTGTTGGGGTAGAGACTTTTTACATTAGGGCGAATCTAACATTGAGAGGCTCTCTTTGATTACTTTCTCTTTCATTCATATTCCAATCACCTTTACGTTTTACATTCTACTATTTGCAGAGTATGCTAGCCAGCACTGTTGTGATTCGATCTGCACGAAAGAATCCCTCGAAAGTTTTATAATGGCGCTATAATAAATGAAAGAGAGCGAGACAGGAGAGAATCTCTCATTGTTAGATTCGCCCTTTTGAAAAAAAAACACTATCAGAACAAATCACTCGACTAACGTTCCATGATCTAAACTGCAATCTACAAATAAGCACACAAATAACACTTAACTTGTTCTAGTTTGCTAGGTTACCTACTAATTTAACTTCAATCAGCAGGCTGACACAAATTCTGCACAAGATGAAAAATTACACCATTTCTGTTATAACTGCAGTATACACAATAACAGCTACAATGGCTGATCGCATTGCGCGATGGGGCTGCTTGCGCAACTCGTATGCGTGTTTTCGTTTTTTCTTGTTTGTCCTCACGCGGCCGACATCTGTCACTAACCGGAGGTGCGTTCACAATTCGTCGCCCATTCACAGCCAGCTGCTGGCTTTCGGCGACGGCAACCCTTTCGCGACCGGGTTTTCGATTTTGCCGACGGCCGCATTTCCCCGCCCTTGAACCCGTTCACTCGGAAACAGTACGGGAATTACTCTTCAGCTTCCGGGAATCAATCTGCTGTACGGGAAGATCAAGCTTGTGCACTGTACCGGTTCGGCGAATCTCTGGAGGAAATCTCGAGTGTCACTTTCATCGACCGATTCTCTGTCCGCTGCATGCCGTTTGTTCAGCTCATCTGCAATGGTTCTACCGGACCATCAGCTCCTAACGCCTCCACTGACTCGCTATCCATAATAGTCAGGTGGTCTACCAATCCTGCCACTTTAAGATGTTTCGTGAACTCTTCTACGCTCTCAAACTTGATCACGGATCCCAAACTCTCTGAGCTTGGTGCTTCCAGCTGTTGGATTTATGTCGCCAACCTGGTCGACAAGACTTCCGGTTCCCGAATCTCTTCCATGGATCATCAATGATCAGTGGTACTTTTTCCGGCAGCATCAATCGGTCCCAACCCTTCAACGTTTCTTGCAACCAAACCAAGTTCTCCGCGTAAGTAAACCACACGACAAGTTTGCTAGCTCGCAGGCGCTGATGAAAATCGGCCACTTCTCAGCTGTTCCCTAGTACTTCCGCAGATTCCACGGAAACGCCTGTCGGGATGCTATTTGGAGTCATGTCGGTCCGTCCTGTACTACTCCATGATTAACACCGGCTGACCGCTTTCGTGGATCCTTCCAAATCTGATTCATCTTCGGAATTCTCGTTGATGATTTTTCTCAGCTGCATCCTTCATTCGAGGGATTTCTACCATCTGGGAATTCCTCTCCTTCCGTTGAAGTTCCAGGATCTTCAGCTGCTTTTTCTCTTCAAGTTCATAAAACCGGTTCTTCTCCTCTAGCTCACTTCAACGCACGAGAACGTGCTGATGATGACATAGCCGACGGTGACCGTGAGTTCGAATCATCTACGCGCAATGGTTGACTTTGACGATGGGTTAATGATTTTAATTGCTCATTCTCATTCAAGAGCTTTGAGTGGTCTTGGACTTGATCTTGTGAAAAATCTTGATATTAATTATTTTTAAGAGTGAATACTATATTAATGCACCTAAACGTAACTGTGAGTTTTGATTGCCAGTTTTTGGCATGGCTAATGCGATTATTCTGCATTTATCTGGTGTTTATTCTCGATGCTTTTTTTTTTTGAAACTATTCATTCTTTTGCTCCTTCTTATTGATCTATATCTAAAAAAGAAGGAAAAATGCATTTAACAATGAGCTTTAAACAAACCGCTTAGTGTAAATTCATATTATTAGTATTGAATGGGGTTATTAATGTGAGTAAATTATTATTTTGTAAATTTAATATCATGCGAAAATTTCCTGTACTGTGTCTTGAATCAAGGTACTTAGTATCTTCATGCATGATTGGAACGCTGCGTTTGCTGCCTATGCTATATAAGATATGTTTGAACGCTATGAAATATGCGATTGACCTCTCAACATAAGAACTGTATGTAATTTCGGTCAGGATGACAGGGCTGCCAGTGCGTAAGGAATGATATTTATTCAGCTTGGAAGTTTACCAACACAATAATGATATCAATACATTTCTATAATTTCCACTTTTCAAAGTTCTTTTCTACTTATTCTCTCATCACCATGAGGCCCCAAGAGTGAACAAAAATGTTTGCTAGAATGAAAGATGTGAAGAGAAGGCGTTGATAGTTCCGTCAGGCCTGTCAAGGTGGCGGATTCGTTCCTGCCTTGACCTACCCGCATTGGAGATGTAAGGCAAAGGAATGCCTGCTTGGTTCAAGTACTGCTATATCCAAGCCTTCGCTCAATTTTCAATACTTCTATTCAATTTTCACAACCTGCCGTACACTGACAGAACTATCAATACTTTCTCTTCGCATCTTTCATTCTAGCAAACATTACTGTCCACTCTGAAAATTGAATGTGATTAAATTAAACAATATACAATGATATGATGAAAATAATATGATGTTATAATGAAATACTAAATAATATTAAAAAACATTAAATGTAAAACATGTATTCACAAAATACATCTGACATTGTGGGGTCTCTCTCAGAAAAAAAAAAATTAGTGTTTTTTTATAAACCCTAAGGTAAATTTAAAATTTGAAACTAAATCTTTTCTTTTTTTTTTTTTTATTTAAAATAACAAATAAAAGATGATTAATTTTTTTTTTCTTTTTAAAAGCACCCACATCATACTACATATCACCTTTTAAAAATGTTTTTTTTCTACTCTTCTATTGCCACTCCAGAGAGAAACCAAAAAGACGATAAGAGCCCTCTTTGTGGTTTTCAAAAAAAAAAAAACTTATTTTGTCCCTTTTATCATATAATGATGTATGATGTATGATATGTACTACCACCCATTGTAGCACGGAAACTACGTTCGACAGCAATGGGCTCTCCCCTCTGTTAGACTTGATCAAGCTTTAATAACCACTGATTATCCTAATCATGCCGTTGTATGAAGGGCCAAAAAGGGGTTGGGTGGATTGATATGCAACATCACTTATACGTATCCTCAGGGATATAAAGAATCTCCTTCCAACAGGAAGACTGAACAATTGGTCAAAAGAGCAAGGTATCTAACATGAGGATGTCTCAATGGGCGGGGAGAAGAGCTCGCCCTCTATTCACAAACTGTTAGCAATGGGGAGTTGGCATTCCCACTCTCCCCATCCAGAGTGCTTCAATCGGGTGCCCTGATGGTCCCTTCTATTTCTATGAAATATTTATATAATGGTGTATATATGTATGTAAATGAAAAATACTACAAGCATTCGTATCTATAATATATGATCTTCGTTCGGTTGATCCTGAAATGCAAGAAATGTTGTAAAATGTCAAAGTGTAGAGTTCTGTGGTTCGCGCTTAAGCACGTTTTCGTTCGTTTTCAGCGATAGCAGCATTTCACCAAAATCTTGATTTGAGGTATCCTGAAAAAGTTTGTTAAATCTATTGAAATTTTACAAAACTAACATTTATAAATTTTAATTTACTGTTGCCATGGTCACTATTTGCAACTTGATGCAGATTTTATAACAGCAATACGCTTTTAGTTTTGCTGACCTAATAGTTATTGCTGCCGAGTTAGAAATGGGAAGATTTTAGTGGAAGGGAGTTAAAGATTAATGGGCAAAAAAAAACAATAAATAATGTTTAAATCATCTATAAAGTAAAATCAATAAAACGATATTACCAAATATAATGATATTGTGAGTTATGATGAAGTAATAACAAAGATTGAACTGTGAAATCAAACACTAGCCAAATGGCACACAGCGCTGCATGAATCAGATCAGCTCCGAATTGGTTAAAAGTCCATTTGCAAACCGGAAATGAAAAATACATTCAGCAATAAGTTCAAAAGCCTACCACAGATTCCGTAATTTTCAAAAGCCTACCACAGCTGTAATTTTCTGCGTTATATACTGAGCATATATGGAATGCTAGATGTCATAAATTGAAGGTATATTTCGTGTTTAAGCCAGATACCGCCTGAATCAGGTTTGTTGTATGAAAATGTGAAGGTCATGATATGATGGAAATAATACGATGCTGAAGAGAAATACTACATAATGTACATATAATAATTAAATGCCACTATTTGCATCTTCCGCTACGATGTTAGATGATTGTAGCTCTAAAATAGCGAAAATTCCAACGTGATATAATGAAATAAAGTTGATCATCTGGCTTCCTAGCAAAATAACAAAGCAAAATTTCATATGAGTATGATTACTGCCCAAAAACGGAAACTTAATAAATCCAAAACAAAAAAAAAATTCAAAATGAATGACATGAAATTCTTCAATAACTCATTTTTCCTACTGGGCCCATAAATGATTCTTTATGTCTGTAAAATAGAAAATGTAGGGTGATAAACAATGTTGGTTTTTGAATTAACTATTTTGGTCGAAGAATTTTTTTTTGTAGAATTTGTCGTTTATAATCCTCTCTCTCTAAAAAAAAAATGTAAACAACCATCCTATCTTTTCAAATATAAAACGTGAGTTAGGTGGACCAAAATTTACAACGATGCAAATGCGAAGCTGAAAATAACATAAAAAAATATTGTGAAGGGATGTTATAATATAAAATGATAATAACAATTATATTTGTAATGTCTGCATGTCTGTTGATCCTGCTGCAATTGTAGACGGACTTGCATTACGGGGGAAAAAAACAATTCAAAATTACTATACAATAGTTGGGAATTCCAAGGATGATCTGAAATTATATACCGTACAAAGAATACTTCAATTTTCCGTGGTAGGGTCTACACTAGTAATTTAGAAATCTAGAATACAAATAACATGCTCTAAAAAAAGTGTTTCTCATGTGTGTTGTTTTCACCCAGTTGCATCATCGCCAAAAGCTTCTGCTGCTTTACATTATGACATAAGAACTCTTCCACATCATCGTTAATATGTTTCTTCTCTTTTATAGTTGACAGAAAAAAAAAGTTAAATATAACCAGAATGTTTGCACTGTTACACAAAACAAACACAACCTTATAGACGAATGAACCGATTTAAACCAACAGCAAAGAAGCTGTTGGGCCACTTACGAAGTGTGAGTGGCCGGTTGGCACCCCCACGGTGATTGAACTAAAGTGCTCAAAGTGGCACTAAATTGAAAGGGTTGCCTGCGAACAGCTGTTGTTTCCTCCAAGAATTCCACGAAGCTCACTATCAAACCTTGACATTCTAGGTGGATTTACCTAATCGCAGTGGAGACAAGAGGTCTCAAGCCAAGGGGCCCGTCCCTATTGTCCCTGTTCACCACTGCCATATCATACAGCTATGAAGCTGTCACTCCTCGGTTGGTACGTTACAAGAAACAGAGAGCAGTAATCTCACTACCGCAGGCTATGTGTGTGATAACATTCACGCCCACAAATTCCTTACGGGAGCTGAAACTATTCGAGTCTCAAAAATATTAAAGGTTCTTAGTTGAATTCCACTTGATCCCGAATCCAGTCCAAGAGGTCCGATTTAAGTTTTCACTATCGCTATCACAACTATTGCTCTTCCCACAATGCTGCTCTTTGTGTGACTCAGCACAAGACTGGGTTAAAGACATGGATCAAAATTCACATTATACTAGTTAAAATTTATACTTTTATAAGATGAAAAAAAGCGGCGGAAAAATGACAACAGAAAATTTTCGTGCCTCGTTTTAAGCACCGCACACTACGTTCTTGCGATTTTTCTTTTAAATATTAGTGGTAATTTTTTATTTAAAATCTTGGCTCGCTAACAATTGAAGTAAGAACCTAGTATTTTGAACTTTGATTTTTTTTTTTGAGATTTGAAGAGAATTATTATGGGTCATTTTTTTTTTACCTCTGACGGTGCCGGTGGTGTAGTGATAAGCTTCGCCCAGTCGGCCTGATATCAATTCCAGTCAGCGCCTTTGGGATTTCCTGAGACAAAAAAATCTCTAAAGCCGTTGGTCCCGGCTCAGGTGTTGATAGGTTCGATATGATGGTCCTGGTGGTCTGTCTAGCCTCAGGCTGACTGTCACGTAAAAACGGAGCAACAGTAAACATTTTCCCCTTCTATCAATCAAGTTCTTCCTAATTTGAAAATTCTCAATACGATAATTCAACTTGATCTCTTTCGAGCATGAAACAATCTAAATTCCAAAGGAGATTTTTCCTTCTTTGAATCATATTCCGGTCTTCCGAATTTTGATTTTTTATTTTAATCTGCTGACTTGATTTTTGGAAGATTGAACTTAGGTTATCTTTGGGAAGATTCCAAGCAAACAGAAACAAATGAATGAATTATTAGTCACTAAGTCAGCTTATTGACCGATTTGGCATAATAACCCATTCGGCCTGATCAAACAAAATTGAGTCATTAACACAAGCAGGGAGGTGCTGAAATAAGAAATTTGAAGAAGCATAATACTCGGAAAGGAAACCGTTTCTTGAGAAAGGACAGAAATTTTGATAACTGAAGTCGGGATTGACGAGTAAGACATAAGAGGTTAAAATACCAGAAGGTAATACAAAATTAACCTCTCGTGTCTATTCCCGCTCTTCAAAAAAAACCCTCAAGGCGAAATTTATAAATAAAAAAAACAACCCTACATCATCCCGCCGCTTTTCTCTGAATTTTGGGGACCCAAAAAAGCTCCGTGACACACAAAACATATATATATATAAACAAATATATAAAAAATAAATATTTTTTTTTATTTTTTTTTTTTAAACCTAAGCTCAAAATCAATTATTTATTTGTTACTAGCTGAACCCAGTGCGTGCGCTGCTACGCTTGCAACTAATTGATGGAAAATTTAATATCACTGGCACTTTTATGGTTTTTTTCGGAATGAGTTTTTTTTTCTTGAATAAGGAGGGGTTTAAACTTCTATCAAAACATGCTTCTTACCCGAGAAATACACGTTTTGTGTTTAAGTAACCTGGATAATTCTCATTTTTGGTAGAAATTTGTGTTTCATTTGTATTGGAGCCTTCCCTTTCTCAAACCACCATACAATCATTGCCTTCAAAACCCCCCACATGCCAAATTTGATTCCATTTGCTTGATTAGTTCTCGAACCATCACACTGGGCTCTTCGATTATAATAAAAATTTGAGTTCCAGTTGTTTGCACCCCTCCCCCCTTTCAGAAAGGGGAGGGGTCTTGAACCACCATAGAAACATTCTTGCCTTCAAAATCCCCCACATGCCAAATTTAATTCGATTTGCTTGATTAGTTCTCGAATTATGAAGAAATTTGTGTCTCATTTGTATGAGAGCCCTCCTTCCTGAGAGAGTAGAGGTCTCAAACAATAATAAAAACCTTCCCCAGCTCCAAAGACCCCTTCATATAAATTTTCACGTTGGTCGGTTCAGAACTTTCCGAGTCTATTAGGGTCGGACAGACAGACAGCCAGACAGAAATTCATTTTAATGTATATAGAAATCTAGCCTGCAAAAACACCCATATGCTAAAAGTGGTTTCATTTACTTGATTAGTTCTCGAGTTATGCAGAAATTTGCTTTTTATTTGTATGGGAGACCCCCTTCCCCCCTTCAGAATGGGGAGGGGTATTGAACTGCCATAGAAACATTTCTTCACTCCAAAAACCTCAACATGCTAAATTTGGTTTCATTTGCTTCATTGGCTCTCGAGTTATGCAAAAATTGTATGTTTCATTTTTAGTGGAGTCTCCCCTTCCAGAAGGCGGAGGGGCCTCAAACCACCAAAGAAACATTTATTTCCTTAAAAAACCTCCACATGCCAAATTTGGTTCCATTTGCTTGATTTGCTCTCGAGTTATGCAAAAATTCATGTTTCATTTGTATGAGAGACCCCTCTTTCAATGAGCGGAGGAGTCTCAAACCACAATAGAAACATTACTTGCCTTTGAAAACCTCCACAAGCCAAATTTGGTTCCATTAACTTGATAAGTTCTCGAGTTATTCAGAAATTTGTGTTTAATTTGTATATGAGCCCTCCTTTCAGAGAAGGGGGGGGGGGGGGGGAGCTCGAGTCAACTAAGAAACATTTCTTGCCTTCAAAAACCTCCATCTGCCAAATGTGGTTCCATTTACTTGATTAGTTCTCGAGTTATGCAGAAATTTGTGTTGCATTTGTATGGAAACCCCCCTCCCGCCCCCTTCCAGATGGCGGAGGAGTCTCAAACTTTTATAGAAACATTTTTCTCCTCAAAAAACCTCCACATGCCAAATTTGGTTCCATGTGCTTGATTAGTTCTCGAGTTATGCACGAATTTGTTTTTCATTTGTATGAGATCATTTGTATGAGAGAGCGCTTTCAATTTTTTTTTCTTGCTTTCAATTTTTTTTTCTTGCATTTGTATTTTTCTTGCTTTCAAAAACCTCTACCTGCCAAATTTGGTTTCATTTACTTGATTAGTTCTCGAGTTATGCAAAAACTGGTGTTTCATTTGTATGGGAGCCCCCCCCCCCCCCGTACCAGAGAAAGAGGAGGGGTCTCGAACTACCATAGAAAAAATTTTTCTCGTGTCATTTTTCCTCGCTTCATTTTAAATTTTATTTGAAGTTTATACAAATATACTACGAATTTGTGGTCTTCAAACGACTCTGCAAGTGTAGAAAAGTGCAGATCTTGCTCAATTGACAAGACATTACGTTTATTTTTCACCGGAGTGAATATATCAGCTGCATTGTTGTGTTTTGGACATTCGGTTCTAGAAGAAAATCAGCTGCTTGTGCTGCACTGCGAGGCTGCCGACGGTTGTGAAAACAAAGCGTTGGTTGACGAAAAACCAAAATTCATACGGCTATGCGACATAAGGGCTATAAATTCATCATGAGGTGAAGTTTATTTCATGATCTTAGAGTGAATGCCTCAACTGATCTGAAAAGCGATCGGACCGATTTTGGATGATAATCGCTGTGGCTACGACTCGAGACGTCTTTGAAATCTGGGTGAGCTCTTTCCTTTTTATACAGTATGTATGTGCGAGGTTTACTATTTCACTAAATACGTATTGCATTAGCTGATACTTATCGAGTTGGTTAGTTTGAAAATTTTGTTTTTAGAGCTACGGTCGCTGATATCTATCTATCTCCTTTTATTTTGATACAAATTTTCACATTAGTAGGATTAACAGTGATTAAACGTGTTGTCAATCTGAACAATGCAATTCAGATTATTTTATTAGATTAGATTTGATTTCATTAGATTAGGTCAGATTAGATCCCAATTTATTTTCTAGGTTATTGGATTATATCCTAACCATAAGAACAAAATCAACATCAGATCCATCAATCTTGGATAAATAATTTAAACCAAGCATAATCAAACATATTCAGCTTCCACAGTAAATATATAACATTCCTTCAGCTTATGCCGGCTCAACCAGCTTTCTCATCATTTATATTGTATTGGATTGTTTATTTGAATTTATTATTGAGTGTCAAGAAACCCAAAATTGCCAACATGTGAATGAAATTTGTTTTGGTGGCGCTTGCAATGCCATGATCAGTCATTGGTCAGTCAGTTAACATATTTTTATCGGAGTATTTCGCGAATGCATTATTATCGTTTCAGTTGAAAACCGAATTTATCAACTAGTGACAATCGATTTTACTGTCGATCTATACGTTGAACCTAATGTCGGAAGTAGCGCGCTGTATAGCGCATCAGATGCGCCATACAGCGCACTACTTCCGACATTAGGTATAACGTACCGAACAGGAGTAAAATGGATTGTCGCTAGTCGATAAATTCGGTTTTTAACTGAAACCATAATATTTTGAATTTGAATTTTCAAAAATTGCTACACACATAGAAATTATAGATTTTACACGAGACGTGATTCAGGTTTGTAGGGGGTAGTGGGACGTAAAGAAACAGTTCATGTAAAGTGATGTCTCCTGAAACTGACAAATACGCAATTCGACGAAAGATGTGTTTGATTGAATTTGTTTTCTTACCTCTTGCAACTCATTTTTATGTACCAAAGGACGCTTGCATGTGTTGGTCTCAGGGGACAGAAATTTACATGACATTTTGTTAGTGTATACCTTAATGTACTGCTTATTTTATGTCCTTGATACTCATTATCATAATATTCACTGCTAAATCTCAGAAACAAATTAGCAACAGGGATAGTTTAGAGTAATAATGTAACGTGAAATTATATCTTCAATGTTGAAAAAAAAAAGGTAAATCTTTGTTGCTGCAGTCAAAGAAATGTGATAAATTTTCTCTCACCACCCGTTCTTATATTCTCAGACCTTATTCTCTTTTCAGTGAGCGAGAAATGGCGCTATAACCATAAGCCATATTGGGCTAGGACTATAGTTAATGCTTAAGTCCCAACCATTTGAAGAGAAATGGAGCATCACTTAACCTTCTTAGAAAAGATGCTCCCAACGACCGTTTTTAATAATTTTTTGGTCTGTACACCAAACAGGACATTCTGTTTAACTATTCTCTGCGACTTTTCATTTCACCTTTCCTTTGATATCTACTGAAGGCTACGTAGGTTCACCGTGTTTTCTAAAGGTGATACCAAATCCTTCCTATCCCCAACGGTTGCATGGACGTGGCCAGGTGAGCGATCGAGGAGTCTCTTCGTGAAAATTATTGCATGAAGAAACGTATCAGTATCTGGTTTTGTTTCATGGTGACATGCAATATCTTCAACGAATTATTCCTCATCGTAGCTCCATCCACGAGGTGTGCAAACGTCAATGCTAATGCTAACTCGAGAACTAATCAAGTGGGCTGCAAAATGGTGAGTCGGCAATGGGCAGAGAGCGTGCGTCCCCGCAACATAGCCCTGGTCCTCACAAGTTCCTACCTCATGCTTCCACGGGTCAAGAGATGACAAAGACCACCAGCTAAGGGTTGCGTACTTAGCTGGTAGTGCAGCATGGGCACTGTTGTCCTTCTGACTTCAGCTAGATTGCGGTCTGTCCTGGCATCGGCAGCGCGACCCGGTTAAATAGTATGCTGAAATCTTACCCTGCCACGAAAAATGGAAGTATTCTTAATGGACCGGTGCTAAGATAATAATAATTTTAGTGCTAATTTTAGGTATAATAATTTAAGAATATTTTTTCCCTCGTGGCAATGATAATGCAAGTCCGTTTACAATTCTAGCAAGACCACAATCTGCAGACATAACAAGTATAATGGTTAAAATAATTTTATATTCTCACAAAATCTTCACAATATTGTTAATGCTATTTTCAGCTTCGCATTTATGCATCGTTGTGAGTCTAAGCCAACCTTACTCACGCTATGTATATGAAAAGATACGATGGTTTTTAATGCAATTTTTTCCCTTCTTTATCATAAGACAATTAAAAATACAAAACCTAACATTGATCCTACATCTTCTATTAGACAGGCATAAAGAATCATTTATGGGCCCAGTAGGAAACAAAAGTTAGCGGATAAATCAAATTTCCTCTTGTTTTTATTTTTATTTCTTTTTATTTCAGATTTATTAAGCTTCCGTTTTTAGGCAATAATCATATTCATAGGGAATTTATTTCGCCTTATTACTTGCTTACATTTTCCTAGCAAAACGGCTGCCAGGAGATCAACTATGTTTCATTATATCACATTGGAAATTTCCGTTATTTCAGAGTTTAAAGCAACTAACACCGCTGCCGAAGAGGCAAATGGCTGCATTTTATAATTATATATACATTATTTAGTATTTTATTGCAACATCGTATTATTTTCATCATTGTTTATTATTGTATATATTGAAATTATTATTAAAAAT
The DNA here is from genome assembly GCA_024533555.2 of Aedes koreicus. NCBI lineage: Eukaryota > Metazoa > Arthropoda > Insecta > Diptera > Culicidae > Aedes > Aedes koreicus. The sequence continues at coordinate 77,756 of JAHHFK020000111.1, forward strand.
AATAATAATAATAATTAAATTTTATCTACTTCAAGGGTACAAGGAAGTTTGTTCCAGATAGTATAGCTACCTATTTTTTTGTCATTGTAACTCAAGGTTCTTTTCTATTAAATTAGATCATTGGATATTATTAAAATTAATAAATGCTTTTCAATTCTGCTGATTATGACCCATATGTTATAAATACGTACATATTTTTTATTATTTAGTATAAACTTAAATGCCATAATGCATGTTTATACTTCATTTAATTACGAAATGGTTTGGCAAAAAAGGTTTCACATTCCGGAGTTACATTCAACTACAAATGATTGAGCTGTAATGAGGCACCAAGCAGCATATAATTTTCAAATGTCTATCATTGTTTCAGTTATTTCATCATATTATATTATTTATAACCAGGTAGACCAGGGAAGGTAAGATTATTGTTATAAAGAAAAATACTCTACATTATTATATGAACATCACTATATTATACATCAAATAAAAAGGGTTGGGAAAGGACCATCAGAGCACCGGATTGAAGCGATTTGGATGGGGAGAGTGGAATTGCCAACTCCCTGTCATTAACAATTCGTGAATTGATGGCGAGCTCTTCTACCCACTCATTGGGAAGTCCTCACGTTTGATGGCTTGTTCGACATTAGGTTGTAGGATTCTAGCATTGGAAGGAGATTCTCATTAGCCCGCGGATTACGCGTAAGTGTCTCTGCTTACGAGTCCGCCCATCCGTTTTTGGCCCTTCAGACAGTGTTAAATTGAATACAGGCAGATGTCGAACTTGATCAAATCATTCGTAGAGGACGATCCACTGTCTTATGGCTGTGCCTGCAACGATGAGTGGTATCTTTTACATACATACATACATACATTTGGCGTCTGGGAGTGGTATGCCGGAAACAACGTCAACATTGTACCAAAGAACTGTAATCCTCCGAACACTCCAGAACTCCAATTGAAAGATATTGGGCCCTTGTGAAGCGAAACCTTGGGAAATCGAAAGGAGAGGCAAATAATGAGAAAAAAATGCTAAAAAGTGGGAAAATGCTTCCAGAAAGGTGACTGAGTTAACTGCGCAGAACTTAATGGATGGTATAAAACGTAAAGTTAGAGTACACAGATATAACAAGTCCTGATAGAAAATTTTTGATGAAAATTAGTTTTAAATTAACCCTTTGTTACGATGAAGAAATTGCAAGAAATTACCAATACCGCCAAAAACAATCAACTCGTGGTCATCAACCTAAAAATTAAATTGCACCAAAGTGTTCAACATTTTTTAAAACGCTTGATTCCAAAATGGTGCAAGTTTGCGCAGGATTTTCCATCGTAAATGGTTAGTATACACACAGAACTTGATTAAAAACTGATAGGATATGCAGGGATATGCAGGGACCTCTTTTCCTCAAAGTTGAATGTTCCATTTTTTTTTTAAATGTTCAATCTTCTTTTAAAGATTTAAGGAATGAGTTTTGGAGCCTATGTTAGGAAAATACTGTCCACACTAAGTTTTTTCGCCGAATCTCTTGAGTGCTCGGCTATCATCTCGGCAAAAAGCAAATTTGCCGGGGATCTCGGCAATAAAGAAATTCACTGCTGTAATTTTTTTTCCGAACATTTCAGTTGAAATAATATCTGAGTGCTCGGCAAGTTAGTCCGTACGGTAAAACAAAATACTGAAATTCAGCAATTTCAAGCCAAATATCTCAGTTGAAAAATTAACTGATTGTTTGGAAAATTAGTGCTCACGGTGGAAAACGGTTTTTGATTTTTCCAAAAAATTGTTGACGAAAAAAAAAACAAGTGATTGACGATGAGTTCTACAAAATAAATTAATGAAGACTAATAATAATTGTATGATTACGAAAAAAATCGATAAAAAAATAATACAAAACATAGTTCAATGCCACACATTTTTCTTTAAACTTTCATTTATTAAGCTTTCTATATACAAGCCTGAACACCTTGCATGGCAGCATTACGGAAGTTGGCCGGAATTTCAGCTACAGCCGATGAAAAGATGGATATCGGCATGTTCTTCAGCTCTTTTGTGGCCATGGTGATCAGCTGCTTCTCCTCCTCTTCGACTAGATTACCTCCGTTTGAGGATCGCCCAAGAATTTTCTATCGGTCGCAGCTGTGGGAGGGTACATCGTTTATCTTCAGCCGGTGCAGGTTCTCCAATGATCCCTTGGCATAATGAGCAAAGGCTAGGTTCAACCAAAAGACCCCACCCTCCTTCAGGTGATACTTCTTGATGAAGGCGGCCACTTTCGGCAGGCACTTTGTACTGTTTATCTCCCCGTTCACCACACAAGATCCGAAAAAAAGAACAGCGGCTTGAATATTGCCTTCTCGTTGATCGTCAGCCACGGAAGGACCTTTTTTGGGAACTTGAGGCCATCTTTCCACGTTAGCTTCTGTTGCACTTTGCTTTCTCACAGCACTGTTGGGTGGCCTGAACCAACTTTCGTTCGACGCTTTTGCCTTTCGCCAGAACTTCCATTCAAATTTACAATAAAAAATAATCAAATTTTTACCAGAAAAAGTCTGAGAAATCGAATGTATCTGATTTAGTTTATGCAGACCAAGTAAGTGAACAGCCTAAGACGCGTCTCCCAGTCAGGCAAAATGGAGTTTATAAAACCCACCACTTTTCCAGGATAACAAATTTTGTGGTAACCAACCAGTTGGTCATCACCCTTTGTTCTTCCCAAGATTTCAGTTCCATTTATATGGCACAGTATGATATGCCTCAGAATGGTTCTGGGCCAATAAACTGTGCATTTGAACCTTGTTTAGCAAGCGTGTCTGCCCTTTCATTACCTTCAATGCCACAGTGTCCCGGAACCCAGAATAAATGTACGGAGTTCTCTAAGAATGCAATGTTCTGTGTAAGAATGCATTCCCAGACAAGTTTGGATGTACATTTATAATTACTCAACGCTTTGGGTGCCGCTTGGGTGCGTGTAAAAATACAAATATTATTTTTTTTTTTTTTTTTCTTTTGAAAAAAGTTGTAAAATTTTTTTTTGAAAAACTCCGCGGGGGGAAACGTGGGGTTCCCGCGGCGATCTCCCCGGGGGCGGGATTTCTGCTGCCGTTTTTGTTCTTATTTTTGGGCCTTGGGGAATAATTTTGGACCTGGAGGGGGGGCCCTTGTTTCTATTTTTGTGGTTTTTTTTTTTTTGGTGGGGGGGTTTTTTTTTTTTTTTTTTTTTTTTTTTTTTTTTTTTGGGCTGTGATATGTAGTGAATCACTCGGTGGTTGGAACAGTAATACGTTTATTTAATGTTTCTTTCTTAAAGCTAAACGGGTGCCGATCGCGTAGCACACGCTGCGTCAGCATAAGCATTTATCGTCCGTTGAACGATGTTGGATGTTTATACCGATAATGCTTACCAAGCATAAGCAATCCATATCGCACTCGGTTGATCGTGCATATATGCTGAGTAAGACTGTGGCTAGGTCGGTATGCACCACACGCCCTATATATATTTTTTAAAATTTTTATCTTCTAGTTACAAATTTTAAATTATTATATCCCATTTACCCATCTTGATTGTCGTTCCGCAATGAATACTTCGTATCCATCACGTTGTTACCAATATTGATACTTCATATCAATAAGGTACATGACAAATCATTATAAGCGTAAATACTGATAATAATTGCTTTAAATTGATATTTCATATCCGTGTTTTGCTATAATTATCAATAATGTATGTGGTATGCACCACACGTCCTATTTTATGTAAAATAATTTTTATCTAACCTCTTACATCTTTTTATTGTCAAGTATCCTGCGCCCTAGTAATGAATGCTTTAACCCTTGATTTGTGTATAGTATCAGTTTTATTACCTATTCTTATTTCAACGTTTGTTCCCTTATCCGATACTATTGAAAATGGTCCTAAATATATATTGTGTAGTTTTGATTTTAACTCGTTTTTTATTAAAACTAATTGTCCTGGGCTATAATTAATTTCTTTAGAATTGGTATTATTCTTTGCTACTCTTTCAATCTTCGATCTTATCAACTTTTGTTGTGTTTCTAGTTGAGTTTTTTGTAATTTATATTTCAATAACTTTTCATAATCATCTATGTTATAAATTGGATCTGGGGATTGTGTATCTGTTAAGTTTGAAGGTAGTTTACAAATTTTTCCGAAAACTAGTTCAAATGGCGTTTTGTTAGTCTCTAAATGAGTAGTGGTATTATAAGCAAATTGATAAAATCTAATCCAAGATGACCAGTTTCCTGGTGTTCCTGAAGCGTAAATTCTTAAAAAGTTTCCTAATGTTTTATGAGAATTCTCTAAAGCTCCCACCGTTTGATGATGGTATGCTGTAGAATTTAATTTGTTTATTTGTAAAAGTTCGCATATTTTCTTAAACAAATCGGACATAAATTCTGTCCCTCTGTCGGTCGTTATCTCGTCCGGTATACCATATACCAAAAGAACATTTTCAACAAAAGCTTTCGCGACAACTTCCGTTGATTTATCCTTAATTGGTGTTGCAGTTATGAATTTGGTTAATTCACACTGTGTCGTCAAAATGTATTTGTGGCCATCGTTACTAGGTAACAATGGACCTACAAGATCTAAATAAATTTTACTGAATGCACTAGTCGCCGTTGTAGTGACTATCATTGGTGTTTGTTTTGGTTTAATGTGTTTGTTTCTTTGACATGATTCGCATGATTTAATGAAATTTGTTATATCTTTTGACATACTTGTCCAAAAATATCTACTTTGAATATTTTTTAATGTCTTTTTTATACCTGAGTGTCCTGCTGTTGGCAGTATGTGAAAATCGTTCATGACTAATTTTTGTTCTTCCTTGTCTGTTATATGCTTTATATTTGTATTCAATATTCGTATTGGTGGCATGCCATTATTTAAGTTATTAGTGTATAACTCATTATAAAATTTCTTTGCATAATTATTTGTTTTTAAAACGAGCTCGTTTATTTTTTCATTATCGCATATTTTTCTCAGCATTACAGCTATCCGTCGTAACTGGATTAGTGTCTTCGCTGGTTTTATAATTAATTGTTTCTTCAAGTCACAAAATTTCACTTCAGGTAATTGTTGCTTTTCATCAAATATTATCTCAATAGCTTGACCTGTCAAAGGATGCTGGCCAGGCATTCCAATTACTGGGTCTGTATTGGTTTCTTTTAATTTCATACTTCTTGTTGTTACAAGAACGTCTTTTTCTATTTTCTTATTTATCTCCTTTAGATCTGTACTTGTAATGCGAGATAAAGCATCTGCCAGTACATTATCTTTTCCCGGTATATAAGTAATGTTGAAATCATACTCTTCCAGTGCTAATCTAAATTTGGTTAATCTGCTTGAAGGATCTTTTATTGAAAAAAGATAAACTAATGGTCTATGGTCGGTCTCTAGATCAAACTTTCTTCCGAATAAATATGGTCTGAAATGTCTAATGGACCAAACTACTGCCAGAAGCTCTTTTTCTATTGTTCCGTAGTTCTGTTCAGATTTATTCAGGGCTCTGGAGGCAAATGCTACTGGTCTCCCATTCTGGTTAGACAGCACTGCTCCTAAAGCAAAACCTGATGCATCTGTTTGTAATTTGAATGTATTTTCTTTATCGAAATTAGGGTAATCCAGTATTGGTGGATTCAAGAATTTTAGTTTCAATGTCTCAAAAGCATGTTGGCATTCTTCAGTCCATTCGAATGGAACTCCTTTTTTAGTCAGCTTATTCAATGGAATCGATATTTTTGAAAAATCTTTTATATGTTTTCTATAATAATTGGAAAATGCTACGAAGCGCTTTACTTCGTCTGCCGTTTTTGGGGTAGGCCAGTTTTCCACACATTCTACTTTTGAAGGGTCAGGACGAATTCCTTCTGCTGAAATGAAATGTCCTAAATAAATTAGTTCTTGTTTTAGAAAATTACATTTTGAAGGATTAAGTTTGAGATTCACTCCTCTTAGTCTTTCAAAAATTGAAATAAGATTTTTATTATGTTCATTTAGTGTCTTTCCGAAGATTATTATGTCATCTAAATAAATTAGACATTTTTCCATACACAGGCCAGACATCGCAACTGTCATAAGCCTTGAAAAAGTTGATGGACTTATTTTTAAACCCATCGGTAGCCTAGTCATTTGAAACTGACCTGAGGCTGTTGTAAAAGCTGTTATTGGTCGACTCTCAGAATCTATTTCACATTGATAGTATCCTTGAGAAAGGTCAAGATGTGTAAAATACTTGGCTCCTGCCAACGAGTCTATAATATCCTCTATGTTACCAAGTTCAAACCTATCATTTTGGATTGCGTTATTAACTTTTCGATAGTCTATTACTAGTCTCCATTTTTTATCATCATTACATGATTTTTTTGGTACTAAAAGTACAGGGCTATTCCATTCGGACTTAGCTTCCTCTATTATATTGTTTTCTAGCATTTTATTAATTTGTTTTGCTACTTCGTCTTTTTGAGAATTTGGTAACCTGTATGGTTTTGTATAAACCGGCTGTGTTTTCTCTTTTACGGCAATTGAAGGTGTAAAAATTTTTGTTACCGTCAATTTATCTCCTTCAAGGCAAAATATGTCCTTGTATTTTAAGCATATTTTGGAAATAATAGCTTTTTCTTCACCTTTCAAATGGTTGAGTTTCAACTCCTTTAACAATTTATTTGCTCTTTCTGTGTTTTCTTCCAGTTCTTTTAATTGAATAATGTCATAATTTTCAAGTTTGTTCATTTTTGGTTTCAGTTCATTCAAAATTACTGGTTTGTTTGATACATTTAAAATTTTTACCGGTATTCTCCCATTTATAGGTCTAATAATTGTGTTTGCAATGAATACATGAGGTTTAATTTCTTCATTTAACAAAACGTGTTCTGTTTTGAAATCCACGTCTAAAAATGCTGTTATTTCTGATCTTGCTGGTACGCATATCATAGCTGCAAGTGGAGAATTTACAGGTAATTCTACCCTATCACCACCTACAGTAACTATAATTGTACTTCTTTTAAAATTCAGTGTCGCTTCATATTTTAATAGAAAATCTGTACCAAGTAGTGCTGGTACATTAGGAGGTAAATCATTTACAACATATAATTTTTGTTGAAATGATAAATCTCCATAATTGAGGTTTACATTAATACTTCCTCTTGCTGTCGTGTTTCCGTTAACACCTCGAATTTTAATTGTGTCGTTTCTGTTGATTTTTAATGTTGATGAAACCAGTTGTACAGCAATAATTGAACAACTAGCTCCACTATCAAGTATAAATGGTATTTGTTCATTTTCTATTGTCATATGGATGGTAGGTAGTCTTTTTCGTCCGTTAGTCACGAAAAAGATCAATGACGTTTGCAACGTCCTCTTCTTCCCTTGCTGCTTGTTCCGGGTAGTCTCCAGCTACTATATTGGCTTGCCTATTCCTTCCTCTTTGACCTTGTTGTCTATCTGAGTTTTGTCTGTTGGAGTTATTATAATTCGAATAATTATTTTGGGGTCTTTGATCGGTATTGTGGTAATTACCTCTTCCTCGGTAATTACCTCTGTTACGATTTGATTGGTGATAATCACTTCTTCCACGGTAATTACCACGTCCTCTGGAGAAACCTCGTTGTCTTTCAGATCCTCGGCCTCTCCATGTGTGAAAATTACTCCTAAATTTTTCTTGTTGAAAATATAATACATTTTCCGAGTTAGTAGATGTCGTTGGAGAAACTTCCAACGCATCTGAAATAGCTTTGTTCAGATGTGTAGGGTTCCTAGCTTTTACGAAGAAAGCTGTTTGCGCGTCTCTGATTCCTGTAGTGAAGGCATTCACAGCAATAGGTTGCACTATGTCCGATGCTGCTGACTCATCACTAAATGTTCCTTGTGAAACATAAGCGGCAGCAAGTTTACTTGCTAACGCACTTATTTTATCACCAAATTCTGATACAGTTTCTCGCTTTTGTTTTGTATTACTCATTTCATTTTGGATAGCCTGTGGTGTTATTTTTATTCCGAACTTCTGTTTAAGTAGCTCCTTCGCTCCTGCTACAGAATTTGCAGTATTTATAGATCCATGTGCAGGACCAATTAATCTTATCTTAAGAAAGCTTAAGATGTTTTGTTCGGGTACATTACTATAAGTTTGAAAAAGGTAATCAATCGATTCAAGAAAACTTGAAATTTTCGATTGATTTCCGTCAAATTTATCTACCAATTTTATGGCTACATTAAGGTCTAAAGTCGTCATTTTGATTATTTCGGAGCCTATTTCTGATTCTAACTCTGAATCGATTTCAGATTCAATTTCCTTCGATTTTATTGTACCTGCTTTATCTTCTGTTTCCTTTCTTCTATCTAATTCCTCCTCTGTTTGTATTTCTTGCTCCTTTTCAATCTCAGTCCTTTCCAAAGGGTTTTCCTGTAATAATTGGATGCACTCCCTTGCTACATTTTTTAATTGAACGTATCTGGTTCTTAATAATTCATGATTTTCATTCCCTTCGAACTCGACAACAATATTTTTAAGTACTTTTAAGGTACTATTTACTTGAATAAATTTTTTATCCTTTGTAGCTTTGCTTAAATTCCTGTTTTTCTTTAGATTGTCGAGCAATCTGCTTAAACTATCTCCTGCTTCAAAAAACTTATCCATTGAATTCTTATAACATTACTTACATTTTCTTTCCATTTTGGATTTAAATCTAAGCTCTTTTCTTTCCTAAAAATAACATGATTATATATTTGGAATAAATAAAAAATTAATTGGACGATACTTCTCTTGTATGGATGCACCTTTCAGCTGCGTCCATAAGTCCTGATTGTTCCTAGAAGTCCAGCTATCGTCATCTCTAGCCAATGTTGTTTCCAGCCTTTCTACACATGTTGATATTCTCCTATGCATATCTATGCATATTCATCTCCAATCATCTCCTTGTAGTCCGCCACATTCATCATTAACTCGCGATAGTCCCACATCAAATCATCTATAACACTTCTTGTTTCGATTTTTAATGCTGCACCGGCTGCCATGTTGTACAAATATTCGATGATAGCATTCTTTGCTTCAAATTGCTCCTTTGAAATGGCAATCCGTTTTGTTTTCAATCTCTGCCAATATCTTTTTTCCCGTTCAAAGTGTTCCCTGCACTGTTTTACAATCTCTTCATTACAGTTCCGTTTGCTCGTCATGTTGTCATACTTTTTTTTTTTTTTTTTTTTAGACTTTTGGTAGTTCTTCTATACTTTTAGCATATCGTAGTGCTCGTCTCCTCTCTTTTTTCATGAGAATTTTGTATAAAGTAATAGACAAATGAATAACTACAAGCACTAAAATCACATAGATTAACACTTCGCTATTTTCCAAAATTTCACCATGTAGTTCTTGGTTGTTAACTATGCGAATCTGCGGGTCCGCATTATGGGTCACTGCCGACTTAGAATTAGTTTTTCCCATCGTGCACTAACTGTCTGGCTCATCGTCACAATGAAATTGCATTCGTACCGCGGATAGCGGATGCAGTTGGTTTTCGCACTTTCACACCATTTTCCTAGATTTTGCTTTTCACACTTATCTTTAACATGTTGCTAACTATTTTTCACTGTTAATTAATTAATTAATTCGAATCACTGGCAGAGGATCGCCATGTGATATGTAGTGAATCACTCGGTGGTTGGAACAGTAATACGTTTATTTAATGTTTCTTTCTTAAAGCTAAACGGGTGCCGATCGCGTAGCACACGCTGCGTCAGCATAAGCATTTATCGTCCGTTGAACGATGTTGGATGTTTATACCGATAATGCTTACCAAGCATAAGCAATCCAGTCGCAGCATAAGCAATCCATATCGCACTCGGTTGATCGTGCATATATGCTGAGTAAGACTGTGGCTAGGTCGGTATGCACCACAACCCACTAAGTCAGCAGACTTGAAAGTTTTCAACCGTTTGAGTCTAAGCATACTCTTTTCCGCTTCTAATTGCACGTATTGGTGCAAAGGCAGCAGATTTAGAATTACATTTAACGATTTTGACGGAGTGCTGCGCATCGCTCCCGTTATAGCAATGGACACTCGGCGTTGAAGTTTTGAGTGGTTTTTTGTGGGGGGTGCCCTTTTGTTTTTGGGCCCCCACAAAAGGGGCTCTGTTCGTTTGGACGTATTATTGATGTATAAATCCACATTATCATTTTTGGTCTTAGGCCCTTTTTCCTGCTGATTTTTTTGAGATTGAGAGAACGCGGTGGAAAAATTTTTATAGATTTTTTTTTTTTTGCTGGGGGAAAGAATTATACTTTTTTTGGGTATTTGTGAGGAGGCTCGCGGGGGCACTTCAGAATTGGTTAATTTGGGGGCTTTTGTTAGTGTCTGGTGTGGGTTTGGTAAAGTCTTGTCTCACTCTGTTGTCACTATGTATAGTGTGTATAAGGGCCGAAAACCGCGACAGCTTGATATTCTTTTCTTCGAAGATAGTGTGTAGATCGTGGTCACATTAGGGGGGTGAGGGGTGGTCGGGGGGGCCAGCGTTTGTGGCCGTTGTTTGTATTGTGAAAGTTGCAAGTTTGGAGGTATTTTGTTTTTTGTCATTTTGGGTGTAAGGCGAGTAATTAATTTTTTGTGTAAATTTCTTTTTTTCCTTGCCCGAGTCATAGACGAATAGGAGGCGTTGTCGAGAGCTCGATATTAGCTTGAATATAGAGGTATTTTTTTTGTGGTAAATCTTTTTCTGGATTTGCTCCAGCAGCGGGGTAGCGTTGGCCGTCTATGCTGGTGGTCGAGAGGGTGGCCAAAGGTGAATTCTTGTTTTTTTTATTTGTTTATTTATATTGAATTTATACATTCATTTTATACTATATATTTAGTGAATATATAGAGTTAGCGATATGTTGTGGATATATTTTTGTTTTTTTGTGGGTTAAATTTGTGAAAAAAAAGCAACATTAAACTCTTCATGTATGGTTGGTAGATTTGTTGATAGATTTGTTATTGCAATCTAGATAGTCAGTTAGTGGTGTGCTTCGGGCCATTGTTTCTAATAGTCTGTGTTAGTGTTTATTTGTTTTATTTGACAGTTTATGGACGCCGTTGGGGGTGCGGCGGAGGCGGTGACCATAATATTGTAATTTTATTTTGTTACTAAATTTTATCCGGAAAGGAGGCGAGAAGCGGGAATTGTCGTGATTCGCATATATCAAGGAAGATTTTTCATTCGACTATTTCTTCTATCCCAGGGTGACTTCGTGTTTGGCACAAGTTTCCTCCGAGAATGCATTCCAATTCCGTTTGGTATCGGGGATGGGGATTTTGTATGCAGACAGCAATGGCTCAGAGTCTATAGGAGTGGTAGAAACAGAAAGTTTGTCCGCATCGCAAGAAAGCTGAGCCAGCTCAAGTAAAGAAACGGAACTACATTCACTGAGAATGGCAAAGCACGCGACCCGCGTGCAAACTTTTGGCAGCTTCTTTGGATGGATTCGTCTCTTGAGGATGGGGAATTTTCTGGGGTGTGGAATGGACACTTGTTGAGTTCATAAATTCTTGGCACGAATGGGGCGAAATTTGTTATCCAATTGCGTGGAATATTTTTTTTCATCCTTGAGGGTGAAAAAAGACGAATGGGGAGATAAGCTTGGGAAAAAATACTTACTCGAAGATGACCTAACAGATATAGGCTAGTCCCAGGCACAACGGACGGAAATCTAATCAAAGTGATTATCCACACAAATTGTACCTTCCAAACAAATCCCTCCAGGATGATTGATTAAGTGCGGGCCGATTGTGGCATGTCTGCCAAATGCACGAGCCAACAAGGGACGGATCTGAGATCCGGTACACAGGAGACGGCCAAAAGCTACGGCCCATGTAGGAATCCATCCAACTCCAACCGACTGAGCACCGAAAGAAAAACATGAAGTCTTTCTTAGAAGCGGCAGCACATGATTGATTGAAGTAAGCTATACATGCTTTTTCCTCGAAAGGCGGATCTTTCACACACCAGCAGAATGTGACGGATGCTCAGAAAGGTGTACGTCGTTTGATCGTTTCCGGTTCGCGTTATGATTTCTTTACGGAACACTTAAATTTGCATCAATAACTGGTGAACAGGTTTGAAGGCACACTTAGCGCAACATTCATAAGACCAATTTAAAATTTTCGGTTCACTGCTCTTTAGGTTGACATGACTGTGCAAAGCTATTAATGCATATTTTTGGTAAACGACTACATCAAGGCATTTTCCATCCAGCATCGAGGATGAATACCCCTTTCACCGCAATGTTCTCCCATTATCGTGAGTTCCATTTACGATAGTCGAAATTGCGCATGAAATAATAGGAGCATATCATAAGAGAACTCGATTCGACCCAGTGACAGGGATGCCAGATACTTTTTTCAAAAGTCTGTATCAATCTCATTGAAATGTCTGTATTTGTCTGTATCAGGGTTTTCGTTTTGGTTTTAAGGTGCTTCAATGAAAAAAAATTTGTTGAAAATCGCTATTTTTCGATGCTGACAAACGAGTAGAGGTGAGATAATGTTTTGTAAACATCGCATTAACAAAAATTTACCGCAAATTTACTCCGTTTTGCTTGTTGTGCGATCAATCGTACTCTTTGGCCGACAAAATGCCTTTCATGGTTTATGTGGCAGTGCGATTGTGAGCATTAGATTTATTAATAGTAAATTGAAATAATTGTACGATGTAACATATGTTTAAAGATTTCAGCTCTATTAGGGATTGCAGTTCGTTGATCTTTGCTCTTTTTAAAGGACTTTTGCTGAAGATGGAATATTTTTACATGAATATGATGCACAAAATGTAAATGAATGGCAAAGGCCTTTCAGTATGAATAAATTCGGACAGTCGTTTTTAAAAAGTACACTAACAGAATGCTTTCCACCGTGCATAACACTCGCTCCATCTACACTGAACCCTATTAACTTCTTTTTGTACAAAATCAAAGTCTTCATTAAACTTAGTAACAATGGCACTGTATACCGTAGTAGCATCCGCTTCAGCAAGCTCGAGTACGTGATAACATGAATCTCGAATTGACAGTTCATTGCTATTCCAATAGAAAGTCCTCACGACTAAGACCAATTGACTCATCGATTATAAGACTAAATGGTTTGGACCGCATCATTGCCACCAATTCTTGGTGATGCGATTCGCCTGGGAAATTCGTTATCATGGCCGTATTTTTAGTTCGTTTCAGTGATACGTCCTAGACAAGGGTCAAATGAGTGATAACAACCTTATAAAACAACCAGGCACATACTTGTACTTCTACGTCCCTCAATGGTTTTTTTTTCGCCAAAAAAATGGTGCAACTTCAGACTTTCAATAATTTGCTTACTTTGACGTATGTGACTTCCCCTATCACCATGTTTTTTTTAATCTAGAAATTCGCCAAAATGAATGTCTGTATATGTCTGTAACATTTTCCAAATGTCTGTATAATGTCTGTAATCTGTATAATGTCTGTATGCATGGTGAAATGTCTGTATATCTGGCATCCTTGCCCAGTGATCGAGCTTTCGAAGGATCATTTTCTATAAAATCTCACTCCCAATAATCTCAGGCATTGAAATCGTCGCTTGCCAAATAAATGTAAAGAATAAAGATCTTTGAATAGCTTCCGTCTATGTCCCTCCGAGGGCAAACCGCCGTCAACTTTGGAGTTCAATTACATTACTTCCATCTCCAGTTCTTATTCTGGGCGATCTGAACTCCCACGGTACTGCTTGGGGCGAACAATACGATGACAACAGAGCGGGTATTTCTATGACTTATGCGACGATTTCAACTTGACCATCTTGAACACTGGGGAAGCGACACGAATAGCAAAACCTCCTGCCAGGGAGAGTCGACTTGACCTATCTTTGTGTTCTAATTCACTATCATTAGATTGTCTGTGGAAGGTAATCAATGATCCTCATGGTAGTGATCACTTACCAATTATTATCTCAATCACAAATAGTCTTCACAAAACAGACCAGTCAATCCATGTTTCTTATGACCTCACGAGGCATATTGATTGGCAACATTTTGCTTCGGCGGTAACCCTTGGTATTGATTCTACCGATCCTCTTCCACCATTAGAAGAGTATCATTTCCTTTCCGACCTGATGTACAAAAGTGCATTAGAAGCTCAGAAACGACGTGTTCCAAGTGCATCCCTCAAAAGAAGACCCGCCACCCCTGGATGGGATGATGAATGCACTAAGTTGTATCTTGAGAAATCCGATGCGTTTAAAGATTATCGTAGACATGAAACATGTGAGCTTTTTGATAAGTACCTCAAGCTTGAAAAAAAGCTTAAAAACTTACTCAAAGCAAAGAAACGCAATTACTGGCGTTCGTTTGTAGAGGGACTATCTAGAGAAACCTCGATGACAACGCTTTGGAGAAAGGCTCGTTACATGCGAAACCGCTCATCCTCCAATGAGAGTGAAGAATACTCCATGCAATGGATATTCGACTTTGCTAAAAAGGTTTGTCCAGGCTCTGTCCCAACACAACCGGATACTACCCGAAATAACGGTTCTCTGGCCGAACCATTCACAATGTTGGAATTTTCAATGGCACTTCTTTCATCAAATAGCTCTGCTCCGGGAAGCGATATGATTAAATACAACCTTCTTAAAAATCTTCCTGATATCGCTAAAAGACGATTACTTAACCTGTATAACACTCTCATGGAATTAGATATAGTTCCACCCGCATGGAGGCAGGTTAAAGTAATAGCTATTCAAAAGCCTGGGAAACCAGCGCCTGATTACAATTCTTACCGTCCGATCTCTATGCTATCATGTTTAAGGAAATTGTTAGAAAAAATGATCCTATCAAGACTTGACCGTTAGGTTGAATCAAACAACTTACTATCAAATACGCAATTTGGTTTCCGAAAGAGCAAAGGAACAAACGATTGTTTAGCGTTGCTTTCATCTGATATACAACTGGCCTTTGCACACAAGGAGCAATTGGCTTCAGTATTTCTGGATATTAAGGGCGCATTTGATTCAGTTTCCATAGATATACTGGCAGATAGTCTGCACAGTAGTGGATTACCAGGAATTTTAAACAACTTTTTGTATAATTTACTGTCAGAAAAACAAATGACCTTCAATCTGGGTCAACTGACAACTTCCAGAATTAGCTACAAGGGCTTGCCCCAAGGCTCATGTTTAAGTCCCTTGCTTTATAATTTTTATGTTAAAGATATTGATAACTGCTTGGAAAATAGATGCACGCTAAGACAACTTGCAGACGATGCTGTGATCTCCTTTAGAGGTCCACGTGCGGAAATCTTGCAAAGTACCGATTGTCACCGTCGTTGCATATTTTTGCCAATCAATGTTCCTTGTGAGGTCGAATGGAACTCGAGATGATTCTGAAGGTTGAGAGCCACACTTAATTGAAATATGGATTGGTAAATGATCCCTACCATGGGGATCATTGATGACTTTCCACAGATGGTCCAATGAAAGCGATCTTGAACAGAAAGATAGATCGAGTCTGCTTTCTTAAGCAGGAGGTTTAAGTATGCGCGTCGCTTCACCAAAGTTCAAAATTGACAAATTGAAATCGTGACATAAATCGTAAGAAATAGCCGCTCTATTGTTATCGTATAGGTCCCCCCACCCAGTACCATGGGAATTTATGTCACCCAGAATTAATACTGACGACGGTAAAATAGGAACTAAATTCCAGAGTGGACGACGGCATTGGGAGGAACGTAAACTGCAGCTATGCAAAGGTCTTTATTCTTTGCAATTACTTCACAAGCGACAATTTCAACGGTTTCTGACCTAAGTCTACGCTCCATACAAAATTTCAAAAAAATGTTGCATTACGAGGGAGGAGGGGGATCTGAGATTTTCAAAAATGAGTCTACATGGTTTATGAACAGGCCCTTAGAGCAAAAATCTCAAAAATCAATCCGGTCCGGTGTGTCAATTTTTTGCCATTTGTAAAATTTATATTTGGCATGCTTGCCTTATCGTAAACTTGCTCTATCTTTTCTAAATTGTACAAAATGCTTAAAATATGCAACGAAGGGAAAACTAAAATGGTTTTACCCACCGCTGGATGCCAATTGGCAAGAACTTGGAACGTAATAAAACTCTCTCAAATTTAATTGTTCGTCCTGAAAAGGACGCATTTTAAATCGTCCACTTATGCATTAAAAACTTCTCGGTCTTTTTAAGAAGCTGGTTAATTTATCCGTTGCAAGTTGCGCATTACCAAAGATGGCTGCCAACAAGATCACACACATACAAGCACTTTACTTATTTCACTGCTCGTGGTTGCGCCCACCGACTGGTTACAAATACAACACTGGCTTGGGCAACCGACTGCATTGCACACGACTGCATAACTAATGCCTGCCTAGCAACGGTTGCTAGCCAACGGCTTGCTAGCAACAGCCTGCTGAGCCAACCAATGGTTGGCCACCTGTGCACCCTCCAGGTAACCAGAATCATTCCCGTCATCTTTAGTTGGCCACCCGGACGACGAAAATGGAGCAAACTGTTGTCCGGTGTTACCATCGCCTAAGGTGGTACTCTGCCAAACATCCAGGCGGTTCATCTGCCCAAGTACACCGCAAAAAAAACATTTTTTTTCCGGGTCTCATCATCAAAACTAAAACCGTTCTTTTAGGGACTACAATGTATTTTTTACCCGATGCATCCGTGTATCTCGTCGTATCTGGATGCATCCATGTATCTCGTCAGGCCGACCACGCGTAGTAATAACAATTCATCGATTGCCCACACTATCCCAACCACACAAATAGCCTTCGCAAGTCATGATCTACCTTCCACGTACGCCCCCATAGTTAGACATGTGCCGCCATTCAATCAAATAAGACGGTACTGCCAAGATCGTTTGAACAGTTCACGTGTAGTGTTTCTTTGGGAAATTCCTATTTACATACTGGGTCCGGGGGGCAATGTTGTGAATCAATTTGCGTGTGAGCACGTGTGATCATATACGCGATTTAAATTGGTAAATAAAATTTAAAGTGGCTTGTAAATCCCTGTAGCTGTCTTCTGCTAAAAGTAGGTATCAAGGTAAAATAATCGAATTCATTTCTTAATCATGGGAAGAAAAATAAACGTTAACTCTTGTGAAATGTGGGTAGTGGCCCTGAAAAGGGCCGTTTATCAATTATGATTCATTTTAACAGATAATTCTGCATAACACTTTCTTTGTGCGCTTAGACATTTTTTCTTTTAAGTACTTTTTAATAAGTTTAAACAAATGTTACAAATTAAGTTATCAACAGGGATTCAGCTTTGATGTTCTACCTTTCGAATTGAATATTGAAATGAAACATTGAAAATTGAAAAAAAAATACTATTCCTTACATCATTCGAAAACCTATAATGTAAATTTTTTTAAACAATTTCACTAGGTACTACCGAAAGACGAACGAACCATGAATCGAAGAAAGTCGGTCTTCTTTTTGGCCACTAAAATATCTATAATGCAACGACGATGCTTCATCTTCATCCGCCAGCCAGGCAATCACCGCTACAGGAGCGTCAAAGGCCCAACCTAAAAATCATGCTGCGTGAGTGATGTTATTTATGTATGAATTTCGTGGGGGTATTACGGTTTACGGCTCGGCGTGAAATTTATGTTTTCTGTGCCTGGGTTGCGTTGGCGTTGCGGGAATTAGAATGTTGAAGTTTCTACGATGGGTGGGTAGAGCTTTGATAAATTGGATGAGATTTTAAGCAACGTTTTGCAAACGTAAAAAATCAAAATAATCCGTCAAACGTGTACAGTTGAGGTGTTAATGATCATATAATTAAACGTGTTAGTTCAAGCCATGTGTTGATTACCTGAGAGCAGTGGTTAAAAATGTATATTTTCGAAAAACCATCGTCCCTAACCCTAACATGGGTGTGAAATTATTTCTTGCTGTTTGGGTTTATTTTTGGCATGCACCGACTATTTCACACATATTATTCCTCTCGTTATACTATTATTTTCTTTTATTTTTACGTCGGCCTATTTCCTCACATGGTGACAATCACTGACGCCAGGAAGACGACTCCAACATCTGGACCCTACCTAACGACTCATTAATATGAGCCGGGACCAACGGCTTTAATTCCCTTGTGAAGGAAGACGTGACAAGATTTTTTCGCCTCAGAAAAACCACCGACGTCGACTTGGATTGAACCCAGACCCACTGGGGTGCCAAGTAGCAGTCACGCTTACCACTACACCACCGACGCCGGCTCGTTATACTATTACTTATAGACCTCGGTGAGGAACGACGATGAGCGGTGCAAATACTGGTCCCCACCAGTATGAGTTAATGGATTCCACCATTGTGGGCTTTCTACTCTTTGATTGTTGTTATTGTTGTATTCTCCATATGCGCGCATACTCTGGAGCAGAGAAAAAGTATCGTGCACATATGGTACACTGTAAAGCTATGTGAATTCGGAATAATAAAATCATCTGTATCTCGGTAACGGATTGACGTACAAATAAGTTTAATACACCAAAACAAAGGTAATTTACTGCAAAAATATCAATATAAATCATTTCTCTTCATTTCTAATGAAAATTCGCACTTCTTCTTTATTCCTACCATCAAACGCGGCACACCTCCGGAGTCAACTTCCTTGGCACATTTGTTCCATATTTTGGTCATCTGAGTCGCGTCCCGAGCCGTTTTCTACGTTATTATCGCGGTACCACTGGATGACTTCCCGGCTATAGTGGCAACTCGCCAAATCTGGCCAAAACTTCACGAGACCTTTATGGGCTTTAATGAAAGTAGTACGCGGTTTTTAAGGCATTCTTCCTTGTACAGCTTCGAGTCCATCGTCTTATTCGTCACGAACACTCTGGTCTTTGCACCGCAGCTGCATATCCCTTGCCAAATCATCAGTTTTTTTTGGCAAATTTGTCCATAAAAGCAAACTTAAACGTCGCAGGAACATCTCCTTGTGCCGTCGCCATGTAGAATTTTTGGCCACGAAGCTGTCCGAAATCCATTTTGACGTAGGTTTCATCGTCGATGAGCAGGCATCCTTGGTACTTCGTCAAAACCTGTTGGTACAATTTCCGAGCTCGAGTTTTAATGACGAAACTTAGCTTCAACGTTTGTTCGGCGATAAGAACGATATCCTGCTCGCAAACGAATTCTTCGAACGGTACTGCGAGCAGCAGCGTATTTTTGTGCGATTTCATTATCTGATAGTCCAGGGTTTGCTCTGACGGTTCATAACACCTTCTGGTTCAGCTGGTTACCTTGAGGCACTCGATCCACGCTCTTTCGCTCCCTGAAACGTTTGAGCACATCATACACGGTTGATTTGGCGATTTTCAAAGTTTTTGCGATTTTTATTGCGGACCACGTTGGATTATCAACGTGGGCTGCAGCATTTTTTCTCTCCTCTCGGCTTCCATCTGGAATAACTTTTGACTCACTGCACGAAACACCGTGAAATATATACCACAGAAAGTGGGCGCCTAAACAAACCGCTGTAAAAGAATTCTTGCAGCGGTCACTTTCCTTGCCGCTGCAACACAATAAGTGATTCCTGATTCTAACTGGACAGAACTTTAAGTGGCGTCTGAGTGGCATGAACTCCAGTTAAAAAATATGGAGAACAATGTATTTTTGAAGATGCACCGAGGAGTGGTCGCAAATCCGGTCCTGTGAGTGCTACTATTGACTAGAAGATCAGGGATGCCTATAAGCAGAAACTATCGGCTTCCGTTCGAGATGTGGTAAAAAAGATAGGGACGTCGACGTCTAACGTGTTGCGTGCAAACGTGTGACTTGGACTCAAGAAATACCGAAAGCAGAAGTAACCCAAAAGGAACTCAAATCAGGCCGCATCTGTGGAACCGAGGGCCCAGAAACTATATTATTTTGTGTAGAAATTCTGGATGTATGGTATAATCATTCTGGATGTATGGTATAACCATGGCCGATAGACGTATCTGAAATTGGATTATAAAACTTTTCCCGGTCGAAGGGGAACCGTAATACTTCACTGTACACAAGGATAGGCATACCCCCTAAACGAAGAAGGCAATTTTCACCAAAAAATTTGGCAAGCAGATGATGGTGTGGCAGGCAAAATGCGAATGCGGTAAAATATCTAGCTCGTACGTAACATCGGAGACAATCAACACCCAGAAGTACATCAAGGAATGCTCTCAGAAGCCTTTATTGCCGATGATCAAGCAGCATGATGGTTCAGTCATATTTTAGGCGTATTTGGCATCATGTCATTACGCCAAGGACACACTAGGGTCGTACAAAAGCCAAAATGTCTGTTTCGTGCCGAAATACATGAATCCTCCAAATTTCCGGTGGCACGGCCAATCGAGACTTTCTAGGCTGACCAAAGCAAAGCTTCGGAAATTTGTAAAACCAGTGGATGACATCGAACAATTCAAAAAGAATTGGACAAAAGTGGTGAAAATGGTGGGGAGTGGAACTAAACAGAAGCTTATGGGTCATGTTAGAGAAAAAGTGAGATGTATCGGTTACAATTAAAGATTTTAATTGAAGAAGAATGAAATGTTATGTTTAACACCAGTGCTCATATAAATTTCCGAATAAAATAATTGAAATCTTAAAAATCAATACATTTTTAATATTTTGAAAGTGTGCCTATAATTTTTGGGTAAAATGAATTTTATATTGTGTGGCAAGCATAATGATACAAATTGGCCAGGGAAGTCAAGAAAATTTCCAACCCAAGAGATCTCTTCGGGCGGATCAAAAATCGAACGGCTTGATGAACCGTGCTCCTTTCAATTGAGCTATTGATAAACCATGTTAATTGTGAAGTGGTCAGAATTAAGGTGAAGTAAATAATCTACAAAAGCAAGAAAAAAGATCGCAGCAAGCTGTGACGTGTTTTGCTTTTGCTGCGTCGTTTTCGCGGGAATAAAATAAAAAAATATTCCTTCATATAAATATTTAAATACTTCATTTAAAAAAAACACACTTCTTTTAAAAAACACTTTTGCGAGCGTATTAGTAGAACGATTTTAATTGAAAAACTAGGAAAATTTAAATTAAAACTAGAAACGTGGACGTTATTTAGAAAACTGTTCTATAAAATCTCATGTGAACCTCAGAGGGATGGCTAGTAATCTCAACATCTGGAATATATGGAACCATACAGCACATTGTTGTTGATACTTTGAGCAATCAAAGCGTTACCGAAAGTTTGTTCCACAAGAGCTGAATTTTGTGCAAAAAGACCATCGAAAGAAGGTTGCTTTAGACATGATTTCCGATTTTCAAAAGGATTCAGCAAGCTCCGTATTCACCAGAAATGTCTCCGGGTGACTTTTTCCTTTTCTACAAACTCATAATGTCACTTCGGGAAAAGAGATTGGACTCGAATTGAGGCTATAAAAGATAATGCGGCGAAGGAGTTGATGGCCATGTTGCAAGCAAATTCGGCTAGGGCAAGTGCGCCAGTCTTAGCCATTGTTTTCTATTTTGGCCACCCCTAAGAAAAACGTTCAAATAACAACCTTCATGAATTTTGCGAGAGAAACTTATGTTTATTCTCCCAACCAGGATTCAAGCCAAGAAAATTGAGAATATTTTGATTTAATTACAAATTTCAGCTTCTCTTTTTGACATAGTGTATTTCCTGATGCCAAGAGTTGTCTGGAGAATTCCTGCGTATTGTTGGTTGATCATCTTGAAAAAGGTATAGGCATGTTATGAAATTCTTACACTAATCCGTTAGCGTGTTACTTAGTAGGAGAGGCATCGAGATAATTTCAAATTGAAAAGTAATCGAAGAAAATCGGGGTTGCTAATAATATAGTAAAATTCGCTTGAGAAGTTTGTCGCTTTATAAAACACTTTCAAGGAGTTACTAGTTGGGGTAAAAAGTAACCTCCTTTGGAATGAATTTTTTTTTCAAATTTTATTAAAATTTTATTCAATGTAGTTCCCTTCAAGCTTGATATACTTATTCCAGTGATTTTCCATCCCGTTCCATTGATCCCGTCCGAAAAGTAATTTTCCGGATGGTCTGCCAAATACTCTTCTGCGGCGTCGATGATTTCCTCGCGTGAGCTGAATTTTTTATTGATGAGCCATCTTTTGAGGTTTGGGAACTGATAATAGTCCGAGGGAGCCAAATCGGGTGAATACGGTGGATGCCGTAAGTCCTTGATTTTAGCCGTGGTTGTGATGCTCTTGTGCGCCGGCGCATTGTCTTGCAAAAACAAAATTATTTTTCTCTTCATGTGAGGCCGTTTTTCAGCTATTTTCGGCCTTCAATCGCTCCAATAAGGGAACGTCCATTAATTATGTCACGCAAAAAGTGACTTTTTATAACCCCCCATCCCCCTTGACACGTTTTTTATACGGACCTTCAATTTTTTTTTTGAATTGTCACGTATTCCCGAAACCCCCCTCCCACCATACTGCGTGACATAATTAAAGGACCTTCCCTAATGCACAGTAATACTCGCTGTTGATGGTTTTATTTTTTCGAGGTAGTCCACGAAGAGTATTTCATCAATAAGAGTAAGTAAGTAAGTAAGAGTTTTCATCAATAGTAACCAATCGACGCCAAAAATCTTTCCAATTCCGCATCAGCAAGTCTAAACACTGTTTCGAAGTGCTCTCGCGTTCGTGTTTTTGGTCAAAAGTGAGCTTGCGCGGCACCCAGCGGCAGGATACTTTTTTCATATGCAGAATCTCGCCCAACATAGGGCGTGTGCGCATCTGCTAGCTCACACACCTTAACTTTCAGGTCAGCCAACACCTTTTCATGAACTTTTTTTTGACATTGTCCTCTGTAATCGCATCGGAGGGCCTGACGCTGCGGACTTGATCGGCAATATTTAACGGTTTAATCTGATAGAGCATTTGCCTCATAATATTATACTTGTCCAACTTTTCTTTTGTTTCCTTCGCCGTTTTGCCTCTCAAAAAATAATGTTTTATGAGAGAACGAGAATCGTTTTTATCCATACTCAACATCATGCCAAACACGTCAACAACAATCAGCTGTCAAAACAAAACTAAGGGCAGTATCGCACTGAAATTTGGCGTGTATGCCTAAATATGAACGAACTACAAGGCACAATAACCTTTTTTGCAGTAGCATTGCATTTTTGCGGTCAAGTAACCTCACTTTTCACCCCACCTAGTACAAACAACTCTGTCGATTCTATTAGATAGTGGAGTAAGAAACACATAAACTTAAACGTAACATATGGTCCGTCCACTTCAAAGTTGGTCCTCTAATCTAATCTAATCTAATCTACAGGAATCCAGGAAATAATTGTGTTAGATGACTAGATTTTTTTTTGCAGCATGTCAAAGACGTGATACAAGAGTCAAAACGGCCAGGCCTACTGCGTTACAAAGATGATTCTATAAAATGAGTTGAATTCAAATGAATAGATTTGAACCACAATGCATTTTGTGAATGGGGAGCACGGATGTGTTGACATATCGTACCAAACGCTCCGTTATTGCAAAGTTGCTTTATTCAACCTACTCTCCTAGGCTAAATGCCCGCACCTTGGACTTAACGCTACCCATAAAATCCTGTGCAACACTTGCGCATTCTTTTTTAATCACTTTCATCCACTCTTTCTTCAAATCGTTGCCGTTTTTGAAGACATTATCTCTTGGTGCTTATCTCATTGCTCCTTTTTTAAATCATCTGCTAGACTATGCATTGTTGACGTCATTGATGTCTCAACTAAAGAAGTTAAGTGATTTTTTTAACATCGTAACACTTCCAGTCAAATTACTGTTTCTGTTTATTGAAGACAGCTCATTCAGTATGCTAGTTAGAATAACTTCAATACCCTCAATAGCTTCCGATACTAAATTTGGCTTTTCCTGGTGGGAAACAAGTCAATTCCTAACCTCCGTGTTTTCAATTATTTGCTTAGCCTGGTGCTTATGTTGTTGTGTAAAAACGTTGAACTCAAATGTTGCGGTCACCAGAGTTTGGCATGAATCACAACATGGTAGCGCAAACAACGACGGATCAACAGCTTTTTTGTCTTTTTTTAAGTTAAAATGTGAGCCTCGAGGAACCAACACACCCACCCAAGCGGCTTGAAAATTGCGTGTGCATCCCATACACGTCCACATAACCGAATCGACAGGCGAGTCCAACAAGCACACTGCACAATTAATTTGACTTATTTTAACGGCACCGGCAAAAAGCCTTCAAGAACAAAACGAAATGTAAGCAAAAATTGATAAAACAAAACGCGCGTGGTCGTGAGCGATTTAAAAACGTGTCCGAACTGATTGACGATCAATTATAATTAAATGTTCGTAGAAATAATACCAGTTAAACCTTACGAAGACAGCGTTTAATATACAAGCTAGTGGATAAAATGAAGTGGCATCCACAAAAAGACCCAATATGCTGCGTACAGAACGGACTCGAAAGTGCTCGCCTCTATACCTTAAGTAGTGTACTTTTTTTGACTCATTTTATCAAGCGCCTTATGAGGTTTATCTAAGCAGTTGTTTAAGGAAATTAATATTGTTTACAGCTTAATAACTTTATAAGTGACAATAGAAAATGTAATCGACTGCAGCTAATATGGCTGAGTCAAAAAATCCATACCTTAATGTCATAAAAAATGTTTTTTTTTTCGGTTTGTTGCCCTATTAGTTGTTTGAATGATTCTGATTTTAATTAAAATTTATTCTCTGTCGGAATCGATTCACTGGATTAACAAGGATGAAAAAAATTCTTGTGATACAATATGCTGCAAAAGTTTACAAATAATCCCTTCCGAAAAATGTTTTGTGCTCACGACAGTTCCCATCACGGCACCGTAACCGTTATCATTACCGTTAACAACACTTCTGTTGAAGCACACCATGTAAACGATCTGTGAATCGCGTGAGACTACGTGTTAAGGGGAAGCTCAAGGGAAGAGTTTCAGAATCAATTTCCTATCATAGGTATGCACACAATCATTTAGCACTCCATGGAAGAAGCTTTTCCGCTCTGCTCCGTTACTCATTATCGGTTATTATTATTGCCATCGTTATTGACGCGTTACTTATGAGAATATGAAGCCATCTCCCTGCTCTGTCACCATCACAATTTTCCTGGAAGTCTCACCGGAGACCGTACCTTTAGTGTATATGTTGGAGGGTGCTATATCCTGCAAATGATTATTTTACACCACCTTGATATTTTCGGGGAACATTGGATTGAATTTTTTTGTCGCAAATTGGGAAAAATTCCTGCGAGCAAAAGAAAAAAGAAGAAAAAAAACCGAAATCGTCATAAAATGCAGAGTGGTGGAAAGTCTTTCATCGTTGGTCTACGACAAAGAGAGTGGAGAAGGTGTCTGGAAAAATTTCCATAGATCCGTGGGTACAAAGTGTAACAACAGTCGGGCCTCCCGATGCTACCGAGGGAATCTTAAGCACCCGTTGTAGCCTTCAACTGCTGAACGATCGACCTCTGGAGAGGCTCCGCCTTGGGTAGGAATTCCTGATTGGAACCAAAGAGGAGGAGAGACGAGATAATAAAATATATTATATTTCTTTCTTCATTGGCTTCTTGAGAACTTGGGGGAAACAAGATGAAATTGTGATATAAGGGTTCGTTTTTCTTAGAGCATGTCACTTCCACCCTACAGCTACAATCTCGTGAGTTGGTTATACTCACAAATATCGAAAGCGGATGGATATCGACGCTGAATGGAAATATAATATGCTGTTATTCAATTGGTGAACTGGTATCGGCATTTAAGTTTAACGAAAACATGATCTCCGTTTTTTTTTCTTAACTTCTTGATTACTCCTCAGGGACTACAGTTGATTTGAAATTGTTCATTACACTATGGTTATCATCTTGATGTACATCCAGTTAAGGTGCATCTACCATGCTAACAACGGCTAATTTTGTTTGGGTTAAGAAATCTTTTGTTTTTCCAGCACATTCATACTTGAAAACACATTTATTTTGTTACTAGCTGAACCCGGTGCAAGCGCTGCTACGCTTGCAACTAAATGAATGAAAATTTAATAGAACTGGCACATTCATGGTTGTTTTTCAGAATGAGTTTTTTTCTTGACTAAGCAGGGGTTCAAACTGCTATCAGAACATGCTTCTTACCCGAGACATACACGTTTTGTGTTTTAGTAACCTGGATAGTTCTCATGTTTGGTAGAAATTTGTGTTTCATTTGTGTGGGAGCCCGCCCTTCCAGAGGGGGGAGTTATGCAGAAATTTGTGTCATATTTGTATGAGAGCCCCCTCCCAAACCCCTTCCAGAGAGAGAATTAGAACTTTCCCCCGTCCAAAAAACCCTGCATACAAATTTTCACGCCGATCGGTTGAGAACTCTCCGAGTCTATAAAAGTCTGACAGACAGACAGAAATTCTTTTTTATATATAAAAATCCAGCCTCCAAAAACCTCCATATGCCAAATGTAGTTTCAATTGCTTGATTAGTTCTCGAGTTATGAAGAAATTTATGTTTCATTTGTATGGGAGGCCACCTTCCCTTCTAGAGGGGGAGGTGTCCTAAACTGCCATAGAAGAATTTCTTGCCTCCAAAGACCTCAACATGCCAAATTTGATTTCATTTGCTTTATCCCAAGTAACATTGCCAAAACCATCCTGCTTTATTAAGTTTTATTAAGGTTTTATCCAAGCCACTAGAAATCAATTTGGTTTTATTATGACACCAAGAGGTGCCAATAGGTTTCATATTCATATTATCTTATTATGGTCAGTTGAAAAAGCATTTTAAAACCATTTTGCCTCCAGTAAATGCATTAAACAGCAAATTGGCATTGAGGGAATCCCCAAATAACCAAATAGTTTTAAAGTAGTCATTGCGAAGATAACTTGACTTTATGGCAGAATTGTGATCTTTTTCCAACCGCCATATTGAAATATAAGAAATAATTGAAATGTGGAAAAATAAATGCACCAAATTTTATATGTAATGTAAATGAACCGTTGAACCGTAGATCAATTTCTGCATTTTTTTAGATAACCTTATTGAATTCCATCAATTTTCAAGAAATTTATGATTAATTTATCAAATATATTTGTTTTAATTTTGTGTAAGTTGTTGTTAACTCGCATAATTTCCGAGGCGCATTAATTTTCACCACAAAATTAAATGCGTACATAATTTGGAGCATGATACGTTGTAAAAAAAACTCAATTTGTTTCCGATATTTTGCTATCAAACAAAATTTCCCGCAAAACCAGACCATTTTTCTCAGATATTATTTACTGCTCAATGAACCAGAAGAGCAGAGAATCGAACAAAGCAGAACAACAAAAACCAACCACGATATCACAGTGAAGTTTGACAGCTGTGGCCATTTGACCGTATGCTGGTTTTCATGGCAGCCAATAGGGTTTATGAAGGTTCTCAAGTGGCCATAGCATCTATTACTAGAACATTTTCAAAATCTTTGTGGTCTTATAAAGGTTTTATTAAATCGTTTTCACAACCGTCTATAGAGTGGGCCACTTTGTACAAATTTTGGCTTTAAAGAAGCATAGAGGAGGTGTTGGTAGACAAAACAGTTTTGAATGTTGTTTTGTCAACAAAGCCGGGAGGAATGCTATACGGCTGGAAAAAAAAAATTGTTACTTGGGATTGGCTCTCGAGTTATGCAAAAAAAATTTGTTTCATTAGTATGGGAATCCCCCTTTCCAGAGAGCGGAGGTGTCTCAAACCACCATAGAAATATTTCTTTCCTTTAAAAACCTCCTCCTGCCAAATTTGGTTCCATATGCTTGATTAGTTCTCGAGTTATGCAGAAATGTGTGTTTCATTTGTATGGGAGCCCCCTTCCTCTACCAGAGAGAGGAGGGGTATCCAACCAGCATAGAAACATTTCTTGCCTTCAATTTCCCCACATGCCAAATTTGGTTCCATTAACTTGATAAGTTCTCTAGTTATTCATAAGATTGTGTTCCATTTGTATGTTAGCCCACCTCTCAGAAAGGGGAGGGGTTTCGAGTCACCTTAGAAACATTTCTTGCCTTCAAAAACCCCCACCTGCGAAATGTGGTTCAATTTACTTGATTAGATCTCGAGTTATGCAGAAATGTGTGTTGCATTTGTAAAGGAGTCCCCCCCTCCCTTCTAGAGGGCGGAGGAGTCTCAAACTACCATAGAAACTCTCCCCCCTCTCCCTACCAGAGAGAGGAAACCACCATAGAAACATTTCTTGCCTTCAAAATCCTCACATGCCAAATTTGGTTCCATTTGCTTTATTAGTTCTCGAGTTATGTCGAAATTTCAGTTTCATTTGTATGAGAGCCCCCCCTTCTAGAGAGGGGAGGGGTCTCGAACCACCATAGAAAGATTTTGATTTAACAATAAGAAAAATAAAAAGCGTACATTAAAGTTGCGCCATGGGTTAGAACTTACTCCAATATCTTAGGAAGGTTAAACAAGAATTGAATTGAATCGACTAGCAAAACATATTGCGTTAGCAGAACTTGTATCAGGCTGTGGATGCATTCTATAGAATTGATGCTATTTTAGAACACACAGTGCTGAAGAAGCAAAGAAAGAAAGCAAATGTCAAGTTACTAGCTTAGTTATTAATCTGAAAAATAGAAAACAGAAAGCTCATAAAGCATTCAAAAGGAATAAGACTTACGAAAATCTTTCAACAGATCATGTAATATGCTATCAACCGAACTTGATGAAATGAAACGTGCATATACAGACCACAAGACACATGTAGAAAAAAAATATCAGGTCAGATCCTAAATCTTTTTTTAAGTTTGCTGAAGAGAAACAAAAAGCAAAAGATTTCCCATTAACAATGCATCTAGATAACAGAACTCGCAGCACGTCATATAAGAATTATAATTTATTTATTTTTAAACTGTTATTTAGGCACTTCAACTCGCCATTGGGTTACTAAATTCTGCCTTCTATTTAGGAATATCACGGTTTTTCAAAAGCAGAAGAAAATCTTATACTAACAAGTCTCGTGATATTGCAATATTATCTTGCATTGCTAAGCAGTACGAGTCCTTAATGAATGACAACATATTCTCACAGAAAGCAACATTGTTTTGTTAAGAACGGACAGCTACTTATTTGATACAATTTGTAACAGTTTCTTTCAACATAATGGATATAGGGAATTATGCAGATGCGCTTTATACTGTTTTAAGTAAATTTGTCTAAAATTGTTTGGGTTCTCATTTGAGTCCACTACTGTTTATTTTATTTGTCAACGATGTGGAGCACATTTTGACCGGATTGCAGTCGGGAGATCGAGCAGGCTATAGGATGACATCGATTTTCTTGTCGTTGAGCCACTTCATAGTCTCAGCTTTTTTGTGGATGGATTCATTGTCTTGTTGGAAAATTAATTCAACCCGGGAGTAACGCCGTTTGAATGGGAGAAATCGCTTCTGGAGAACTTTTATGTAATCTTTCCTTCATTTTGCTACAAGTGAACGTCAATTCAAGCTTTCCACGACTGCAAAATGCGCACCACGCCATACAGCTTCATCCTCCGAAGTTCCGTGTAGCAAAGTTGATCTCACTATTACGCAGATCACGCCAATAAAAGATAAATTCACAAGAACTATTGAGATTAAACTTTTTCTTATCACTAAAGATAACATGAAGTGAAGAAAGGATTATTTTTCACAGTGACAACCATGAATCATACACTGAAAATTTATTTTCGTAAATTAGCTTTCACGCGTTTCGTAAACATGAATTTTGTACATAAAGGGTGTCCACAGTTAAATTGCATCACATTCAATAAGCTGTAACATTTTGCCCTTTGGGTTGATTTCAATGATTTTTTTTTGCTAAAATGACCTCAGCGTGCATTGATTACACTGCGTGAGTGTCATTGTGAAATGTGTCGTAGTTCCGAAAATGGAGTCGAAGGAATAGCAAATGGTGAGTGGTAGAAAAAGTGTTCTGTACTGTGTGATGGATCACAAGCGAGTAGTTGCTGCCTTTAAACGCAAACCCAACTGTTCCGTTCGGGATGTCGCTAAAAAGCTGTACTTGACCAAACGTTTCGTGCAGAAAGCCAAGAAGCGAGCCGGGCTCCGTTCATTCAAAGTTCAGAAAGCTCCAAACCACAATGAAAAACAGAATAGGACAGCTAAAACACGTGCGTGTAAGCTGTACACACAAATGTTGACGAAACCACCCTGCTGCATCGTGGACAATGAAACACACGTAAAAGCGGACTTTAAACAAATACCCGGCATCCAGTATGTGACTGTGAAAGACAAGTTCGATGTTCCAGAGTCTCTCAGGAAACAGCAAGTGTCAAATTTCCTCAAGAAATTCATGATTTGACAGGGGATTTGTTCGGAGCAAGCCTTTCGTGACAACTTCAATTGTAAATGGTCAAGTATACATGAATGCCTGAAAAAACGACTGCTTCCGTTTCTCAAAACACACAACGTTCCTTAAATTTTTGGCTGGACCTAGCCTCTTGTCACTACTCCAAGGATGTTCTGGAGTGGTACAAGAAGAATGGTGTCAATTTCGTGCCAAAGGATCTTAATCCCCCAAAATCTCCAGAGTTTGGGGTCAATTGAAAAATATTGGGCTATATAATGAAGCACGAACTTCGTAAGCATCCTAAAGTTGTCACTACAGAACAGGAAATGTTGAAGTCATTGTTGAAAGCGGAAAAAAATGTTGGTTCAAGCGTTGTACAAAATCTTATGCGTGGTATTAAGAAGAAAGTTCGGGCTTTTGGATTTGGTAAAAAAATACAGTGAAATAAAAATACCTAAACCAAGATTATACATTATTTTTTATTTCCTGAAGATTTCATGACAATCGGTTGAGAGACTTGTTTTTGAGGACGAGTTTAAAGTGATGCAATTTAACTGTGGACACCCTTTGGAACAAATGTCTCGTATACTGTATGAAACAGTTGACAGTTGCGCGTGTGTCATTTATTACGAAGGTATCTTCAAATCATTTTCGTTGCAGGAAACAACAAACAGGTGTCTTAGTCCAACCTTCAATTTTGTAGTATAAACTAAAATTTATTTTCAGTTTAGAGTCCTTTAACTATATTATTATTTTTACAAACGTAGTAAGTTCCAGTCGTGATTCAAGTTGAATCTTGCAAATTCACATCTTCCTCCAGGCAAGGCGCAAGCATCATTTTTGCCCGGCATATGTTTGGATTTTTCACCAAAACCTGGCAAATCGTCTCTCGAGACACGTTTAAATCGAGCTCGGCCTTGATTTGACTGAGAGACTTGGTGGAATTTGATGCCATATTGACTTTTTTTTTACCATTTGCTGTTAGCTTCCTTTTGATCGTTTTCGGATATTTTTGTCGTAATTTTCCGGATCGGCAAGGAAATTTTGCACCGCGCATTGGGATCAACCAAGCCGCTGTGCAATCTTTTTAATGCCCATTCCAATGTCTATTCATGCCACAATATTACCTTTTTCCTACTGTGAGAGATACTTTCATTTCGGAATAGCTTCAAAAAAACTTATTTCATGGCAGCAACTATAATGTGTGGGCCCCAGGTCCTGCCGGTAGCCGTCTTTTTTTAAATCTCTTAATATGCAGCTTTAAACTGACCAATGCTTTCAATAACAAACATACAATTCGACCAAACATTTTCATTAGGACTCAACTGAATACGTAAACAATGATTCTTTCGGTACATATCTCGTAACAAACTTCTTGTCGCAGCGAACGACCGACGGCAAGATACTGAATATAATTCTGGTTTTCAGTGACCCGAAATTTAATCATTGCAGTTGGTAGACAGGGAGACCGGTACCTACGTGGTTAGCTTTGTCTCCCATTCGAAACACCAGCTGAGAGCTAATGTCGAACACTGAAGTCATTTCGTTTCGTCTCGCGTGATTTATACTAGCGTTGGACAGCATAGCCCAGAAAGAAGAGAGTCACGAAAATGCAGTACCAAGCAAAACTCATAAGAGAAGATGGGCAAAATAAAAAATATAAAAGTGTACTGTGTAGAATGCAGGTAATGGAGAGCGACGACCATTTCGAATTGGAACAGCGATCATCTGTCAGTTTTATACTTATCCTCGTTCCAAGAGCAAAAGACCTGTCACAGCTGGAACATAGCGTAACTCTTCATACAGGTACACTAAGTCACTACGGTCCTGAGTGACATTCAACTGGTTTCATAGCACAGTAAGTAAAAAGGGAGCCCATTTTCATTTATGTGATTTTTCGTGATAACTTGACTTGAACGATCCAAAGTAGTTATACCAAAAAATAGCGATTTGAAATTGGCTGATTGCTTTAGAACCCCATTGGTCCCAAGAACACAATGGAGTACCCCACTCTATCGTATTTCGGTCTAGGATGATTGTTTTTGTTTTGATTCGCAGTGTTAGTTTGACAGAATATTTTAGGGGTTTTTCGTTGGGAGTTATGATATAATGTAAGTTACAGTAAGTTTGGAACCGAGCTTGGAACTGAGTTTGAAACCGATGCGCTGGTACTTACTGAGCGAAAAAAATGTATCTAAAGATATTACAGTTTTGTTCACTGTAAAATTTGCTTAGAAAAGTTGTTCGTTGAACAATCGGTTTTTCACCACCACATAACGTCTCATTTGCCACAAGATTATGCTTATCATAATCAACAATTTCCTTTTTCCACAAAAAAAGAAACCCTACAAGATAGCTTTTGCCTTGGGCAGCCGACCATCAGTAGTATTCTTAAATATTTTTTTTCTATTTATTTGCTACAGAAATTTCTCAACATCACCTTTCTCTCGACTTCCTCACCCTATATAGAAACCCAAACATTCCAATCGTTCTTTGCAGCATTTTTCCATGGCTGATCGAAATCATTTACATACACAATATCCTTTTACGTTCATCGCTTCGCCTTCCGGATCCCGGCCCTGTTCAACTTGTACTGGAATATCCATGCTGACGACAAATCGAACGCTCACTCAGTAGAGAATATGAGAAGCCTTTCAATTTCCAATTCATTAGAATGGGAACGGGCATCGGCATCATCTTGCTCCAACGTTGCCATTTTGCGGATGCTGTGTGCCGTTCAGTGGGTCGCTCACAATAGCCATAATAGGAGCTCGAAGGAAGAAAATTGCCACTGCGACAAAAATGTCTTCGCCGCCGAATTCTTTCGATTATAATGGGAAAATGTTTTCTTTTTTGGGTGAGTATATTGATTAAGGGATGGAGGAAATCAAAGTTGAGCCGGACTAAGGCGCCTTAATGGTCAGATGGTTCTAGGGCATTGCTAAGAAAACACGTTTTAATTGAAATTTTCTGATTAAATCAGATTTTTTGGGAATGATGATGACATGCACTGATCTCATCTTCTCTAGTTATAGGAAGTAATTTAATTAGTAGTAATTATTTAATTGAAACAAGGAGTATGAAGGAGCATAAAACTATTCATTTCATATAGCCGGCAAAAAAAAAACGGCAAGAACGTTAGGACTTATTTCAAATTGTTATTAAAATGTACGTATTTAACTTTATAATTATACTTATAACTTGACATTCTAAAAGTTTAAAAGTTTTAACAGTAATGTTCTAGGTAAACGCTTATACTTGTGAAACTAAATGAAAACTCACAAATCTTTATTTACATGTTATGAGTTTTCAATGGGGGCCTCCCTTAGCTCAGTCGGCAAAGGCGCAGCTACAAAGCAACACCATGATGGAGGTGGTTGGGTTCGATTCCCGGTCTGGTCTAGGAATTGTTCGTTAAGGAAAATTTCTCGACTCCCCGGGCATGATTGTACTTGCCACACAATCATACTAATGCAAGAATGGTACCTGGCATCGAAAGCTCTAAAACACTAAGTTGAAAGCATTTAAAACACTAAGTTGAGAGCAAGCGATAAGCTTATTGAGTAAGCAATAAGCTTGCAAACGCTAAGAAGAGAGAAGAAGAAGAGTTTTCAATTATTTAACCAATCTAAACAATATTTGATTAATTCCAACTAAATTTGCTACCTTCTTCCTTAACAAATACGAAACTGTATGTAAATTAATCTCTTATGTTTTATTTAAGACTATGACCATGAAGATGACTTAAAAAAGGTAATCTAGGTTGAACACGAAACGTAGAAGTCGTAGACTAAAGACACTAAATTGTAAGTATTTTGAAACGCCTATTAACCTAAGAACTGGATCGAAATTTGTAGTTTAGATTTAAAGCCCTCTTGCCAATAAATTTGGAATTCGCAATAAAAACCGTGTCTCGTTTTTCTGCGCCTTGTGACTTGGCAAACAACTATATTGCTATGCAAATTATGGTTTATAAAAAAGCTCTTACAACCATATCATGCCACGCATGAGAAATAATCAAGGTGTATGTATAAAGGTGCACTCACTAGGTGTTGATAATTCCACTGGGCTTATAAGAATTTTGCACCAAAATATAAAAAATATTTTCTCGAGAAAATAATAATCATTGAATGGTTTATGAAAGCATTAAAGTTAATATATACGTTAGCAATTAAAAACAACAAAAATAATAAGATTGAATTTAACTGAGTTTTCTTTAAATGTCCAGGAAAATATCTGTGCGCTTCAAGGAATTTCGCGCACTAAACATTTTGGACAGTTTGGTGTACAGTTCTTGTGGTTAGAATAAATTAGTCGAAGATTTAAAATTTATGGATGTAAAAAATTGAAATATTGAAAAGCAATGACTAAGTAATTAACGTTCAAAATCCGGAATTTTTTCGCAAAGTAAGTTTTTTTACTTGTTAAGTCCAACCGCATAAAGCAAACCAAGTCTAAGAATGATTCCTAGAATCCTTGAAAAAAAAGGACTTATACACTTATACACTCAAAATGCTCTATTATGCCATAAAGAGGACAATCCGTTAAAAAAATACAACAATTTTACCGAGAGAAACCCTCTTTTACAATCAATGGACAAATACTGGCAACAAATTTGTTAACTTGCAAATCCGCGAAAAATCGGTTCTTCTCCCTTAACTTTAGTTCTAAAATAAATAATGCATATAAACATGAAAACCTGGCTCTGTAAAGTTGATTCGATTGAGCCTGTATACATAAATGAGATTATTTTAAAAAGAAACTTCCTAATAAATTAAATCCTATTCAATTTTGGGTTTGGTTCCCTCCAACATAAACAAGCAAAGACCAGAGTTGCAATCTCTGAATATCAATATCATTAAATGACTGATGGTAAAAACACCTGAATTCATTCTATCCGTATGCTTCACGATTCTCACTCCATGAAAATCGCTCAAGTTGACGAGAGTCATTAAAAACAACAGATGATGCTCATGGCAGTGATCCATCGACAGTCAGGTCACTATGACATTCGCGAATGTCAGAAGCGCTTGCTTAGTAGATTTTACGGCTTCATTTGCTTATTCGTGCTTAAAACCCTCGGCTTACCGCTGATGTTGCTTGTTATGTTTTGACTCACACATTCGCACCAATTGTGTAAAAGTGTTAATGTGAAGACACTGTTTTTATTTTTTTCTGACGTTTCATAACCGACGTTCATAACCGTTCTTGGGAAGCAATGCTACATTTTGGTTGTGCTTTCTATCCTCGACAGTGAGGCTCAAGTTTGGATTGCAGGCAACGACAGTAATAATATGTGTATGGGTATGCGTTGACGTTCATCACTTCGCATTTTTTAAGAAAGAATTTTTTAGAACCATGAACATTGCATACCGGAAATTTGAACCATTGGTATGTAATAATTTATTTTACAGTTCGGCATGCGAAATATTTGTACATGGTATTCAATAAGTTTGAATACAATTTTTCATGATTGTGTAGATATGCTCCATTTACATATTCTATACAAGTATTAGTGTCAGCTTTAGCTTCACTAATGGATGTGCGTGGTGTTTAATGACTATCAGTTGTTTTGTTCATTATGTATGGTGGCTCGATAACGGGAAAACAGCGTTACCTGTCTATTGAAGGGTTTCCGACCCGGCGACATATTCAGACATCTGAAATGTCTTGGGGTTAAGCCGAACTTTCTGTATACGACCATCAAACTTGTTGGGAGATCTCTTCGATCACGGAACTTGTGAGAATCGGTCGGCCCCATTCGGCTGTCTTCGAGCTGAAAGGTGTGGCGAGGAGCCAGCGTTAAATTGGCGGTGGCTGGCGGTGGCCAGATATCTAGTTGTGGGATCGCCGATGGACAGGGAGCAGATGGCAAGACAGCTGGTTGAGCGGACGCAGTTAATGAAACAATCTACTTCCAAAAAAGACCGAGAAGGCTTTAATTCTACCACGGACATGGTAATCATTTAAAAACCGTCCTTTTGAGGACCACTAATTCTATTTCTTCTCAGGGTCACCGAATTGATTATGGACAATTTAGTTAGTTAAGGACTGTTCATTGAAGAAAGCGGATACCTGTTTCTCAAAGGAAAATATTTATTTTCGAACAAATTCGTTAGTTTGTTTTATATAAATGAACATCAACATACACGCTGCCAAAATTTCATGTAAATTTCTGTCTCATAAGACCAACACATGTATTTTCGAAGCAGCTTTCTATGAATCCGTCCTTTTGGGTGCTTTCTGCTTCTTATCTTGTAGGTTCTGATATTGTTACACTTTTTGATATGCTGCAGAATACCGACGCTAATGTCCACTTTTTTGGCAATTTGCCGAACGGAACACGGTTTATGCGATTTCAAAGGGCATACCACTGCCAGCTCCTTTCTCTGGTCCGATGCCCCCTTTTTGCGTCCATATTTCGGTTAATATTCAACACGTTTCTCCAAACTTCTAACAATCTTGAACACTGCAGATTTAGTGCACTTACGCTTTGTGCCAATTCTCAGAACGACAACTTTTCGGAAATCCATTTGAGCAATCTTCGAGTTGATAAGCTGATCCAACCCGTCGTTCGAAATTTCTCACTTATTTTAGATTTTTCAGGTGTGTTGCCAAAGTAAACAATGTTTTTACACAATGAGCGAAAATTCACAATTTTTTCCCTAAACCATTGATTAACAGGTGTCCACTTTCTTAAATGAACAGTATACAGATTGAGTTAATTTTGAAGACATATCATGACTTGTATCCCAATGCCACCTGCAATTGTTCACTTTGAATAATCAGGTATCTGGAGAATCTTCCCATGCGAAAACCCTTACAAGCCAAACAAACGGCCGACTTAGAGGCCCCCAAGGACTACAAGAGAGTTATATTAACTATAAAATTATAAAACAACTGAAATTGTTATGTTAACCGCCGTCAACCATGTGGTCGAGCCTCTAATTTTGTCTACTTTGTATGATGTCAAAGTTGAATGCTTACAAAATCAACAACTTGGACCAGTTCAAGAAAGTCATCCTCTAAATCTGGGACGAAATCCCCACGATGTCTTTGGTGCCGCTTGTGACGTGTTTGAAAAACGATTGAAGCTGGTGTAGAAATTCAAAAGTGGGTTCATTCCAAGAGATTTGCTGTAATCGTTCCATATAAACAGTTTTTTCAATAAAATGTACCCAGAATAGAACAAATGGAATTCTCATTTTTTAGACATGTTTCGAAGGTGTATCCGAACTTCAATAAGTGTAGTTTCTTAGATTCGTGTCTTCGAAAATTCGGTAATTTGTGGATTATTTTCAGTGTCACATTTAAACGTACATCGTGTGACAGGAATTGTCCACGCTCAGAGGTGGTGAGTCGCTCCCAAATGAGGTTAGAATAACGTTTGCATTAAAATAAATGGACTTTTTTTTGATGGTGATAAATAAAACCAAGACAGATAATTACTTTTGATAAATTTCCGATGGAAGGTAATTATTTAAGCTTTCTTGCGAAAAAAATTCTACGCCTTTGCGAGCGGTCTTCGGGCAGTCAACCGGAACATTCGCCATGGCGGACGAAAACATGCGTGTAGGCATGTTTTTGAGTTCTTTCTTTGTTTTATTTATCAATTCCTTCTCAGTTTTCGCGACAATATAGTTGGAGTAGATCTTACGCTTTAGGTTGGCCCAGAAATTCTCGATGGGACGCAGCTGGGGGACGTTGGGCGGGTTCGCCGACTTGGGTACCACATCGATATTCAGCCGCTCCATCTCCTCCAACGATGCTTCGAGTAGTGGGCTGACGCCAGATCCGGACAGAACACCACGTCTTTGCCCTTATGGTATTTCTTGATGAACGACGCAACTTCCGGCAAGCATTTCCTACTATAAATTTCCCCGTTCACGGCCAGGCCGGAGCGAAAGAAGAGTGGCTTTGACATCCCCTTCTCGCTGATTGTCAGCCACAGCAGCACCTTCTTGAGGAACTTGGTGTGTGAAATGAACTTCACCTCGGAGCTCACTTCCTTCGTGGAGGTAGTAAAATACGAAATGCCCTGCCAGTCGTTGCCATCCAGGGTGAGATAGGTCTCGTCCATCACCACCGCCACGTCGCGATTCGCCGGGAAAATCGAGTTGACCATCTTATTCAGCCGCTGCCGCTGCGTCATTGCCTGCAGCTCCGAAACCAGTGAACGCGACTTCCGCTTTCTGACATGTATGTTCATGTTCGCCAGGTACTTTTTCACTGTTAAGCCGGTTGAACTGACCTACCGGCCAAGCGCAAGCAGCGATGTAGCCACTTTTCCCTCGGTCTTCCTCTTCAGCATCCTTTGGAGCTTCTTGTCGCTCAGGGTCGTCGGCCGTCCGGAACCGGGCTTTTTTTCGATGCTCTGATTGTTGCCTAATAGTGCCAAGATGTTGTAGATGCCGGAACGGGCGTATTCGTCGTCCACAAAATGCCGCACGATGTCCGTTTTCGACGCGGCAGGGTGCCGTTCTTTGAATGCGCACACTTCTGAACGGAGTTGCTTCACTGTTTTTACCATCACGGTTAGAATTCGACTGATATAACTGTCAAATTTTGTCTGCTGACTCATGGATTACTATGATTGATGCTGCATGGGTAGTTTTGGCAGTGCGGGTGAAGGCTCGTTGACTCGTTATTAATTTCATACACTCGCGATTAAATATGTGCAAAAATTAACGTTGCTAAACCGCCCGCTAGATATGCGAAAATTATGAAGAAAATTATGTGCAAGTTTTCCCCCCCCGTGGGTGGTTTTTTTTTTTTGTGTTTTGGGAGGTGGTTTTTTTTTTATTTTTTTTTTTTTTTTTTTTTTTTTTTTTGGGGGGGGGGTTTATTTATTTATTTATTTTTTTTTTTTGTTGGGAGGGAAAAAATAAATAATTTGCGTATCAAATGATGTAACTCTTCTTCCGGGTGAGGGGGTGAAGCACAAAACAAAACAAAAAACGGGGAAATACTACCGACACTCACACATTTCGAGAGGGAATCGATTGTATTCACTACGGCTTACACAATGCACGCGGAGATTTTATGATTTAACTGTTAGTTCAAGTTAAATTACGAATTATTGTTTGATTTTTTTTGGCGAAAACGACGCAGCAAAAACAAAACACGTTAGTTTCGAAGCACGGCTTGCTGCGATCCATCTAAACAATGTTTTTACACAATGAGCGAAAATTCACAATTTTTCCCTAAACCATTGATTAACAGGTGTCCACTTTCTTTAATGAACAGTACACAGATTGAGTTAACTTTGAAGACATATCTTGACTTGTATCACAATGCCGCCTGAAATTGTTCACTTTGAATAATCAGATATCAGGAGAATCTTCCCATGCGAAAACCCTTATAAGCCGAACAAAACGGCCGATTTTGAGGCCCCCAAGGACTACAAGAGAGTTATATTAACTATAAAATTATAAAACAACTGAAATTGTTATGTTAACCGCCGTCAACCATACGGTCGTGCTTCTAATTTTGTCTACTTTGTATGATGTCAAAGTTGAATGCTTACAAAATCAACAACTTGGACCAGTTCAAGAAAGTCATCCTCTAAATCTGGGACGAAATCCCCACGTTGTGTTTGGTGCGGTTTGTGTTGTTTTTGAAAAACGATTGGGGGGGGGGTAAAAAAAAAAAAGTGGGTTCCTTCCAAAAGATTTGCTTTATTCCTTCCCTATAATTTTTTTAAATAAAATATACTGCGAAAAGAAAAAAAGAAATATTCTTTTTTTTTTGTTGTTTTGTGGGGGTGTTGAATCAGAATATTTTTATTTTTTGTTTTTGTGTTTGGTGTTTCGGATTTGGTGGTTTTTGGTTTTTTTTATGTTTATATTTGGTGTGGGGGGGGGGGGCGCGGGGGGGGGGGGGGGGTGCGTCGCGGGGTAGAATAACGTTTGCATTAAAATAAATGGACTTTTTTTTTGATGGTGATAAATAAAACCAAGACAGATAATTACTTTTGATAAATTTCCGATGGAAGGTAATTATTTAAGCTTTCTTGCGAAAAAAATTCTACGCCTTTGCGAGCGGTCTTCGGGCAGTCAACCGGAACATTCGCCATGGCGGACGAAAACATGCGTGTAGGCATGTTTTTGAGTTCTTTCTTTGTTTTATTTATCAATTCCTTCTCAGTTTTCGCGACAATATAGTTGGAGTAGATCTTACGCTTTAGGTTGGCCCAGAAATTCTCGATGGGACGCAGCTGGGGGACGTTGGGCGGGTTCGCCGACTTGGGTACCACATCGATATTCAGCCGCTCCATCTCCTCCAACGATCGCTTCGAGTAGTGGGCTGACGCCAGATCCGGACAGAACACCACGTCTTTGCCCTTATGGTATTTCTTGATGAACGACGCAACTTCCGGCAAGCATTTCCTACTATAAATTTCCCCGTTCACGGCCAGGCCGGAGCAAAAGAAGAGCTGCTTTGACATCTCCTTCTTGCTGATTGTCAGCCACAGCAGCACTTTCTTGAGGAACTTGGTGTGCGAAATGAACTTCACCTCGGAGTTCACTTCCTTCGTGGAGGTAGTAAAATACGAAATGCCCTGCCAGTCGTTGCCATCCAGGGTGAGATAGGTCTCGTCGTCCATCACCACCGCCACGTCGCGATTCGCCGGGAAAATCGAGTTGACCATCTTATTCAGCCGCTGCCGCTGCGTCATTGCCTGCAGCTCCGAAACCAGTGAACGCGACTTCCGCTTTCTGACATGTATGTTCATGTTCGCCAGGTACTTTTTCACTGTTAAGCCGGTTGAACCTGACCTACCGGCCAAGCGCAAGCAGCGATGTAGCCACTTTTCCCTCGGTCTTCCTCTTCAGCATCCTTTGGAGCTTCTTGTCGCTCAGGGTCGTCGGCCGTCCGGAACCGGGCTTTTTTTCGATGCTCTGATTGTTGCCTAATAGTGCCAAGATGTTGTAGATGCCGGAACGGGCGTATTCGTCGTCCACAAAATGCCGCACGATGTCCGTTTTCGATGCGGCAGGGTGCCGTTCTTTGAATGCGCACACGTCTGAACGGAGTTGCTTCACTGTTTTTACCATCACGGTTAGAATTCGACTGATATAACTGTCAAATTTTGTCTGCTGACTCATGGATTACTATGATTGATGCTGCATGGGTAGTTTTGGCAGTGCGGGTGAAGGTAAACCCATGAAAAATCGTCAATTTTTGTCCATTTTTTTTAATGCAAACGTTAGGCACGGTTTTTATATTGCATGTCGTCTCCAGTTCACTCCTTCGTCAATGGCGTCATCCGATATACTAGGTGAGGTAAAAAGTAACCCCTTGGGGAAAAAAAAAAAATTGT
Organism: Aedes koreicus; assembly: GCA_024533555.2. NCBI lineage: Eukaryota > Metazoa > Arthropoda > Insecta > Diptera > Culicidae > Aedes > Aedes koreicus. The sequence goes on from JAHHFK020000111.1 coordinate 119,402, forward strand.
TTTTTTTGTTTTTTTTTAAGGGGGGAGGGGGGGGGGGGGAAAGGGGGGGGTTTTTTGGGGGGGGGGGGGGTGGGGGGGGGGGGTGTTTTTTCAAAAAAAAAAAATTTTGTTTTGTGGGGTTTGTGGTGGTCCCTTTAATCGCTCAAATAATGCACAGTAATACTCGCTGTTGATGTTTTTTTATTCTTTTCGAGGTAGTCCAAGAAGAGTATGCCATGACAATCCCAGAAAACCGACGCCAAAATCTTTCCAACCCGTTGAGCCTCCCTTGGCCGCTTCAGAAAACTCGTGCCGGCTTCAGTCCATTGCTGGTGTGTAATAGCGGATCCAGGCTTCATCAACAGTTACCAATCGATGCCAAAAGCCCTTCCGATTCAGCATCAGCAAGTCTAAACACTGTTTCGAAGTGCTCTCGCGTTCATGTTTTTGGTCAGAAGTGAGCATGCGCGGCACCCAGCGGCAGGATAACTTTTTCATATGCAGAATCTTGCCCAACATAAGGCGTGTGCGCTCAATACTAATCTTTGTGGCATCTGCTAGCTCACGCACCTTCACTTTCCGGTCACCCAACACCATTTCATTAACTTTTTTGACATGTAACCGCATCGGAGGGCCTGCCGCTGAGGACTTGATCGGTAGTGGAGTTGCGGCCACCACGAAACTCTCGAAACCAATATTTAACGGTGTAATCTGACGGAGTATTTGCCCATAATACTTATCCAACTTTTCTTGTGTTTCCTTCACCGTTTTGCCTCCCAAAAAATAATGTTTTATGAGAGAACGAAAATCGTTTTTATCCATATTCAACATGATGCCAAACACGTCAACAACAAACAGCTGTCAAAACAAAACTAAGGGCAGTATCGAACTGAAATTTGGCGTGTATGCCTAAATATGAACGAACTACAAGGAATTATAACCTTTTTTGCAGTAGCATTGCATTTTGGCGGTCAAGGAGGTTACTTTTCACCTCATCTAGTATGTATCTGATAGGTTGATAACGACTGATATGTTTGATCAATTTTCAATAGTTCATCACTTTCAAGCAATCATCAACGTTATATCATGTGATCTTCGACCTTAAAAGAGGTTTATTATGATTTATTAGTTGCTGAGCAACCTCTGGTTTACCATGCCAATGAATGAATGGTTTGGAGGGTCTATCGAAATGCTAATCCCAAGTGGAATCTGGGGAGTACCAGGCCGTCCTTCACAGTATGAAGCCCTTACTGCCTTTTTTTTAAATTTCTTTTATAATTTTTAAATTTTTTTTTTAACTCTTTATTTGTTCCAACTTTATTCATATTTACATTTCATGTTAATCTAGGTGCTCTAGCTACTACCGTAACGTATCAACCTTAATTGTTAAAATATTTACCTAATTTTGTTTACATTGTTCATGCCTTAGCAGTTCAGTATTTTAAACAGGTTTTTATTCCCGCGTGTCAGTATAACAATAATAATCCTAAAACTTAAACAAACTAAAATTAATCTTAACTAAGCATAAAGGGAATTAATCATTGGAATAGAAGATTGCAACGATTTTTGTCTGAAATTATTAATTATTTTGTTGGACATTTGTTCTAAAGTCTCAACATTCGAAATTCTATGTACTTCGTTAGTACTGTACCAAGAAGGCAGCTTCAAAATCATCTTCAGAACTTTGTTCTGAATCCTTTGAAGTATTTTTTCTTGGTAGCACAAGAACTTGACCATATTGGAACAGCATAAAGCATGGCCGGTCTAAAACTTTTTTAAGATATTAGAAGTTTCTTCAGACAAAGTTTGGATTTTCTGTTTATAAGAGGATATGAACATTTCTTTCTGTTTCTCCGTTTTAGACTTATTCAAGGAAAGGATATGCGAATCCCTTACAGCATTCTTATTGTTGGTTTGAATTGGTTTAAAGCGACTTTTGCGCATTATTTAAAAAAAAATACCGATGAAAATAACTACCATCACACTTTATAAGGATCTGTTGTTTCTGAAATATAACATACTTACAAAGAACTGTTTTACTTCCAAAAGACATCGTAGCACAATGATCAAGTTTTGTAGAATTAACATTAATATAAAATTATCAATTGTTCTGTAGTATAAAACTCATAAACTTGTTTGGTTTGAGTTGATTGACTGTTCGAAATAAATTTAAATTGCTGTAGCTTTATCCATAAAGTCATGGTTAGCCAATCCTCCAATACAGGATTTAGAGGTAGCGTGCATCTATTTTTTGAATTCAGTTTGTTTTGCGAATTTTTGAAAAAAATAAATATTATAATTAATGTTATGCGTAAGGAAAATGAAGCCTGAAATGGCATTTTTCTTTAGAAAACATAGTGATTAATAACATTAATCTCTATGTAGCTAGAGGATGCTTGAAAAAATACTGCTTAGGTGCCTTTCATAAACATTCCTTAGCCAAAAACAAAGTGTTTCATATTCAGCTCATTCATACAATAGAGTTCAAAACATCCATAAGATATTAAGGTCAATCTACAACTATGAAATGGTACACATATTTTTGAACCGGAAATATTATAAAAAGTGCATCAATTAATGAGTCCTGCACTATAAAAATTATCCGCATTATCAAAAATACCCCATTTTACGGTACTTAAAACAAGGAATGAGTACGACAATCTTTCAAAAGATCACTCGACTTAGGACATTGAGAATACCCAAAACCGTTTCATTAATTCTTATTTTTTTTAGTCACATTCTCAACACAAGAGATCAAATGACGTAAATGTCCCAAAACGCTTAACAGTTACTTTCGCTTATCGCTCCCAAGTGAATCCATTAGAAACCATCAACCGATGCGATCCACCACCAAACCATCCGAAATTGTTTCTTCATCATAAAAAGCTTATTATCTTTAATAAACCCATCCTCAAGATACACTCGCGGAAGACTTTATTTCTGTTCCTTTCTCTTCACTCTTCCCACCAGTCGGTGGTGGGTGGAGATAGCTGATGCTGCCACTGCTAGTCACGGATTATATCAGCTAGAAAGGAGCATCTTTCAACGAGTTCCGTTCCGAATAGCACCCAATATGAGGAAAAAGGAAATGAACTGTGACATTGGATCTGTGGCAGTTTCGAAAATCAAACAGAGCAGAATTGACTGTATGTGGTTTCAATCTGTGAGGAGCTGTAGTTCAGTTGGTTTATGCAATTTGTGCATACTTTGTATTGGAGAGTACTGTACAGTACAAGTTATCTTGGTAAGTTAGCAATAACATTTAGAGAAATATAATATCTTAAAGTTTAAAGTTTGTTAATTTTAATTGTCAATAACAAAATACGCTCCAATGTGAATTAAAACGCGAAGATAAATTTTCAACAAATGTTTGAAATTCTATACCAAAATCGTTTTCCACATAGTTGACTCTAATAGTATTTGAGGATGTTGTTTGTTGCATTTGAAAAGAGATAATATCTAAATCGGCAAATAATAGCGACTGGTTCAGTTAGTTAGCTTATAAATTGTGTCTTCTGATGTTCTAAATGCAACAGATGGCTACTCTAATGAGAAGTTTGAAGTTAAAAAATCAAGTTTATGTCAAATTTCTTAATATACTATGGAAATCGATTACAAATTGAACATATATAATCAGTTATTTTAATAGCTACTTTTATTAGAATTGCTTATACATCTTGGAGGCATCTTGAACTTCGAATAGAGTTACGGTATGATGATGGGCTTTCGTGATTGATCTTAAACATTACACGAGTGGAACAATTTTTAGGAAGTCTGTTCAACTTGTTGGCCTTACCGACGACATTTATGTAGTACCTCGCTTTTTTGGTTTGGGGGGGGGGGCGTGCATCAGACCTAATCAGACATCCTTTACGATACAATCCACCCCATTGTTCTCGCACCAGAGAAATTTCTACAAAAAAAATAAAATATTTTTTTTTTTTTTTATGTGTGGGGGGTGTGGAATTACATTATCTATAAATAAATTTATTTTTTTTTTTCTCGGGTGTGGTGTTTTTTATTTTTGTTTTGGGTGAATTTAGTGACGGTTGAATTTTTGTTTGCTGTCATATTTTTCTCTGTTTTTTTGAACTCCGTGATATTTGTACTAATCAATTCATTTTTACGTATTATGTTTATTTTGTGAAAATTGTATATTTTGTGAAAACAAAGTTTGAGTGCGGCTTTGGAAAAAGTCTGAAAGTCAAGCAACTGGTGGGGGGGGAAAAATTATTTTTAAAGGGAGGCGGGTTTTTGATTTGCCGTTCAGAACCCGATCATCCGGACCGCGGAGGGCTTCAGATAAGTACTGAATTGAATTATTGTTTTGTGTAAGCACAGTAAAAGGTGATCTAAAAGAGGGAAAATCAATCAGTGTCTACTTTAAGATGAAGAAGAAAAAGCTAATGGGGCGATAGCCTTTTGCGGTGGTAGGATCTTTGCCAGGCTTGGGAACAGGGACCATTCTGGCTATTTTGCAGCAAGATGGAAAGTAGCCAAGCTCCCAGCATTGAAAAAATTGTTGCCATATGACGGAAGGAATCGACACTCAAGCTTTTCAACTCCAGGTTGATAATCTCGTCAATACCATACGATATTCTTATTTCTACAGGGACAGTTATGGGAATTTCAGCGACTCTAGTCATGGCCTCCCTAACTGCAGCCTCATGGGGGCTCACAATATCTTGGCCGAGGTTGTGAGAGTTGATGAAATGCTGACCAAGAGCATGGGCCTTTGCGTCTGGGGTGATAGATGGGATAGAATCCTCATCGAGCAGAGTAAGTGGCGGAACTGGTCTTGGCTTATTTTTTTTTCCGAATTTTGAAAACGTTTTTACACAATCTGGGAGCGAGAGGATCTTATTTTAACCCGTTCAGGCCAAAAGGAAAATGGCTGTATAAAATCACACACTGAATAAAAGTGTACACTGTCGTGGGCAAACTTGTTCTACATAAATTCTTGTATCTGGGAAAAATAAAAAAAAAACATATGAGTTTAAGGCCTAATTGACAACCTAGAACATCCTGCTTATGAAGAAGTTCAGAAAGAAAGGATAAATGTCTTGTTAATTAAAGCGTTGTATTATAACATATAGTTGTAGTGTTACACAGCAGCAGGATAGACATCGACCACCGTTTCTCTCGCTCTCCCGTTCTTATGAGAGAAGTCACATATAATTTGAGAATATCCAGGGTTGGCATGTGCAGTGATGTTTGGCCCTTGAATTCTAGCTGGGAAAAGTTGATAAGTGGATGACAAATAATTGGATTCGTGCAAAATTACAAAGGATTATTATGCAAAGGATATACATAAAGAAAGTGGTAAAATAGGAAAGACAGCCATTGCGAAAAAAAAAAGAGTGGATAGGTTAACAGTGAGTAAAATAATCTCTAATGCCTTAAGTATTATTTTTTTTTGAGTAAGCACAATTAAAATTCTTGAAAGTCGTTGGTTAAAATATTATAAATTATGATGTGAAGTAAATTTAAATCAGGAGTGAGATCGATACGAAGAAACATAATAGAATAGGTGAAGTGGATAAGAGCAGAAGGCATGTGCTTTGTTTTAATTTTTTTGTTGCGCTTTAATTTAATTAACATTGGGAGCAGGATTATCTAATAAAAAAAGTGGTATCGAGTTTCTACTGTATGATTGGAGGGAGAGGAATGTATGAGTATAGTCTTCACGGAGGTAAGAGAATTATATGCATATTTATATGCAAATGGAAATCGATTTTGGTAACATTGTTTTTGGCAAAGGGGACATTCAAAAATTAAATGAACTACTGCTCTAAGGGGGTGACAGAATTTGCTAGGCTTTTTTATAGGGGAGGGAGGGGTATTCCCAGAAATCTTAAGCAAGCATGAACGTTTCATTAAAATGCCCAATTAAAGTACTTGAATAACTAACAACACAAACAAGTACCAGTAATATTAGGTTTTCATTACCTTTCTCTTTTTTCTTTTGTTTTTTTAATATAATTTTGCAGTTCTATTGAATACACATATTTTAAAAGTGTTTGACTATTGAAATTCTAAAATTTCTATCCTTTATGCCATTATTCAAGAACATAGGGTGGATGGATCTGTTTACACCTCAGAGCTCATTTTAAAAACTTTTAATTTGGTTTCCTTGTTCTTTTCATATTTTCCCTTTTTGAATTAATTTTTATCAGAATTGACTTCGGGAATAAAATTCAATTGAAAATATACAGAAAAGGAAAAAAAAGCATAGAAGCATAAAAACCAGGGTAACCATATCTGAGAATGAAAGGAAGAACGAATGAGATATTATTATAGGCGAATGCATCTACCCGGGATCAAATAAGCGGCTTCATTCAAAGTTTCGCTAAGTAATCACTAAAGAATAACCAAGCATAATAGCAGTGATGAAGTGAAATTATCAGAAAAAAATCATCAATAATTGATCAAAATCAAATCCTTATGACAATTAAATAAGGAAATAAAGTAACTTCATCGCGGCTTATGCATAAAACATAGTCTCAGTATACACTTAATACAAGCAGAACATTGTTTTCTGGCTAAGGTTACAGGTATAATGGATTTATTAAATACCTGGTTCAAACATTAGTTGGCAACGGTGGTTCTGGCTGAACAGTTTTTTTTTCTTTTCAAGAAAAAAGTAAAACAAGAAAGTGGGATCATATCATAAGCAAAATGCCATTTTTTACTAAATACGGCTAGGGCATCGTCCGCTGGATATTTTCGCGGGTATTGTGGGTTTCACAGGTACCCGGTTCAAGCTTTAGTTGGTGACGGTGGCTCTACTTGTCCTTCTATTCCTGAGTTGTAAGTGTGAATAAGGGCGTCTATGTAATGTTTTCCTGTACCTGTTGACTCCCAGTACCTCCCATTTCCTCAAAATCTTTGAGGATAACTTGTATTGCCTCAAAAGTTCTCTTTTTTATTGTATTGGCTTCCATAACAAAAAGGGCACCATTGCAGAGCATATGATTGGTCAAATTATTCGCAGTTCTACTCACCCAACGCCCCCGGTTGGGTGAGGGATAGAGGATGACACACACACACACACACACACACACACACACACACACACACACACACACACACACACACACACACACACACACACACACACACACACACACACACACACATATATATGGATAAAAATAAATTAAATATTTTGTATTAGTAACATTAATAGCTGTGCATTCATTGTGCAGAGGTGGGGTTGAGCAGCGGTGCAAAAAAAAAAAATTACTCACGAAAATCCAGATAAAAAAAAAAAACTCACATACCTCGATCGGAAGAAAAAGGCGCAGCCAAAATGGATCTCCGTAGGATAGTAGCCGTAGCAGGTAGTGAAAAGTTTCAAGAGGAATCCAAACAGTTCAGTTCGAGGTGTGGCAAAAAACCGCATATAAGCAAACGTGCAAGATGCAAAATAAAAACCTGAGGATTACAGACGTAAAAAGTCCAAAAGGCGCCGAATCGCAATGATTTGCAGAATACGGTGGGGAAATCACGTGCACGGAAGCTGTTGACCAAACCGCATTGTTTCGTTATGGATGACGAGACTTGTGTAAAATCAGACTTCCGGGGCTCCTGTTCTTTACTGCTCATCATAATTTCAATGTTTTTGAGGACGTTATGAAGCAGAAGATGTCAAAGTTTGTCAAAAAACACATGGCAAGCCATTTTCTCCTGTGGAAAGCCGAGCACCCCATTCGCGACAACCGGGACGGTCAATCGGCACCTAAACGAATTCAACACAAAAAAACAATTGGTCTAACCGTTTTACAAGATCTTATGAGTAGTGTTAAATGAAAGGTTCGTGCATTTGGGTATGGTAATGGAATTGAATTAAGCAAACATAGGGAAAGTTAAATAATATGTTTTATTTTATTGTTTGAAAATTTGCATATGATCGGTTGAATGAGTGAGTTTTGCCGAATCTTTTCTTGTGATGCAATTTGATTCTACCTTTAGTCATTACAGTTTTGATAAACTCAACACAAAAAAACTTCTCAAGTACCAATGGTGATATCATAAACTTAAATCACTAATTTTAAAACCCTTTTCCCCGAGAAGTAACAGTGGTAGATGGTATTAAAATAGACTATTGAATACTCTCACCGGTGCGATTCAGCCGTACAAATTACCGGATGCGGTAATTTGTACGGCTTAACGGCATTCTTGACATTACACTATTGCGCAATGCCCATGGTCAAATGTTGAATTAATCTGCTCCAGGATGGCATTGCTATCGATTTGACCCTGAAATATGGCCGCGACAAAGAGAGCCTGATATGTGTTCCAACAAATTTGAATGATTCCAGATCGATCAACTTACAACGGCTCTCGTAACTTGGCATACGGAACAGATACCTCCACGGCAACCTTCGCAAAGCAAAACTTGCAAAATCTGCTATGAACTGGTTCGATTCACTCGGAGCCATTGATATAGGATGGATTCCAGACGGTGGAGCAATAATCCAGAATCAACCGCAACAGAAAGCAATACAAAGACTTCAAGCTATAAATATCACAGTTCACCCGGAATATTAAGCGTACATCTTTGGAAGGCTTGTCTACGATTCACGAAATACGTAGGTTGTTCGTCATCCGGGAATCCAAATTAATTCAAGGTATCAATATGATGAGCGGTCCTAAATGACTTCCTTGAGGTATCCCTGATTAGGCTGCGGACATGCAATCACCAACGGCTACTGATAGAAGTCGTGAGATAGGAATGAAACAATTGTAAGAGAGCTCCATGATTTCCAGTCCTTTGTAGCATTGCGATAGCAATCGAGTGGTTCAGCTTGTTGAAAATTGCCGACAATTCGGCACAACCGATTAGTGATATTAGAGCATCCATGATCCCGTGTTTATCTATGCTTAAATACTGCTTATAGAGAGCGAGCAGAGGTTCCAGGATAGCTAGTTCGAATAGTTTTGATCCTACAATCAGTGACGAAAATTCTCTGTAATTTTCCACTTCTTGTTCCTGCCTTTCTTTTGAACCGGAAACACGTGTGCCATTCTAACAGAAGCGCAGATCGGGAATTCTAGTATGTTTGATTAGAAGTGCTGACATAACACTATCTGGGCCAAGACGGAAGGACGACCTTAGCTGTAATGCGGCACTGTAAATCATTTCAGATTTTATGTTTTTACACCCAGTGTCTCAGCATACAAAAAAAAAGCCGAGCAAAATATTGCTTCCAAAAAATGTCACGTTCACCTTTCTGTAACTTTGTCATTTATCAATTATTTTTGGATGAAAACATGACAACATTATAATCAATATATTGAACTTATGTGACCAAAATTTCATGTTGATAAAGTATATGCATTTGAAGTTTTGATAACATGTGGGAAAAAAGTTGTCCAAAAGTCGGTTTTGGATATACCGATTTCATAAATTCGTATTTGTGTAAAAAAATTTAGGTAGCATATTGAAAATTTCACCATAGTCTATAGATATAAACAATATAGGTAAATATAGGAAATAATGTGGACAAAATTTGAACTGTTTTCATTCAGTAGTTTGGAGCACCGCTGGCGTCAAAGTTAACGCACCAACATGTGTACATCCCTTTTGCACCCGATATTGACCATGCTGAAATATTGGTGCAAAAGAAAGCCGAGGCGAATTCTACTAATAATACTGTAAAGTACTGTATACGTAGTTTTCACAAACCTATTCATACTGTTTGCCATATTTTAAAGTTCTTCGTGGGAAACACTAGTTATTTGGGTGTTTTCACGCGTAACAAATAATGTGTATTAATGAGATGAACACGCCTCGGCTTTTTTTGGGTTTGCGATTATCACGTCAACATATTCCTACCCTTTTCTTGTTTGACCTGCATTCGAGCGGGGCCGGCGAAGGCTTTAGTTTAGGATCACTAGTTATTACGCATTGAGGATTTATGTTAGTCTCAAGCATCATCTGTTGGTTCTCTGTGTAATTACAGCTCTTCTGGCAATAACGGAGTAGGAACCTTGGGCTCATGTAGTTTTACCAGTAGCCGTGCCAGTTCGTTTTAGTTTGACAAGATTGTTAAAATTTCATACTTGATTGCCTCTAATCCACCCAGCTGAAACAATGAGACAATCATCATCTTAAAAAAAACCTATTCTTAGATTTCAAACAAGACGTGATATTTCACACCTTTCTTGAAAATCGATGATCAATTATAATCTAAGGTATTACTTTCAAAGGTATTGTAACCATCATTGGTTGAAGCTGTCTATGCTTTGAGTGAGTTGAAAACTTTTTATTTTTATTTTCTGTGCTGCATCAAAAGCAACTGAATGTGACGAAACCGTTTCTATTTTCATTCCGTCTCGTTATCTGATGATGGACCAAGCTACTTCCGCCGTTTTTCTGTTTTACTGTTTTCGAAGTATGGTCCTACGGACCATGGAAAGCAAACCAACAGGAGCTGATATGGGTTTGTCCTTTCAAGAGTGTGATAGCTTTTTGCTTAGTGAAATATATGATCAATTTTGTCAAATTGACTAAAGTGAGCAGCTTTCTTCGAAATACAGACATGACTTTTTCGCTAAAGCCAAGTACGGCTAAAACCGTAGTGTTGTTCTTATATCGGCGACGCTTCGTGATGAGCATTCCCATCCTTTTGCGAAAATGTATTTATGTGTCCATTTTGTGTTTACTTCCTCCGATTTGCCGCGTGCAATCAGTATCAACTCAAGATACGATGGGACGCTTCCTGGAGAACGACATTTCCTGTCGAAGGCGGCTCAATTCAATTTATTTTAACAAGTGCTCTATTATAAAGAGATTTTCCCCGTCGTTTCACAAAAATTGATTGGGACGTTTGTCTTCGGTAAGGTTTGCTATACGAAGCCATGAAGCATATTGAAATCAAACTTGCTTGATGATTTGATTACCTGCTTCCTGTTGGTTGTTGTAAAAAAAAGGCATACCATTCCGCTTACCTGGAAGAGATGGAAAAGAAGAACAATTATTCACATGTAAAAGCAAGTAATCGGGTCGGAATAAAAAAGTTTATGTATTTATCACACTCATATTCGTGTTGTCGCTTGCTGGGAACATCATTCTCTCTGGAATCTTAAACTTAGAAAAAATGATGAAGAGCAAACTCAATTTTCTCGGAAAAACGCCAATATCAAAAGCAGGGTCGTTTATAGGCTCGGTTAGTACCCAACCTAAGAGAATATCTCGGCTCAACTTTGGCACAGGCGCTGCCAAGGCGGCAATGACGATGGTGATGCGAGACTGGCTAAAGAAAACGAAAAACCATCGTGTCGAGGAACTTTTTCAATTTGAATCCTTTATGAGAGGATAATGGTGCTGAAATTGAAATCTATATAAGATTTATTCACCTATTTCAGCCCACATTAGATGGGTAATTTTAGCAGAAGGGATGTTTGTCAACTAGTGTACGCGAAGGAGGGTAGGAATATGAACGACTGGCGAGTGTGATCTGAGCGACTCTTTTAAAAACACATTGAAAAACGGTGTGGAAGTGTTCCCAACTTGCAACAGCAATATGAAATGCGTATTATAAAAATTCCATAACATGCTGAACTTCTGTTTCTTATAGGATAGACCTCTAAAATATGTCACTGAGCAAGGAGAAAAAAGAGTAAATTTGCATGTTAGAACCCTATTGAAACCTCTTTGACTCCTAATTTTAAACACTTCATGAATTCAATTATTCTCATATTTATTACCACAGGGCATTTCAAAATAAATAATTGACTTTTTCCGTGAAAATGTTGCGTTGCCTATGCTCATCTCATGAATCCCTCTAGCCTATAAAGAAAGAAGCTGGCATATGGCAACGGAAAGACAATAACTTCTGAGTCATTTACAACCATCCAGCCCCCGGTGGTCGGTGGAAGAAAGCAGTCAAATTCATCTAAATATCGAACCCATGTGTGTCTAACATCATAAAAGAAGCAGTCAAGATAAAGGGCTCGCCATATTCTATCCTGCTCCCCATAGCCGCATTATTTGTGGTGTGTTGGGTGGCATCGGTGCTGGTGAGGTGGGAGTGTATTAGCTTAATAGAGCGTCTCAAGACGGTAAATCACATCGGTACACACAACAAGTATGGGAAATAGAAGCAGAAGCATCAGCCAAACAATTGCTTGAAGCCGGCAAGTTGGGAACGCGACAGAGTGTATTTAGCTAGCTGTATAGGAATGAGGCAAGGAGCATCTTTTTGCCGTGTCTTAGTGAGTTAGTGCTTCTTCTGCAGCTGTTTGTTATTGAGACTAGCGAGGTGGAAAATGGGTCTTCCTCGGTCGTCGCTCGAGCAAGCGGTTAGGGATCAGCATGAAAGTATGAATACTCTGCAGAGGTAAGTTCCTACCACAGCTCCGCTCTGGTGGGATGTCGAGTAAGACTCTGTTAACCGAGACGATTACCGTCAATGATGGTAATGGTGCGAAGAAACCGCTCCGTTAATATGCCAAGGAACGAATTTTTCCTAAAAGAATATAAATCTGGGAGGTGGCCCACCTTTGAATTTCAATACCCTTTATGGAGTGCGCTCTGCTACGATATGTGGTGCTGCCCACCGAGCTTGATGAAAGTGCACATGTTACGTTGTTTGCTGGGCTTATGAATATGTATTTTATTTCACACAATCTTTTAGAACATGGATTTTTCCGTATCGTGTGATCAAAGCTGTTTCACGTCACTTTTTCATGTGCTTTTCTTTTAGCGAGGATTCACAAACCCAAGGGTAGAAACTGATTGATTACTCACAAAGGTCACATGAGCGGATTTTGTTTGTTGGTTGGGATTATTGAAGTGAGATTTGCCTCGATAAGTGGTGTGAACTAATGTTTGAGATGAATAATTGGGGGGTGAACCCGGCGTAGTGGTTAACATCTATACCTCTCACGCCCAAGTCACGAGTTCGAATCTCATGTTACGAGATGTTTGAGTAACAACGACGGGAGATTTAAATCTAAAAACCGCGATAATCAAGAACAAACAAAAAAAAACCCTGAATTTTTTTGCCAAATAATACTAACAGTATTATTCAAATTTAAGGAACATTTTAAACAATTCTGCATACAGTCCATTTTTCAATTTATAACAACGCGCAGCAAGCCTGCAAACCAAAATTGTAATACTCACCTTTTATTTACGTTATCATCAATAATTTACAATTGTTAAAGGAGAATTTTGAATAAAAATTTCACTTAAAAATGATATAGCGAAATGAACTTTCATTGCACATGTGCTTATTTCAGTCATATTCTGACTTGGGGATAATGATGTGTCAAAGATGTTCATTTAAATCCCAATAACGCAGTTAAACATACAAATCACTCGCAAAGTGAACGAAAGTTGTCATATAATATTTCTGATAACTGTCCAACATGGAAATTTATGGCCAAAAACTGTCATACCGGAATTCTTCGAACTTTCGAAAAAAAAAAAAATCACAAGGCAGATAATCTTTGGATCTCTTCACGAAAGACGTGGCTTCAGCCACACAATAAATAGCACTTTCACCACTTGAAGTACCTTAAAACGGGGTAACATTCATCAGTGGGGTAATATTGTTCGTTTTGGGTTATATTTTAATTTAATACCTCGAAAATTTTCTGTGAAAGAAAACAACAATAATCTTAATGAGGTTTGATCACGTTACTCCATTCAATGATTTTCTGGTAACGCAAAAGTATTTTGTAATTTATTTATATATCAGGTATTCACTAGTACTTAAAACAAACGGTCATAATACTGATCTGACCAATGATATTAGCTTCGAAGTTTTTTGTTTTGTTTTTGTTTTTGATAAACTGAATCATTTGAATAATTTTGGTAAAATGCTGACATATCAGAGAAACTTTTGATTTTTTGTGAAATATATAGTATTTTATCGTTTGCTCGTAGTCTCGCGTTTCATTAAATATTTTTCATACTTTCTGTAGTAATTGAAGTTGATATGGGAATTTATGTAGCTTTTCTAGGAATTCACTTACAAGAAATTTGAGGTGCTGATAAATGTTACCCCATTTTGGTGTCCTCAAATCGTATATTTAAAAGTTGTCATATGATTTAATAAAACATTTAACATGACAAATATATTATGCAGATTGACAGCGAGCCTTATTACTTTTTTTTAATGTAAAACATGCGCCATTGGTCAATGTGAAAAATATTTAGGTATATATTTAATATATATTTAATATTTATTGAAATAAATAATAAATGTTACCTCGTTTCTCGGTATAATAAAACGGAGCAAATAGAAACAGTGGAGCGAAAAACAACAAAGCATCTCACCCATGAATAATAGTAACGGGGTATAACTAAAGGGTGTCCACGATGAAATTGCCACACTATGAAATTGCTCTAACTTTTTAACCGTTGGGTAGAATTTAATGAAAATTTGGGTGAATTTAGTTCATAGTGCATTATTTACATCCTGCAAGTTTTAAAGTCCTGTGATCAAAACTCGCGGAAATGGAGTCGAAAGAACAGCTCGTGCGTGATAAAATCTTGCGCATTCATCACGAGAACAAGGATCTCTCGCATCGTTTCATCGCTTAAACGTTGGGAATCGCGAATTCCACGGTGTCGCGAGTGATTAAGCGGTTCAAGGAACGGTTGACCACCGATCGGAAGCCCAGAAGTGAAGGAAAAAGTATTCCGTACAACACCAAAAATCACAACCGCGTAGTTGGGGCCTTCAACCGAAATCCGAACGCCTCCGTTCGGGATGTGGCTAAGAAGCTGCACCTAAGCCGAAGTTTTGTCCAGAAGGCCAAAACTAAGGCTGGGCTTCGAACGTTCAAGGTACAAAAGGCCCCTAATCGCGACGAGAAGCAGAACAAGTCCGCCAAAACCCGTGCCAGGAAGTTGTACCTCAACATGCTGACGAAAGTTGAATGCTGCATCATGGACGACGAAACATATGTGAAGGCCGACTTCAAACAGATCCCCGGAAACCTGTTTTTCACGGCCAAGGATAAGTTCAGCGTTCCGGAGCATGTCCGCACTCAGAAGATGTCGAAATTTGCGAAGAAATTCCTGGTTTGGCAAGCCATCTGCACGTGCGGGAAGTGGATCGCACCTTTCGTGACCCAGGACACGATGAACGGACAGGTGTACATAAAAGAGTGCCTCCAGAAGCGGCTGCTTCCTCTCCTGAAGGCCCACAACGTCCCCTCTCCTGAAGGCCGACAATGCCGAAAATGTTCAACCCTCCCATCGAGAAGTGCTGCTTCATAATCGCCGCCCCATCGAGAAGTACTGGGCGATTATGAAGCAGCACCTTCTTAAACGACCTAAGGTAGTGAAGACAGTCGAGGAACTGAAGAAAGTATGGGTTTACATGCAAAAAACGGTTGATTCACAGGTTGTGCAGAATCTTATGGCCGGGGTTAAGGCCAAGGTGCGGGCATTTGCGTATGGACTGTAAATAAAATACGAGTAAAATGGTAAAATGAAGTTTAATAGTTATTTCTCAATCCCTGAAAATTTGATGGCAATCGGATGAAAACTCGAATTTTGCGAATCAATTTTGTGTGTGGCAATTTCATCGTGGACACCCTTTAAAAAATGAGAATGATTTTTAAACCGTGAATGTTCCAGTTTAAAACCGTGAACCATTTTAAAACCGTGAATGTTCCAGTATCAACCACATATCGTATCCTGGCATCTTCAGGAACAGCTCTTAGGAGTGGTAGTGGGAGACCGGCTAAAATAATGGACAAGAAAAGACTTAGATTGCTCCATAGTACTTTTAACAACAAGGATTCGATTAGTCAATCTGATGCAGCAAAAAAGTTCAAGACTGGGCAACCTTACATCTGCTAGACGTTGAAGAAGATAGGAATAGTGTGTTACAAGAAATCAAGAGCACCAGAATACACAGAGAACAGATATCAACCGTATGATCCCAATGCCGCTGGATGACCCGGATGAAAGCTACTTCCCTCTCTCCAAAAACCCACATCCCAGGAAACGATCGATATTATTCTGATAACATTTCTACTGCATCTCCATACGTGAAATATAAGTTTAGGCATCAGCTTGAGCAGAAGATGATGCTTTATATTGCCATATCTGAGAGAGGAATTTCCAAACCATGGTTCAAGCTCAGTGGTTTGACTATTTATCAAGAAGTGTACCAAAAGCAATTTTGGAAGAAAATATTGATTCCATTTCTTCAAACATATCATGTAGATGGAAATTACGTGTTTTGGCCGGATAAAGCGTCGTCGCATTATGCGAGAAAAACACAAGCCTTCTTGGAAAGCCAAAACATCCCGTATGTACCAAAAACCGGCAATCCAACAAATTTGTCCCAGTGTCGCCCGATTGAAGATTTCTTTGGATATTTGAGATCGCGGGTGTACAAAAAAACTGGACCAAAGACTGTAAACAACTGATTGATAGAATCAAAAGATGCATTCGCCAAATCGATAAAGAAGCTGTACAACGCTCCTGTTCAAACATCAGGACAAAGCATCGTCGAACAGCTGATGACGGACTGTATTCAAATGATCATTAATTATTTTTTTTAAAGTAAAGAGACGTGCCTTCAAAATAAATGAATCAACTTTCCTTTCTTTAAACAAGTCTTTTCGTTATGGCTCTTAAAGGAAATCCTCATTTTTTAGTTATACCGCGTGAATTACTTCAGGGTAGAGGTTATTTTTTTAAATCATCCTTATGTGTTAATTCCTGATACTAGACGAGTTTGATATGCTGACAGCAGTTTTGTTAACTCTGCTGTCAGGAGACGTTTCAAAGTGGAACTTCGGACAATGTTTGTATCAGTATTTGTCGGTGCTTGAATACACCACACGTGTAAGCCACTATTTGATGATTTGAAATTGAGTGGTTTGAGTTAGTTTCTTCACAACTTTTATTTTAATACATTTTATAAGTTGATATAACTTCAAAATACACACATCAACAGGGCGAAGAGATTTTTTTCGAATATGGGAATAGAAGCAATGCCGTTTCGAACGCTTATGTCTTCCCGTATTAAAGTAGGCCGTTAAGGATGTTGGAGTGTTCTGAGTTTTGAGAGAAATCGGAATTGAAAGTCATTGTTTACAAATGGCTTTCCGACCCTTATCATAAATTACACGTGTAATGTTCGATTGGCTCCGCCAAGTGACAATCAAAATTGGCTCCCGTTTTTGTCTCCGCCAGACTATGAATCTAGTGACTATACTGAGTAAAGGTGATAACAATTTGTAAGCTAATTTCAGAATGCAACTGTCCCACTAATTCTTTGATGTTGCGTTTAATTGTGAAAGAATATTTAGATACAACTGGACAAATTACTAGTTTCCATAACGGATGTTGATCAGAAAATGGTAAGACCTGTTCAGATATTTTCATACTAAATACGTGCCAGATTTAGGCAGATTATTTTTGAACATGGAAATTTGTTTTGCAAACCAATTTTCCACAAGAAGAAGGCAATATTCGCATGCGGAGCTTGTTGTACATAAACATATTTCTATACTTTAGTTATTGACTGATCAATGTGTCTCCGGATTACAGTGCTCATTTCACAGATGGAATGCTGCACGGAGCTCATCAAGCTTGTTTCAAGTAGACATCTTTCCTTTTGATTGGCTTCTATTGGCAAAACACCCCGGTTCGGATCCCACGACTCACTTCTAAGTCTCTAAACCCTAAGCCTTTACGGAAACCTAACAGCGCAGCTGACGAGCAATCCACTATATACCTTCTGTGCCATCCTTGCCATGGTTCTATTTTCCCTACCAGTAGGTTGTATGCTTGGTCCATTTCATGAATAAACAATTGAAATTGAATGCCGTCACAAGTGCTGGACTGGATTTTCTCTACCCGTCGGATCGCGTTGGATTTTTTTCTGTTTATTTCCACCATCGGTCAAACGGGCGTGTTACTGGCCAGAATCATACGTTCGGACGGTTCCACTCAGATGGCTATTTTCTCCCGTTTGAGATTTGTGCTGTCATTCAGCTGACTGTCTACATATTGTTATTGAGTGCGTTGAACGTGATGGACCGTAGAGAAAGGAGATTGAAGAAAACAGCCGTCAAGTGGATGAGTGAAGCTCAGGAATATTCAGTTTCAATGGACTGAAAATGGAATTTTAAGCATGGCTTCGTAAGGCAACAAAAAGTAAACTCTAAGTTGACGAGATGCTTTTCGGAGATTTTTTATCAGCAAAACAATGTGGAAAGTCCTGAGATGGTTTTAACGATGAAGGTTTAAGGTAATTGAATTTGTGATTCTACTAGACTTGTTAAGTTATGTTTATTATGTCTCAAAGGGGACATCAATTCAATGGTTTAGAAGTTAAAAGTAATAATTTTACAAAGCAAACATTACATTGAGCCCTAACTACACCTGAAAGATTCTTTTTGTCGACTTTCTATTTGAATGCCCACAGCCATGTAATCAAATCTGTTTTCAAAACACACTAAGATAAAGAAAGATATTATTTAACATGACTTATTAAATTGAAAATAACCAATGAAATGCAATAAAGGTATGTCGAGAAAATCTGGCTGCACGACAACATCTAAATTTAGCTAGAATCTAATTCGATGAAATCTCGCGTAACATTTGGAAAAGGATCTATCTTCGTTGATCGATTTCCTTCATCGACCTTATCTTCTGCGAATAACGCGGTTGCAAGAGCATTTTCCATAGAATCTAATGTTTAATAAACCAGCTTGAAAGGTCTTCTGTGGACCTAAGCTAAGACTAGAGTAACAAATTGAATTGCTTAGCCGAGACAAATCCAAGAGAAAGTCCATGCAGTGAATCTATCAATGACGTTAGGCCCTTTTCAAATGTTACAAGAGCAATATTGTTCATATACCGGGGTCCTTCTTTTGTTAAGACGCGAATCTGTTATCAGTCGTCATTTTCTAGCACGAGTTATGTGTTTTACGTGCCTCGCCAGACAAGCCCAACGAGATTGGCGAAAATATTTGTCATGGCCACTGATGAACACGGACTGTTGTAATCGAATTTTCTCGTTGATCGTGACAGCATGAAACATAAAAATAGAGTTTTTAAAAGCAGCAAATCACTCGAATTAGAAATTAAGCCATTCCTAGTTAAGAACTTGTTTCACTCGCTTATCTAGTGCTGGAAATATAGAGCTGGAAATTGGCTAAAGGTATGCAAAGAAAGGTGATCATTGATTCAAAAACTGGCGAGCTTTACTAGCTTTTCAGACTGCCATCAAGTGGAGGGGCGAACGCTTTTTACACGGAAAATATAGGTGCATTGTCCTAATCTATACTTCTTGCATTAACATCTTTCAAACAATATTGAACATTTCAAATATGATTTTTTAAATGAGCTTAATGTATACAATATATGCATATCAAAATGACTGATCATTGCCCTGTGCACTACCAAACGGTCAAATTTGTGGCTTCGCGCTCTGTTGATTTGGAAGTATTTTCGCAGTTATTTAGAAGTTCTCAGTTTTTTCCGTGGTATAATTACCATCAAAATAAATAGTGAAGTTTTTGCAGCGCGATTGCAAAAACTTATTGATTACAATTGAAAATCAGCAAGCCAATGCTCGCAACATCTCTTCGTGATCACGCACACCAGCAGCCCATCGAGAAGTTCATCCGTTCAATCGGCCTACTACCACCGTGTGCTTGGCTGACCGCATAACCCTCGCTGCGCTCTACTCCTTGCGTAGAAGTTTGGCGTCCTCACAGGTACGTCGCCCGGTAACTGTAGTAATAACGTTTGCATAAAAAAAATGGACAAAAATTGTCGATTTTTCATGGGTTTA
Organism: Aedes koreicus; assembly: GCA_024533555.2. Classification (NCBI taxonomy): domain Eukaryota; kingdom Metazoa; phylum Arthropoda; class Insecta; order Diptera; family Culicidae; genus Aedes; species Aedes koreicus. Next base: position 139,168 of record JAHHFK020000111.1, read on the forward strand.
CCTTCACCCGCACTGACAAAACTTCCCATTCAGCATCAATCATAGTAACCCATTAGTCATCAGACAAAATTTGACAGCTCTATCAATCGAACTCTGGCAAAAAGAGTGAAGCAACTCCGTTCAGAAGTGAGTGCGTTCAAAGAACGGCAACCCGCCGCGTAGAAAACGGACATCGTGGGTCACTTTGTGGACGCCATATACGCCCGTTCCAGCATCTACAACATCTTGGCACTATTAGACAACAATCAGAGCATCGAAAGAAAGCCCGGTTTCGGACGGACGACGACCCTGAGCGACAAGAAGGATGCTGAAGGGGAAGACCAAGGGAAAGTGGCTAAATCGCTGCGTGCGCTTGGCCGGGAATCGCGTCCACTGGTTTCGAAGCTGCAGGCAATGACACAGCGGCAGCGGCTGAACAAGATGGTCAACTCTATTCCCGGTGAATCGCGACGTGGCGGTGGTGATGGACGACGAGACCTATCTCACCCTGGATGGCAACGACTGGCAGGGCACTTCGTATTTTACTTCCCCCACGAAGGAAGTGAGCTGCGAGATGAAGTTCATTTCACACACCAAGTTCCCCAAGAAGGTGCTGCTGTGGCTGACAATCAGCGGGAAGGGGACGTCGCTCATTTTTTAATCTAGACTGGCCGCAAACGGGGAAATCTATAGTATGAAATGCCTGCCGGAAGTTGCGTCGTTCATCAGGAAATACCATAAGGGCGAAGACGCGATGCTCTGGCCGGATCTGGCGTCGGCCAACTACTCAAAACGATCGTTGGAGGAGATGGAGCGGCTGAATAACGATGTGGTACCCAAGTCGGCGAACCCGCCCAACGTTCCCCAGCTGAGTCCCATCGATAATTTCTGGGCCAACCTGAAGCGTAAGATCTACTCCAACAATTTTGTCGCGAAAACTGAGAAGGAATTGATAAATAAAACGAAGAGAGAACTCGAAAATATGCGTATACGCATGTTTTCTTCCGCCATGGCGAATGTTCCGGTTAACTGCCGGAAGGCCGCTCGCAAGGGCTAAGTTTTTTTTTGCAAGTAAGCTTAAATAATTACCTTTCATGGGAAATTTATCAAAAGCAATTATCTGTCTTGGTTTTTTTTTATCACCATCCGAAAAAAGTCCATTTTTTTAATGCAAACGTTAGATAAGTGATTGTTTTTCTCTTTCTCTCGCAAAGATTTTTTTTCCCTTATCCTTTTTAGTTTTTAGTCTGTGTATTGTGTCTGGTGTATTTTTATAATTAGATAAGTGGATGATCGCTTCAGGCTCCCATAGTAGAAACCTGGATGATTTATCCGAAGATAATCCCCCGATCATGAGGCTATCCAGTTGATTCAACCGGTACATGCGTTGTTTATTTTCAGCCCAAAACGAAACCTCTTAATGTTTGCCGGATAACCACTGATCTGACAAAGCGATTCTCGGCCGTGACGGAAATTATTAAGGTGAGATCCAAAAAACTTCGAGTCATTATGTCCAACTTCAAGAAAGCTAATGAGATTGCTTTCTCTCAGCTTTTTACACTCGAGTATAGAGTGTATATCCCAGCTCGGGGTATTGAAATTGAAGGTGTGGTTACCGAAGCGAATTTCACCCCCGAGATCCTGCAAAAGTAGGCCGTTGGTCGTTTCAAGAACCCTCTGCTGTCTCCAGTTACGATACTGGATTTGCAAAGACTAGGCGCAGTATCGATCCGTGAGGATACACATAAATTTACCCCTTCAGACTCATTTCGACTTCTCTTCAATATAAACTTCGACTACCTGTGCTGTTGTTTGTACCTCAGACATGATTTGCCAAAAATGCAAACATATGGGACAAACGACCTGCTGTTACGACAATTAGGCATTCTGCTCCAACTGCAATAGACGCTCGCTAAAACAACATTCTAGGCAATCTTTCGCAGAAATGGTGAAAAAAGCGCCACCATTACCCAATGCCAATACAAATACCTTTGCTCTTCTGTTAGATGACGAGTCTGACTTTGATTTGGATGAGGAGGGAACATCAGTCAGTTTTCCGGAAGGTGCTTCATGGAAGCAAAGACGCGTCCGCCCACCGTAAGTTGCTGAACAGGAGCCCAAAATAAGCCTGCCCATTTCAAAGAAAGGTGGAAGAAAGCAAAATCCAATGCCTCCTGGTTTCCGTAGAACTATATACATCCAGGACATTCCATCTCTTCCGGGGACATCAAAAACTGCTGTTCTCATTTGATGACATTGTCAAAGGTATATTCAAAAACCTCGAAATTTGTGACCCTCTTATGAGCATTGTTTTGACAATGCTTCCTTCTGTGAAGTCATTTTTGGGGCAACCGACAATAAAGGGCAGCAGGGTAAATGCACCCTTCTTTTTTAGGAAATGCTCCTTAAACTTTGGAAAAATGCTCCTTAGATGCGTTTGCCCTGTATAATGCAATTGGAGGTATTCCTTCTGGTTAGCGCTTGCCAGTTGTTTTGACGGGTCTTAAGTTTCTTCAAGATTGTATAGCGGAGCTTCGCTCTGCAATCTTCGAGGTAGTTTTGACGGGTTTAAATTGCATCTTGAGGAGTCTTAATTACATTTTGAAGAGTCTTAATTTAGTTTTGACGACTCTTAAATTAAGAAACTTAACTCTTAACCCGTCAAAACTATACAATCTTGAAGAAACTGAAAACACCCGGCAAGCTTTAACCAGAAGGGTAATACCTCCGATTGCATTATACCGGGCAAACGCATCTAAGGAGCATTTTTCCAAAGTTTAAGGAGCATTTCCCCAAAAAGAAGGGTGCATTTACCCTTTGCCACAATAAATTGGCTCTCCGTGCAGCAATCATTTCCTTTGATGGATAATTTTCCAAATGAGTCCAAATGGAGAAGTCTTATTCCTTAATTGGAATCATTTAAATTTTTAGCTCACAAAACCGGTTGTGATGAATGTGCTGAAATCTGCTTCATGATTTCAATAGTATTCCTCTTGATCGTAAGGATTCGCGTGGAGGAGGATTACTTTTGGGGATCAAAAAGTGCTACTCCTTCTATAGAGTGAATTTTCCTCCAATTTCAGGTATTGAATTTGTCGCATGTCAGACGGTTATTAAAAACACAAGCCTTTGCATTGCTCCTGTTTATATTCCTCCTAGAGCCTCTATAAACCAACAACAATTTTCAGATATTTGTTCGGTTCTTCCTGTTTCACGGTTGATCATGGGAGATTTCAACTCTCTCGGTACATGCTGGGGAGAACTGTACGATGAGAAGCGCCCTAGCAAAGTAAAATAACAAACTGATATCAAATAAGTAACATGTTTTGTTATCTCAGATATCATTATGAACTCACCTATTATCGTATAACAACATTGGTTATCAACATTGTATAGTTTTGTTATCATCTGTTTTGAAAGACGATTTTTGACGAACGTTACAGAATTTTACCAGCATGCTGATCAATGCTGAATACCACCAGCATGTCATGGATATGAAATGGAGCTTTTCACCAGAAGCAGTCCTTCAGTTATTAGTGTATGAATTTGATGTCATGTTGATAACATAATTTGAAATTATCTCAAGTAATTTGTTCATATCACTAAATTTGTTATCAAAATGAACTCAATGATAATAAAACGAGTTAATGTTGTGATATAATATTAATTTGTTATCCCCTTTGTAATTTTGGCTGTTAATTCAGCCTGAAAGATATCATATTTAGTGATCAAACAGTGATAATCAGATATTAGAACTTGTTATCACTTAGGTATAAACCATTGCTCGGGTGGCCTTCCTTGATACATGACTTCAGTGACAACTTCAATATGAAAGCTCTTAACAATGGAGTAGTTACACGTTTGGCTGATCCATCCTCAGTAGGCAGTAGATTAGACAACAAACTTTATTCGAATTCATTATCGTTCGATTGCACATGGAATGTGATGAGGGATCACCCCGGTAGTGATCACTTGCCCATAAACATTTCGATTGCCACTGGGTTCAATCTGTCGAATCCATCAACGTCGCGTATAATCTAACCCGTTACATCGATTGGACAAAGTTTAGGACAGCAATAGATGAAGCCGTAACGACGGTAGAAAGGTCTTCACCACTGGAGTAAATAACTTGCTCTCTAACCTGATCTTAAACGGCGCGCTTCAAGCTAAAACTTGACCACTTCCAGGACGTAAATTTGCAGGAAACCCCCTTCTTTATTGTGGGATAGGAAATGCACCGTGGTTAACCATAAAAAGGCAAACGCGTTTAAAGTTTTCCATAGACGTGGAACACCTGAGCATTTCGAAGAATACACAATACTCGAACGCGAACTTAAGAGCAGGGATGGTTCCAATCGTATCATAAATCACTCGTTGCACGCTCTTCTTTGATTCAATAGACGCACACAATGAGAAGTTCTGCTTAACCTCTCAAACTAAAAACGGATGGGCCAAAAGAAACATTGAATGAACATAGCATGAACTTCGTCGCCTGTGAATTGTATGCGTGTTCATCACTGCTTGCTTGCACAACTTATTGATTCGTTCGTTGGCTTCTGTTGGTGATTCATTTTCGTTTCCTGATTCCGATCGGATCACTTGGTGATTGTGTGGTGCCGCGTTCAAAGCAAAAAAGAATCGGAAGTCGAAAAGCACAGTGTAGCCAGTAAATACAGCGGGAAAAACAGAAAATATGTAGCAACTAAATACCAAATGTTAATATGAAGTTGCATGTGTTCCTTTAGGCCAATATTTTCTGTTTTGGTAGATACTGATGATGGCACAGGTTACTTAGTTGGTAATGGTACGGCATTACCAACTCGGATGCAGTGGATTCCCTGTCCGGTACAGAAGGTTTTTCAGGTGTCACAAAACAAAACATGTATGCATTCTTGTTGAAATACGAATGCTTGTTCAACGAACGATAATCGATGATATGAATATTTAACCCTCGTCAATCGAAATCTCGATAACGATTCTTCTTGCATTTAATATGATATAAAATTCATAAGGTGTGCATAACACATTGTGTCAATAGTCCTGAAAAAAATTGAATTGTCACGATTTATCGGATACGTGTGACAGGAAAATTATTTAAAAAAATCTAATTGAGTAGGCTGATTTTTCCCAGACCGAACATACTTAACAAACCTTCCAACACTGTCATTCGAACTAAAAGACGAGAAATGATTCTGTTCAATTGAATGCTATGATCTCTCGTCTCCGAACATTATCATCAGGCGATCCTTCTGGGTCGTATTTTCATAGCCACTCAATCAACGAAGAGTGAATCACAAGTAGGCAGAGCTGTTGTCCATTCGGCTTGCGTGGTGGAATGAAGTAATCTACAAAAGTCTAATCTTGTTCACTCACTGAGTTCCTGCGTATGATGCCTTTACCAATACATTTATCGATGTGGTTGTTTCAAGCACGGATACGAATAAATAATTTTCGCCGATTTTTTCGGTAGTCACCAACACTGCTTAAGAGCCTCATCATGGTCAAGAAACTCGGATACTGGTGAACTATCCTGGACGAGCTATCGCGTGGGACGTCCATGAACACTCTATGGAACATGTTGCGAATATAGCGTAACCAAACTACGAACAGTGAGAGCGAGGAGTACTAGGAACAATGGATCCTCAAGTGTACGCGGAATGTTTGTCCAGGTCCAGGTTGGTCCTTGCGAAACCACGAATTCGATAGATGAGATGAGCCAATCTTTTTCAAAAGTAAAACTATCTCTTTTTCTCTCTCTCTCTCTCTCTCTCTCCCTTTCGCATTCCTTTCGTGCGAAAATAGTAATGTTCTCTTGTATCCGAAAGCTGAGAAGCTCCACGCTTGTGACCTTTCTCCATTAATCCATTAATCCATCTCCTCTACAGCTTCTCGATTTAGCTACAAAGGTCTCTCTCAAGGATCCTCAGTGTGGTAAAGAGAGTTTTAATTTTGTCCACACACTCTTCCTACCTCAACGAGAGCTCTTCTCTCTTGTGTATATTCACCCCCGCGTTTGCTTGCGGGTAGCGCAAATGAGTGTAAAAAAATGGTTTTTATTCACACAACACTCGATCGCTCTAGAGTGAGAAGAAAAGCTCTCAAATTCACAGAAGTGAACGCAGATAAATACACTGACGCGTGCGCCTCAGTGAGCTCACTGGCGTGGGCTCTTCTGCTAATATACAGCAGTGATTGCAAATTCGTTTTGACGCTACATAGCAAAGGAAGAAAGAAGAATGTTTCATCCCGCTTCCTCTTTTCGGACATTTTTTACAAATCCGACGAAGTTTTCACCATCAACCGCACCAGCGAATTACAGAGAGAGCACTGGGGCGTTCTCACCCAAGTGTACGTGGCAGCGATCGCAGGCGAGATGCCAAATCGGGCCAGAACATAGGTTTTTCTTTGTGACTTTTGATGAAGGGTAGCAATCGCTTCTGCAGACACTCTTTCTGATAGATCTCCTTGTTGATTGTGCCTGTAGTGACGAAAGATTTACTCTTTTTGCCACACGCGCAAATTGCTTGCCACACAAGGTATTTTTTGGGAAATTTCGATGCCTTCTTCGTTCTGAAATGCTCAGCTGTAGCATTTCTGGCCATGGCAGAATAAAAAACCAGCCCTGGATGCTGCTTGAAATCCTCCAGGACATAAGTTCCATCGTCCATAACAACGCATGAAAACTTCGTCAAATATTCGCAGAACAAACGTCGAGCCCGTGATTTTGCTGCCAAGTTCTGTTTGTCGTTGCGATTTGGAACTGTTTTTACTTTATACGACTTAAGTCCCAAACGTTGTTTTGATTTTTGGACAAAACCAGGCGACATCCCTATTTTACGAGCCACCGTTCGAATGGAGAGATTTGGGTTTTTCGTTAATATCCTTTTCACCTTTCGGTCCATGACAGGATCAGCGCGTCCAATGTTCTGGTCACTTCTCGGTTTCCTCTCCACCGTCAAACATTCCGAAAATGATTTGAGCACATCGTGAACAGTGTATTTAGGTAAATCCAATGTTTTTGCAAGGTCCCGTATTGATAAGTCAGGATTTGCCGTACGCCCGTACAAAATTCGCTCGCGCACTTGTTTTTCATTCGTCGCCATCTTGAATACTTAACATGAAATGTAAACATCAATCATAGTCTTTTTCATCATAAACTCTCAGCTATACCACAGTGAAATTTTTCATTCCTACGTGCAATATTTCAAAAGTTACAATGATTTGAAGGTGTCCGGATTGATGTGGATACAGACCTTATGTCGCTGAATTAGCGGCAGTACACGTTACGCTAGAAATTATTGCCTCACTCACACCGGATCAGTACTACATTTTTAGGAATAGTTTCAGTTCTATATAGGCTAGAAAAGCGAAAGCCGATAAAGTACTCCTCGTATTTTCTCACGAAAATACAAGAGCTATATCTTTGCGTTATTTTATCATCTCCTTTGTATGGGTCCCATCTCATTATTCGATTCCAGGCAATAAAACAGCGGACTTGCTTGCAAAGGTTGGCTATGGAAGGCGATATTTATAATCGACAAATCCTTTCCAATGATTTTTTTCCCTATTCTTCGTAAAAAGTCACTCGTTATATGGCAGCATAAATGGAATGTTGTTAGAATGTTGCGGTTGGGAGTCAAATATTTTCGATAAGAACTTGCCCTAAGGTTTTCCAGCCGGGCTTGGGAAATCGAGAAGCGATACTCGCTTCTTCTAGGCTTGTCAACTTAGTGTTCCAAATGCACTTCCTCTCCATATACCCAGGGAGAAGAGAAATTTTCCTTTTCGAAAAATTCCAACACCAGTTCGAAAATCGAACCCAGCCACCTTCATAATGGTGCTACTTTGTAGCTGCGGCTCAACCTACTGAGCGAAGGGAGGGCCAATAAGTGAACACAGTTACTTGTTTCCATTCACTATATCTTCTTCATTATTACAGGGTCAAGCACAAATCGGACAAACAAAGGTAAAAAACAGCATCCATGAGAGGTTTCCTTTAAGGGGACTTATCCCATACTTTTAAAAAACAGTGCTAGAGCTGCCCAATTTCTCTGGTTGTTTTTAGCAAGATTCGTTGTGCACTTCTTTTGCCAGACACTTCTCTTTTGCCTATCCTATATGTTTTTCCTTTGTGAATTGATATGGTCTCAATGTTCTTTTTTAATAACTTTTATTCAATTTGCCTACTGCCGTGTTCTCCAAAAATATATTAACACTTTTTATATCTCTCTCTAGTCAATAAATTTTCATTTTCCAGCCTAGGATGCTAGGAAAGTAATTCCTTCAAAACTCCAGAATAGTTTTATTTTTTATTTCACTGAACATTCCTTTTACCCTCACAAAACTAAAACGATCAAAAAGTCAAATCGTTGGATAATAGTTCAGATTTTTCTTTGACTTTACACAGCTCTTCCATTTCTTCTTCAGATAAGATCGGTAAGTTTAGTGGAACTGCTCGCGTACGTGACAGCACGCCCACCGAGGGTAACTCATTAATTGAGACAATCAATATTCCGAAGTTTTCGAAAATGAAATTTTATTCAAACAATTAGTTTTGAAGTTTAATTGAGGATCAAGATTAATTTTGATTGTCTTTATCCACCTCAAATGAAACTATGCATTCTTTATTCAAGAACTGAGTAGCTCCAGTTCTATGATTTACAAATACAATTCAACCAAACTTTGTACTACTCTCAGTGACCGTGAACATTGTCCAAAAAAGCTATGGGAAAATGTTTTACTTTGAACAAAAAGACGAGGATGGAAAGAAAGCGAGAACATTGTCCGAGAATGAACACAGCGCGCGAAGCAACGAGAAGCCCCCGAGAAGTTCCTTAAGACGTGCTAAGGTAAATATTTGCCCAACAAGTCTTACGGAAGGATGAGACTCGCAGTGTATACATGCGAACGAGGCAAAGCTATTTCGCCTCGTGCTCAAGATGACGGCATCGGCATACCAACGGAAGCTAACAGTACTTATAGCATTTTTTCATCTCATCACCCACTTCAACTGGCCCGGTGTACCCGGAGTGGGATTTGTTTTTCATGGTGAAAAATGAAGAAAAAAAAAAAGATTAAATTTCACTGGCTCACACTCAGCTGATTGCTGAAGCACGGAAATCAACCACCTTAATGTGGCAGCAACTACCATCTTGTTCGTTTGCTCATCTCGCATGTTGTTGCTGTCGTCGTCTTTCGTTAGATGGAGGACGTCAGACTAACACAACGTTGCAGGGGCACCTAAATACGCAGGAATGGGTGAGATTGGTAGCCGGAACCTATTTCTTTAAATTAAAGCTTTTTGCTTCTAGCAAGCTGCATACCCTTCTCAAGTTGATTCTGCCAAGCGTTCCGTGCTTCACACTTAATCATCTGGATTTCGTATGTCTGCCTCGGGGTATTATGTTTTTGGGTTGAACACCCTCGCCCCTTCCCGTTAACCAAGAATTGCTCGCCATCCGCCTCGTCTTAAGCGAATGATTGGACAACCAACCAGCACGGCACGGATCGGAAGGATTTTCGGGTTGTTTTTGGATATTATTTACGACAGCGACCGTAATGGCCCCTAATGTCTTCTTCCGACGATTGCCGCCTGGGAGCTGCTGCTCGTTTGCCAGAAAATATATGCAAATGTCGGTGATTCGATTCATATTTTTTATGGGATTATTCGGCATGATTACATTGGAAGATTCCTACTTAGCAACCAAAATAGGAAAGAATTAAATGAATCTGAAATGAAAATGAAGGCACCAAGCAGATAGGAGGAATATTTTTCAAGCATTTTTGAAACGTGTGGAATTCTATTTTTTGAAGTGATGCTTAAAAACATATCTATCAGATAATAAGGAGCTTATCAAAAAAAAAAAAAAAATGTGAATTTGAATCTTCTCAATTGAAAAACTTAAAATCTTCCATATCATTTGTGACAAAAATGAGAAACTTTAGTCAAAGCACTGACTTCCTTGGTTCTTGTACTTTGAGGGGTTGAAGTGAAATCAATAATACATATTTGCTTGGCTAATTTCAAACATTTTGTTTTGAGACGTTCTCGACTTGGAGCGTTTCTTGAATATTAGAATTTAATGCAAATACCTCTGTTTACTGTTTGCAATTTTTCTAGATAGTGACCGCCAGCTATCGAGATGTTTACAGTATATGGATAATGGTGCACTATCTCTTACGGCAAATACTGTCCAAACCTGGAGCATCTGGTTCGGATATCAATCCACTGGACTACACTATTTTGTCGGGAGGACAAACTGTCAAAAGTAAATAAGCACAAGCCATCATTTTTTGCAAAATTTAAGTCCGTAGTCCGGCAACTATGGGTCGAGATGCCAATGGAAGACGTGCTGACGGTTTCAGAAACGGTTGAAAACTGGTCAAAAGGGTCAACTTTGTGACTCGGCCTGTAACGTATGACTCGCAATGACCCTTCGGCCACGTGCGAACGATGCTCTTGCTGTACTTTGATTATTAATACCGATGACCAATCCAGAGTTCAAACTAACCGCCCAAGTTGCATATGCACAACAGTCCTGAACTTACGCAGTTAAAAGCACGAATATTTTGCATTATTATTCACACAATTATTCACAAAGCATTGCACTGAATTTAATGCGAAAATGTGTGCTAAATTGGTGAAAGCCTATGAATTGCTGCGCCGTTTCCTCCTTCCTAGTAAAGAGTAAAGAGAGTTGATCGTTCTTTAATGCAAACTAAACTAGACAGGGTAAATGTTAGCTTCGGAGCTGTTGATTTTTCTCGATAATCAATTTAAAACTTCCATTCATTTCATTTTATTGTTGCTACAATATTACAATATCAGAACCTCGTCTACAAAATTTCGCCAATGTACTTGGTTCATGACTATTTCTCTTCAACCTCGTTGACGACCCACATTCACCAGATCTTGCTGCACCTGATCCACTCATCTTGCTTGCGGTGCTCCACGTCTTCTTGTATCGGTCGGATTGTATACGAACACCATATTTGCAGGGTTTTTTTTACCGGCATTCTCGCAATATCCTTCTAACGTATCCTTCCAGATTTCACCACTTTCTGGATGCTGGGCTCGCAGTAGAGTTGAGTGAGCTCGTAGTTAATCATTTGCCACTACTCACCTTTCTCATGCACACCTCCAAAGATGGTGCTTGCAAGACCTTCTCGAGCGTTGTCCACTTATTATGCCCGTAGAAAACCATTGGTCTTATCAACGTTTTGTACATGGTACATTTAATGCGTTATTTAGTTATTCCTTTTTGACTGAAAGTTCTTCTGGTGTCCATATTAGGCACGACTTCGACTGATTTTGCATGGATCCGAGGTAGATGAATTCCTCCACTACCAAGTTATCCCCGTCTATCGTAACGCTGCTTCCTAAGTAGGCTCTGTCGCGTTTTGTTCCTCTTCCACGCATGTGCTTTGTCTACGACACATTCACCACCAGTCCGACCAGCCCTGCCACCGTTCCAAAGATTCTGTCAAAAACATTCATATTATTCGCAAAACAATCAAATTTACTGGAGCATGTGAAAATCGTACCCGGCTGTTAAGCCCCGCTCTTTGGTTAACACCTTCCAGCGAAATGTTGAACAACAGGAATGAAAGTTCATCACCTTGTCGTCATCCCCGACGTGAGTCTAACAAGCTAGAATGTTGTCCCAAAATCTACTCGTAGTTTTGCACACCGTCCAAAGGAGCTTTTATAAGTCTTGTGACATCCCCGGGAAAGCTGTTCTCGTCCATAATTCTCCAAGCTATGTGTGGTGGATACTATCGTACGCCGCCTTAAAATCGATGAACTGGTGATGCGTCAGGACCTGGTATTCACGGTATTTATAAAGGATTTGCTGCAAAATGAAGATCCGGTCCATTGCCGAGAGCCCCCCTTTGATGATACCGGCCTGATAACTTCCCACGAAAACATTTACTGTTGGTGATAGGTGACAAATTATGATCTGGGATAGCACTTTGTAGGTTGCATTTAATATTGTGATTGCTCGATAGTTTTAATATTCCAACATGTCACCATGTAGATAGCGCATATAATCCTTTGCATTCGGTTACGCAATCTACGCGCCGTGTTCCAAAGAGTGCTCACCGACGTTTCACGCGATAGCCCTTCGACAAATCGTCTCTGTTTTTGGTTTATTGAGGCTCTAGGAGGAATATACACAGCAGTAATGCAAAGGCTTTTATTTTTAATTACAGCCTGACATGCGACAACTTCAATACCTGGAATAGGAGGAAAAGGAGCCAGCGTTAGACTGGCAGTATTCCAAAGAAGACCGAGAAGGCTTAAATTCGGTCGCGGAGAAGGTCACTATCTAAAATCTGTCCTTTTCATGATAACTTATTCCATTTTCTCTGATTGAGAGTTTGTTGGATTGAAATTTCTTTAGCTTAGGGCATATTTTCTCGTCATTTGGCAGCCAGCTGTGAGACGACGCAACAACAAAGTATTGACAAAGTAAGACAAAGTATAAAGCTGGCAGGCTGTTTGGTGTGAGCCAGTTGACAGCCAGCAACCTATCAACATGAGCCTGCCGATAATGCGCAGTGCCGTGTAAAGAATGTGCACACCAAAAAGTAGTCAACGGGAAATTAGTGGTATTAAATGGAAAATATGAGAAAATCAAAAGTAAATCATTTATTTAAGACTTCATAAAAATATAAATATAAAACATGTACAGTTAAGTCAATTTGACCTGTTATATCCAAATGCCCGCTCCTTTCGTTTGACACCTTCCATCAGTTTTTGCACAGTGTCATCCGTCACCAATTTTGCAGCTTTCTGCCAGTTACGCCTGAAGCTTTTCTCATCAATTGCTACGCTATTCGTTTTTCGAAGATTCCTCTTGACCAGAGCCCAAGACTTTTCGATCGGACGGAGTTCTGGCGAATTTGGCGGATTGCAATAATTTGGGACAATATTTACACCATTAGCAATGTACCAATCCTTAGCCAGTTTTCCATAGTGGCAAGATGCCAGGTCAGGCCAGAACAGCACCGAACCGTTGTGTTCTCGAATGAACGGCAACAGTCGTTTATTCAGACACTCTTTTACGTAAATTTGTCCATTTAGAGTGCCAGTCGTGATGAAGATGTCGCTTCTGAGACCGCATCCACATATTGCCTGCCATACGAGGTATTTTTTGGGAACTTCGACAATTTTTTTTGCTTAAAACGATCAGCAACATTTCCTCTTTGCAACGAGGTATAAAACTGTAGTCCCGGTATCTGCTTAAAGTCAGCTTTGCAATATGTTTCGTCGTCCAATATTATGCAGTCGTATTCCTTCAGCATAGTGTCATATAATTTTCTCGATCGAGATTTTGCGCTCTTGTTCTGGCTGTCGTTACGATTTGGAGCAACACCTACTTTGAATGATTTCAAGCCTGCACTTTTCTTCACTTTCTGGACGAACGATGGAGACATTTTCACTTTTTTCGCCACATCACGAACGGAGATATTCGGTTTCTTTTTAAATTCTTTAATCACTTTCTTCCTCTCCGCGACGAAACGAGAATCATGGTTACTTCCGGAACCGACCTTTCTCTTTAAAGTTAAGCGCTGCTGAAAGTTTTTTAGCACTTTAGTAATCGTCAATTTTGCGATTTTTAATGACTTGGCAATATCGCCGTGCGACATATCTGGATTTTCCACTCTTTTGTGCAAAATTGCTTCGCGCACGCGTTCTTGATTCGACGCCATTTTACTGAATAAAGGTTACTGTAGCCAAACGACGTCTTCATCATAGCACACATACATTAATATTCATGTAGTAGTGATCGGATTAGCAAAGCGTACACGGAGAAGACTGCATTAGGGCATTTCCGACGACTACTTTTTGGTGTGCACATTCTTTAGTTAAATTCAATTGGTAATCGTTCAAAATCAATTCAATTTTCCCAGATAAAGAGTTCGTTTGATTGGAATTTCTTTAACTTATACTTGTAAAAAACTATTTTTTCAACATTTGAAACTAATTGTTTTGCAACCTTTATACGCATTAATGAAATATGTAATTCTTCATAGTAAACTATTAGAAAGAACACAAATCAATAAAAGGTTATGTCTTATAATTATGTTTTCTATACTAAATTCACCAATTGTACAGTATTCTCTCATTTACGTCTCTTTACAGATCTCACTACGAAACCTCGTCGTGGACAACAGTCTAGCCCATTTAGATGACTATATCGTTAACACCTTAACCGTTAACCCCGGGTTGGCTTCCAACCCGTAAAACCAACGGCCCTTTTCAGGACCACAAAATTTCCCATAAATAGTTAGTTTTGAATTTGATAAAATATGAAATGGTTAACTCTGAATAATCAAATATCAATGAAATCAATGAGTTAGGCATATCTGGAAAGTCCGATGCAAAAAACGTTGCAAGCAAAAAGACGGCAGAAGACCACGAAATGATTACAAAAAAGTTATATTTAAAATATGATAATAATGCAACTGAAATCCTTATGTTGTTCAACGTCAACCATACTGTTCTGGAGTAAAATCTGCCTACCCTCGCTACGCCACTGCCGAACGAGAGGATTTTCTCTGCAACGATCGTTCCACCGAACCGAGACGCTATTCTCTCTAGCTCTTCGACCGATAGCGATAGCGATCACGGGAGATCGTTATTGATGACGTCACAGCACGGATCATCTGGTTGTTGGATAGTGGACGATCTGGTGTGATAGACGTGTCGGCTTGGAATCTCGGGAACGATGGATGGGAGCAATGCCATAATGGAAAAAAAATTCTGTATTGAGTGTTTGTACAGTAGAATAGTTTGCAGTTACTTATATATTGTAAATAAAATGTATGTTGGACGACATATGTGTGCTGCGTGATAGATGATAGATGGAACTACCATATGAAACCCGAATAAATTGAATGCAGTACACTTATCGAGGCGCCCAGTATTTTGGACCCAACAACTGGCATTGCAAATTAATTACCCCCCAATTGGTGCTGGTTAGGGTCCGGTAAACCAACACAACCCTGGTAAACCTTGTACACAACCCTTAAAACTTTATAAAAAAAACATTACCTGAATTCATAAACACTTGATATTATTGATTTACTGATTAATTTATATATTTATTTATTTATTTATGTAAGGCACAGGCAGAAAGTCTCTCTATAAAACCAATCTAACCTAACCTTACCTTTATTTGTTCAAATCGGATTGAAGTAATTCTCAATTATCACTCATGATCTGCAATTTGTTTGAGCGACAGTTGACTAGGTTCAGAATTCAGATTGATATTTTGGGTCTCATGCAATATGTATGCCGTTTCTAGTAAGAAAAGTAAAAGGCAAGAAAAAAAACGAACCGAAATTAAAAATACAGTTGCCTTAATTCCTAATCAGATAACGACAGCACCCGGACTAGCAAGACCTATCTCTACTGGCCAGTCAGCCGCCAAGTATCACATGAAAATGGTCTCGCTGCTGCCGAGGGAATAAAAAAGCTATCCGAACGAAATGGCACTTTTCTTATATATCTGCGTTCGTGTGGTGGCATGTTAGCAGCAAAAAGCAGTCTATAAAACAGCTATGTGTATTATCTGAACAACCAACAAACCGGCAAACAGCTCGTCTTCCATCTAATTGATTACTCCTTGGAGGCCTTTCTGGGTAAACTCAATTTTTGTTGAGATTTCGTTGTTTATAGCCATTAGACAAGTTGGCTTATCGTGTGAGCTTGCCTACCCATAGAAACCGGTGGCCATTACAACATTAGTTTCTTGGATAGTAGGATAGTTCTTCTTGTGGCAAATGGGACAAAGTTTCATACTTATCATCAGAAAAAGCAATCCAAGCAACCCATGGCGCTACCGATAGGTTGATAACATTTGAATGTTTCATTGGCAAAAAGGATGTCTACGTGGCGGGAAAGAGCGCCTCCTAGGAATGAAGTGGTTGTCATTGGCATTTGAAAATATTACAATTCCATTTCGAACTGTATTGATGTCATTGAAGTTTGTTTGTAACATATATTTACATAATTCCATTTGGCGTTATTTCTGATTTCCGAAACTCAATATCAAATCACCGAAATAGACAAAACTTCTTATAATTGTTGTATTTCTCTAGTGATTTCACGTGATTTAAAGTGAGTCATGGCACACATACTCTTTATCCTCCTAGAACTGTGTGACAAGTACGCTATACCACTAACCATACTATATGGTCAGAGAAGCTTAATTTTTAAACCTACAAATTTCCTAGATCAGCCCAGAAATTGAACTCGCCCCTCTTGGTTTAAATAAGCGCCCTTACCTTCTAAGCTATGAAGGCCATGAAACAGTTCCATTTCGGTAAGTGGAAAAAAAACACCTAACTATCTTATTCTGGAAATATCAGTTATTCGACTTTTTATGAGCTTCATCTTTATTTCCCCAGGGATTAATACTCAAAGTTCATATGAAAATTGTACAACAGCGTAGCCAGGATTACAAAATAAAGTCGGGTACCAGTCTTTACGCTTAATGCGGACCATAAATAACGAAACCATAAAGAACGATACCCGTAGCTTATAGGATCTTCACAAATTGAAAGATCTATCTCAACTGTTTCATGTCATATACCTCTACAATCTTCGTAAAAACTGTTGTACGGGGTTAAACCAACATATCTGTGTCATTGAATTCCGGTTTATTTGAGAAATTTCACCACTAGAGGCACTTTACTTTTGAGGTACTATAAATGAGTGCAGGAGCGCTTTGGGATATTGGTTTCATCCTAGGATATCTAGAGAGCCTCACCAGTTAGGACATATCAGCTTTAAATAAACTTGTCCTAGTGATAAAGCCATTCCTAAAAATAGGTGTACATCCAGGTGTACCGATGTAGGAGGCTGTGCTGGAAGAAGGTACTACGTACGGCCATGTAGTACACCAGACTAAAGCGGGAAGCAGAGAAGATTGGGTTGAAGATAAATACGTCCAAAACGAAGTATATGCTGGCAGGCAGAACCGAGCACGACAGGACCCGACTGGACAGCAGTGTAACGATCGACGGCGATGAGTTCTAGGTAGTCGATGAATTTGTCTATCTCGGCTCACTGGTTACTGCGGACAACGATAACAGCCGTGAGATCCGGAGGCGGATTATCAGAGGAAGTCGTGTCTACTATGGGCTCCACAAGCAACTACAGTCAAACAGACTTAGCTCCCGTACGAAGTGCATCCTGTACAAAACGCTAATAAGACCGGTTGTTCTGTACGGGCATGAGACGGGGACAATGCTTGAAGAGGACCTGCGAGCACTCGGAGTTTTTGAGCGACGGTTTTAAGAACCATCTTTGGTGGAGTACAGGAGGACGGACTATGGAGGCGAAGGATGAACCATGAGCTCGCGTAACTTTTTTGAAGTTAAAAAAAAAAAAAATTTGAATTCCATCATTCGTTAAATGAACTTGACGGGCACTAGCATCGAAGCAAGAACAGAAATAAATTAAGTGATACCATGTGATTCTGCTGCAGTGGGCGCTAACCATCAGATATGTTTTTTTTTTATTATTATTATTTTGGTGTCTCAACCCCAGACAATTATTGATTTGTAAACAACTTTAATCAAGCATTTTCAGTGCTTTATTCTAATAATATATCAAGCATAAAAGATGCAGATTACAGACAGCTTACATTACGGTAGCTTTGCGTATGCTTCAATTTTGCCTCGCATTTTCAATCAAGCATTTAATCAGCATTCCAAAAGTTAAACTCCCCAGCAGTAGAACAACATTTCAACTGCAGTCATCTAGCTGTCATTTGCAAACGTTACCAATTCAGGCTACCAATGAATGACATATTGTCGATACAGATGCCTTCTTTTGGTGGAGTCCAGCATTAAATTAGCGGTATAGCGGGCCAGAACCTGCTTTTGAATAGCATTTAAGAACACTATAATGCTCAAAGGCATTATATCGCTTGGCGTTAAGACGCATATAGGGCTACTCGCGTGCTTTATTTAATGCTTATTGGTTACCTAGGAATAGAGAGTGTTACCGCTCTTTACGGCTCATGTAATCTTCAACTATACTTTGCGTGGTTTTCTTCATCTATTCGTTCCGTAGAACTTTGCAAGGAAGATCAGAAAACGTCAACCATGAACTCAAAAAATAAAACCTTGTTCAGCAACGCTATGGAAGCATTCTTTGGTTTTTTGTTCATGAATTGCTGTTGTGCAGTCTAGAGTCAATCATTAGCGGTGAAGTAAATTTTATAAAAAAATTATGAAAACAAAAAATCTTTGCAATTGTATTTCATCCTAATAATAAATAAATTTTTGAAATGTAATGGTGTTGTTTAAATGTAATTGTAAAATTGGTTATACAAAAATTGGTTCGTATTCACAATTATAATGAAGGAAATAAATATCTTAAACTATAAAACCGTCTATGATCGACATGATTTCATTAAATGAACAGGCACGTACTGTTAATTTGCATAACTAAGTATCATAACGGCCGACCCGTAACGCTGGTAGATCACCTTTTTGTGGTGCGTTACGGGGTATCAGATCTACCACCGAACCCTAGTCAAAATTAATTCAAATTAGGGAACATATTTGTGTTTGTAGTCAAAGGAACATATATTAGTCCTTATTACATTTTATGCCTTGTGAAAAGTGACAATACTCGGATTATGCCACCGAGGATGAGCTTGGAATAAGGAAAACATGGTTAGTCTTCATTTATGTGAATTCTCATTTTCTATTTAATGTTCTATAGTTTGAATTAGTTATGACTAGGGTTCTGATGCATGGTCAGTATCGGAGTCATTGTTTGTTTTGTTTGCAATGAATCCGGTTTTGACTGATAAAGAGGCGCGCTTTTGAAGAGTGCTGTTACTCACAAAGGGTTTAAATAGCGGAAACTTTCAATAAAAGTCGATTCATTGCCAACAAAACAAACAAAGACGACTGTAAAAAACACCGAATACTTCATCATTTCTCAACAGTGATGAAGTAACTCGACATGCACTAAACAAAGGATACGGGATATATTACAATAGATCAAATTACTGGTCGCAGTGGTTTATGTCCCAAACAGAGGAAAAAAAATCATATCGGCTGAAAAGTTTCTGATCTGACACCCAGGCGGCGCCACAAAAAAAAGTACGAAACTTCAAAAGAAATTTCACGGCGTTCCGACTATTAGTTCAGAAGCTACAGTGGTTTTAGTCACGCTGCTTATGTGATTTTCAAGACAATGGATAAAAAAGAGTTTCACGTGTTAATTAAACATTATTTTTTTGATGGGAAAAAATACCATTTAAGAGAAAATTTTTCATGATAAGTGTTATCCAAACCCTGCACCAAGAAAATCTACCATCACTGGTATGCTGAGTTTAAACACGGTCATAAGGACGATGATGCGCCACGGTCTGGACGGCCAAAAGAGGTGGTTACACTGGAAAACATAAACAAAAAGTCCACGAACTTGTTTTGGCAAACCGTAAGGTGAAGTTTCAGGAGTTTGCTGACACTTTGAAGATCTCAAAGAAGCGCGTGAGCTTTATTTTGCAATAACAGTTGTCCATGAGAAAGCTGTTTTCGAAATGCGTGCTGCGTTTGCTCACAGTGGACCAAAAACAACAACGAGTCGATGATTCCGAATCCTGTTTGAAGCTGTTTTGGCGAAATATAATGGAACTTTTTGCATCGGTATGTAACGATGGACAAAACATGGATCCTGAGTCAAAATGGCAGGCAGCTGAGTGGACAGCAGCCGGTGAACCTCGCCCAAAGCGGTCAAAACCGCAACAATGAGCTGGAAAAGTTATGTCGTCCACTTTTTGGGATAGGCATGGAATTTTGTTCATCGACTACCTTGAAAAAGGCCAGACCATCAATAGCGATTGCTCCATCAATACCCATCAATAGCGAAAAAGAAATCTCGAAAAATTGTCCCCATATGCAGAAGGAAACAGTGCTTTTTCAAAACGCACCATGCGACAAGTCGAAGGCTATCATAGCTAAATTGCACGAATTACGTTTCGTGTTGCTTCCGCACCCAACGTATTTGCCAAATTTGGCCCCCAACGACTACTACCTGTTTGCAGACCTAAAGAAAACGCTCGCTGGGAAGAGATATCGCTAGAATCAAGAGGTAATCGACGAAACAAGCGCCTATTTTGAGGCCAAAAACAAATTGTTCTACAAGAAGGAAATAGAAATGTTCGAGAAACGCTAGAGTGAGTGTAACGCTCTTGAAGGAAACTATGTTGATAAATAAAGTCAAATTTTACAAAACCAAAAATGTTTTCATCGTTAGACCGGGAAATTTTCAGCCAATGTGTTATCTGTGTCGTGCATATACAAATGCATATAATGTGTATTTTCTTATAAGTATACGTCCCTGAAATTAGGAATAATTGTTTGATGCAAAGCAAATTTCGTTTAAAAACAGTGAAATTAGTTAATATAATTCGTGCTCGTTTTTTTTGTTTATTATTTCATTTCATTACTTTTTTTTTTAGTTTTGAAAACTTCTAGTACTTGGTTTGTTTGGGAATTTTCGTCAATTCCTTAGTCTTTAAGTGAGTTAAAAGGCTGCTATGATATTTTAACTGTAAACTTTATCATGTAGCATATTGGTTTCATGTGTTATTGGATTTAATTTCTTCCCTGAATATATAAACCATAATTGAAATATTTTTAAATTCAGTTATTCAATTTTAAAACGTATGTACAGTATGCGTCAGAAAATATTGAGAAAAAAAAAATTTTTTTTTATTGTATTCGAGCCTAGTATCTTTATAATAAACTTCAAACATAACCTGTATTAAAATAAAATGATCGTTGAAAATTACGTTTCATTTTTATTTAATATGTCTGCCTTTTGTATTTATGACCGTTTCCTGACGACTCCCTAAGCTTTTGCAGAGCGTGGCAATTTAGTACAGT
This sequence comes from Aedes koreicus, assembly GCA_024533555.2. Taxonomy (NCBI): domain Eukaryota; kingdom Metazoa; phylum Arthropoda; class Insecta; order Diptera; family Culicidae; genus Aedes; species Aedes koreicus. Next base: position 160,072 of record JAHHFK020000111.1, read on the forward strand.
ATATATAGGAGGTCAATAAGATAGTATAGGAGGTCCGTAGAAAGTTCAAGTTTGAGTGAGGATGTTCATATAAACGTGCTTTAATGTTCGCTCAAATACTGAAATCCTCAGGATTAAAGTCAGATGAACTAGGTGGCCACAACTTTGACGTGTGGGCAATTGCCGGAACACAATATTCGTATCCTTGCTGTACGTAGATGTAATCCAAAGCAAAATATGATCCTTAAAGATTCCTAAGTACACATCTGTGTTCATTGCTTTTCTTACCGTTGCTTCTCATGGCTTCGCCATTCATCTCATGCTCCGATTGGAATTACGAGTTACTTTCATCTTAATGAGCTGGCGTTCTTACAGATCGCTTCTGATCACCATTAATGTGGTCCTGAGCTGTAGACGTTAGAAGATCTTAGAGGAAAAAGGTTTCGAGGTTGTTGGTTTTGCAGATATAGATATAGTCATCATACTGAGAGAAAAGTTTGACAATATTATTTCAGAGGGAATGCAATAGGCCTTAAAATTTACCCAGTCTTGGTGGGTTTTAGCATAAATCCACCAAAAGAAGTAATTGTACCTTTCACAAGGAAAAGAAAGTTTAATCTAAAAGCTTTTCAGCTAGAGGGATTAAAAATTCATCTTAGTGAACGGGTTAAATCCTAGGAGTGATACTGGATGCCAAACTGAACTGGAACGCTCATGTAGAGTGTGATCGGTAAGGCAACCAGTGCTTTCGCATATGCTCAAAAATCATAAAATGGGGTTTAAAACCAAAAATGATAATGTAGATTTAAAGATCCATTATTGGTCCAAATCTAACGTATGCTTCACAAATATCCATTGCTATTACGGAAAAATAAAAATTTAAAAATTTAAAATCGTTAGATGCAATTCAAAATCTGCTGCTTTTGCACGAATACGTGCAATTAGGTATTTCGGAATTACACTTGAATATTTCGTAAAACTTTCAAAATGGGCCAGTGATGTATATGAATGGAGACTGGATGAAACCTGGGGAAAACTATGACATCCCTTAAAAAATATGGGGGGGGCAGGTTAGGGGGGGGGGGGGGGGGGGTTGTGTTTTTCGCGGGGGTGTAAAATATTCGCGGGGGGGGGGGAGAAAAAATTACACAGTGGTGTTCGGGGGGGAAATTTGTGTATAAAAAAGTGTTGTGGGTGTTGTGGGGAGGGAAAAATATGTTTTATATATGTTGTTTTTTGGGGGGGGGAGGGAGAAGGGGTGGGGAAAATAAATAAAAAAAAAATGTGTGGGGGTGTGTTTTTCGGGGAAGGGGGGGGAAGGGCTGTTTTTGGGGGGGGTGGGGGGGAGGGGAAGAAAGAAAAAAAAACTACAAGGTACAGCCCAATGGGGTTGTACGCAAAGTTGACGTAGGACTACGCAGCAATTGAATTCCCATACACGTCAGGGCCATCCGCTAATTGATTTAAGTCAGCTCTGAAAAGGGCCAAGAAAATTCTGTTGTACACTCTTTAGAAAGCATTTGGTGGCTCTTAATTATGCTACGGCCCCGGTTGTATTTTCTACGATGGTTGAGAGGGCCACTATCTCTAACGCGTAGAAGATAGTTATGGATCTGTTGGTTCATTGGTTGTTCAACGCGCTTTGCTATTTATTCCGGGACGCGGCGTTTAAAGCAATGCCATGTTCAGCCGGGCGCGGTAATGGAAATTTCAAACAGCCCAAGAGAAAATTTTAACCAAATAAACTCTTTAATTGGAAAATTGATTTGGTCGTCCTGAAAAGGACGGATTCAGTTGACGGGGGAGAAACAGTTCGCGATTGAACTTGGGCTTTCTTTCTTGGTTCATCTCGTGGGATGATTGATTCTTGTCTCGTTGTCACGGGCGGCTTTTTCCCGCCAAATTGTAGGCTTCAGCAGCCATGTTTCTCACAGAGAGGTTGACGGGAGCATCGGCAACAACAGCCAATCGCACCAACGTCTCTCTGGGCAACGACTGCTCGCCGCCGCCAACTGCGATCCTAAGACCACTGCACAGCTCAACGACTGTCGTAAGACTGAATCAAAATGTTCTGCTAAAAGCTATGAGGTATAGGGGTCGGATGCACGAAAGAAGGCGGTACCAACGAAGGCAATGTGATACAAATTGCACCAAATGGGAAGAAATTCTGTTATTGCGCCACAATAATTAGTTTTAATTACGGCACGCTAGACGGATGATTTTCTTAACCGAAACATTTCTAATTTGCTTGCCACCGCCAGCAACTAATCCGCTATGCACAACTAGGAACTACAACGAACTCAACCACATGGTCGGTCTGAAGTGGTGCAGTTCGGTTCGAATTATCCGTTCTAGAATTTCGTTCGTTGGTTGTTCAACGTTCTTTGTCATTTACTCCGGGACGTGGCGTTTAATTAATGCTATGTTCAGCCGGGGCGCGGTGATTGAAATTAATTTGAAGCAGCACTAGACAAAATTTTAACCAAATCAACTCTTTAATTGGAAAATTGATTTGGTCGTCCTGAAAAGGACGGATTTAGTTGATGGGGGAGAAACATGGTTCGCGATTGAACTTGGGCTTTCTTCTTGGTATTCTTGGTTCAGCTACTCGTCGTTGCGGTGGCCATCTTCAGGTGACGTGGGGTAGTTGTCTTTTTCGGCTTTTTCCCGCCAAATCGTAGGCTTCAGCAGCCATGTTTCTCGCAGCGAGGTTGATGGGAGCATCGGAAACAACAGCCAACTGCACCAACACCACTCTGGGCAACGACTGCTCGCCAATGCTGCTGCCGGCTACGATCCAACTGCAGAACCTACTCTGCACATCTCCACGACCACCGAAAAACTAATTCAAAATGCGAAGGTGTACCCGTTATATAACATTCATGGCTGCCTAGGAGACGTTGGTTACTTAAATATGAAATCTGTGCTAGAAAAGTACTGTGTAGTTGGTTAATTTACTCTGAAAAATCGACATTATAAGACATTACCTTATATTTGCGTTAATTTCAATAGTTGAATGTTATAAATCAATAGATTTAAATATTGGAATCAAAGCGTAGAAAATGTCCCGATCGATTGGTGAAAACATTTTGTAAATCGATCGTGGAATGACTTAGTTATTAACGTTCAAAACCTATATATTTTTCGTGACGCTCCAAATTTTCGCAAGTAACAAAGTTAAATAGAGTATGGAGAATGGGGAATATATGTAAAAAGGAATAAAATTGGGAGAAAAAGGGTGACAATGGTAGACACAAATTGGGTAAGAAGGGGTTTGTCAAAAAAGAAAATGGGGAAAAGAGGTTTTGGGGGGGGGGTGAAAAGGAAGGGAGTGTGAAGGTGGGGGTGGGGGGGGGTCAAAAAATGGGGGGGGGGGGGGGGATATTTGGAGGAGGGTTTGAGGAAGGGGGGGGGGAGGGTGAAAAAAAAAGGAATGTGTTATAGGGGTGTTGAAGACCATAATTAGACGAGTATTCGTGATACACAATTCTAAGATAGCCATGTTTTGCAAATTGACGTTAAATTTTAAATTTTTTTTTTAGCGTCTAAGAATCGATTTTACAATTTTTACATTTTTTTCATAAAATTCCAGACGATTTTCTAAAAGTCACCCACAAATAACTTTTTTGTAAGTCTTGTCATTTTTGAGTTATGTTGATTTAAAAAAAAACGATCAAAAAACTTAAGCCCTTCTCAAATGGTAGTATAGATACATTTTGAAAAAAAAACAAGGTATGCCAAGTTGCCTGAAACGACATAGTCTATACACCCAGAAAGTTATATTGGATTCTGAGAGGGTGCTGCCAACCACGAAGACGAGTTTGCGTGAAATTCGTCACTATGATACAGCTGCTTCTGCTTCTTATAGGGTAACTGCCCCCACACTAATCTCATTGTTCCCTTATTCATCCTACGATGAATCAAACAATTGGGCAGTTGAAGGATCGGTTTTGTTTTCTTATAATGTTTGCTTACGTTAAATAACTTCAACAAACATTACTAACTAATCCTGTCACGTGTATATCGTTTTATTTCAAGTAGGATGAATTGCAAAGTGATGAGATTAATGGCAAAGGGTAAATGCATCCTTCTTTTTGGGGAAATGCTCCTTAAACTTTGGAAAAATGCTCCTTAGATGCGTTTGCCCGGTATAATGCAATCGGAGGAATTAACCTTTTGGTTAGCGCTTGCCGGGTGTTTTGACGGGTCTTCAGTTTCTTCAAGATTGTATAGTTTTGACGGGTTTTAAGTTTCTGAATTTAAGAGTCGTCAAAACGAAATTAAGACTTGTCAAAACGAAATTAAGACTCGTCGAAATGAAATAAAGACTCGTCAAAATGGAATTTAAACCCGTCAAAACTACCTCGAAGATTGCGGAGCGAAGCTCCGCTATACATTCTTGAAGAAACTTAAGACCCGTCAAAACAACCGGCAAGCGCTAACCAGAAGGTAAATACCTCCGATTGCATTATACCGGGCAAACGCATCTAAGGAGCATTTTTCCAAAGTTTAAGGAGCATTTCCCCAAAACGAAGGGTGCATTTACCCTGCTGCCGAGATTAATATAGGTACATATTCCCTAGGTAATTCCTCCTTCCATTTGTGCCAACTTCCTGGGTGATATTCCGAGTTCTGTACACTATGTGTGCACAACATTTCTACGCTGTTCCGCTGAAAGTTCAGGTACTTTGAAACAAACGGTAGGAAGCGATTATACCGCTACACAAGTGCTGAGAGATAAAGGTAAACAACAGCATGCAGCCATTAAAAAGGACTAGTTATCAATTATTGTGAAATGACAGCGGTTTTTGTCTGCGTCTATACTATTTGGGGCAGTCGTTACGTTTTCAATCCGGATCGTTTCTCGTCCCTCTGGTCGAAACTTTGCGAAACATCAAGTTATTCGGCCAAGTCTCACGTCAAATGTTCGGATTACAAGACTGGCAAGACATTACTGGTAAAATTAGAAGTTTTGTTTTCAAAACCTCTAATTTGGAAATTGATTTCGGTCCCATGTAGACTTTAAGAAGTGTAAAACGAAATTTTTATATCGCTAGAGCTGTTCTGTGTCATTTGGTGGTATATGAGCACGATCAGGCGCGCACTCTTTTGCCAGTCAAGAGGGGTACCCTTACCCTCCCTAGCCTACCCCGCACTGGGGTAGCTTGGCAAAAGATTGTGTGCTTGATTGGATGCCGCCATTCAAAATAGCCCTAGGCTCAATTTCAACAGCTTCTACTAGATTTCACAGCCTGTCGTACTATAACGGATCTCTCAATACTTTTTCTTCACATCTTTGATTCTAGCAGAAATTGCTGTCCACTCCTAATTATTCTAAGTATTCTAATTTAATGTCGAAAAAATGTCTGCAAAGGAATCATGAAAATACACTTGAAACCCTGTCTTTGAAAAACATAGATTCTTCATTCCAGATTTTTTAATTTGATTCTTCAAATAGTAAGATGAAAAATCAATGGGATTGTGTATAATACTCGACCAGTTCACTTACCGGTTCAACCGTTTGATTCATTATAGGTTGTCTACGTTAAAATTGCAACACACTCAAATAGCTTTATTTTTTTTGCCTTTAGGTTTAAATGTTCGAAATTGTGGATAACTTTAGTTCTGTTAGTATTGTAGATCCTGTAAGTTTCATTGAAAAATACGGAAGAGTTTTTGAAATGGAATCGGAAGACCAAAGGATTCAGGGTAGAATTTTACAAGCGCATTTTGAAAATTAAAATCTTTCGCATGGTGTCATAGTAAAAAAGTCGGATATTTGGAACTCTACTATTTCCTGAGTCATTAAGCGTCACCAAAAACGTCTGACCACCGATTGTAAAAACTTCCTCGCAGGTTCCAGGTTGAAACCCAACGACCGTATAAGGAAAATAATGTCAACTTCATATCCAAGAACTTTAATCTTCCAAACACCAGAGAATAGAGACCAATCGAAAAACTTTAGGCTATTATGAAGCCAGATTTAAAGTAGACAAAAAATCGATAATAATAATAATAATAATAAATTTCAAAAAAAAATGAAGGAAGCAATAAAATATTTCAATAAATTTTCAGAATGCCCCCTTCCCCCCTTGGTTACACATATGCAATCGTATCTTTCACCTGCTTCCACCAGCATTTGTTTTTCATCAACTACCTATGCAAACTTAGATGGACCATGTTGCTTTCCTGCTCCTCGGGTAGAAGCAGTCCTTCCTTCAGTATAGGCAGGGGGGATTACTTGTTCACTAACTATTCGTCGAAGTCGGTTGTTCTTATTTCATCGGTCTGCATTCGTGCTCTGCACATTGTCTGCCATACAAGTAAGCGAAAACAGCAAAAACATGGCAGAGCAAAACTTTTCAAATTAAGCGATTTCAGCGTGAGATTGCGCGCAAATTTATGTATATTGAAACGAAATGAGCGTTCAGAACATCCCTCGGGTGATTTTCTTTAGGTTGTGTTGTTTTATTTTGCTATGATATTGTGCTAAGCAAAAGGTGTAGTAGGTGCCTTTAAGTTCATTTTCTGCTTCGATCTTGGTTCGACTTACAAAGATATGTCTTCTCGTGGATAATTTTTCGGACGATTAATTTTTAAAACAATTCCAGTACACTGAATCTGTAGACTGTAGGGAGTAGACTGCCACCCGTTTATGATGTAGCTGTTGAAGGATTTCGAAAAGTTTTGATTCTCGTTCACAAAGGACTATCCGACTGTAATTACAGCCCTACTAACGGACATCTCTTGGCCAACTGTACCCAACGCCAGTTTGATGAACATTAGAAAGTACAATTAATGAATATTTAATTGACATCGTTTAGCTTTTCCCCATCCTATATATTTGTTTCAACAACCAGTTATGAACATATTTAAAAAAAAACCTTCAATTTCAAATTAAGCTTTCAGAAAATTCGTCGAACTGTAACAGAACCTTTGTGATTCGCAAACCTGATACACTAATTGAAAACCAATAGCTGAGGCCCTTTTTTTGCTGCACGCTTCTTTGATCAGGAACAATAAAAATTCAATTAAATCCCCTTTCGACTTTCCAGTCCCGTCCACCAAGGAACACCTCCCCTCAATTTACTCAGCGAAGGATGAAAAACTCCTCTTCCCCGTTGTGTGCTAAATATTTCCGCGTTCACCTCGGGTGGGATATATTTTTCTGCTGATTTATTCTTCCAAAGCGTGGGCACGTTCTGGAACGCGCTCAAGTGCAGGAACGACAATTTTACTCGATGGAAATCCTACCCCTCGGGGGTGGATACATCAACCTACGTTTTTCGTCCATTGCCTTCACTATTCAATGGTGGAACTTGCTGGGCATCGTGGGGTTAGATGCACTTTCTGAGGTATTGGTCTATTTTGACTACTTCAAGGGCAACCAGGGAAAGAAAAAAATCCTATCTGTTGCGGTTTTGAAACAATGTAAACACTAGTAAATAGAAACATTATAAGCTTTCGAGGAAATCTCGTAGGGTAACATATTATTCTCATGTTCGTATATTCATCCTACGCGAAATCAAGAGATAGGACAGTAAAATAATTGGTTGCTTTTAGTAATAATGTTTGCTTACGGTTAACAACATATGCAATCATTACAAACTGAAAGAATCACGCGTCTTTCATTTGATTTCGAACAGGATCATTTGCGTGCGATGATATATAGAAAGATATTGTCTTCAGCAAAGTTGGTTGATCTATTGACTAAGTTGATCTAGGTATAATATAGAGAAATTCAGAATTATCTTGCTATGGGAAGGTCCATTAATTATGTCCCGCAGTAAGGGAGGAGGGGGGGTTTGGGAAAACGTGACAATACATACCAAAAATTTTGAAAGTCAATACAAAAAAACGTAAGGGGGGGGGGGGGGGGGTATAAGAAGTCACTTTTTGCGTGACATAATTAATGGACGTTTCCTATCCGTTCGTTTCTGTACAATCTATATATCGAGGTACTGGCCATATTGCAAGTTGGTGACTTCGACAAAGAGTGGCTTAGGCTTCTTATGGTTAGGTTAGTTAAGATTTCTTTCACAGTGCTAGTGTACAATGTGAATTTTATGTTAGATGTATTTTGAAAGTTGTTTTCTTCGTCTAAGTTGTTCAGTAAAGGAAAGAAAGACCTTTCGAAAATGGATAGACTACTCTAGCAAAGGAAAATAACAAGCTGATGTCATATAAGTAACAAGTTCTGTTATCCCAGTTATCGTTTTGATTTCCGCTGTTATCGCATAACAAATTTAGTTATCACCGTTGGCAAATTTTGTTATCATATATTATCATTTTGAACACACTATTTTTTTTATGAACGATATAAGTTGAATTGTAAAACTGTAAATATTTCCAGCATATTTGAACAAGATATTTTGCTTTTAATCAAAATATTTTTTTCAGTTATTAGCATGAGAACTGGATTTCAAATTGATAACATAATTTGAAACTATTTCAATAAATTTGCTTAAAGGGTGTCCACGATGAAATTGCCACACTACGAAATTGCTCTAACTTTTTAACCGTTGGGTAGAATTTAATGAAAATTTGGGTGGATTTAGATCATAGTGCATTATTCACATCCTGCAAGTTTTAAAGTCCTGTGATCAAAACTCGCGGAAATGGAGTCGAAAGAACAGATCGTGCGTGATAAAATCTTGCGCATTCATCACGAGAACAAGGATCTCTCGCATCGTTCCATCGCTAAAACGTTGGGAATCGCGAATTCCACGGTGTCGCGAGTGATTAAGCGGTTCGAGGAACGATTGACCACCGATCGGAAGCCCAGAAGTGAAGGAAAAAGTATTCCGTACAACACCAAAAATCACAACCGCGTAGTTGGGGCCGTCAACCGAAATCCGAACGCCTCCGTTCGGGATGTGGCTAAGAAACTGCACCTAAGCCGATGTTTTGTCCAGAAGGCCAAAACTAAGGCTGGGCTTCGAACGTTCAAGGTACAAAAGGCCCCTAATCGCGACGAGAAGCAGAACAAGTCCGCCAAAACCCGTGCCAGGAAGTTGTACCTCAACATGCTGACGAAAGTTGAATGCTGCATCATGGACGACGAAACATATGTGAAGGCCGACTTCAAACAGATCCCCGGCAACCTGTTTTTCACGGCCAAGGATAAGTTCAGCGTTCCGGAGCATGTCCGCACTCAGAAGATGTCCAAATTTGCGAAGAAATTCCTGGTTTGGCAAGCCATCTGTACGTGCGGGAAGCGGAGTGCACCTTTCGTGACCCAGGACACGATGAACGGACAGGTGTACATAAAAGAGTGCCTCCAGAAGCGGCTGCTTCCTCTCCTGAAGGCCCACAACGTCCCAACAATCTTCTGGCCGGATTTGGCCTCATGCCACTACTCCAAGGACGTGCTGAAGTGGTATGCGGACAATAAGGTCAATTTCGTGCCGAAAATGTTCAACCCTCCCAACACTCCGGAGCTCCGCCCCATCGAGAAGTACTGGGCGATTATGAAGCAGCACCTTCTTAAACGACCTAAGGTAGTGAAGACAGTCGAGGAACTGAAGAAAGTATGGGTTTACATGCAAAAAACGGTTGATTCACAGGTTGTGCAGAATCTTATGGCCGGGGTTAAGGCCAAGGTGCGGGCATTTACGTATGGACTGTAAATAAAATACGAGTAAAATGGTAAAATGAAGTTTAATAGTTATTTCTCAATCCCTGAAAATTTGATGGCAATCGGATGAAAACTCGAATTTTGCGAATCAATTTTGTGTGTGGCAATTTCATCGTGGACACCCTTTACAATACAGGATTTGTTATCAAGTTGTTTGCAGCGATAACAAAATAAGTTATTATTATGATATTCAACGAGTATTTTTTTGTTATTCATTCTGTTATTTTGGCTGTTTATTCAGCCTCAATGATAACATATTCAGTGATCAAAAAATGATAACCTGGTATTAAAACTTTTTATCAATTTGGTATAACCCTTTGCTCGGGTAGTTTGGCATTTTTCTATTACATGGCTTTCCCTAGCAAAGGAAAATAACAAGCTATATAAGTAACAAGTTCTGTTATCCCAGTTATCGTTTTGATTTCTCTTTTATCGCATAACAAATTTAGTTATCACCATTGGCAAATTTTTTTATCATATGTTATCATTTTGAACACACTATTTTTTATGAACGTTATAACCCAAGAAACATTTTTGGTTTTATGAAGGTTCTGTAGATCATAATTCAGACTTCTAGAATGCTATAAAACCTCTATAAAACTTAAATGTTACTTGGGTGTAAAACTATAAATATTTGCAGCATATTTTAACGAGAAATTTTGCTTTTAATCCAAATATTTTTTTCAGTTAATAGCATGAGAATTTGATTTCAAATTGATAACATAATTTGAAACTATTTCAATAAATTTGCTTACAATACAGGATTTGTTATCAAGTTGTTTGCAGCGATAACAAAATAAGTTATTATTATGATATTCAACGAGTATTTTTTTGTTATTCATTCTGTTATTTTGGCTGTTTATTCAGCCTCAATGATAACATATTTAGTGATCAAAAAATGATAACCTGGTATTAGAACTTGTTATCAATTTGGTATAACCCTTTGCTCGGGTAGTGTGCATATAGGGGGGAGTTTGCTCATTAATTCTTCCGGTCCGCTTCCTAACATCTTGCTATGAAGTATCTGGTGGTAACTCATCCACCGATTACCTGTCGATCTGCCAAATTTTGGTAAACCGACTGGTTAGAATTATCGCAAATTGTAATATTTCGCCCACTACATCATTAAATATTTAATGAGTAGTTTAGTAGTTGAACGGATTGGAGATACGGAAAGCATTGGGTATAGGACCAAGGCTCCCCCGGTTGGTACCAAATCAATATCATTTACTAATGCTACGATGGGCCACCAATCGACCGGGTGGCCCAACTTGTCTTATCTCTATTTGCAAGATATCCACAGAAAAGGGGACATGCTGCTCAGAAAAAAACGTATTCTACTGATTCTACACAGGCAGAAAAAGCGGTCGCCATTATTTACGAGTTTACGGTAGTTCGGTCATGCCGGACTATTCGGGGAGCGGTGCAACTGGCGTTCGATGTTCTGTTGCTTGTTGGGGCGATCTCATGCTTTTGGCAGATAGTGTTAGTTAGGTACATATTTTCAGCGTGTCGTTAACCAAAACGAACCCTGCTGCTTACCTTTTCCCAACTATCCAACATACCAGTGATTTCTCTCAAAGCAAGTATCACGTCAACACGTTCGTTCCAATTCCCTACTTGACCAGCAATTGGGCACGGCTGGCGCCAATATTGCTTCATAATGGGTCAGCAGTTTTTACAAATTGAGGATGTATGTTATTCTCAAACATTATCTGTTTATTCTTTATGTAAATATAGCCGATCTGGAAATACCGTAGTACCATCCGTGGGCGGTCAATCATGCACTCAATCTGTCAATCTGTCACTCGTCTGATTTTCGAAAGCAAATAAAATGAAAGAAATTAAAAGAATGTCAAAATGCGAGGTTTAATTCGGTTCAATCCACCTAGTGGTGGGTCCACCGGTGAATCGTCCTTAAATATAAGTAGGCTATATACAGGGAAAAAAATTGACAGCTCCATCAGAGAGTTTATGGCAGCAACGACGAGAGCGGTGAAGCAACTACGTTCGATGTTTTGTAACTACCGCCGGATCCAAGCTCCTGGAGAATGGTGACCAGAGAGTATCGAGCGCAAACTCCAGCTGCTTTTACATGACTGCCAGCACAGTAAGCGCTGAAGCGGAAGACGCACAAGCATCCGGTGAAAGTGTATGTCAAGGTTGTTTTCTGCGAAGCATAACGTGAGACGGCAAGGACTATCAGGAGATCGGCTATTTCACGTCCCCCACAAAGGAGGTGGGCAACGACGTGAACTATATCTACCACACGATGTTTCCAAATAAGATACTCTTGTGGCTGACAATCAGTGACAGGGGATATCAAAACCGCTCTTCTCTTCGGGACTTGCTTTCAACGAGGAGAAGTACAGCACGAAGTGCTAACCGGAAGCTGTGGACTTCATTAAGAATTACCATCCGAAGGACGATGTCGTGTTCTGTCCGGATCTGGCGTCGGCACATTACGCGAAGCGGTTGCTGGAAGTCGTAGTACGGATGAAGATCCCAGTAGTCCCCAAGAACACCAAACCTCCCTCCCCCCGGAGCTCCCCAGCCAAGTTTTATTAAAATTTCTGGGCGTTCCGGAAGCGGTCGATCTATTCGAACAATTTCGTAGCAGAAATCGAGAAGGAACTTACAACTAAGGTAACCAGAGAGTTGAAGAATATGCCAACATTTTTCTTTTCAATGGCTTTCGCGAAGGTTTCGGCCAACTGCCGTATGGTCACCGGACAAGGAGTGGGGTAATTTTTGTGAAATAAGAAATTCATGCATGAATCAACTATTCTTTTATCCTTTCTCGTCTCTTTAATCTATCCGAAAATTGTGCCTTATTGTATCTTTGAGATCACGAGGTGAAATAATTACAAAGAGACAAAAGGTAGGCAAAAAATAATACGTTATTGCGTATCAACTTAACGTAATTTTCAGCTTGAGACTGGTTCGTCATGCCAGAGAGACGTCCTGGACCTTTCATATCAAACCCATTAACATATCCCAACAAACATCGGTGTCGAATAACCGCTTGTTCAAACAAATTTAGAGAAGTTGTTCAGCTTTTCCTTCTAGAAAGCTGAATAACTTCTCCAAATTTGTTTGAACAAGCGGATATTCGACACCGATGTTTGTTGGGATGTGCAGGCTTTATAGTATGTCCCATAAAAAAATACGAAAGTTTTCAATACTTATTTTTGGATAGCTTTAAACAGGAGGTTGTGACTAGTTTGCTGCTCGCCCAAAAGCCCGTAAAACAAATTGCAACGATTGTGGGATACCACCTGGCTACCGTTTATCGTATCCAACGTTCACTCCTTGATGGACCACGTCCACGCAGGCCGGGAAGTGGCCGTCCACGGTCCGCTTGCACACCGAAGGTCATCAGATCAAAGTGAGGCGAAATCCTATCAGATCGATCCGGAAATTGGCTAAGAAAGCCGATATTTCAAAAACTACCATTCAACGGTTAGTCAAAGATGACTTGAAATGTTCGTCCAGGGCAAGAGTAAAACGCTACTTTGTAACGGACCGAATCAAATAACTACGGCTGGAGCGCTCGAAACGTTTGCTGTCAGCATTAAAAAAGAAGCATACCATCACCGTATTCTCCGATGAGAAAATGTTCATCATCGATCCCGTACCTAACACACGTAAAGGCAGGTTTATTTCGCCGAAGATGATTGAGGGTGTTCCAGAGAACGTGAAATTCAAGTTTACAACCAAACATCCAGCCGGAATCATGGTTTTCGGGGCAGTTGCGTCCAATGGCTTGAAAATGCCTCCAGTATTCATCAAAGCTGGATTAAAAGTTAATACTGAGGTTTACATGAACATTTTGAAGGACCTTGTTCTGCCATGCATGAAAGCCAACATTGGAGCACACCAACACGTAGTTTTCCTACAGGACGAAGCACCGTGTCATACCTCATAAAGGACTCAAACGTGGTTGAAGGAAAAGATGGAATTTTAGCCATAGGACAGTTGGCCTCCTAGCAGCCCGGACTTGAATCCTTTGGATTACTCAATAGGCTAAGGCCTGTGAACGTTCTCACCGCAGTGTTGGCGCCCTGAATGCTTCGATTACCAAAGCATGGAACTCGATGACTGACTCATACATTGAAAAGGTATGCTCTCGATTCTGTCCCCATTTGTAGAAAGTGATCGAGAAAAATGGTGGACATAATGAGTAATGTAATCATGAAAGACTTAATAAACGATTCCGTAAATAAAATTATGATTGTTTTTATCATTTTCTATGAAAAAAACTTATTTGAAACTGAGGTATGGATTTTCGCATTTTTTTTTATGGGGCATACTGTACTTCCCTTTCGAGGGAAGACGTGATTAGAGATTTTTGATCGATGGTAGATGAAAATATTTGATGACAAATTCCAGCGCAGATTGTCAAATTTCAATTGTTACAGAGTTAGGTATTCATGCATTTGAGATTTGAACAATGTTCTGTCTTAACTGGCACCATCTCAAAAAGGTTTTTTTTCTATTCGAGTGCTGAGAAAATTTCTTTATAAACAGCATTTTCAAATTGTTAAGACAATTAACTTAAATAACAATTTGAAAAAGTTATTTTAGTGTTTTTCTGATATTGGCAAATCGTTCTAAAAAATCTTTAATAAACCTAATCATTCTTGTCAGCTTATTTCAAGCTTCCCATGCGTTCTGCGTCATGCGATTTGTTAACGGACACCAAAAACTTATCTCTTTTAGTTTTCCTGCTATTTTATACTATGCTCTTTACAACACAGCACACTTGATCAACGAGAGAAGCGAGCATAGCTTGCTGTGCTATTTCAAGCAAAACAACGCTACTGACGGTGCATTTAAACAACAGCAATCGCTTGGTTCAGGGAAGGATTAATATTATTATCTCAAGTGAATTTCCCGAATGTTGCTCTTGATAAAACTGACTCTGTCAGCGCATTTCACACCAGTCCCCCCTAAATCTAAATTAAGGTGCTCGGGTCTTATTAAATTCACTTCGATCTTGCATCTGCACGTTTCTCGGTTACACCTTTTACTTACACCATCTTTACTCGCCGTGTAAAAAAAAATGTGAGTAACAACTTTAGCGTTGTCGTCATCTTAGTCCCCGAATTGCTGCAAGCAACGATCCAATTATTGATAACAAGCTCTGGCATTTATTTTTCTTCGTCTCAGCACCACAGCAGTGCTGGTACAACGACCGTTTTGCAGTAACAAGATTTATTTTGTCGGTTGTTAAGGAACGAAAATTTTGTGGTTGGGATTTCGTGGAAATAATTGCGTGATTTATTTTCGTTCTGAGGTGCCGGAAAGATTTATTAGACTTTTAAGGTGCTTTCAAATCAACAAGCTTCCTGAAGGATGTCATGAATAATGAGCTTGAGTGGAAACGCAATTTGGGAATGTTTGGCATATTTGAATCGATACAATCAATCCGGTGGAAAGTAAAGATCCTTTGAACTCAGTTCTTTTATTTGAAAGGATCTATTGCGCTAACTATACTAACCTACCATTGATTGCCTAGATTGAAACATGTTTCATGGCAGTAGTTTGGAACATTAAATCACACCTTTACAGTTTTTTTCTCGATCGCATGATCACTAGTTTTTGTTGAGCTAAGTGTGCTTGTATTTATTAACGTATAGAAAATTGCCGTTGTGATGATAAATAATAAAAATTAAGAACAGAAAAGTGCTCCTTACTTTGGCTTAGAGACACCGTGTTTTAGGAAATCATCGTCTCAGTCATCGGAATAATATTTCTTATCATGGGGATTATTTTCCAGAAATTTGCATCAATCAGCTGGAAATATATGCGACTAACGTCTCCCAAGTAACACACAATGTTTCATTGCATGCATTTTGGCTTCAATGTGGCAAATGATTATGTTGCCATTCCGATGATGGAAAACCTTTTCCGGTACTACTGTAGAATAGAAATAGGGCAGAAGGTAGAGAAACATAATTTATGTCTGACAATGGTCAAAAACAAAAAATTCTAAAACCTCAGTTGAACAAATTTTTGCCAGCATTCATGAACCAGGGGTTCATACTATGAACGCCAAGCTTACTAGGTCAATGTTCTTACCGCTCGACCATTTCGACACATGAGATATGTATTAGACGGAATCCTCTTAAACCTCACCATCATCTTATTTATAAACCAAATAGGGGACTTAAATATGCATTCACTTTAATATAAGAGAATTCAAGCCAGGGGTAGACGTTCAAATTAAAATCATTTGCTTAACCAAATAATAATGTTCGATCATAAAATCAACTGGCAACTGATTTTTTTTTTATTTCCTTGATTACCGAGATTTTTAGCCCTGTTCTGGTTCATCTCCCGTCGTAGTCACTCAAATACATTGTTGGGTACTTTCGTAACTTGTCCAGGGTGAGATTGGTACTCGTGACTTTGGTGTGAGAGGTATAGATGCTAACCACTACGCCGGGGTCGACCCCGTTCTCATCATTCTAGATAAATAAAGCAAAGCTGAAAAACTATCTTTTCCAGTTCAATATGGCTCTAACAAAACAAACCTGACTAGTTTTGTTATGACGCTTGACGCATAACTTTCTCGCATGTTTGCTTTTTGAAATACGGAAGACTTGTGTTGATACATTTATGAAACATAATATGCAAACAAGATATCAGACGTAAACAAACATGTTTTAACTGAAAAACATAGAGCACATGTATGACAAATCATTAATAAGCTAAAATAATCTAGATTTCAATTGCATGAAACGTACTTATTCATGACAAAACTAGTCACATCACACAGTTAAAACTTGGGCATTCATTTAAAATTTGGCTGAACAAAATGAGTGATTTCCAAGAGAGGAACGTACAAAAATCTAAGGTGAAAAGCAGGTTAATACATATATACTGCTGTGCAATTAGTTACAGACGAATAAAGTTACTAGGCTTTACAACAATTAGCTTAAGCATTTTAGCTTTCACATAGTTTAGTTTACAATACATACCATATCATATCGTGGACCCCAATTAGTTTAAACCTAAGATGTCAAATATTCGGCGCTCAACTAACGGTCAACAAAAACAGTTTATGCACCACTGTATTGAAACTAGTTGCAGGCATTCACTTTGAACGATGAGTGTTTCTATTTTAGCTATTCATAACGGGGGTTGGTTTTTTACCTGCTCAAACGATTTGGTTGCCCAAAATGCTCTTTTTTCAAACTCCGCCCCAACCAGTGGATGGTATAAGAACAGTACTGTCCTGTAAATCTAATAAAAATGCCAGCAGCCAATATCACTAACAACACCTTCGCTTACATACTCGGGTTATCTTACGATTCTTGAATACGACGAAGTCTTCGTTATCGGGACACATTTCTTAGGAATACATATGAACCTTGAAATATTTAATAAGTGCAGACCACTGTTCAATAATTCTTTCTGTTGTTTCTTGCAGAGTTAATCACCTTGATGTGACGTGTTTATTGAAACGGTGTGATGGCAATCTAAGCTGTATTTTCTCATACTTTTCTAGTCATGATGGCTAGCTTTAACTGCCTTAACATGAGAAGATTTTCTGCGGTAATACAGCATTCTGCAAAGCATCATTCAACTTATCAAGGATATCCCCGGCTTTGTCAGCACCAACGAAGAACGTTTATAGATGCGTTGAAACAATCTTTGACTAGTAGCGAATGGTTGTTTGTAATTCCTTTTTATCAGCCAAATTTGTTGTCACATCGTTGCATAAGGTTACCTTACCTTACCAATCAGATCAAGGCCGGTGTGGCCTCTGCTGTACACAGAAGTTTTCTCCATTGTGATCGATCCATGGCTGTAAATCACCAACCTCGCTGTCTGCGGAGGGTCCGCAGCTTGCCTTCGACTTGATCGATCCACCTTGCTCGTTGCGCGCCTCTTCTTCTTGTATCCGTCGGTTCGTTTTCGAGAACCGTTTTCACAGGTTTTCGACCGATTTTTGCGATGTGTACGATGGGAGGTTCTCCCAGCAATTGATGCAATTCGTGGTTCATTCGCCTCCTCCACGTTCCGTCTTCCATATGCACTCCACCGTAGATCGTACGCAGCACCTTCCGTTCAAAGACACCAAGGGCGCGTTGGTCCTCCACTAGCAATGTCCATGTTTCGTGGCCGTAGAGAACTACCGGTCTAATTAATGTCTTGTAGATGGTAAACTTTGTAGTTCGGCAAACTTTGTGCGATTTTAGCGTCCTTCGGAGTCCAAAATAGGCACGATTTCCAGCTATAATGCGCCTTTGTATTTTTCTGCTGGTGTCGTTATCGGCGGTCATCAATGAGCCTAGATACACGAATTCGTCTACTACCTCGATTTCATCACCGTCGATCTGAACTCGTGGTAGGAGGCTAACATTGTCTTCTCGTGAGCCTCTTCCCTTCATGTATTTTGTTTTCAATGCATAAACCACAAGCCTAATCCTACCAGCTTCAGCCTTAAGTCTGATGTATGTTTCCGTCATCGTCTCAAAGGTACGTGCTACGGCATCAACGTCGTCGTCGAAGCCAAATAGTTGGATAGACTTCCTGAAGATCGTGCCACTCGTGTCTATTCCAGCTCTTCGAATCACACCCTCCAATGAAATGTTAAACAACAAACACGACAATCCATCACCTTGCCGTAACCCTCTGCGAGATTCGAAGGGACTCGAGAGTGCCCTTAATACACGGGTGACACACATCACTCGATCCATCGTTACATTGATCAACTGCGTCAGTTTTACTGGAAATCCATATTCGTGCAAGATCTGCCATAGCTGGTTTCGATCGATTGCGATCATACGCTGATTTGAATTCGATGAAAAGATGATGTGTGGGCACGTTGTATTCGTGACATTTCTGTAGCACTTGCCGGATCGCGAGTATCTGGTCCATGGTAGCGCAGGCTACCATGCATCCCGCTTGGTATTGCCCCACGAACTCTTTTGCAATTGGTGATAAGCGGTGGCATAAAATTTGGGAGAGCAACTTTTTTTTTGTTCCTTGATTATATCGTGATTTTCAACTTCAACGAGAGCTCTTGTCCCTTGTTTATATTCACCTCCGTGTTTGCATGCGGGTAGCCAGTGAGGGGGGCGATCCCCCCACAGGCGCACCCTTTCACTTTGTCTTTTTACCACCGAATAAAGAGCACTTTGTTTTATCTGCGGTGAGTTCTGGTTGTATCCTTTGTGAAGGTACAAATCTCACGCGTCGGCGTAACATTTGTACGAAATGCCATCTCTGCCATCAAATCCTCCGGTAAACATTCTCCTCCCAAATCTTGGTAATTACCCAGTAGAGCGCTCTGGCCAGTGCTTACCACCGTATTTTAATAGCTCGCTTGGGAGTTGGTCTACATCCGCAACTTTGTTGTTTTTCAACCGACCAATTTCCTCCTCACCTTCCTGAAGGGTTGGGGTCAGGGTTCTATCATCTTCTGCGCGTGTTCCTGGATTTATTACCGTGCAACTATGTTCGCTGTAAAATTGCCGTTCAGGTGCTCGTCGAAGTCTTTTCCACCTTTCAATCCCTCACACTCTCCTGTGAGAAGGTTACCATCCAGGTCTCTGCACATATCGGCTTGTGGTGCGTAGCCTTTGCGCGGTGGTACAAGTGTCGTTAGCACGGTACAGTGCTTCCATTTCTTCGCGGTCTCGATCTTCCCTCTGGTGCTTTTTTCTTCGAAGAATAGAATTTTGCCTGTTCCTCTCTGTACCGTTCCAAATTCGCTCTCGTACGATGTTGCAGCATTCTCGCCCGTGCTGCTTTCTTCTCCTCTACTAACTGCTTGCATTCGCCATCAATCCAGCCATTTTTTTCGATTCGGTGCAGAAGTACCTAGTGTCACTATTGCAGTGCTACCAGTGGCGGTTCGAATATCTCTCCAGCCATCCTCAAGAGTAGCTGCGACAAGCTGCTCTTCCGTTGGTAGGGCTGCTTCTAGCTGTTGCGCGTATTCCTGGGCCACTCCGGTTTCCCGTAGTAGCTCAATGTTAGGTCGTGGCGTCCGAATTCAACGCGTGTTGTACACCGTCCAGAGTGTTAAGTGCATACATACTGCAACTAGGTAGTGGTCCGAGTCTATATTCGCGCTGCGGTAAGTCCGAACGTTGATGATATCGGAGAAAAATTGCCATTATCGT
The DNA here is from genome assembly GCA_024533555.2 of Aedes koreicus. Lineage (NCBI taxonomy): Eukaryota > Metazoa > Arthropoda > Insecta > Diptera > Culicidae > Aedes > Aedes koreicus. The sequence goes on from JAHHFK020000111.1 coordinate 179,830, forward strand.
TTGATACGGTATGCAGGCTGTTAGGCCCTATTACTGGTCTATAAATTGCCTCCCGTCTTACCTGAGCATTCATGTCCCCAATGGCAACCCACGGCCCGGGCGGGCAGGCACATACACTGGCCAGGCGGGGGGGAACGGTTTCTCGGTATTGAATCCCGGCGGGGGGGGGGGGGGGGGGTGGTGGGGGGGGGGGGAAGAGAACCTGAGCCCTACGGGCATCTCGCGTGCGGGAACCCCAACACGCGGTGGGGGTTTGGCCGCCCACGCCGGGGCCACCGGGGGACACAGCCGGGGAAAAGAAGCGGGGGACCGGTGCACGGGGGAACCCGGGGGGATATGTATGGGGTTATCTTATCACAGCCAGGGAAGCAGCAGAGCGATTTGCAGTTCCATGTTCCGAGTTTCCAATCGTAGTCCTTATTTCGTCGCCTAGGTCTCTGCCGATTGTTCCGGTCCGTATCAACTTCTGTATTATTTGTAACATTGATTTTTTAAGGGCGGCTTGTGGGCTCCCCAAACCCGCCGGAAGGCACAGGCCGGAGGTTAGAGCCCCCAAGGGCCCGAGGGGGAACCCCCCCCAACGGGGGGAACAGGCGGGTTTGGCGCCCCGAGGGAAGACACCCGAAGACGCACCCCCTGAAGAGGGGGACCCCCCCCCCGGGGAGGCCCGGGCCCCCCGGGGGGGGAACCCGCTTTGGTACCCCCAGGGGGACACCGCACAGGGGGCCTGTACAAAAGTCGGACAAAACCTAAACCCAAGCACCACACTACGATCATAATTATTTGCAGCAGCTTGATTATGACTGAACAAGTCACATTTATGTTTTCTCAACCGAACGACAACATGTATGCTACTAGGTAAAATGTTGACTAAACTGAAAATCTGGTGTTAAGATTCACTTAAAGTGAGTAACTATCCTCCTACAGTGCTCTCAATTCTGTCTTATTTTTATTTATGGGAAGATTTTTCTTCACTCATTTCCATACAGAAAATTTAAAAAAGTACAGGAATCTAGGGGATGTTCAGATACCACGTAGACAGATTTTGAGCAATTTTGGACCTCCCACCCCCTCCATAAATCTCAAAAAGTATAATGGACCGTGGTCATTTGCCAACCTTCCCCTCCCCCTAAACTGTCCACAGGATATATGGATGAAGTACATGAACATAAGTTTGTGTATCAGGAATGGGGCAATCGGAATCGATAATCTAAAGATCGATTATTTTCACTCGATTAATCGATCCTTATGTTGAGATTTTTTTTCTATTTTTGCTGATTGTTCAGTTTATAAATCAACTTTGCCGAATATTCATCCTGATTTTCCGACACAACAAAAAATCAATTCAAAAAGATAGATTCAATTCAATACTTTTCGCTACTTTATCTCGATTAATTTTTGAATAGGTCCTATTTCCATTATTTGATCAAAAAAATCTATTAAATTTATTCGCTTCCTAATATGACCTGAGCAGTGGAATAGCAATGTTGATGAAATGTGCTCAAGCCTTAACCTTTTGATAATTGATCAATCTTCCATTCCCATCGGCAAGCTTTCGGAAGAAGCCCAAGAAAGCAAGAACAAGGAGCTCCGATGCACGCGTGAAAGTCACGCCAGGAAAGGATCTCGTAAACGGACAATTGGTGACATGTTCCGTGGATTTTTGGTTGCGTCGGATCCAATTGTTTCCAGCTTCAGGCACAAAAAGCCGAAACAGAAAAACTCTTTTCCGATTGAAGTGCACAACTTGTTAATTTATGATGATGGTGTTGATGAATGAGATAAGAATGTAACTAGATGTTGTAATTATTTGTTTATACCTCTAAGTAAATAGTATAGTATAGTATATGATTGTATATTATTACTTTATTGCTTTACCTCGAGAAAAGTACCCCTCAAAAATCCCTTCCCCTGGAGCAACCAACATCAATGATCTACTTCTTACAACTTCTTGAAGAGCCATCAACAATCTTGCATTTAAAAAAAGTGTTCGCCATGTCACCATGCGCCTCCATCGCAAAAAAAAAAATTTAAAAATATGTGGCTTGGGCCAACGAGAGGCAAAACGAGACCATGAAAATCGGAAAGAGCAGAAAATTTACTATAGAATGTTTACCAGACGGTCCTTCCTAACTGTTTTAGCAGATTGTACAGTGTACGATTGTAAAAAAAGTTTGTTTTTTTTTCAGATCACCTACCACATATATCGACCTTGTGTTCAAAATTTAAGAGAATTCAAAAAAAAATTATTTTTTTTAAAAAAAAATATATTTTGGGGGGGGGGGGGTGGTTGGGGGAAACTGTAACTAGAAAATAAGAAGAATGATTAGTAATTTCCATTTAATTCCAACTACCTTTATTGCTTATCTTGACAGATACGCGTATTTCGTCTACAATGTGCAGACTTCTTCAGTGTCGTGTACTAATACTCGACTGAAAGAAAACCTTCGCCACCTGCCGTATTTATCCTATTTTCTAAATACAAACACTTGTACCTACAGCTAACATTTCTTGTACCTAACCTATCCTGAGTCCAAAACAAATATTATGCTTGATATCTACCTCGCCTTTTCTTTATACCCAACCTGATTATACCGTAGCAGCGGGTGTTCCACTGCGTCGGTTTTGATGTCGTTTGGGTATTAAGTTAAAGAGCCATGTGTACCCGTTACCTTGGTCTTTGTTTAGTAGATTTGTGTTTTGTTGTTTGTTAATTTCTAAGCTTTCTGCGACGTCTAATTTCCAGGGTGTAGAGGTAGTCCGTAAGATTGTGATGTCATTCGTCGTTATGTCGTGATTTTCCGTAAAGATGTGTTCTGCAACTGTCGATTTGAAGTTATGTGAAATTCCTTTGTCAGTCTGTTTGACAGCCTTAGTCACCTCCGCTAGATGCTCTTTGAACCTTGTTGCCAAGGTTCTCTTTGTTTGACCTACATACATTTTGCTGCAGTGTTTACACTTAATTTTGTATACCCCTGCTCTGCCTAATACATCTATTGAATCTTTGGTGGAGCCTAACGACGATGCCAATTGGTTGTTCCTGCTAGAGAAAACTAAGTCCAAGCCAAATTCCCTAAGTTGAGTTTTTAGCTTTTGTGTAATATCTTTATCGAAGGGGACAGACACACGTTTCAGGGGTTCAGGTGAATCGGAAAGGGTTGTTTGTGATTTCCTATGAAGAAGTTTTTCCTTTTTTTGGATGATAGCTTGAATTGTCCTCTTTTCGTAACCATTGAGTCTAGCAGTTTCGAAGATATATGCTAATTCTTTGGCTTTTCCGGTTTTATTGAGGGGAAGGGTCAACATTCGGTGGATCATGTGGTGGAAAGTGGCCATTTTATGTTGAAAAGAGTGGTTTGAAGTGTAAGGGATGACTCTTTGGGTGTTTGTGGGTTTTCTGAAAATTTCAAACTCTAAAGACGATGATGACAATGATTCTCTAACTACCAGAAGGTCGAGGAATGCAAGTTTCCCATCCTTTTCTATTTCATAAGTGAACTTGATGTCTTTATGGAGATTGTTGATTGCTTGAAGAATTAAGGGGAGATCATCTTGTTTAACTACGGCAAAGATGTCGTCGACGTATCTCCACCAGCGAGTTGGAAGTAATCCTTCCGTTTTAAGAATGGTTTCTAGATTTGCCATAAACAGTTCACAGAGGAATGGGGATAGAGGGTTTCCCATGGGGGCTCCTTTTAGTTGTTTATAAACAACTAAAAGGCCATGGAAACCTCTATCCCCATTCCTCTGTGAACTGTTTATGGCAAATCTAGAAACCATTCTTAAAACGGAAGGATTACTTCCAACTCGCTGGTGGAGATACGTCGACGACATCTTTGCCGTAGTTAAACAAGATGATCTCCCCTTAATTCTTCAAGCAATCAACAATCTCCATAAAGACATCAAGTTCACTTATGAAATAGAAAAGGATGGGAAACTTGCATTCCTCGACCTTCTGGTAGTTAGAGAATCATTGTCATCATCGTCTTTAGAGTTTGAAATTTTCAGAAAACCCACAAACACCCAAAGAGTCATCCCTTACACTTCAAACCACTCTTTTCAACATAAAATGGCCACTTTCCACCACATGATCCACCGAATGTTGACCCTTCCCCTCAATAAAACCGGAAAAGCCAAAGAATTAGCATATATCTTCGAAACTGCTAGACTCAATGGTTACGAAAAGAGGACAATTCAAGCTATCATCCAAAAAAAGGAAAAACTTCTTCATAGGAAATCACAAACAACCCTTTCCGATTCACCTGAACCCCTGAAACGTGTGTCTGTCCCCTTCGATAAAGATATTACACAAAAGCTAAAAACTCAACTTAGGGAATTTGGCTTGGACTTAGTTTTCTCTAGCAGGAACAACCAATTGGCATCGTCGTTAGGCTCCACCAAAGATTCAATAGATGTATTAGGCAGAGCAGGGGTATACAAAATTAAGTGTAAACACTGCAGCAAAATGTATGTAGGTCAAACAAAGAGAACCTTGGCAACAAGGTTCAAAGAGCATCTAGCGGAGGTGACTAAGGCTGTCAAACAGACTGACAAAGGAATTTCACATAACTTCAAATCGACAGTTGCAGAACACATCTTTACGGAAAATCACGACATAACGACGAATGACATCACAATCTTACGGACTACCTCTACACCCTGGAAATTAGACGTCGCAGAAAGCTTAGAAATTAACAAACAACAAAACACAAATCTACTAAACAAAGACCAAGGTAACGGGTACACATGGCTCTTTAACTTAATACCCAAACGACATCAAAACCGACGCAGTGGAACACCCGCTGCTACGGAATAATCAGGTTGGGTATAAAGAAAAGGCGAGGTAGATATCAAGCATAATATTTGTTTTGGACTCAGGATAGGTTAGGTACAAGAAATGTTAGCTGTAGGTACAAGTGTTTGTATTTAGAAAATAGGATAAATACGGCAGGTGGCGAAGGTTTTCTTTCAGTCGAGTATTAGTACACGACACTGAAGAAGTCTGCACATTGTAGACGAAATACGCGTATCTGTCAAGATAAGCAATAAAGGTAGTTGGAAAATTAAATGGAAATTACTAATCATTCTTCTTATTTTCTAGTTACTGTTCTAAAAATGAACCAAACACTAATAATTAGTTTCCATGTTCAGGATTGATTTGTCTGAATTGAAATGATATTCGAATAATATTTACCTGAAACACTTTTAACTTGGGAACTGGAGCCAAGTAGCGTCGAAATCGGAGGAAAATATTTCACGCTATGCATCCGCCTTTTTGCATTTGCGGATTCTATAATCAGCTGAATCACGAAAACTCGCTGAGCTTGTACACGTTTCATGTAATTTACATGTACAAATTGACTCTCATTACATAGTAAATCCAGTAAAAACACAAACGTTACTGTCAACCACACATGTCAACGTTTTCGCTACATATAATCCGGTGAGCCGATCCGAAAACATGTTTACATAATGTAAGGAATTCGGATGCCGATGAGTTGTTGTCACACAAAACGGCGAACATAAACGTCAGACTTTCTCGCACGTTTTTTTTATCAACATTTGCACGTTAATTTTAAATTACTCATTCTAGAACAAAATTTGTCAGATAGTGTTGAAACATTCTGAAGTAATGCTAAAGTTAATCTTTTTTTTTCGTCGAAATATTCAGTGGTAGAATCTATTACTGGAAAAAAGCTACTTTAGTGACAAATGTTCGGAGAATAGTGACTTTAGTGATTTTCGGTGACAGTAGTGACTTTTTAGTAACTGCCTTGAGCCAAGTCACTAAAAAGTTACCCGCTATCAGCCCTGGTAATGGCAGATGGCTAAGTCGTGTCAGAACTTCAGGAGAATAACTGGCAAAATTCTTTCTGAAGACACTCCTCTTTGTAAACTTGGCCAATCATATTCGTTTCAGTGGTATAACCTTTGTTTTGACGCAGGGCTACGTCTTTGTTTTGGGGTACAATTAAAAAAATCGAATTGCGATCGAATGATCCACCTCTGCGCTTGTTTTGTTTTGCTCGATCCAACGTTAGTGTTTCCCGATTAAGCACGAAATGTACAGCCGATTTTGGAATTTTGAGAACCTTTGTGATCATTCCTCCTAACCACGTTGGGTTTTCAACGCGTCTGTGCATAATTCTCTCACGTCTTTCGGGTTCCATTTTCGATAACTTTTGGAAAAATGTATGTAACGTAACCTTATATAATGTAACCTAATTACCTTATTAGTCGAGACATTTGTTTTTCGAAAATTTCCAAGAATAGACCGTGAATCGAACTCAACCACCTCCAGCATGGTGGTCCTTTGAAGCTGCATCATTATTTACTGAGCTGACGTAATGGCTAAGAACACTTTCAATGATAATAGAAGATGAACGCAACACTGCTTTTACACATTAAGCTTAGTGACGCTTAACGCACGCCCACTATCGTGTTTACCGTCGTGTGAAAATTGTGAAGATAACCTAAAAATTGGCCTACCATTTTTAATCTTTTTGACAGCTGTTTGTTATGTTTTCGTCCAAAACGCACTACCACATTTCCAGAAGGCACACTACCACACCCAGACGTGATAAGATCAATAGACCACAATTTGCTGGGGGCTGATGTTGCCACGATTTGGCATAGTGTAGATGCCCTCTTGGGGATTCTGCAGATTGCCGAGTTTGTTTTCCGCCGCGGCAGTGAATAATCACGGCAAAGGAATCGCCGCGATGAGATTACATGGCGGCTTATGCACTCAGACAAATAAACTTAAGATTTTCATAAGGTTCAACTTATGAACGATGCTTTGGAATTCCATAAGTCTGCCTTATGAATGGATTTTGTTGTACACGACGTTTTCTTGTATGCCTTTAAGTTTTCCAGTTTACAAGTTTTTATATGTATACTATTGATCAAGTCACTGGACCCATAACCTCAACGTTCAAGGTTCGAATCCACGTTGCTCCATATTTTAATGTTTTCAACATCATTATATTTCATTAGGCAAATTAATGAAATTCATACTTATTTCTTGTGCAAAATAATCATAATTTAATCATTCATATGATTAAATTATGATTATTTTGCACAAGAAATTTTATTTCGCTAAGTATGGAAGTGCAAAAACCAACGTGATTAAAAAACACATCGCGTCGGTTGCTTCCATAAGCCACCTTATAATCTCATCGCGGCAATTTTTCCGTCGCGATTATTCGCTGCCGCAGCGGGAAAAATCGCGACAGTCTGCGGAATCCTTTAAACAATTCTGTTGTCAGTGATGACAATGAATGTTCGATAGACTATAGACACTCTATGTAGACCAGACAACAATTGTCTTATGCAGCCAAACGACCTTTTAAAAAAATGCACCCAAACGGACTGTCAACTTTTGATTCACTTTAAAGGAACAAGTATTGTGATCAAGTATTGTTTTGACAAAAGCCAATTATGAACAAACAAGGAATTTTCTACTTCCATATTCAGTAAATGTAAGTATTTTCGGTGTATTATTTATTTCTGTTTGGATTACTAAAAATGAACAAAATTCTTTCTCTACACAGTGCCGAGCATAGGACCACCATTTCAACGTGTATTTCACAGCACTATCAATTATCGTTTTTACAAATGATACATTAAGTCCCGAAATTGTAGTACAAACCATTTTAGCTGTTGCTGAGGCTATGGCTGCATTATTTGAGGTTATTACGAGTACCAGATAATGGCGGAAAGACTTGAGGTTTATACCGGAAAAGCTCTTGCAGCCTGCTGGCCCTCAGCATCGGATGATACTTGAACGCAATCTACGATGAACTGCATCAGGACCCGACTTACAAATGCGACGTGTTCTAGCCATAGCGCATGAAATTTTTGATCAAAACTAGTGAAGAACATCACTCAAACGAAATTAAAACAACAGAATCTATGTAAACTTTGGATCTGCTATGAGCTTGCCATTTCTGCCTTATATTATCTTTCTTTGGAAACCGGAAGAAACCCATAGAATTCACTTCACACAGCGGGTTATTACCACAATTGATTGCCAAACAATTCATTTTTTACACGGCACTTTTCACTATGCTTTTTAATGAATATCTTCAAACGGAATCAAAACAAACTACCAAAATCGAAACCGAATGTTTTTTCAGCCTATTGCGCTGTTTACTTCAAGTTTGTACAAATACAAGTGGTGCCAGATCAATTGCTCAAATTTATAACATTTTTCAGGGTTGGCAGATTGTATGGTTTTGCGTTGTCCGGTCTATATACAGTGTCTGTACGATAGACCGGTCATCAGTGTGCGATGTGAGCGTCGAAGCTCAGCGGTACACTGAGATTAATTCCATGTTCTAGCGACAATTAAATCATGGTCAAATGACTATTGCAATTAATGATTACAATAACCATGAATATGGTCGAATTCACCTCGTTCTTGGTATTGTTGACTATCGTCATGGTTACAAGGAGTAGGTGGAGAATTCATCCGTAGAGCTCATCAGGGTGAGTGTCATTTAACTACACTACACGCGTAAGTGCGACATGCAGCTTTCTACCACCACCAGTCTTCCGACCAACCCAGCAGGAAATCCTCTCATCCATCTTGCCCATATGCTAATTTTTGAATGGGGCTAGCAATAAAAGTAAGTCGAACTGTGAATCCAGGCCTAACTGACAAATGTAAATAACAACTCCTTCCGCGAATTTTGCGGCATTTAAAACACGCTCCATGAAACCTCCATGATCATTTCTAAAAGGTCAATTCTTCACATGCGATAGAATTGGTGGATTACTAGGGTAGACTTTATGTTACGAGAAATTTACGGAAGCAATCATTGTTTGCGTTTGTCACCCAAATGTTTTTTTTTGTCGAAATGAGCATCGATAATTGAATGCAAACCGAGGAATGTCATGGTATACAATAAGCTACGGAATGAGAGTGGAGCTTTATGTTATATGCAACCGTACAAATTCTTCCCACTTAAACCGTTTCCCTATCTTTGTACTGACTGTATTCCGAAGCATTATGTGTTATTTAGGTTATTTAATTGATTTCTGCAAAGGTATGTCCTGTTGCTCCGAGTTCATTATAGTTTTCATATCCGTATATTTTTGTTGGAATTTGATGATAATGGAAAGTCAGCTCGATACTCCCCATCATTGCTCTTTATTTTGAATCGGGTCAAAACTTCTGGGGATTATTGGGGAAGTGTATACACGTATACACGTAAATCCTCCCTTAGCTCAGTCGGTAAGGACGCAGCTACAAAGTAACACCATGCTGAAGGTGGCTGGGTTCGATTCCCGGACTGATCTAGGAAATTTTCGGTAAGGATTGACACACAATCATATTAAAGCAAAACTGGCATCTGGAAAGCTTTCAATTAATAACTTAGAAAGTGCAAGTAGAATATTAAGTTGAGAGCAAACAATAAGGGAATTGTGAATGCAATTCACTTGAAATGCTAAAGAAATAATGAAAGATAAACGTATAAAGGCATGATGAAAAGCAAACCGATCAAATTTTCAATACTCGGTCGTATTTCGTGATTGGTTTCATGTATGTGCCGGCAAAATTATTGCGTGAAGCCGCATTAAAGACCGCTAGCCAGCTTCTTCCCCATAGTCAGGAATTGATTCTCCCCTAAGGAAGATACCAAAGCCGTGAAAGTCATTCTTTTTTTGGATAGTATCCTTCTGTGGTGTCGCATAAGCCTATTTGAATGCGGAACACGATAGGTGGACCCGTTGCAACGTTCGCTAATTAAATGTTGCTACCTGTTGTGTGATACTGAGTATTTCTAAACAGTTATATAAATGTTCATCTTATCATATCATCATCGGAGGTAGATGAGTTTTTTTTTATGGAAAAAGCCATAGTTTGAAGAAATTCATGAGTAGTACAAATTTTATTATATAGTTCAATTAATGTGATTTTGCTAAAACTTCACTGGAATCTATGGCATATCCTAAGAGTGTATTTGTACCCATAGTTAGAACCGCACTACAGGCCGGCGATGGAACATCACATTGAAGTTATATGCTCAAGATGAGCTCAGCGTATCAACTATTTATGAGTTCAATTTAGTTTTTACGAAAACCAACGAAGAAAGGTCAAAATTAACGGTCAAAACAAGAACAAGTAACACGCTTCAAAGTGTATTTCTGCGAAAGTAGGTTTCTGAAAGGCTCTTCCCAAGGCTCACCTGCGACCCACTCGTGGAAATAATAGCCTTTCTGTGCATGGTGGTTTCATTCATAAAAGTGCCCTTCTGCCAGTACACCAATCTCCAAACAGGCTGTGTATAATGTAGTTGAATTGGGAAGCACAGGGAAGAAGGCATGGACAAAAAAGGATGTTGAAGCGGATACTGGTCGATGTATGTGTAAAGGTTCTTCAATAGTGTCTGGGAGTATCTTCAAAAGGATCTCGCTGAGTATGCTACTCTCTTTTTCCACGCTATCACTCTCAACAAGTTTTTCGTCCGTTTCAAGTGTCCAATCAGGATGAATAAGTTATATTGTTCGGTTATTTTCACGGATCGAAATGGTTTGGCGAAATATTGCCTATATCACCCACGCAATCTTCTTTTATTGAAATGTTGCTGCTAGAGATGATCATGTACAAAGTTCAAAATGAAACAAGTTATTTAAAAAAAAAAACCAAAAAGTTCTCTCAGTTCACGGGGAATTAGTTCTCCATTTGCATGCAAAACTCTGATTTTTCCACCAACCATTATACAATCCTAAATCATGCATTGAACCATTTATACCATTAGAATAGTGAGGCTGGAGGGCGCATACCATTCCAGGTTTACCCATATTATATCTGAATTGCATTGAACAAAATTTATTTAACTATATTTTACCATATAGAATACTACATGCCATTATTCAATTGTAGGTTTGGGAGGAAGAATCAGGGTATCATTAAAACTTAAACTGAACTATGTTTTGATTGACTGCCGGAGTCTAAGACAGAACATACATTTTCTTAATCTCAAGAATTGTGATAGTGTAAATTCTACTCCAACAGTTTCAGGGAGATTGACGCTCCCTTCTTTACAAACTATCGTATGGAAAACTTAATAAATAGTGAACAGTCCCTTGACTCAGCCTAATATGCTGCGGTCGATTACAATTTTAATTATAACTCATAAAATAATTGAGCTAGAAACTTTATTCAGCTCGATATCGGTCTATAAGCATCATTTTGGGTCTATTCGTGGATGCAAATTCGTCTCTTCATTAAAGATGCTGTTCAATAGAATTGTCGTTAAATTTATTTCTATTATCTTTCTAGGCATTCCTTTCAAAACTATATGCGCTATACTCAGCATCAAATTTCACTAGGCCAATTTAAATAAAACTGCTTTACAACACCTAAATGATTAAATACCTGAGGATAGTACTGTAAAAATGTTCCCACAATGTTATGCGAATACCAAATTGAGGCAAGACAATACCAAAATAGTACCTCTCAGGTATTTCCAGGTATCCCAAAACATAAGCCTTGTTATTCGAGAGATATCTTGCTTGCAATTGTTAGGTACTAGGTTAGACAAAAAGTTTTGAAAACGGAAATGAAATTTTTTTTAGGGATATCACTTTTATTGCTCATTATAGTCTCCCATAAGATCAATACACTTAGTCCAACGATCTTCCAACTTTGTTGTACCATCGAGGAAGTGACTTTCTGGAAGGCCGGCAAAATACTTTTCTACGACGGCTATAACCTCTTCGTTTGATGAAAAATGCTTTCCAGGAAGGAATTGTTGAGGTGTGAGAACAGCCAGAAGTCAGAGGGAGCTAAATCTGGCAAATAGGGTGGATGCTGCAACAATTCGTACCCCAATTCACTGATTTTTGCGATGGTTTTTGAGCTGTATGAGCAAGTGCATTGTCTTGATGAAAAATGTTTTTTTTTCTTCTGCAAACCGGGTCTTTTTTCAAAAAAAAATTCTGTTGGTTCAAAAGGTCACAGTAATAGTTTGAATTTATTGTCTTACCAATTTGGAGACAATCTATCAATAACATTTCTTTTGCATCAAAAAAAACTGACGCTAACACTTTCTTGGCCAATTTCTGGACACGAACTAGCTTTGGAGCCTGGTTCAAACCACTCCTTAGCCTCTTGTTTTGATTCAGGATTATGGTGGTAGACCCAAGTGATGAATCGACACAGAAAATCCTTTTTATCCTTTCGAAATTGCCCCAAATGTTCCTCAGAAAGTCGCATTCGAACGTGTTTTTGTTGCATTGTTAACAAATGCGGCACCCATTGTGCACACAGTTTTTTGAAACCTAAAACTTCAGCCAAACTATGCCATGTTGTTGCTTGTGAGATGCCTATGGTGTCAGCTATCACATCCACAGTCGATCGATGACCTTCTAAACCCATATCCTGTATTTTCGCTTTGATTTCTGGTGTTGATGCACTTTTTGGACGTCCTGAGGATCCGCGCTCAACTCCAAAACCAATCGGCGAATGGTTGGAAATGAAGGAGAAGACTCCTTTAATACTTTCACCATCTTTGCATGGATCTCAGTAGCCGATAAACCTTGCAAAGAATCTAAAAAAATGCACTGGCACGTCAACTTCAAATGGATTGCAAACAAAGAATGAAGTGACAGATCGAAACGAAAGTTTAAGTACGTTCTTATTAAAGATGAAATATTAAAATGGCGTAGAAATTTTGGTTTTTCTACTGCTCCATAGATGTCGCTTTCAAAACTTTTTGACTAAACTAGTATTTTGCTTATGTACCCGAGCAGAATCGAATAACTTGATAACTGGCCTTGGTAGTTATGAGCTCAGATTAAGAGGTAAAATACCTGAGGATAATACCATCAAATTGTTCCCACAATGTCATGCGAATACCGAATTGAGGTAAGACAACACCAAAATAATACCTCTCAGGTGACCAGATACTTACCCAGGTATCCGGAATATCAAGTTTAGTTATTCTAGAGACATTTTGCTTGCAATTCTTAGGTATTTTGCTTAGGTATTTTACCTCTTAATCTGAGCTCTTTAATACCAAGGCCAGTTATCAAGATCAAAATTAGGTATTCATATGCTTTTGTGTTCTGCTCGGGTATTTTACCTCTTATGCTGTGCTCTTAAATACCAAGCCCAGTTATCAAGATTGAAATGAGGTATTCATATGTTATTTTCTCCTGCACGGGAAGTGTCTCGCTTATTAATACGCCCGTCATACAGCGTTATATTGTAGTAAGATCAGTAATTGAATCTGATCTTGCTATTACGTGGAAGATTATCGCTTGATCTTACATACTATATACTTCTTATTTAAGTTCAGTTCAAATCTTCCCCCCTTTACCTCAATTGCCAGCCAAATGCGTTGTTGGATAGCGTCACAGCTGGCACGCACGATATCTTGAGGCATGTCATTCCATATTTTCACAAAATGATTCTTATAAGTTTCCACGGTCAGTCCTTTGGTATTCCTCAGTTTGTCCAGCATGTTGCTCCATGCATAGAAGTCGAGAGGATCAGGTGAAGAGGCAGGCAATTCCTTCGGCGAAATAAAATCCGGAAAATTTTCCTCACACCAAGACTGTGTAGCTTTCGCCTGGTGGGACGGTGCTGAGTCTTGCTGGAAGCAGTATGGTACAATCTTGTAGTCTTTCTTTCTTGACGAATGGAAGCAAATGGTTCTTCAAAACATTATCGATGTAATATTTACTTTTGATTTTAGCACCTGGTTCAATGAACAGCAAAAGGACCTTCAAATTTTTGGCGAGATATCCTCAAAACATCACCCTTGAAACATTCTTGAACCTTTGAACAGCTAGTTTATCACAAGTAATATCAAAAAGATGAGCTGCGTACACCCAATCTGGTTGTTGTGATTTGGTAACATTTGGTGTTTGTGGAACATTTTTTCGTCCAAAAACCGAATTTCACAATCACCGTGTCCTTAAGCAGCTTCTGATATCTTTCGACTCTTGCAATCTTTTGCTTTTTAGCCAAGCTATACCCGTTGTGTTATGGTGCCTCCTGTGACCACGGTAACAATAAAAGAGTAAATGCTGTTCCGAATCCGTAACAAGTCGTTTTAATCGCCAGATGTAGACTGTTTAAAATTCCTGTGGGTGGTAGTGTACATAGATTTAGGTTTAGGACTAGTTTTAGGTTAGGTTTAAATTTTAAATTCGTTTTACGAAGAAGGATGTCCGACTCGAATAGCAATGCAGCTGTCACTGCTGATCCAGGTAAGAGCTTAGCTGTTGGATCTAAAAGCGTAGTTGATAAAACCCCCCCCGTTAATTCGAATGAAGAACATGATAATACAGCTCCCCTTCTCCAACCCGAAACGAGACAAACCAATAAGAACCCCTCTGTCAAAAGTAGCTCGTCGAAAATTCGGGGTCAATCGTCTAAAGGTTTCGGGGGGGGGGGGGGGGGGGGGGGCGAAAAAAGGCGTTGGGGAAGGGGATGATTGTGACAAATGGCACCATTACAGCTGCGTGGGTGTTGACGAAAAGATCGGAGAGAAATCTTGGCGGTGTACTAAGTGCGGAGAGAAACGGGAAAAGAAGCATCACAGCAAGAAAAAAGAGGATCCAAGAAAGAAGGTGGCATTAAAGGGAACAACTGCATCGAAGCAACGCAATCCGTCTGAGGAGTGTCATCAAGTAGCGAAGTGTTCTAGGCCAACCGCAGGGGAAGAAAAGAAGAAATCTACATCGAAGCAACCAGTTCCGGCAGAGGAGTTTCGCCAACCAGGTAAATCTACGAAAGCTGCATCAGTGATTTCAGCTGCTTCCAGGAAATCTACTAGATCGCATCTGCAACTACAATTACGTAGACTCGAAGCTGAACAGACATTGTTGGAAGAGAAGAAGAAGCTCATCGACCAGCAATTCAGTATTCTCGAAGAACTAGCGGATCTAGACGAAGAAGAAGCGGAAGCCGACGAAGAAGAAGATGGTGACTCCAAGGTGAAAAGGTGGTTGTGCGACAAAGATGAAGCGAAAGCTGGAGATACGGCCTCCAGTGACGATGAATTGGATCCAGACGAAACGGAATCGGAAGATAGTAATGACCAATCGTCAGAAAGTGAGGAAGAGGAAGTCCAGTTCACTCCCAAGAGGCGGTCCACACCGAAAAACCATAAATCGAGCCAGCAGAAGAAAAACACTACTCCCAGCAACCAGTTAAACTGTAGCCTGACCCGTAGTCAACTAGCTGCTCGTCATGTCGTCGCGAAGGACCTGCCGGTGTTTTCAGGAGATCCCGAAGAATGGCCTATGTTTTCTTCTACCTACGAGAGCACGACACGGATGTGCGGTTACACAGACGACGAGAATATGATTCGTCTGAGGAATTGCTTGAAGGGAGATGCATATACAACAGTGCGGAGCTTTTTGCTACATCCGTCAACGGTGCATAGAGCAATGGATGCTCTCAAGCTTAGATTCGGACAGCCGCAGTTCGTGATTCACTCGTTAAGGGATAAGATTCTGGCCATGCCGCCGTTGAAAGCCGATTCGATGAACAAAATGATCGATTTTGCGTTGGCTGTGCAAAACCTTGAAACAACGATCGCCGCTTGTGGACGGAAGGAGTACTTGCGAGACGTCTCATTACTGAATGGGTTGGTTGGAAAGCTGCCTGCCCCAATGAAACTAGAGTGGGCAAGACACACCAGATCCATTCGGAAGATCAACTTGAAGTCTTTTAGCGAATGGGCGTACAATTTAGCAGAAGATGCTTGTTTGGTTTGTGGGGAATCAAAGTAGTACCCAGAGTAACGAGCCACGTAAAAAATCGAAGGCTTTTTTAAATACGCACGCTGAACAGCACGAGTCGGGTAAGGATTACTCACATGTATCAGGAAAGTCTAAAACGATTGTAGAGAAGAAGAAACACAACTCTAACACATGTGTCGTCTGCAAAGGGGTATGTGCTTCTCTTGCAAAATGTAGACGTTTTTTGGAACTCTCATACGACGGAAGATGGGCCACTTTACGTGAGGCAAGAGCATGTCGGAAATGCTTGCAGCAACATAAAGGAGGATGCAATTCAAAGGAATGCGGAGTGAACGGGTGCACCTTCAAGCACCATCCCTTGCTCCACAAGGAGCTTAACGCAGAATCATCGGTGGTCAAAGCTGGTCTCCAGCGTGAGGAGCAACCGTGCAACACTCATCAATCTGAATCTAGCGCCATCTTGTTCCGGTATGTTCCTGTAGTACTGTATGGTAGCGGAATTATGGTGCACTGCTATGCATTTCTGGATGACGGATCTTCACTGACGCTCATGGATGAAAAGTTAGCAGACGAGCTGAACATCACCGGAGAGCCCCGTCCCTTGTGCTTGAAGTGGACTGGAGGTCCTATCGAAACGTCCAGCCACGAATTTTGATTGGCGTTCAACATGCCAACGTGACGCTTGTTCGAAAAAGTCGTGAGGGAAAGCCCGGACAACCAATAGCGATCAAAACCAATCTAGGTTGGTCGGTTTACGGGGGGACTCCTATGGGTCAAACCGTGAATATGGTCCACTATACGTATCACGTTTGCGCTTGTGAACAAGATAGTGATAATAATATGGAACGCGCGATGAAGGAGTACTTCTCCATTGAAAGTCATGGTGTTATGTCACCCGCCAAGACCGTCCGTTCCAAAGACGATGTCCGGGCCATGGATCTGCTGCGTGAGCACACCCATTTCAACGGAGAAAGGTATGAAACTGTCTTATTATGGAGACACGACAACGTACGAATGCCAGACAACAAGTCCATGGCTTTAAAGCGGTTTTATAATCTGGAAAAGCGAATGGAAAGGGATCCAAATCTTTCGAGAGTAGTGAAGGAAAAACTGGCGGAATACGCATCGAAAGGATATGTGCGAAAGTTGTCTGCCGAAGAGCTGGAGGAAGAACACGAACGGGTCTGGTACTTACCAGTTTTCCCAGTCACCAATCCCAACAAACCGGGAAAAGTGAGACTTGTCTGGGATGCGGCCGCAATGACGAATGGAGTTTCACTCAATTCAGCTCTGCTTGCCGGGCCTGATCTTGTTACGCCGTTGATATCCGTGCTCCTCCCATTTCGTGAGTTCCGTGTCGCACTGGCAGGAGACGTACGTGAAATGTTCCAACAAGTTGTTATGCAGAAGAAAGATCAACACAGTCAGCGTTATTTCGGACGAGACGAAGAGAACAAGCTCAGCACCTACGTAGTTCAGGTGATGACGTTCGGGGCATGCTGCTCCCCAGCGAGTGCGCAGTTCGTGAAGAATCTTAATGCAGAACGTTTCAGCGAAGAGTATCCAACCGCCACGAGAGCAATCGTGCGATACACGTATGTAGACGATATGCTGTGCAGCACAGAGATGGAGCAAGAAGCTGTAGAACTGGCAAAAGCCGTTTGGTGGGTTCACAACCAAGGGGGGTTTGAAATTCGTAATTGGATTTTGAATTCAGCAGCAGTTCTATCAGAACTTCACGGTGATTCCGGAGTAGAGAAAAGTCTCGATTTAACGCCCAGTCTCGCAACCGAAAAGGTACTAGGCATGTGGTGGTGTACTCTAACCGACTGCTTCACCTACAAATTAAACTGGGAAAGATTTGGAAGAGAACTACTGGAAGGCAAACGCTGCCCAACCAAGCGTGAAGTTTTACGCACCATGATGACCATTTACGATCCATTGGGTCTCATAGCTAACTACCTGATGTATCTTAAGGTGCTTCTACAGGAGATTTGGCGGACTGGTGTAGGTTGGGATGAGAAGGTGAATCAACAGTGCTTCGTTAAGTGGCAGACGTGGTTGGCGTTTCTTCCGGAGATCGAACAGTTGAAAATTCCACGGTGTTACAGGCTTCAAACGTCAGCTGGGAGGCAGACAGAAATACAGCTGCATACATTTGTTGACGCTAGTGAAAATAGCAGTGCAGCTGTAGCATATTTTCGATACGCCGAAAGCGATGTAATCGAATGTTCACTCGTCAGCGCAAAGACGCGCGTAGCTCCGCTCAAGTACCTTACTATTCCAAGAATGGAACTTCAAGCGGCGCTCATCGGTGCAAGACTAGCACATTCGATCATCCAGGGGCTGTCCATCAAGATCTCGCGGTGTGTGTTTTGGTCAGATTCCAGGAACGCACTTTCCTGGATTCGCGCCGATCATCGTAGATACAGTCAGTTCGTGGCCGCTAGAGTCAGTAAGATTCTTGATCTAACCAACATAACTGACTGGCGGTGGGTTCCCACGAAGTGGAATGTAGCTGACGAAGGCACGAAATGGCATGGCAAACCATCGATAACGAATGACAGTAGATGGTTCAAGGGTCCTGAATTCCTCTGGCAGACGGAAAACAACTGGCCAGTGACGCCCGTCAAAATAGTGGAACCTGGGGAAGAGCTACGCGCTACCATACATGTACACTCCGAGACAGCAGATGTGGTGGTCCCAGCGAAGAAATTCCGAAATTGGAGGGGCTTGGTCCATGCGACTGCCTACTTCTTCCGATTTCTACGGAACGCCCGTCCAAAGAAGTACACTCGCAACAGTGGATGCATCACTAGTGAGGAGTATCGCCATGCTGAAAACTTTCAGTTTCGGGGAGCGCAGCAAGACAGATTTCGCGAAGAACGCACGATCCTCGAACGGGGAAAACGCGAAGCTGTGCTGCCAAAACGAAGCCTACTCTACAAGCTCAACCCTTTCATCGATGAGCAAGGACTGCTTCGTATGCAAGGCAGAACGGGCCATTGTGAATATCTTCCTCCGGATGCCATCAACCCCATCATTCTTCCTCGTGACCACCCTGTTACCCACCTAATCGTTAGCAACTACCACGACAAGTTTCATCATCAAAATCACGAGTCGGTTATAAACGAAGTCCGTCAAAAGTTCTGCATTAGTCGACTACGACGGGTATATGCAAAGGTCAGATCGGATTGTCAGCGCTGCAAGTTGCGAGATGCTCGCCCACGCCCACCAGCAATGGCAAACCTGCCACGTGGCCGACTAGCTGCATTCGTCCGTCCGTTCACCCACACTGGAGTCGATTATTTCGGGCCCATGGAAATAGCTATTGGGAGAAGGGTTGAGAAAAGATGGGGGGTTCTTATGACATGTCTCACTACGCGCGCTGTCCATTTAGAACTAGCTAGCTCTCTATCCACGAATTCATGCATTATGGCGTTACGTAATTTCATTACGCGGCGAGGTACGCCAGCGGTATTTTACAGCGACAGAGGTACCAATTTCATTGGCTCGGAGCGTGAGCTGAAGCAGGCGTTGCAAGCAATCGATCAGCACCGGACGGCTCAAGAGTTTGTATCCTCAGCAACATCCTGGCACTTCAACCCTCCAGCCGCTCCCCATATGGGAGGCAGTTGGGAACGGCTTGTACAGTCCGTTAAGCGAACCTTGGCGGAGATCAAGCCATCGCCTCGTGCTACTGATGAGGAACTTCGAAATGCTCTGATTGAGGTTGAGGGCATTCTCAACGCACGACCCCTTACTCACGTGCCCATCGAGGAAGAAGCAGCTCCTGCGCTTACGCCGAATCACTGGCTCTTGGGTAGTTCTGATGGGTCGAAACCGTGGAGTCTCCTAGATGACAACTCGATTGCTTTGCGACGTGGATGGCATCAATCCCAGGCTTTGGCAAACCACTTCTGGAAGAGGTGGCTTCGGGAGTATTTGCCGGAAATAACCCGACGCTCAAAATGGTTTCAGAAAGCTCCTCCGATAAAAGAGGGTGACATCGTGGTAATCACTGATCCCGATCTCCCAAGGAGTTGCTGGCCAAAGGGGCGTGTCATCGGTACGGTGAATAAAGATGGACAAGTACGGCGGGCAACCATCCGAACTACGAAGGGCGTCTATGAGAGACCTGCTGTGAAGATCGCGGTGCTTGACGTCAAGGGTAAGGAAGAGTTAGCTGACGCAGAAGCGGAGTCAGCAAACTAGGGAGGACTGTTGGCGCACCCCTTGATGTCGAACGCACCTTGGTAGTAGCAGCAACCCTGCGGTAAGGCGAATTGAGCCAGCTGACAACGACATCCACGATTGACAACGGCCAACGATTCTGTCAGATTGCATGACTAGCTGGATTGAAAATGAGAAGGAGAAGAGAACAAAACAACTGAGTTAACAGTATTGAAAGTTGATTGTGTTTTTTCCTATCGGTAATTTGTTATTAAAACTACAGAATTCAATGGTTATCAAACGTATATATATATATCTTAAATCTACATTAAACTAAGGTACTAAAAGGGTAAACAATTGAATTGTGCTTAAACTAAATTATGTTGTTCTCTAGTCTATTATAATAGTACGGATAAGACACTTAATTATTCTTTCGATTAGCCTAATGAGGAGGTAGACACAAAAGTACGGTTGTTGAGGTGAGAAACTATAGCTTACTGATTATAATATTATTTTATTGCCCATTGATGCACCTAAATAGTGACAGCAATAAGCAGGTGCGTAAGCGAAAACCGAAGCGAGGGCGACAAAATTGTAAAGTGCACTAAAACGTAAGAAAATTTAAACCTAACCTAAAACTAGTCCTAAACCTAAATCTATGTACACTACCACCCACAGGAATTTAAAACAGTCTACATCTGGCGATTAAAACGACTTGTTACGGATTCGGAACAGCTTTTAATCTTTTATTATTACCGTGGTACGCGAGTAACACGTTGTTTGTTGTATCCAGCCTAACTTACGTAGAGCGAACAACAAGAACTGTTTCTGATCCGATTAAATACGATTGAAATATGTTGCACGATATGGAATTCAAAAAACGCTACAGTATTCAAACAGAGGTCTCACGTATGCCACATTATTCGTTGTTATTCACATTTACTTACTTACGTTACTTTACTGTAAATGACATAACGTACGGGTGGATATAGCATGCACCATAAGTATCCTCCATGCTACTCGGTCTATGGCTGCTGATCTCCAGTTTGCTAGACCACCCATGTTTGTAAGGTCCTGCTAAATTTGGCCTTCCTCCTCGAGCATTGAGCGCCTCTGCGTCTTGTCCCAGCCGAATTTGAGGCGAACACCATTTCGGCCGGTTGTTTCCGGCATCCTGATGACATGCCCGGCCCTTCGCACACTGTCAGCCATGCCCCTCTCTGGATGCTGGATTCACCGTATAGTTGCGCAAGCTCGTGGTTCATTACTCTCCGCCATACACCGTCTTCATATACACTTCCATATATAGTCCACGCGTCACTCAAACACGTCTGATGTCCGTAGAGAAAAACTGGTCTTATCAACGATTTATATATTGTGCACTTTGTACGGGGTTGAAGTTTTCCCGAACACATTTTTTTGCGGAGTCCATAGTAGGCACGGTTTCCATTGATGATGCGTCTCGGAATTTCGTGGCTCACATCATTGTCCGCTGTTACCAGAGAGGCGATGTATATGATTTCATCGACAACATCACCGTCGATTGTGACACTGCTACCAAGACGGCTTCTGCCGCGCTCGGAACCATCGACCTGCATTTACTTTGTTTTGGACGCGTTTACCTGAGCCCAATTCATGATGCTTCGCGTTTCAGTCGAGTGTATGCGTCAGCCACAGTCGTAAATTTTCTGCCCTAGTAGCCCACTTGTCACAAATTGGTTGAGTTGACTGCTTTACGACTCAACTATGTCACAGTCAAGTCGCTGCAACTATTTCTGACTGTTTTGTGCTGCTTGGGTGCCTACAATACCCATATCATCCGTGAAGCATACTAGCTGACCGGATGAATCGTGCTCCACATGTTGAGACCCACTCTCCGTACGACAGCTTCCAACGCAATTTTGAACAACAAACAGGAAAGACAATCGCCTTGTCTTAATCTCCTCCTGCATTCGAATTATTCTGACAGTGCGCTTGATACACTTCACTGCATTCATCGTAGCCTGGATAAGTTTTATAAGCTTCACTGGGAAGTCGTTTTCGTTCATGATTTACTATAGCTCCGCTCTATCTGTAAAGTCATATGCGGATTTGAAGTCAATCAATAGATGATGGGTTGGGACCTGATACTCACGTCATTTCTGGAGAATTTATCTCAAAGTAAAGATTTGATCCGTTGTTGATCGGCTGCCCGTGAATCTAGCTTGGTAGTTACCGGCAAATATGTTTGCTATCAGCGATAGTCAACAAAACAGTATTTGGGAAACTAGGAGAATTTAAAATTAACACTTCATATGATCACTTTAACAAAAATAAAAAATAAAATATTGAAGCACTTTTTCAAAATTATCACTAGTAAACGCGAGCAAATTCCTTTAAATTCCACTATAGGAAGCTTCTCTTTTGACAGATAGGCCTATTTCGTCTGCGACTTACAGACTTCTTCAGTGTCGAGTGCTCGACTTGAAGGGAACATCACAGTAGGTCTAGTATTTATGGTAGGTTTGTTGATACCTGGATGTATGAGGTAGAGTGTGTGAGGGGGTATACTGAATGTGTTTATGTGTGTACCTCAAAGGTTGTTTGGTACCTCAAAGGTTGTGTGTTGAGATGAAAGGATATTAATTCCTACTTCGTTTGAAGGTAGTCAAATTGGCGTTGTGTTGTTTTTGTGATGTTGGTAGAAATTTAAACAGCCACGAATATCCGTTTCCTTGATCTTTGTTAAGCAATTTTTTGGAATTTTGTTTGTGGATTGCTATGCTTTCCGCTACATTTAGTTTCCAAGGGTTTGTGATATGCCTTAAAATTTGTATGTTATTTAAGTTTAAAAAATGTTCTTCGTTGAATATATGTTCAGCTACTTTTGATTTAAAATGGTGTATGATCCCTTTTTCGGTGTCTTTGTTTGCTTTAGTGACTTCTGCAATATGTTCTTTGAAACGAATATTGAGATTACGTTTAGTTTGTCCAATGTAAACTTTTCCGCAATGGTCACAAGTTATTTTGTAGACCCCGGATTTGCTAAGACTCTCAATGGGGTCTTTAGCAGAACCTAAGAGAGTTTTAAGCTGATTATTTTTACTAGTAAAAACTATTTCAAAACCAAAGTTCCGTAGGATTGGTCGTAATTGTGTAGTGTGGCTATCGTGTGTCATTGCTATTCTTTTAAGTTGGGGTTGTGTTTCTGTTAGTGTGGTGAGGGATTCTTTGTATTGTTTTTGTGTTTTTTTGTTGATTACGTTTTGTATTAGTCTTCGGGAGTAACCATTTAAGTGTACTGTGTCAAAAATGTATTCGAGTTCTTTAGTTATGCCGTTTGGACTTAGTGGTAATGTCTGTATTCTGTGAATCATGTGATTAAATGATGCTATTTTGTGTTGGTATGAATGATTAGACGTATGTGGTATTGTACGTTGTGTATTTGTTGGTTTCCTGAAAATTTCAAATGAGAGTTTAGATTGTTCTTTTACTACAAGCAAGTCTAAGAATGGTAATTTATTGTCATTTTCAATTTCATAAGTGAATTCAATGTTTTTATGTGAGTTGTTTAAAGTATTAAGGGTGAGGGGTAGGAGATCTTTCTTTAAAATGCAAAACACATCATCAACGTATCTACACCAAACTGTAGGTAGTTGATTCGTATCTTGTAATTGTTTTTCGAAATTTGCTATAAATATTTCGCTAAGAAAAGGGGAAAGGGGGTTACCCATAGGGGCGCCTTTTAATTATTTATAATGTTCGTTTCTGAAAGAAAAATAATTTTCTTCCATGCAAAGTTGTGTAAGTTTTATGTATGAACGTACTTTTTTCTTCCATGCCATGTCGTCATTTTGAAAGAGTAACCAATTCTCTAATAAGTTTAAAGTTTCTTTTACTGGAATACTAGGAAAGAGGGATTTGACATCAAACGATACTAAAATTTCATCTTCATTTATGTCTACGTTATGGACGAGCTCTGTGAAATGTTGAGTTTTTAATTGCTCGACTGAAAAATTGTTTTGGCATGTTTTTAAATTCGTTAACTAACCGTTTTGCTATTTTATGGGTGGGTGATCCTATTGCTGAAATAATTTCACGCATTTCGTTGCCAGGTTTGTGAACTTTTGGAAGACCTTTAATGGTAGGCAATGAAGGATTTGATTCTTTAAGATTGTTAATTTCATTACCAAATGATAATTTGCACTCTTTGAGTGTTTTTTTCCACACGTCTTATCATTCCCGGAAGGGGATCTGATCGCTGTTTTCTGTAGGGGCCATTATTTAATTTTTCTAACATGATGTTTTCGTAGTCTTTTTTATCTATTATTACTGTACAATTTCCTTTGTCTGATCTCAAATAGTAGACTGGTTTTCGTTTTAATTCTTGGAGTATTTTGTGTTCTTGTGTAATTTGTTTGTTTTGTGTTGTGTGTGTATTTTTAAGGATATTTGCTGTTTCTGTTCTGATTTCTTGTATTTGTGAAGTGTGTAAGTTGTTAGCATTTATTGCTGTCTCTATGTCGATTATTGTTCGTGTATTGTCAGTATTTGAATTTATTGCGTAATTGAGTCCTTTGTTAAGTAAATTTAGTTGTTCTTCTGAGAATTGTTTTGGAGAACGGTTTATTACTAAGCCTTCTATATTTTGAACTATATTTAACTTTTTAGATTTTTTAGGTTGTGACTTTTTGAGTTTTTTGAATTTTTTGTCAAGTAATTTTCTTTTTCTTTCCGATTCGCAACGTACCGCGACTGTTACTTTTGTGAGAAATGTTGAGAAACTATCTCTAACTAAAGGTACACACATAAACACATTCAGTATACCCCCTCACACACTCTACCTCATACATCCAGGTATCAACAAACCTACTATAAATACTAGACCTACTGTGATGTTCCCTTCAAGTCGAGCACTCGACACTGAAGAAGTCTGTAAGTCGCAGACGAAATAGGCCTATCTGTGAAAAGAGAAGCTTCCTATAGTGGAATTTAAAGGAATTTGCTCGCGTTTACTAGTGATAATTTTGAAAAAGTGCTTCAATATTTTATTTTTTATTTTTGTTAAAGTGATCATATGAAGTATTAATTTTAAATTCTCCTAGTTTCCCAAACACAATAGTTCTGCTAATACGCTCAAAAAGTTTTTTTTAAATAGTGTTTTAAAAAAAAAGTGAAAACAAAACAGTATTTTAAAATGGATTTTGGAAGCAACATTAGTGATGGTGATCGCTCTGTAATTTCCACAGTCCCACTTGTCGCCCTTCTTATAGATTGGACAAATCAATCTATCCTTCCATTCCTCTAGTGTTCGCTATTCCAAATCTTGACAATCACTCGGTGCATCAATCTCATCAGTTTGCCAGGTCAAGATTTGAAAAATTCCGACGGGAAACCATCTTTACCAGCTGCATAGTTTTTCATTAGCTGTTTCATGGCCTCCTTAACGTAACTAATAGAGGGAGCTGGTACTTCCACTTCGTTTGCTGCAACTGGTATTTCCTCTGTGTTGCTGCTTGTTCAATCGCACCATTCAGATGTTCATCGGAGAGCCACCTTCGTTTTTTGATCACCTCACACTCATCCGTCAAAACTTCGAACTTCGATTCTCACTAAATAGAACAATCCGCCCTTTTTTTATATCCCAGGTGATATGCTTTTTCTTAGGTAACTTCACCGAAATCGAGGATTGTTCTGAAGCGAGTCGAGAGAATAATCCAGCTTCAACGGCAATTCGCCTGATCGTTCCGTCAGATACTTAAAGGATGATTTTGATCTTCTTCGTAGTCTTCCACCTCTGTGTTCAACATAATTCTTTCTGATTGAACGAAATTTAGCACATTACCTTGATATAGTCAATTTGTTCGCACCCTATTTTTCCCAAAATTAGTAGTCATCGATAACTTGCTTTCTCAGTTCCAGTACAAGGCTCTCCGCAGCCATGTTAGGGTTAAATGAAACAAATATTTAAAAAAAATTAAAGTTCCACTTTCTCTACTCGTATTTTTCAATATGTATCTTGCTTTGGTAGAAGAACACGAAACACAGCACCACAGTATTAAAACAAATCCTTTCCGACTGGTTTTTCAGCATTCCGGCCGATAAAAACAAAAGAAAGCGAACAGTTACTTTTGTTTTGATCAATGCAAAATGGCACTTGTCATCAAACCTCTGTCGGTGTGCAGTCATGGAATAGCTGATTACTTATGTACTGGTCTTGGCTCCTGAAGCGTCAACTGCAATTCATTACTTTGTTTAGATTGTAGATCGTTGAAATCTACTGCCACATTTTATTTATGTACAATTTCAGTTGCAAATCTTTCGTGCAATACTACATATGACTCTTCTGAAGGAGGAAGAGTTTTTCATCCGAAAATAAAATAAGACTTCTACTTCTTTTGAAGCTCCATCAATCCGTGCACTCGTTGTTTCTTGTACGGTTTGCATTCTGAGGAGCCCGTTCGTCGAAGTAGAAGACATTTGAAATTGTTTGCTCAATTTACCGCCAGATACCACCGGATTCCGTCAAATTCGCTCCCTTACACAGTTGATTGTAGGGACATGATTGAACATGGACATTCCCAGTTTCCTTGAACCGTTTCAAGCTACGAAAAACAAAACATTTACTTACTCCGAACTGCTCAAGGCTATTGAACATCTGACACGGTCTAAGCTGTTGCAAATATGATTTTTAAACTTTCTCCCGCATGGCTTCCATGGTGGCGGCTGATAAATGGAAACAAATGGAATCACTTATTTGACTTCAGTCTTAAGCTGCCAAAAGTAGACAGTCAAAACGGGTATTATCAATTTTGCTGTTAAAATTACCCAGTTGAAATAAATCAAGAGTGAAGTTTCTGATTCTGTGGCTCTGCCAGCAACACCTCGATTATAAAGCTAATTCTGCACCGAACATATTCGAAAAACTTGCACATCCCTCATATCTGTAAGCTGAGCCATTCTTGTCCTTTATTTTTGGACTCTTTTGAAGTGAGGAAAACTGAAAGAAAGCATATTCCTATTGACATCTATTATGTATTGCTCCGGCTGAGTGTATTTGAGAACGGGCTCTGGCCTGGAAAACGTAAAACAAAAAGAGAAAAAAATATATCTGGGGAGCACACTGGAGATCCCAAAGAATAGAAGCGTACATATATACTCCGATCCTAGTGTCGGCACCAGTGACAGTAGCAGCTTGGAAAATTCGAAACAAGGGGCCTGATAGCCTCAGAAATGACAGGAAAATCCGTTCAGAATCACGTCAGCGCTTGGAAATCAAACACAATTGCGAAGTTCGTTTCGCCTTGGTACTCGTGGGCCAGAAGGGTGACTATTTAGGTGTGGAGTGGTGAAGAACTTGAGAGCGACGGATTTTGGGTTCTGGTGCACTTCAGAGTCAGCTACAACAATGTGGCATAGCGGAAGAAGGCATGTATCAGTATAGAGAATTTCCGCCGTGGTTTTCCATTTCACTACTATTGTTCTCGGTTTCTCGGCTGTGCAAAACGGACGACATCGGATGACAGGTTTTGGGGCTTTGTCATTTACTTTTTTGCATATTTTTCTCAGGGAAGGGAAAAAGTTTTCGATGATCGAACGATTATCCACGTGGTTTGGAATCATTCGATAATTTGTGGTATGATTGAGGTTTCTGTCGGTATTTGTTAAACTATTTCTGGAGCCATGATGTTGGGTGCACTTTTCTTAGATTAGTCCTGCTATTTTCGGAATAGTGTATTATGTTCGTAAATTCAATGCTTTCAAACAAATTCGGCGTAGAGCCTCATCCAACCATGTACTCAAAATTGGAATAAAATGGCATTTTGATGTGCTAAATTATATCAAAAATCGCACATTTAAATT
Organism: Aedes koreicus; assembly: GCA_024533555.2. NCBI lineage: Eukaryota > Metazoa > Arthropoda > Insecta > Diptera > Culicidae > Aedes > Aedes koreicus. The sequence goes on from JAHHFK020000111.1 coordinate 207,571, forward strand.
TTCACATTACTTTTTACTTTTACTTTTTACTTTTACTTACCTTATATGTAATGTTTATGTCTCTTGACATTTTTTTTGCTTGCTAAATTAAGTTTTCAGAGTTCGATAGTGTTTCAGAAAACCTGAAAAATGCATCTCTGTCGTTCCAACTATTGAGTTAATATTCTAACTAAAAAGGCAACCAAATTTAAAAAAAATAATGGACGTTGAGTATACAAGATGAATAATAGATCAAAAAACAAAAATGGTAAAAAACAAAAATATTTTACAAAAATGTGGATGTGTGTAGGAGTTAAGATTGTTTAAAAATCTCCTTTTCTTTAGAAAATTAACTGAGAGCATATAGCATAAGTGGAATCAATTGAAAAATTCAATGTTTATAAGTGTATAAAAATATCTCCATAGAACCTTAAACTGATGGTTTCACATAGATGCTATATATATACTTTCACCGGATAAAATGTCGCAATTTGTAACTTGCGTTTCTAACCAAATATTATGTAATTGCCATCGCATAATTTGAACATTTTATTAATCAATTGTAATTGTGTAAGTAGGTTTATCTATTTCAACCGACAGATCAATGGTACTCAAATTCACGGTATATATAAACAAAACTTTGAGTAATTTCAAATCAAGAGGCTACATCAATATTTATATTATGAAAGGTTTGCACTTTAAACCCGACAACATGACCGTAAAAGGACAGAAGTTTTCTAAATAAAAAAGTTGTCTACGCTCATTCTACTTTTGACGTAAGCGTAGGTCTTTGTTTTCTGTATAGGGAAACACTTTACTAGTACGAAATATTAAAGTTTTACGGAAAGCGGTCACCTGTGTAACCATAATTACTTAACTATTTATCTCTTGACTTTCTAAAATTTCCTATAAATTGTTTGGACATATTTTTATGAATTTGTTGTATCGTTTAAAACTATGAGCATTCTATATTGAACTGTTTCCTGTTCGCTAAAAGTAAAGTTGTGTCCTATGTATGTGAAAATTGATGATTCCAAGCTATTTTTGTAAGTTCTTCCAATACATACTTCACAATCAAACCATTCTCGGTTCAGGGCTGAAGATCGAATTGGAATGATCACTTACATCCTTATTTATTTCAATCTAACACTTTCAAATATTCTGTCTTCCAATGTTGAGACCTGCCGATATAATATGAATTGTATCAATATATACTAAGATGTAAAAATTACGAGAAACGATTTTCATAGTAACATACATTACACGCTACGTTAAAAGTTTTTACAACCTCATATACTGCCCTTGTAGTTTTGCAATCTTCTACAGTACGGTGAACTATCGATAAAATAATTTTAGTTTGAGCATACTTCATTCTCAGAAATTTGTTTTGCTTTTAATTCATTTTAATGTATTAAACATTTCTCTACAGTATTGGCAAAAATATAGTATTCAATCCAACTGTATTTGCCTTTTTGTTACTATTTTGTTTAAATCTACGCATTGAGTATAAGTTCATTCGTTAAAAATACAGACTTTTGAGTATTCTCAAAGCGAATTCATTAACGTTTATTTATCGTGTGGCGACCCGATCCGGTCTTCATATATGCCATCACGCCACAAAGCACAGTGGTCAAAAAGACGATTTTAACGCTCTCAACTCATAGCTCCCCAAATAGTGGAGCTAGAGCAATGGCGTCTTTCGCAAAGTTGATGGATATGACAAGTTTGTACAAGTTTGTGAGCAAAGGTGTAGAAAAAGTCAACACAAATAACTTTGCTGAAGACATATAAATCGTATGTGTCACCCAATTAGAGATAGAGAGCGATTTTTCACCTAAACATTTTTGTTTTAATTTTATGGAAAATATAATGTTCTGCAAAGTTATTTGCAATATCAAAATACAAAACTTTCTAGAACATACTATACCTGCATTGTCTCAGTGGGATAAGTTATAGAACTTTTTTCCGTTTGTCTACGAAAAATATTTTCGACGACTGTACCACACTTAGGAGCAGGTAGGGGCGGATACAGTTAAATGCATCGTACATTAAAAGAGCTTTCAAGTGGTGGTTAGTTAATACATCCACGAACGTCTGCTGGGGAGTTATGCTCAACACAAATAATGATAGTTTTACTATATGTCATGATTCAAACAGTATAAAAAAATTGCGTAGTCATGGTAACCACACCTTCAAACTCATTATTTCCAGATTTTTTTTTTTTTTTGCATTTTGTTATTGTCAATATTTGTATTTATTTCATGTTACTATAATCTAACCGATTATCATTTCAATAAGTTTTAAACATTTATATTTTCAATGCCGTTTTCAATTTTAACCGCTTCTTTTGCTAGCAGCTGCTTATCATCGCCTGACAATGACAATTCTCATGTTTCTCACCACAAATGCTTATAATCAATGGATCTGATGATACTAGAAGCCAGTTCAGAAGATTGCGATTCGTAGCCTGATGGCTTGCGGGTATTGAAATCTCGAAGTCTTTTGAAACAGTAAAGTTTTATCAATATATGCAAATAGGCTACGAATTGCGATCTTCTGAACTGGTTTCTGGTATCATTAGATCCATTATTTGTTTTGAGCATAACTCCTCAGCAGACGGTCGTGAACGAATTCACTAACCACCACTTGAAAGCTCTTTTAATGTACTATTAAATGCATTTAATTTTATCATAAGTGTGGTACAGTCGTCAAAATACGACGAAAAAAACAGAAAAAAGTTCAATAACTCATCCCACTGAAATAATTCAGGTATAGTATGTTCTAGAAAGTTTTGTATTTTGATATTGCAAAAAACTTTGCAGAACATTATATTGTCCTTAAAATTAAAACAAAAATATTTCGGTGAAAAATGGTATAAGGAAATCTCCATTTTTTGCACAGAATGGCTTGTTTGCATCTATAATATCTTCAATTCGAGCAAGTTCCCCAAAACCAGTCCACTCGAAGCATCACCATGCTATAATATTGCTTTATCCGTGTTTCACTGTTTTCTGGACATTCTTCTCCAAAAACTCCTCTCCTGTTTTGAACCAAATCTTGGATCGCTGCTTGTGTCCAAATAATTCAAATTTACTCTGATCTGTCAACAACACCTTTTCCCAAAAGGAAATCGGCTGATTGAAGTGTTTCTTGGCAAATTCCAGACGATTGATTTTGTTGTTTTCATTTTATTTACAGTCTCCGACGTGATGCGAACTTATTCTTCAGGCCTTGTTGCTGCAGCTTAAGTCGTACTGTTCGTGCGAAAATATTCAGAGACAAGCTTTCCTTCACTACTTGACTTGTCAATTTTAGGTTTCTACAAACTTCTCTCAAGATTCTTGCATCCTGCCGCGGCGTTGTCAATAGCTTTCGTCCTCGATGAAGAGAGAGCTCCACCAACAATTGAACCAAACTGCTGGAATTTTTCCAGGTTTTTTGCACTGCTGGGAGGCTTACACTGAACTTTTCTGCCACTTTGCGATGAGACATGACTTTCTGGCAGTCTTTTTTGATCAAATTACGTACTTGCAGAGATATTTTCATGTTTATTGACACCTTTTCCACAGAAAACATAAAACATCAACCATTCGCTAAAGAATGTGGCAGAACGAATGAGAGTTATTGCTTTGTCTTGGATGTCAATAATAAAGTACACATAGCGCTGTCCTGGTGTTGGGTGATACACTTATTGGACTGTTTTTTTTGCCACGTCTAAAAGTGTAAATGAAAAGATTTATTTGGCAATGAAGAAAATACTTTTGACTATTAAAACACAAATGCTGTTGTCTAATAGCATAAAAGAAGAGTTCAATTTAACCCATACATATTGTGGAGCTATTTATTAAAACAACGTAGTTGTGTGCAAATTTATGAAACAGAATTGAGTGTGTATTTTGTTACTTCTAGTACTATATAAGGTCTGTATCCACAAACACCTTCAAATCTCTGTAACTTGTGAAATATTGCAAGTAGGAGTGGAAAATTTCGCTGAGGTTAAGTTGTGTGTTTGATAAAAAAGACTATGATTGGTGTGCTTACATTCCATGTTTAGAAGTGAACGAGGGGACATTATATGCGTCTGTTAAAATTCATCATTTTATTCTGTGTACTCAATAAACAAGCTTACAATGTCTTCTATCACCCTTAGCAGAGCCACACATTTAATGGTTTATCCGTGATCAATCACAAACAGAGTCGATGAAGAGGATTGCCTCTAATGTTACGCGAGAATTAAATACCGCCATATTTCACCTAGAGCCTGTTTAATGGTTCCTTTTTCTATTCTTACTATATTACTTGCGCCACCGAACAATACATAACCGAAACAAGAGATAACACGCTATGCCCAGTAAAAAAAATAACGCCCAACAGAGCATCGATACAACCGCTCACAGCCAATGCTCGAATCAGACTCAATATGCTACAATGTTTGCAATTTTAGAAACATAGAGCGATGAAACATGTGTGAAACTGTAAAATAGTCGCAAGCAATAATTTATGTAACATGTGTAACATAAGTCCTGGGAATACTTTCAGGCGTTTATTTGACAGCATTAACAAACACACAGATGTCAACCAATGTACTTGTCACGTTCATCTGTGTTCCGACTGAACTGTCAAACTCAAATTGCACAGTAGTTTCCATTAAAAATGTCGTACAAGCTGGATTTACGAGCACAAGTCGCCAACCTTTTTGGACGGCTTAGTACAAGTGAAATTTTGAGCGTGTTCAAAGACGAGCCAATATCAAAATCAACAATATACCGTGTTTTGAAAGATTGTCGTGATGGTAAAGAACCGGAAAATAAAAAGAAAAGTGGTCGCCTAACACAATTGAGTGCCAGAACAACGAAAAAACTGCTGTCAAGCGCTGAAAACAAGGTTGGCCAACCAACACGCAAAATAGCACGAAAATTTCAGATTTCAAACATGACAGTCCATCGGATTTTGAGAAAATATAACGTAATCTATCGGAAACGTCAGCGTGCAACAAAACATACACAGCAACAACTCGAAAAAATACCAAAATGCTGCCGTGCACTTGGTCGCGAGCATTTTGCAAATGGAAAGTGCATAATTTTGGATGATGAATCTTACTTCACGTTTTCGCACCATGAATTGAGTGACAACGATGGTTTCTATACTGCTAACATTAAAACAACACCAGACGATGTTAAATATGCCAGCAAATCGAAATATGAGCCAAAGGTGTTAGTGTGGGCAGCCATGTCATCGAAGGGTATCTCGGCGCCTTTGATACGCCCAAACAAGGCCAAAGCTGTCAATTCTGACGTGTATATCAGCCAATGCTTGCCGAAATTGAAGCAATTCATCAACAAATATCACGCTGACGACGAAATCATGTTTTGACCGGATCTTGCAAGCTGTCATTACGCGAAAAAAACATTAGATTGAAACCGAAAAAGGACAATCCACCTAACATGACTCAGGCTCGTTCAATTGAAATTTTTTGGAGTGTTCTCAAACGTATGGTGTACGACAATGGCTGGGAAGCTAACAATGAGCAACAATTGGTTAATCGAATCAAGCGGAAGATGAAAGAATTTATTAATTATTAATTATTATAAATTTATTAATAGAATAAAATACCCTGAAGAGCATTTTAAAATCCGATTGTTTGATTTCAAGTACCATGCTTTTGAATTTTTCCCATGACTTATGTTACATATATTAGTCATTGTGTATAGTAAAAACAAATTTGGATATAAATGCATACTTCCCTTATATGATGTTAAACAGCTAAATGAACTAATAAAAATAACTTCTAATTCATGGGGACGCATGGTTGGCAAGTTCCTTCAAGTAATGAAAACACGTAGTAGGATAGCCAGCAAAACCTATAAACATAGCATGTTTTTTTAAAACTTATCTCAAAAACTAGAATACATACATCGCCAATTTTTTGATATTTTATGTAAAAATGTCCAATCTTTAAAGAAAAATAAAAATAAAAACGAGGATGCTCTTTGGTCCCGAGACCATGAAAACCTTAAAAAACTAAAAGAATCCATGTTTTCATAATCAATGTTGCAGTAAAGAAGGTGTTTTTCTATTATTTTTTCCTTGAAAGTATGCTTAATTACCTTTCATTTGCAATTTTATTTGACAAAATCGGCCCAGTGATTCAAAAGTTATAATTTTTTTGAAAAAAAAAACAGTTTTGAAAAAAGTCAGTTCTTTGGACCACCCTAATGTAGAAAGCCACCCTCATAAAGAAATAAAAAATACAGGTCAAATATTTTTCGATAAAGAACAAAACTACTAATAATTATGAAATTCTGAGCGATCGTGTATCTTTTTTCTATGGAATTTCGGTGTTTCGCCTCCACCTAGCACTCTTATCCGCTATCATATACGATCCTGTGTTTGCTGGGCTCAATTTTTAGGCTATCCTTAATCGGATTGAGCTGATTTACTTCTACCGATATGGTTATGTTTAACTTTTATCTGAAATAAATCATCAGCATTAGTTTGGAGAGTCCTGTATTCGAATCAACAACTCTCAAATGGATTCCAAAAACAAATCACAAGTCATCTCATCCATGATGCCATAATGAAGTGTCTATCCAATTCGAGTAAGAATTCCCACGGTACAATACTATTACGCACTGCTAGCATTCCAGCATCCATGCGACGTGATTGAACCGGCAAATCCATCGGTATTGTTGTTGTTGCTGTTGTTGACGACTTGTGCAATCATTTTCCTTCCCTACGACAATGGTGATGACGGAGGGTTCGATGGGAATACGGGGGAATTGTTGAGTATCTGGCTGTGACAACAACATTGTCGTTCAAGTGGTGCGAATCTGCGAAGGATAAGGCGATTTGCTGTCGGAGATGTGGTTTTGTTGTTGTTGTTGTTGTAGGGTACAGATCGATGAACACGAAAGTAAAGAAGCAACGGAATTATTGTCTACCTTTTTCCTACAGGCAGACGGATCCTTCTCCTTGGATGGTTGGAGCAGTCCAGATGCATGGTTCGAAGCGGTACTAGTTGTTACTCTGATGTGCCCAAGACAGCAGGGAGGTCATGGCAAGTGGGGTTGAAAATCTACGGAAATGACTTTGCGGATTCTTTCGCTCTGTTTAACAATCATTCAAGTATGCAGTGATTTCTTTAATGGAGGAGAGCGGAATATTGAGGTAGATTAATTTAACCGTTTCTGCGTTCTTATCCTAGGGAACAGACCTATTTTTGACGTTGACTACGCCTTATACCTTTAGTAGGGTGCTAAATGGAAATTTGAAAAATGGCGTCCATCGCGATAAATAGACACCTCTTAAATGCAAACAACTCAATCAGTCGGAAATGTTTGCGACTGTCAAATCAATTTCCAGAAAGAACTATGACCAAATATAATGTATTAAACAATGGCCAATGTCTCTAATACATTCATTGGAATTGAAAAATGATCAAGTTATATGCAAAAATTGATATCAGAAGGAATATATAATCGGGTGTACAATTCGTACATTAATTTTGGAGATTCAATAGCCATCCAAATCAGATAGGCCGGCAGAAAGGCAGCTAAATAAAATACAGCCAGTGTAAAGGATAACAGATAGCATTTACCCACAGATCTTTTACTTGTTATTAGCCAATAAGGATTTTTTTGGGCGTAGAACCACTGCGTCCACTGAATTGAAGCATGACCACCATTTGTCAACTGAACAGCCTAAGACGCGTCTCCCATTCAGGCAAAATTGAGTTTATAAAACCCACCACCTTTCCAGGATTTGCAGTCCAAATTTCTTCAGGTTGCATATAGCCACTGCACTTAAATTTAAGTCTGCTCTTGTACAAAGCATCACAACTGCAGAGCAGATGTTCTGAGGTTTTACGTTCCATTTTACAGAAACGACAGATATCATTCACAATCTGGCCAATTTTTTTCAAATGATATCTACTCGGGCAATGTCTAAGGAAAGTGGTGTAGATGTTACAATGTGAATATTTCAACTACAAACTTCTCCGCTTCTTCAGGTCAACAGAAAAAGTTCATCCAAAGATATTACCTAGCCGAATGTATCAATTGTTCACAGTCAAAAGGCCTTTTCATCACAGCATTATTCAATCCAACCGAGATTGTGTATTGTACACAATTTATTCTCTTATAAATTGAACATAAACTTTGAGCCATTTTTTTTTTTTGATACTTGTAAATTTATGTTTGAAGGTCTTTTGCGAACGTTTGAATGTTATGTCATGATTTTTTATTTAATAAATGTAGGATAACTATAGAGCAAATATTCAAATAGATCACCAAAATAACTAGCTAGATGATTAGCCTTTGGCAATATAATGCTGATGTAAGACTGAAACACGGTTTTGATATTTTAAATGGTAAAAACGGCAACTATCGCCTAGTTAATGGACTGGAATAACTATGATTGTTATAAAGTTTATGAAAAAACAACGTGTGCAATGGTTGTCTCTACAATATTGAATCCATTTTTATTACATATCTAGTTAATTATATAAGTAACATTCTAAAGATTTGAGCCTTGTTTAACAGATGTAAGAAAACAGACTCACTGAGAGAAACTGATAAACCGAGAAGATTAATAGGGGAAAAAAAGTTACTCAGGGATGGTCAAATCAAAAGGTTTTTGGAAGAGAAACTTTATATGAAGTGAAACTTTTTGTTTCCTTTTAAATCCTCTATGCATTACATCCTCTTCTAACTGGCTTTGATGCTCCTTTCAACGAATTTTTTCTGCTTTTAATTTTATATTTTAGAATTACATCCAAAATAAAAAAAACTAATGAGATTTTTATGGCAACACCAATGCATGTATCTGTATAATGTGCGGCAAACACAGGAAAGTGGGGGAAATTTTCATCCCAAAAGATTTCCTCAACCAGGTCGTGCATTTAACCCTCCATCTCTCGTCTTGTAAAACGTACTCTTACCTACTGAGCTATCTGAAGGTCCAACATACATAGATAGTGGAGTAATATTACATTACAACCATACACAGAGGAAAAAACTGTAGTTTTAAGTTGTTAGGATATATCGCTAAGAGCTTGGAAAATAGCAAAAAAAAAGTCTGCGACTTACAGACTTCTTCAGTATCGAGAGAACATCGCAGTAGGTTATAATAGTATTTATAGTATAATAGATGTGGCAAAGGGTAAATGCACCCTTCTTTTTGGGGAAATGCTCCTTAAACTTTGGAAAAATGCTCCTTAGATGCGTTTGCCCGGCATAATGCAATCGGAGATATTAACCTTCTGGTTAGCGCTTGCCGAGTGTTTTGACGGGTCTTCAGTTTCTTCAAGATTGTATAGTTTTGACGGGTTTTAAGTTTCTGAATTCCTCGAAATCCTCGTTTCCCTCGTCAAACCTAAAAGATTTTCCATAATACACTCTGTTTCATGACAATAGAACCACTCAAAACACGTTAACATTTTTTTTTAGAGTGTACTTGTTTTCTTTATTCATTATTTTGTAATTACCGTGTAGGAGAGCTGACTTACAGCACTAAACATAAACACTGTTTATGAATAGCAAAAGACAAATTCAGAAAATTTGCTGTTTCACAACTATAGAACCAATACCTGAATAAAGCCTCAACTGCAAGTCAGTTTTTTTTTCACCAATTAACGTGTTATGATGTGTTTTGTATAAACTCTAAAGTGCCGCGTGGAACGTATTAGTCAGAGCAGGAAAAAGAGAAGATTTTGACTTATCGTGATTGTCATATCAGTATTCGCGAAATCGCTCGTCGTTTGAACAGATCTCATCACGTTGTTTTGATCTTTTTGAAAAATCTTGATGAATATGGAAAAAATAAGAAAGGTGAATCCAAGAAAAAAATGTCAAAAAGATGTCAACGCAGAACAATCAACGCTGCAAGCAACTCACTCAAAAGTTGAACCGGATACCTGACCTTATGCTTGACGTTTCACGTTCAACAGTCTACCGAACTTTAAAAGACTCTCCAAACATTCGGTGACAAAACCTGAAGCATGCACCACGACTTTTGCCCCGTCATAGAGCAAATCGATTTGAATTCACCCGTGCCAACATGCGTAGGGATTGGAGTTGAGTGTGTAATCATGTTGATTCATGATTGACATGTTTTTAAAGTAGCTTAATGTTTTAGGTTATCTTTTCTGATGAGAAGAAATTGAATCTCGATGGACCAGATGGAATCTTTTCGTACTGGAGAGATTTACGGAAAGAGCCACGTTACTCTTCATCTCGCAACTTTAGAGGGGCCAGTTTGATGGTTTGGGGGGCATTTTTTCAAAATGCAGTGGTGCAGATTGCTTTTCCGTCAACAAGAATGAACAGTCAGGAGTACATCGAGATGCTGCAAAACCATTTGCTACCATTCTTGCAGCAAAACCATCGTGGTGATTGGGTATTCCAACAAGTTAACACTTCAGTTCATAAAAAAAAACCGAGCGACCATGGCGTGATTTTTTTTTAATTAGTTCGTTAATTTAATTGGCTCAGGCGTGTGTAACACTTTACGGAGCCGATATTCAATATCCATGGCGTGGTTATCTGAACATAAAATCCACGTTATGGAGTGGCCAGCTTGTTTTCTAGATTAGAATCCAATCGAAAACTTGAAGGGACTTATGGTATGTACAGTTTTATGTAGACAACAAGCAGTACGAGAATGTTCAAGAGCTCAAAGAAGCAATCTCATCAGCGTGGAACGAGATACAAGTATCTACATGTCACCGCCTGGTTGAAAGTATGCCGAATAGGTTGTTTGAACTGATTGAGAACAAAGGGGGTCCTACACATTACTAACATGCTGCAATCAAAGCAAAATCGATGTAAACTTTTTGAAGAAAATTAATTTTACGTCTGGTTCTATAGTTATGAAACAAAGCTTTTTTGTTTATATTTTTGAGTAACTTACCAGAACCATATCCAACCCTTTGCACTTCATTTCTAATATGTATTCTCTTTTATTACTCAAAAACCTCAATAAAATGACTGGTTCTATAGTTATATAGTATATAACCATTGAAGTAGTGATTGTGGTCAGTTAAGTTGCTATTCGAAAAAAAAGGAAACACATTCTTTTGTTTATAAATTTTTATTGCATGGGTAGAAATTGATGAAATTTTGAGTCAAACTTGTTTAGAGTACATTTAAACTAATCATGTTATTTGTTGTTGCACAAAGCACGTAATTAATTATAATGTTTGAAAATTGGAATTATCATTCTTACCAATATGCAACTCTAGGGGTGGACAGCAATTTCTTCTAGAACCAAAGATGTGGAGAGAAAGCATTGATAGGTCCATAAGAGCACGGTAGATTGTGAAATTGAATAGAAGTAGTTGAAATTGAGCGTAGGGCATGTTTGGAAGGCGGTATGTTTACATGTGCATGTTAGTTTAGAATGTTTACATGTGAAACATTTCGTCACAATCTGTCAAGAGGTTATTGAGATGGAAGTGGAAGCCGGAAGAGTCGTTGAAAATCTAGGCCAGTCCCACAGGTGGATCGCGAAACAGTTTGGAATCGACAATTTGACCATGTTCCGTGTGGTAAAATCGTTCATGAAGACCCAGATGACTCAGCAGTGAGCTGGCAGCGGAAGAAAAGCGAAGACAACCGACCCCATGAGCGCAAGGAGGTGAGGGATTACTTCAAGCGCAATCAGAACCAATCGATTCAGGACGTGGTCAAGAAGTTCAATTCTTCCGTCTGGTTTGTCCAGCAGGTAAGGAAGGTGGCTAACCGAATCGATAACTAGAATACGGTGGCCAAATCTCACGCCAGAAAGCTGTACCCCAAGTGGTTAGTGCAGCCGTAATGGATCGTAATGGACGACGAGACGTACATTAAGGCGGACGCCAAACAAATCAAAGTCGCACCTGGATGTTCCAGAGATCGGAAGAAGAAGGTCGACAAATTTGCCAAGAAATACTTGGTGTGGCAGGCGATCTGTGGGTGCGGCAATTTCAGCAACGAATGCCTCCGGAAGCACCTGCTGCTCTTCTTCCGGTCTCACGAAGGTGACACTCTGTTCGCATCGTGCCATTACGAGAAACCAGTGATGGAGTGGTACGAAGCCAACGATGTTGTTTTTGTGCCGAAGGAGGCAAATCCGACAAACTCGCCAAAACTTCGCCCAATACAAAATTCTGGGCGATTATGAAGGGTAAGCTCCAGAAAACAGCGAAAATCTTCAAAAACGACAAAAATTTGAAGAAAGAGTGGATGAAAGTGTGTAAGAAAGATGGCGCAAGTGTTGCACAGGATTTGATGGGTAGCGTTAAGTCCAAGGGGTGGGCATTTAGTATAGGCGAGAAGGTTGAATAAACCAACTTTTCAAAAACATAGCTTATATGTGGTGATTTATACCCTTAAAATGAATTTTTGGCGATATTTGTTGTCTGTCGCATTACAATCTTTATGTACCAAACACAGGTAAACCTCGATAATACGTTCATAAACGTTCTCACTTTAAATCGAAATTGCATAAAAACTACTTATTGTATCTGAAATCAAATACAACCAAAAGAAAGAACCGAGTGTTGCTCTTTATGTTTTGAAATAAAGATTTCAGATACAACCAGTTGTTTTTATGCAATTGCGATTTGAAGTGAGAAAGTTGATGTACGTACTATGGAGGTATATCTGTATGTCAGAAGCTCTGCAATCATCGAAGAAATCCTGGTGGCAGCATAATGATCAACTTAGTCTCATGCAATTCAGAACATATTCATCAGTTTTAAGTGATACAATCAACCGCGGTGTTCTATTTTCTCAATGTTTTAGTCGCCATGACCTCTCTGGTTAAACTGAATAGATTGTCTGCTCCACTTTTTACTTATTATCGCACCCTAAATTTACAAAAAATAGTCACTAGTTCCATGTGCAGTATTTGAATGGAAAAAGAAACTTTCATTTTACAGGAAAAGCATAGGCCCAATTTTTTGAACATATTTTTTTTATGTCTTCCTAACTGTGCCCTATTTGATCCACAAGATTGTTAAATTTTGCTTTTGGTAAGAAATTCAATGGGAATGCATCAGATTGCTGTTGTTTACTACTTATAGAGCCTATATTGTCTAAATCTAGAGAATAAAATCGATCTAAATTTTTACGAAACTTTGTCCACGCTTAGAGTGCATGAATATTTGAACAAAAACAATATTACAAAAATCAGGATTGCCAGTTTTCCTGGCAAACGCCAATTGAAGTTTTCCTATTTTCCGAATATCACTTACTTCAAAAAATCGTAAGAACGATTCATCGTAGAACAATTTTTTGCCAAACTGTTATGAAATTTTCTCAAAAATTTGGGAAAAATATAATCTTAGAAAAATTTTCCGTCACTCGTTTTCATACCAAAATAATATAAAAATCTGAAAAGTGTCGTCTTCCAATTTGCTTATAGGTACCTAACGTATGCTTTCCAGGTAAGTATGTGGTTTGTTAATTTTGTTCAAGGTAGCTGCTGGGTACAGAGTTTATTAAAGTATGTGTACAGAACAAATTCTTATGTAAGGGCGTTTGCGAGCAAACGAATCATTAGTTCACCTCGAATATCAGCAAGTGGTTTATCCGTGCGTGAAACGAGTTCAAAGAATAGGCTTCAACATACTTCAAAAGTGTAGTCTAAATCGCCATCGATCATGGAATTACTCAGAGTAAGTTTTCAAAAAATTTCATGATTCGGAAAATGGTTTTTCCGACTTTTCCAAGCAATTTTCCTTCACTGTAGGAAATTTTGTAAGATTATATTTTTTCAGAATTTAAAAAAAAATGCATTACAGTTTGGAAAAAACTTTGTTTTACGATGATTCATTTTTGAGTTATGAGTTTTTGAAGTTAGTGATGTTCGGGAAAACCGGAAAACTTCTATTGGTTAAAATGGAAAACTAGTAACACTGAATTTTTCAATATTGTTTTTGGTTCATATATTCATGAAACCTACGCGTGGGCAAAGTTTCGTAACAATCTAAGACTCTCCGGCCCAATCTGTAGATAATAAAAAAAAACTACCCTGTTGCCACAAATAAATGGGCTCTAGGGGCGCTAATTTGTTAACACGTACACTTTTACATTTGATCTAACAGGTATCCATTCCTCGAAAACCCCACTAAAGTAGAAAGCTTTTGCTTGTTGCTGAAACATGAACGGACACTGTGCCGAAACACAGAAAATCGATTCAAATCCCTTTGATTTAATTACAGTTCGCTGATTTATCTCATTATACCCATGGCAACGATAAAATAAGCAGTGACAGTTACCGTAATCTAGGGGCAACTGATTTCCAAAGCCTTATGGTTTTAGGTAACTTGATGGTAGATAACTGATATTACTTTTAGAAATATAAATTCAATCTAATTTGACAGGTGTTCGATAGCTTACCACTTTATCATTGTAAAGAAAAATATGTACAGACGCTTATATCATTTCCACTTTCAAAAAGGGTCATAGACATAAACTGAATTCTGAGGATAATTAAATAATCAATTGATACGAGTGTAGCTATTTGAAATATTGTGGAAAAGGATTCATTTAACTCTAATATACTATCCCTTACAAATCATGCATGGATAAAACTATCAATTCATGAGCTCTTATAAAAGATGATAATCAAAGAATTGGGATGAAATCACACTGAATTTATTAAACTGACATCTACTAGAAGAATGAAATTTAAATCAATTGAGCCTCATGCTAAATTTCTAGAAACATACAATGTTGCCAAGAGATCAAGTTTCCCCCGGTTGACGGTTGTTTGTGCACGACCAAATAAACGAAAAAAAGGACATCGCCTAAACCGATATTTTCACGCTCGAGCAAATTTCAATAAGTTTTATTTCCCTCCGCCACTCGAAATTAATATAATCAGTGTTGTAATCCAGCACGCGACGAGATGCTTCAAACAGACGTCTATTCCAGCAGCACGCTTCGTATTCATGCTCCCACCGCTTTCCCCCACATAAAACTCAACCGACTTTGTTTCCCACTTTTCGGTTTTGTCGGGTGGCAGCAAGCACCGAGGCGAAAATCACGCCTTCCTGGAAGACGATAAATCCTTTCGCCTTTTGTTCGACTTTTCCCATTTCCTCAGCATCTTCTTGAGCCACCAACTACATACATATTCCTACGACGCATTCATTGGTTGGCTGGCACACGTATGTCTTGCCTTAATGTCTGCAAGGAGCTTTGTTGAAGGTACCGTACGCTGAGGGCCAATCGATCACAGTTGTGAAATTGATCACGGATCAATGTCTTAGGACCGAGGATTACGTTTTAAGTAAAACGAGGGTATTTTTCCGTTATTTATAGTAAGATATTCCATTTGAAAGTTTCAATGATTGACGGACACGGCATTACATAAAGCCATATGTAAGGTGGCATTCAGTTTCACTATTCAAAATATTTTTTGAGACAAAAAATGGCCAATACTATGTTGATTTCTTCCATTAAAGAGACAAAATTCTTTATTATTTTTTCAAGAGTTCAATTGGTCTCAGAGCTACGGTACGTACCTACATCTTGATAATTTTGGGTAACAGGTAAGCCTCGAAAAGAAACGGGAGTTTGTCGGGTTTGGTGTAATAAAAGGGATCAAATTTAGTCTTCTACCGTCGGCTTAGGAGTTTGAGTAAATAGAACCACACACTGGAAAGCAAAGAAATCGCACCGTTATATAGAATATCAATATCTGTGTGTGTTGAAGCAATAGGAAGACAAATATTGCTTCTTTACCTTTTTGACACGAAATCCTTTATGCAAGAAAAGTTAATCTTTCCATAACTCAATTTGGAGTTTTATTTTCGGATGCATACGACAAAAATATACAAGTTTACGAGTTTGGATGCCTACTAGTAATACTCAGATTGCTCGTAGCAAGAAATCAAATCGTACAGTATATGACAGAGGTTTTTTTTTCACATCGCCATCCAGTAGCGTATTTTGATTGATATAAAACATAGCTAGTATTTTGACCAAGAATGTCTTATACTCAAATACTACACCATTTACACGTGAACCTTGTATTGAAAAGTGGATGTTTACCTTGATCGGAGGTAATCCTAGGAGTAGGTATTACCCAGAGGATGTAAGATCAACTCATCGAAACGATGTACACTCAATTTCATATAAATTGGTTAACTCATCTCTGAGATAGAAATTCTTGGAAAAAAAAAGTATGTCCCGGCTTTTGTAAGTTAACAAAAAAATATTTACATGCAAATCCTGTAAATTATCACAGGAAGTTCAACGCACAAACTATTCACCAAAAAGAACTGACACGCCTTTGGCAACTGCGGCGACATATCGATTGGCCGGATGGACCTCCAGTACCCCTTTTGTTTTTTTTTTAACATTAACAGTAAACTAATGAATTGTAATTTTGTGCTCATACTTACCAACAGCCAACCCGTAGCCAGGACGTTTTGTTCAGTACACATAATCCAGCATTAGAATGTGTTAAACCATCTACACTTTGCTTATCCAATTGTTCGCACGAAAGTTGCGTTAAATTTCAATGAATAGTGAAAGGTCAACAATCTAGGGAGGCAAAAACTGCTTCGATTGGTTGGTCTGAAATTCACGAAGAAGGCTTTGTGGACGAAGATGTTGACAGATTTTATCTCAAAGTGGATACACTCATTTATCTGAATTAATCCTAAACAAACTTGGTGCAATGGAGAGTTGCGATGTAGGAAGTCAACTTAGAAAGGTATGACGAGCTTGAGCAGCCATAGTTGTGTTTTTTTTTTTTTACCAAGTTCATTTATTTATTCAGGTTCAATCAAATCAACTTTTCAGAACCTAGTTTTTGTTTTTTATACGTTAAATAAATTAAAGAAATATTAAAAAAAAAATCTAAAACTAAGATAGAGGAATTTATCAGATTGCTCGCGATCGTCTCGAGGTTGTTTGGATTTACAATTTAATGGATAGGAAAATTGAGGTGTGAATTTAAGACACAGTTTACAAAACAATAGTTTTCTGATGTTTCGAACTTCAAATTATAACACAGGTTAATGAATTGATCGTTTTTAAATAAAAACAAAAAAGACCACTCACACACTCACACAGTCCTCAAAAATTCCATCTAAATAGTACATTTATCAAACTACAGTCTAAGATAAATGTTAGTCAAAAATACATATTTATGTTTCATGTATTCCCGATCGCCCACAGCTAAAATGTCTCGAATCGGTACATTGGGTTGCCTACCTCGAGCCCTAAGGGAATAATGAGGTTCTGATCTGACTCCACGATGATCAGCACACAACCAAATTACGTGATCTGCGTCCTGGTAACCTTGTCCATATTCAAAGATATTGCTATCTCCAAGCCTAACACGGCACAAATGAGCGTTTAAAGAATAATGATTGGACATGAGGCGAGACATCACACGAATGAAGTCTCGACCCACATTCAACCCCCTGAACCAAGATTTCTCCGACACCTTTGGAGTGATAGAATGGAGCCATCTCCCCAAATCTCCTTTACTCCATTTCTACTGCCAGCTAACGAGTGATCCCAGACGAAAAATTGAGAAAAAATCGTTGAAGGCGATATGTCGGTCATAAATATTACCTTCCATAGCGCCTACCGTTACAAGCGAGTCCGCTTTCTCTTCGCCCGGAATCAAAGGTCCCAAAACGTGGCCAAAATTTGCAGAAAATATCACCGGAGCAAAACATAACTGAATACGTTCCAGTTTAATGATGTGTGACAGAGCCGCCGACTGTAAACAAAAACTACCGTATTCTATAACTGACAAAATCGTTGTCCGGTACAATGTTAGAAGATCTTGCGGATGCGCTTCCCACCAGGTTCTGGTAATTGTTCGAAGAAAGTTTATCCTTTGCTGGCACTTTCGCTTCAGATACTCAATGTGGAATCTCCAGGTGCACTTAGAATTCAACCAGACCTCAAGATATTTAATTGACATAGAATCCCGACCAGAAGGGTATTACATAAAAATAACAAAACTATAACAAACCTTGTTACGACCAGCCATGTCCAAACACAACACTGCACGCCAAGCTACAAATTACCACGCTAGCGCGTGTATTAAATTCCCCACTTTGAATCCGTGCTTCCAGACTTACACGCAACGCGGTGGGTACGACACCAATGTTAGTGCTCGTGTTTTGGATTCGGACATCGTGTATGGTGTTTCGGCAAACATCACAGCCGAGTGTTTCCGATTGTGTCCGATTGCGAAATACACGCGTGGGTTATTTATTTTATTTCTACCCGTACCGTGCTTGTTAAACTCAATCAACTTATGCGCCCGTCTCCCAACAGCCAAGAAAATAAACCTATAGACGAATTTCACGCCAACTCGTCTTCGTGATTGGCAGCACCCTCTCAGAATCTAATGAAACTTTGTGGGTGTGTAGACTATGTCTTTTCAAGCAACTTTGCATATTTTGTTTTTTCAAAATTTATCTAGACTGCCACTTGAAAAGGAGCTTAAGTTTTTTGATTGATTTTTTAAATCAACTCAAAAAGGAAAAAAAGCGATGTAGACTTCTAGAAAATCGTTTTAACTTTTATAAAAAAATTGTAAAAATTGTAAAATCGATTCTTACACTCTTAAAAAAAATATTTCAAAATTTTAAGTAAATTTGCAAAAAATGTCTATCTTAGAATTGGACGAAATTTTTTCTTAACAAGGACAATATAATTGTCTTAAAGTTCGTTATACATTGCAAGATTATTTTTTTTCTAACTACAACTTTTTCATGTCCTATTTTTACCGTGTATCACGCAAACTCGTCTAGTTATGGTATTCAACGCCCCTATAGAATCCAATAAAATTTAGCAGTCATAAAGAATTGAATGTATTGAACATCTTTGCAAAAAACAAAAACCATGCGGACTAACATTTGAAAAGGGTCAAAAACATTATATACCCCTTTACATCAGTAAACCAGAACCAAACACGTACGTTTAAGTAAAAGTCATTCATAACTGCTTGCTCGGATAGTCCTATTTTTAGGGTCGATTCAAATAGGGCTTCGTATATCTTTGGGATGGGAGGGGAGGATGGTGGTAGAAGGAAGGTCAAGATTTGTTACAGTACGTGTAAAAGGTATGGGAAAAATTGTGATAGATGGGGCTGATAAATCTAAAAAATAGCGAAAAATAGTGGACGTCATATTTTAATCGTCTTTAAATGGATATGCATCAAGTCTTATCAAATTCGAAAATTCTAATTTGATAAGACTTGATGCAATCAATTTAGGGACGATTCAAATATGACGTTACATGAATTTTCAAAATAATTTTAATGTCAATGAATGGTTTTTGCTTGGTAAGGGTTTTATTTTATTTATTTTTTATATGTAAATTTTAAACATAGCTTCATATATTTAATTTATAAATCTTTCACAATCAAAGTAAATTTCTTTGGATTATCCTTTGAATCAGAAAATCTTTTAGCTGAAATATGTACAGAGCAATGAACCTGTGTACCAGGTATTGTCTTTACGTGGCTATATAACTCCTCATGTTCTTCTGACATTTTTGCATACCGTTCAGCTGATATGAAGCAGAAATAATACTTTTATTTGACTGTTCAACTGCCCAGTTATATAGTTCCCGAGCAGTTTTGATTGTGTTTCCATAATCTTGAGCAAGGCTTGCTCTCTTTGCCATTCGCTTGAGAGTAACAACAAAAGCATCAAATAGACCCATGAGACGTTGCAACGAAGTGCCATTCTGCTTCAATCCATACCTGGACTTGAAATTGCACAAGCTGGCAAAGTTCTTTTTGTTCTTATAATGGGCCGCTGCTCCATCTGACATGAAAATAATTTTTGAGAAATATATTGAATTTTGTTTAATGAAATCTAGCAATTTTGATACAAACAACTGAAATGCTATCGAGTTATGGGTCAATACTTCAGGTATTATGATAAAGCTTTTGTTTTACAATTTATTGTCCTTTTTGTAATGTACTTCAAAGTTTTGGTAATAAACAGGATCAAGCACCTGATTTAATTGTATTATCACTAAATTTTTAAAAAATTAATAATAAAAAAATAAGCCCTTTCCAAATGGTAGTCTTGATTTTTCAAACATTCAAAGACCCTTAAAAATCCAAATTGTCATTACAATTAAATTTAATTGGTTTCAGTGAGGTTTTAGGACCAAATTATAAGACGAGTTGGCGCGATAAACGGTAAAAATAGGACATGAAAAAGTTGTTGTTAGAAAAACTTTTTTTTTCCTTAAAAGTGCCCATCGCGCGATGAATGGCAAACTTTTGGACAAATATATTGCCTTTATTAAAAAAAGAATTTGTCCAACTTAAAGATAGCCATTTTTTGCAGATCAATTTTAAGTTTTAAAATATTTTATTTTAGCGTGTAAGAAACGATTTTACAATTTTTTAAAAACATTTCATCAAAGTTTAAACGATTTTCTAGAAGTCACCCGCACAACACTTTTTTGTATATTCTTGTCCTTCTTAAGTTATATTCGTCCCGCGCTGTAAGCCCTTCTACCGTTGTGACGGCTTCATCTTTTGCTGTACTGAGCTTTGTCCAATCGATGTAACGGGTTAGATCATACGCGACGTTGATGGATTCCGACGGATTGGACCCGGTGACAACCGAAATTTTTATGGGCAAGTGATCGCTACCGTAGGGATTCTGTATCACATTCCATGTGCAATCATACGATAATGGATTCGAACAAAGTGTGAAATCTAATCTACTGTCAACTGAAGATGGACCAGCCAAACGTGTTATTTCTCCATTATTTAGAACTGCTATATTGAAGTTGTCACAGAGGTCAGACCGGTTGTCATCGTACAGTTTTCCCAGCCTTTACCGTGAGAGTTAAAGTCTCCCATGATCAACCGTGGAGCAGAAAGGATCAAACAAAAATCTGAAAGTTGTATTTGGTTAATTGAGGCTCTATGAGGAATATACACGGAAGCAATGCGGAGACTGTTATGTATAATAACAGCCTGACATGCAACAATTTCAATACCTGGAGTTTGAGGAAAATTAAGATGCCAGAAACTAACTGCACCGGAAACTTTCGACAATCACAATCAGTCAGCGGTCGACGAGGTTCGAGTTGAGCCAGTTCAATACTCTGTCGGTGGCTTGGTGTTAGTCTTCTCCAATGGTACTAATATTCGCCTCGTTCAACTCGTTTTCTGTTATCTACTCCGAACTCATTCACAGGAGCAAATCAAAGCAAGCAATTCTGAATTTTGTTTTAAGAATCATTTATTTGTACAGAAGCAATTCCGAATGAACCGAATCATTTTCTAAGGAGGAGATCATTTAGCGATTAGTGAGCGATTCATTAATTAACTATTAATTCTATTCGATTAGTTAGCAAGTTGTACGTTTACTATTCTTACTTTGCTCAATTCATCCTCGATCCACTAGTATGGACCAGTATCGACTAAGAAATGGATGCGAAGCGTGTAAGGCAATGCGAGTGTTACTATGAGAGTAATGCGATGCGAATTATTCAAAGCAATTGATGCGATATCATCTTTGCGATGTAAAACCGTGTAAGAACTACTTTTCACGACAAATAGAGAATTTTAGGAGACGTTTATGATCAGTTGATATTTCTTTTCGTGAAGTCAAGAATCCAACAGCGTGGTTTCATCATCGTGCAAGTATTATCCAACATATATATATAATAATATTTAATATAAGACAAATAATGAGTCTTATTATAAGTTTTCGGAGTTAAAACAATTTGCTACGATCCGGAGTAACCGTCAGGGTAAGCTGAAGTGAGCTGAGTTACCAGCAAAAATATCCGATGGCTTTTGGATGATCAGAGAGAAGTCCTAAGAATGGTTCATCTAAGAGATAAGTCGCAAAATTCTGCGTTATTCTTTTTTAAATGAATTGTTAAAGCAGGGTTTGAGAGCATTTACAAATTTGATCAATAAATTTACCATTAGGATCACCGATAAGCCTTGCGGAACAACCTTAATTCATGAAAATTGTCAAAAAACGGTGGCACCAATACTAGATCTCATTTTCATTAAAATAATGAATATCCCAAGTAACAATTTTAGTTTTATTCCAGCCGTATAGCACTCCTCTCGGCTTTATTGAAAAAACTACGTTCAAAACTGTTTTGTCTACCAACACCTCCTCTATGCTTCGTTAAAGCTGAAATTTATACAAAGTGGCCCACTCTATAAACGGTTGTGGAAACAAGTTTATACAACCTTTATAAGCCCCCACAGATTTTGAAAATGTTCTAGAGAAGACGTTATGACCACTTGAGATCCTTCATAAAATCTATTGGCTGCCATGAAAACCAGCATACGGCCAAATGGCCACAGCTGTCAAAATTCACTGTGATATTTTTTTCAGTGGATCATGGTCCAAATCATATGCGCATTTAATTGTACGGTGAATATTGGCACAATAAGAGCCAAAACCTTATGCGCCTCGGAAATTATGCGAATTTACATCAATAAAAACAAAATTAAAACAAATACATTCGATAAATTAATCATGAATTTCCTGTCAATTGATGGAATTTAATTAAGTTATCAAAAAGAATGCCGAAATTGGTCTCCGTTCTACACATTTGCATTACATTTAAAATTTAATGCATTTATTTTTCGGCATTTCATTTATTTTTTAAACATCAATATGGCGATTGAAAAAAAATCACAGGTTTTCCAAACTGTTGATTTTTAATGCATTGACTGAGGCCGAAATGGTTTTATAATGGTTTTTCAACTGAACATAATAAAATAATAAGAATGAGTCCTAAAACGGCATTTCAAAACCGCATTTTACGAGTTCATAAAGTCTTAAAAGGTTTTAAGATCGTTATTAACAAGCTGTTTAGGTTCTCATAAACTTTACCAAAATATGAAAGGTGCCAATTAAAACCGAATTGATTTCTCTAGGCTTTCCTAAAACTTTAATAAAACCTAATAAAGCTGGATGGTTTTGGCAATGTTACTTGGGATACGCACCCTAAAATCTACTGCTACTGGAGGTTTGATTGATTGGATCAATCAAATCTGGTTCCTTTTAATATGAATCCCATTATTTTCTCCCTTTAGAATAATTGAAACTCTTTAAAAAGAACCTATTTATACCATATTTGAAAAGTTGTTATAGTGATCCCTTCTTGTTTTTTTAATGGAATAATAAATACGTCCTTTGAATTCATTTGCACCTAAAATCCTAGATTTAACCACAATGGCCACTGATACGAGGTTTCGAGCTTCGATTCGAAATTGAAAACAATTTTTGGTTCGATTATTTTCCGCGAGACGTCGCTTTATATCAAAGAAATATGCGCGGGGAGGTTTAAGTGAAAATGGTTCTAATGTTACTTTGCACCATGTTTTACAATACTTATTAGGACCTTTTGCGACAGCACATAAAGCGTCTTCCATTCGCGACAAAAAATACAATCACGAATCAGTTGAACAAACAAGGAATCACGGAAAATAACATAAAATGAGAACATAAAATACACAAATAAATATTGCGCTCGGTATACACAACGGTTGCAAGCAAGCAGTGATGCCAATAACTGTAAGAGTGGTGTTTTCGATCTAATTTCCGTCTTACTATGCACAATCCGAATAAACGATGTCAAACTAGGTCCTTCAAGCCCACCAAAATTTGAATTCATTTAGTTTCAAACTAAACAGCCAGCTTAAAATTAGTATGAGGATTACTATGGGAAACCAAACATTTGTGTTTGCGTCGAATATTACTATTCAGTATGAAAATTCTTAAAAAAAAAGTATGAATATTACTATTCAAATAAATGTAAACATCTTTGAATTTTCTTAAGTCTTCTAACTATGTTCAATCAAATGCTTTAACATTAGTATTTCTAGTACGTTGAATAGAGCATTAAAACCATGGCTGCTATGGCACACTGCACAATATAGTGTTGCCGACTGATCAACTATTTGATCATACCAAAAGATTAGAAATCTTTTAAATAGAGTTTGACTTTTTCATTCCACGTTCGGGTGAATAACGAACTTTGGCAAATTTGTGCAGGGGACGTTTTTGTATAAGAATAATTATAGAATATATTGACAGGAGGTTTAAGGAAAAGACTAGCAGACAGTGATGACCCGTAACGCTGGTAGATCACCTTTTCGTGGTGCGTTACGGGGTATCAGATCTACCACCGAACCTTAGTCCTAATTAATTCAAACTAGGGAACATATTTGTTTTTGTAGGCAGAGGAACGTATATCAGTCCTTATTACATTGTATGCCTTGTGAAAATCGACAATACTCGGATTAACCCACCGAGGATGTGCTTGGAATAAGGAAAACATGGTTAGTCTTCATTTATGCGAATTATAATTTTCTATTTGATGTTCTATAGTTTGAAGTGGTTAGGATTAGGATTCTGATGCATGGTTAGTTTCAAAGTCATTGTTTGTTTTGTTTGCAATGAATCCGGTTTTGTCTGATAAAAGGGCGCGCCTTTGAAGAGTGCTGTCACTCACAAAGGGTTGCTTAAATAGCGGAAAATTAAAAAAAAACTCGATTCATAGTCAACAAAAAAACCAAGACAACTGTAAAAACACCGAATACTTCATCATTTCTCAATAGTGATGAAGTAACTCGACATGCACTAAACAAAGGATACGGGATATACTACAATATATCAAATTATTGGTCGCAGTGGTTTATGTCCCGAACAGAGGAAAAAAAAGCAGACCGTGAACGAAAAGTTTACCTTCTGCATAGTAATTTTAAAGAATGACGTTTCAGTCTCTTATCAAAAAGCTCAAATTTCAAGAGGCTTTTCCGAATGTGCATTGGAATTGGTGATGGACAGGGGAGCGAAAATTTATAAATTTGTATCAATCTAATACGTTGTTTTTTCGCTTAAGTTATGTACTCATATCCGCTATCGATCATGTGCTTACTGTTACAATATAATACGATTTATGACTGAAAAAAAACGGGCCTATAAACAACATTCGCAAGATCATGAACAGCTGTAATTTATTAAACCGTATTTATAATGCAACGTAAGTTACTGCTTTGAAATTTTAAAATTCATCAATGTAAGTTGAATTTTAACAAACCATTTAGCAGTTTAATGATTTAATTTGGTTCAAGAATGCGTCCGTAGTTTGATTACATTTCTCAATTTATTCGGAACGAAAATTTGTGGATTGATTTAAAGATCTAAGTCAGGTTTCATAAAATAATAATTGTGCCGAAGGTTTTAATGGATTGGTAAAACAACCTTTGGAAACAAACTAAATATTTTCCAGAAAAAATAACCAAAGGTAAGAGCTCTGAAAGTTAACTTATAGATAACCACTGATTTTTTAATCATTTGTTCAAAACATTCGCAATGACATCTTACTCTAGGGCCCATCAAGTTAAATAGCTTACTCGGGCAGCCAAAGATTTTTTTTATCAATATATCGGGAATCAAACCCTTGACCTACCGATTCAAAAACCAACAACACTACGGGGTAACAGATAGTAATACAATTTATTAATTAAAAGAGTTTTTCTCAAAGTTGTTTTAAAATAACGCCGGCACAGATCACAAATGCTAAAGCATTCCAATGACACTTTAAAAAACTTTGGAAGTAAATTTACTGAGTTTACGTTTACGGTTGTTTTGAATTATCAGGAAGACTCCGCCCTGCGGTGATCTGGATGGTTAGTTTATAGGTCACAAGTGTAAATGTATGTCAAAAGTGTAAATGTATTTATACAAGTGGAAATACATCGCTTCTATAAGTATCGCAGAATTCTAAGACTGTATCGCGACTTGATCATTTTCACAGTTTTTCCATGTCTCCTGAAGTTCCAGCTGGTGCACATATGGTACATATCGCTTCAAATGCTTCGCTTCGATCACATCGCATCGATAGCATCGTTTCGCATATTTATTTTGCATCGTTGCCAATGTGAATCACCTGTGAATACATCGACATCTCCTCCATGCGAGTGAGGAATCGCAGAAGACAAAAGGAAAACAAAAAATACACCAAATGATTCTCTGAACACCGATGCTCACGCATGATGAAAGGAAAGCATATTACGGCCGCGTTCAATCGTTGCTGAGCAGCTCGACAAGCGATAGCATTACAATTGGGAGAATCAGCAACGTTGGTCTCCTCAACTTAGCTAAAGTTAATGGCAAAAGCCGCAGATAGGTCTAAGTAGATGACGTCTGTATGAACCATTTTCGTTAAGCTTTCAGCAAGATGTGCGGTAAGGCACTGCAAATCTGTGGTGGTTGATCTTCCAGAGATGAATCCATGCTGATTGTCACTTAAGTACTGATTGTAGTGAGACAGGGGCGGACCGGTAACCGCAATTTTAAACAGCATGTAAATCGCATACAAAGAAGATATTCCTCGCTAGTTGATGGCATTCTTCTGGTCACTTTTCTCATAGACATAATGGCAGTTTTTCAAACGGACGGAAACACTCCGTTTGAAAGAGACAGTCCAAATCTTATAAGTGCTCGTCTGGGCCGGAGTTCGTCAATGATATTAACAGTAAATCGGCCTAAGAGATCATTATATTG
The DNA here is from genome assembly GCA_024533555.2 of Aedes koreicus. Taxonomy (NCBI): domain Eukaryota; kingdom Metazoa; phylum Arthropoda; class Insecta; order Diptera; family Culicidae; genus Aedes; species Aedes koreicus. The sequence continues at coordinate 234,089 of JAHHFK020000111.1, forward strand.
TCGATATTGCCGACCAAGAATGGAACATTGAAAGCAGTCTGGTTAACGTGGTCGTCGGAAATAACTGCATCGCTTAAAATGTTCGCAAACCTGTGGTCAAAAAGTTGACAGACATCTTGAGGCTCAGAGGGAACTTCGTCGTTGAGAGTCAAGGTAGCAAGTAGCCTAGACATCTTACGCTCGTCATTGACGTGGCCAGTGCAGAGTTGATACAGAAGATGGAAATTAAATATTTTGTGTGTTTCAGGCAGTATGATTAAGGGACGCTTTAAAATAACCTTTGCATGATTTCCACTTTCGGTACCGCCTGGAATTCGATACCCAAAGAATTTTGCACCAAAGTCAGCACATAACTTCATACATTAAAAACAGTAATTTGTTATTATTTTCCCTGAACAAGTTGATTCGTATTTTATTTACAAGGCATTTTTTGTCATTCGCTAGAACATTACGTCGTTAAGCTCTGAAACAAATTTTTATTTCTATAATTGGTTTAATACTTAGCCTGGTACTTAAACTGATTAGAAACGTCTTAAAACCATAAAAACTATTAGGGACGAATGACCTTCGGGTTAAAATCCCTCTTAAATAAACAAACAAACAACAAAAACAAAATAAGAAGAATGATTAGTAATTTCCATTTAATTCCAACTACCTTTATTGCTTATCTTGACAGATACGCGTATTTCGTCTACAATGTGCAGACTTCTTCAGTGTCGTGTACTAATACTCGACTATTAGTATTAGTACACGACACTGAAGAAGTCTGCACATTGTAGACGAAATACGCGTATCTGTCAAGATAAGCAATAAAGGTAGTTGGAATTAAATGGAAATTACTAATCATTCTTCTTATTTTCTAGTTACAGGTATTCCACTAAACAGCTCACACTCTCCATAATTCAACAAAAACAACCAAAAAAACTATCTGTTAACACAATAAAAAACTGAGCAAAATGGCTTCTAACACGAAATATTGGAGCGGTACGTTTCGTCCCAGAGGTGAGTTTTTAAACGTTTTTTAATAGATTGAGAATTTTTATTTGATAGTTCAATATTTCTGGGTCGCGGAATCATTATATACCCAGAATTGGTTCGTTAGCGGATATATTTGCAGATCCGTTGTGTTACATATTAGAACTTGCTAATAATGACGAGACAACAGAGCCTGACTGGTTGTAGTTTAAAGTGGTTGTGATGTATGAGCAATAAATGATGTTTTTTTTTACAAAGGAATCCGATCTTGCAAAAGGTTATTTCAATTCTAGCACCAGTTGAACTTATAATTTAAAATGCAAGAATCGGTGCTATGACAAAACCAAATACTCCATGATTGTTTGCAACTAAACGAGATATGTGACATTTTTATTGGAATTTAAAAATGAAAATGTCCAGCTCTACTCACCGAAATTGATCCACAGCATTAGTAGTGCCATGGCAACCGTTTTGTAATTTATCCTTGTCTTCTGCATCCTGATTGATGATTCCTTGGATTCGATTCTTAAATACCTCACGTCACACAGTCAGCAAAGTATTGAAAATTTCTGAATCATCCAAAATTATTCACCAGAAAATTTTATCACTTCTAAGATCGATTGCACACCACACGCACCACCGAGGCATGGAAACGATATTTTTCACTGGCACCGATATGCTCAAATATGCTGCACTGCACCACTACGCACAAATCTGAGTTTTATCCCTTCTGCTTATTTTTTTCTGTCGCTCGTTCCGCCAAAAACGCTCGTATGTGATCGAAATCCAATCAATAATTTATGTGTTGTTGTACGGTATGAATTTTCCTTTTTCACAGCTGCCAGCGGTGAACCAATTTGTCACTGGTTGGTTGGCCCAAGAGCGGGTAAATTTGCAAAATATATACACCAACTGGGCAGCTAATTTCTCTCTCTGTTGAATTCTTCTCACTCATTCACACTGGCCATTAACCAGGAATCATTTTTTTTTTCAACGACATTATTACATACAATAACGGTGACATTTTCATTGCACATAATGGTCTGTCTTTTCATTATTCCCGTTCCCGCTAGTAGACAACACAGAATCACATGATTATCAAAAACAGTAACTTTCTCCTGTACCAGCCGGCTCACACGTCGGGGAAAATATCTAGTCTTCCATAGAATACCTGTCGAGTACGTTTGGATCCCACAAGTGAACCATTACTGTGTCAAAGATGTAGCTAAAAGTACACAGTTTCATTCACAAGTAAGGAACGAAGGAAAATCTCTTCCTCGAATACACCCACGATGACGGTCTCAGCCGAAATTTCACGAAACTGGTACAAACACGCTTTCTTCTTCTTACCTCTAAAATGAAAAGTCGAAGAAACACACCGGGAAGCAATCTGCAGTTCACAGACGGGTAAAATTTTGGCGCATTTCGGCGTATTTTTCACTTTTCCTTTTCGATCGTGCTTTTTCCTCAGACAATTTTCTTCTTATTGGCAAACGTCTCGCCGCTTTTGCATCCAACCGGCAGCATCCTAGTTTCTCTCCTTGCACAGAGTTGCACTCAGAACCTTTCTAGGAAAAGCGTTCTCCAGAAGCCACCAACGGTGAGAAAGGGACAGCCAACACTACCATACTCCAATCAACTTTCTCACTCGCACGCACTTCACTGAAAGCCCAATTCATCTGCAGGTTTCTTAATATTCCTCCACTGCTGCTGCAGCAGCTTATCAAATTGAAACACTGGGGACTTCAAAAGTGGGTGGCGGTAACGTGAAACCGGCCCTCTCACAGGATTCAACCCGATGGCATTTCCATTACCGAACACCTCAACGAACACTCACCAACTGAACGAACGGATCAAAGTGCAGTCGCGCCTTTGCCAAGGGGTGGTGAAATTGGCTCCTTTCAAGGTGGATTTATTTTGGGGGAGATATCCTTTTCGGCTCGCTCTTTCTGCCTCTCCGAAAGCTTCATGAGGTGCAGCACAATAGAGTGGATAATGCGTGAGCTTGATCTGTCACTGTTGAGCGGGAAGCTGTAGCTTTGCATTCGGTACTTTTTTTTATAGACGTTGGTAAGATGCGTGTTGTGTAATCCAGACTTACAGACTTAAAAATTATTCACGGGCTCGGTTAAACATTTAGCTGAATTCAATCGGCATTTTCTTATTTAACTGATAACTCGGCAAAAAATCAAACCGATTCTCGACAACACTAGGAGCCGAGCACAAACGTTTACCAAACTTCAACCGACCTCAGTAGCCTATCATGCCGAAATATCGGTTAAGCAGTGTTGTAAGCCCTAGGACAGGACCTGCCAGCTGTTAGTTCAAAAACAAGACCATTTACCTGTCAAAAAAGACCATTTTTTATTGGTCGCTTTGACAACCGGCTCTACCGCCTCCGTCGAGTTATGTTACAAGCAGGCAGTTTGTTGCTGGTTTGGCGGTGTTGCTAGTAGTCACTGCTTTTTCACTTTTTTCGTTTGTGACAACTATAACAAATGCGGAAATAAAAGTTCACTTTTGCATTGGTTTATTTTAAATCTGTTCGAAATGAAGTGCAAAGCGATAAATTGTGGTCGCAGTGACGTGTCACATCCGGGTCTCCATTTTCATCGGTTCCCGAGAGATCGTTCGCCGCGAGTGGGTGAAGGCCTGCATTGGGAACGCAAGCGAGGAAGACATTCTCTTGCTCAAGCTTTCTCCCCACAGCAGAATTTGCAGCATAAGCATCAATGAAATTCAACGAAACCTTATCAATTTACGTTTAGTTTGATGCAGCTTCATTTCCCGAACGACAAAAGACATTTTTTAATTACTTTATTTTCAATGGGATTACTGTGTAAACATATCTGGCATCATAAATTAATAAGCGGTCATTTCTCTCTGAGCTGGCAGGTCCTGTCCTAGTGTAAGCCGAGGCTCGGCTTTTCATCTGTCAACCGTCATGTGCCATATTGTTTTCATTCGCAAGTGGAGTAAGTCGTATGTTGTTTATCGAACGGTGAAAAAACGGTGAATAAACGGTGAATAAACGGTGAAAATGGAGCAACTTCTCGATAAAATGCAGCAGGAGGATGTAATGCCTGGGACAGACATACAACGTACAGCGTTTTACTCCTTTAGTCTACTACGTCTTTTTTGGTACTGGATTAAAGTATTTGACAGTTCGTACAACACAGGCATAAGACTGCACGCTATTTTTAGTAAGTAGTAGATTATTAAATGAATCTGTTCCATTTTAGCTAGAAAAGTCAAGCATAATATATTTCTTCGGTCGAGAAGTAGTTGGGGGCTATGTGGAAGAGCTGCAGTGGCATTTTAATAACCACATCCGGAATCAACATTTTTATCTGGATAGAGTTTTTTACGACTGCACGGTTCCAAAATGCCGATCAAGGTATAGCCATTTCAAATCACTGAAAAGGCACATTGTTCAGCGACACCCCCATCCACTTCTGCCGGTATTTGACAGTGCAGACCTTCATACGGATAAGCCGGTACCCAAAAAGTTAAAATTCGATGCTGATGAATTTGTTTACTCTGTTGAAATGCAAGCTCCAGTTGTGGAACGGATGAAAGAAGAAAGTGTCTCTCTTGACGACATTAAAAGATGCGTTTCATTGGGACTACTCTTAACTAAATTTCCGTGATCCGTTTCCGTGGGTATTATCCAAATACAATACGGTCAAGAAACGTCAGAATTGTCAGTTATTATAGTATTTCACAAAAGAATTTCAACTTCGGTAGACGGTGCCATCTATATTAACGTATAAGGCTCGCACCACCTCCCCTCGATAAACCCCTCCCCTGCTCCTGTCACCGTGAAATGCATTTGGTATTGCCTACATACATTACATACATTTATTGGCATTACTTCAGTTACATTGATAAAACCTCTTCAACAAATCTACGCCAATTCACCCGGTTCATGGCTGCTTCTCTCCATCCTCGGTAGCGCCCCACGCTCTCCAAGTCTTGGTTTACCTGATCCGCCCATCTAGCTCGCTGTGCTCCACGCCTTCTTGTACCAGCCAGAACACCATCTTTGCATGGTATTGCCTACAGGCATGAAATATTCAATATTTCGATGAAAATCTAACTCAAAATTTCGAATATTTACACACAATATAACCAAAATCTCGGTTAACCTCATTTCTGTTTGTTTCGATATTGTATCAGTTTTCTCATGCCGAGATTCCCAGCTAACTATATAAGTTTTCAGTTTGACCCTAACCGATATTATCGGTTAACATAAAAAAAACCAAGATCTAAACCGAGAGGTCGGCTGTTTCAGAAAGCCGAGACTCGGCATATAATACTAAGTGTGGGATCCACTACCACTTCACTACCGCACATATTGACCATTATTATTAGAACAACCGCACCTGTCGTTTTCATTTGCGCTCCTATTTTGAGTTTGCTCTTATGTTAACTGAATCACCCATCTCACAGCAGGCATTTTAGGGGCTGTTTTCCACACCGGTGACATCCAAATTAGTACTTACCAAAGTTTTTAAACATCTAGTTCCGCTTGTAAATCGAAAATAAGCAGTTTTTCGCCCCGATTATCGGATTCAAGCGACGATGGTCTTGACCTTATGAACCAGATGTTGACGCAGGCACAGTCCACGCAAGCCGAAACAGGAGACGCGGATGACCAAAGAAGGAGTTTTGTAAGATACTATTTTAGATTATGAATTTACATATTTTTTCATTAAATTCAATTCAATTATTTAAATAAAACTAATTATCGAAATACACGCAGTACACATCAACAATCATAATTTTTGAATTTTTTTTTTAACAGTTCAATTAAGGAGTTAAATTTTAGTTTCTGTTAATATTTATGGAAACATTATTCTTTAGACTATTCCAGAAATTATAAGCACACCTAATGTTAACGGTCAATTTGAATTGAATCAAATTTTCCAAATTATTTGGCTGCGTTCTTTTGTTCACACATTTCGGTGTGGCATAGCATCAAAAAAAAAACTTAGCTTCTGGTTGACTTTCAAAATGCGTGGTCTTACTCCGGAGCAGAGAAAAAGTATCGTGCACAAATGGTACACTGTGAGTGGAATATGTTTAAGAAAATTGGCCAAGGACGTGGGTTCGAGCGTCGGAGCGGTACGAACTGCAGTTTTAAAATATGGAGAACGATATACTTTTGAAGATGCACAGACGAGTGGTCGGAAATCCAGTCCTGTGAGTCCTGCTATTGAAAAGAAGATAAGGGATGTCTGTAAGCAGAAACCATCGGCTTCCGTTCGAGATGTGGCGAACAAGATGTGTACCTCGACGTCTAACGTGATGCGTGGAAAAGAGTGACATGGACTCAAGACATACCGGAAGCAGAAGAAACATAAAAAGAACTCAACACAGGCCACGTCTGTGAAACCGAGAGCCCAGAAACTATATAATACAATTTTGTGTAGAAATTTTGGGTGTATAATCATGGACGATGAAACGTATGTGAAATTGAATTATAAAACCCTTCCCGGACCACAATACTTCACGCAAGGCCAGGAATATTCCCGAAACGAGAATGCCATTTTCACTGAAAAATATGGCAAGAAGGTGATGGTTTAGCCCGTACAAACATTTAGCCCGGAAACAAAGTAATGATCCAGTCATATTTTGGCTTGATTTGGCATCACGTCATTACGCCAAGCACAATAGGGTGGTACAACAATGTCTGTTTCATGCTGAGAGACATGAATCCGCCAAATTTCCCGGAGGCACGGCCAATAGAGACTTTTTGGGCTTTGCCAAACAAAGCTACGGAAGTTTGTAAAACCAGTGGATGACAATCGACAAAGGATTGGACAAAAGTGGTTAAAATGTTGGGAAGTGCAACTGTGCGGAAGCTTATCATTAAAGATTGTGATTGAGGATGGGTAAAATGTTATAGTAGTTTTTAGATCCTTGATTATCGAGATTGATAAAATGTTATGTAAATCACCAGTGCTGATATAATTTGCCAAATAAAATTATTGAAATCTTAACAACACATTTTTAATATTTTGAAAGTGTGCTTATAATTTCTGAAACAGTTATTATCTGTTCAATTCAGTCAAATCAGTTTTGTTTATTATTCATGATCTTTATTTCGTTACTAAACATTATTTCATTTTGGTTAACAATAATAATATTCATTTACATCAAACATGTCTATATTTGTGTGAACTAATTGAATAAAATAATTGAATTACATGTATAATTAATTTCTAGTAATAATATCATTGATTAAGAAATATTGTATTAGTAATATTATATAGTGTTGGGTAATTTTGAGCCAGCTGAAGTGGTTATCCCAAAAATGCTAATAATTTTATTTTAGCTTTAGTCAGATTATAAATTTATTAATATAGTGAATAAATATTGCTGAAGCTGGCCGGCATGACGAAGAGAGAGTGATAAACCGGAAAACTGTCCGCGGTGGTGCACTAAAATATGAGGGAAAACTGGTTTCGGACCGAGAGCAAAAAAAGGGTTCTTATGTGGTGGTATGATTTTCGTGTTGGCTGCCAAAACCAAGATGGGTTTCAAGGTAAGTGTTGCAGAGGTGCGTTTTTATGTTAAGTATACATGTTTTTGTGTTTGTTATTCATTTCATTTCAGGATTCCAGTAAGCAAATGGTAGGTATCCGCAACATAGTGAGAATTGTAAATTTAGTGAAATTCTTAAATTTATTTATTTATTATTGAAGAAAATAACTTTCACTGTATTTTTTTGCAATCAACCAGAATTAGATACGCTACCATTGAAAATAAATATTTAAATACTAAAGTAGTTTTGCACTTTCACTTTTTACCCTTCTTACGTCAAAAGAAGTTTATTAAGATCGCTTGAAAACTCGACTTTTTATCCGAGGGCCGAGTGTTATATACCATTCAACTCATCTCGATGAACTGAGCACATGTCTGTGTGTATGTATGTGTGTGTATGTGTGTGTGCATGTGTGTGTGTGCGTTACAAATAATGTTACATCGGTTTCTCAGCCATTTATGAACCGATTTCAGTTCTGTTGACGGCAAATGAAAGCTACAACATTCCTATAGAATGCTATTGATTTTTGTTTTTATTCGAACAGTTCGTTACGAAGATATGAACGAAACAGTACTTTACGGCCTATTATAATAGTAATCAAACAGTTTTGTCTCCGATTACATACTGAGCTACTTGTTTACCGATTTTAGTTTTGTTAGCGCCAAATCAAAGTTATAAAATTTTCAAAAAACTGGTCAAAATTTCATTATGTTTGGATAATCCTTCATGGAGATATGACCAAAACAATACCTGAGAGCACATAATTGTGAGATGACAATATTCTCGTTGCAGTTCGAAACCGAACAAGACCACTCACCCCAATCGATGCCGCTTGCATTCTATTGTTCCGCATCTGGTGCGCTGTATAGCACATACAGCGGACTAGCCACTCTATGCAACTCTATAGAATTAGAGCAGGATCAATTGGCTCGAGTGGTCCGGTTTTAAACTGCAACGAGTGCATTCGAAAATTACACAAAGTCTCCATTTACTATAACTACACAGTTTTCTACGAACATTTACTTATTAAAAACTTTTTCGAAAAAAAAAATTAAAATTCAATTAAGAGATTGACTCTTAAACTAAGAAACACTTTGACTGTTGTTTTTTGTATTCTCCCAATGCGCGGAGTAACAGCAGGAGATAATTTCTCACCCATGTTAGGCATTGGGAGAGAGAAACAAACAAATCGCTAGTACCAGATCAAGCGATAGGTAGTATATGAGCACGATCGGTCGCCCATTCTTTTACCAGTCAAGGGGGTATCCTCTCCCCTTGCCCACCCTGCATCTGGGGTAGTTTTGTATAAGAATGTGTGCTCAATCGCATACTACCCGAAAAAAAAATCTCATGGATTTACAATTAAATGTATTGTAGAAAATATACTTGACCTCGCTGCCAGCCGTTGTCATCCAGTGAGAGGTATGCCTCATCGTCCATCACGCATATTGCACTTCACCGGAGAAATGTCTTTGCCCATTGTCTTCAGACACCGTATAGGAGATGTAGCCTGCTGCTCCAAGACGGCTGGCTTGGACCTGCGTTTCTCACTGGAGGTTCTTTTTGATTGTTTTTCAGGGTCTTGTTGAATCCAAAGTACCCGAGTAACACAACTTTATGATTTTGTGTTGAGTAATCTTCTTTATAACCAAATCTGGTCATATAAAAGTATTTTCAACCGTTATAAAACTTGTGTGTTTCTTGGGTAGAAATTACTTCTGGCAATAATGCGCCTCCGAATTTCTTTACTGCAGTTGATATCCGATGTCACCAATTACCGAGGTTCGTAAATTCCATCACATAAAAATGATATTACCTCTATCGATTATCACAGTTCGTCTTACAGAGCTCTATCACGCTCGGTTTCTCCTGCCACCAATTACCCACCCAACAAACCATTTGCGTTGTTTGAAAGTCAAATAAGCATTTTTAAATTGAAGAAGCATATTTTTACCTGAATGCTGAACCTAGATGTACTGCTTTTAGGCGCACATGGGGGTGCGACAAATCAAAATCCAGATTCGAAAAATCCCTGGTTTGCGAATCAATCTTTGAAAAATTGTATTGAACCTTATGAAACTAAATCCATCAACTTGCATCGCGCTCCATCTTTTTAGAGCTATTATTTGAAAACTTCATCAATCTTCAAATCTTCAAATCTTCAAAATCTTCATCAATCTTCAAAACTTCAAATCTAACAAAAGCAAAACAAAAATTTACCTGCATCTGCGCTAAAGTCGCACCCCTCGAGGCACACAAAAATCATCGTTTCCCTTTTTTGTTTTTTATTCAATTAAAATACCTTTGCGATGATTTAAAACATTTATTTAAATAAAGACTGTACTCGGAAAAAATGAGGCACACAAAAATGATCACCAAAAATTCATTTTAAATCGGATACTTCTCAAATTTTCAGGGATTAAATAACTATATATTAACTATGTTTTGGCATAATTTATTTATTAAATTTTTTCCCCCAAGCTGAATGCTCGTACATTTCTCTTAACACTGTTCATGAGATCTTGGGCGAGGCTTTGTCCATCTTCCTTAAACAATTTCTCCCAGTTTTTCTTCAAAGCTTCATCGGTTTTGAATGTTTTTCCGCTTTTCTTCAACTTCTTCTTCATATCGCCCAAAACTTTTCGATCGGACGAAGTTCTGGTGTATTTGGCGGGTTCGCCTTCTTCGGGACACATTAACGCCTTCGCTTCGTACCAATCCATTACAGGCTTGGCGTAATGGCACGAAGCGAGATCCAGCCAGAACAGCGTGGGACCACGGTGAGAGCGGAGGAAGGGCAGCAAGCGCTTCTGCAAGCATTCCTCTCCATAAATCTGCCCGTTTATGGTGCCTGTTGTAATGAACGGCTTGCTGTACCGTCCGCACTCGCAGATCGCCTGCCACAACAGGTAATTCTTCGCGAATTTGTCCATCTTTCTCTTCCGGAACTTTTCCGGAACCTCCATGCGGGACGTACCGATAAACAAATTCAAGGCCGGGGATTTGTTTGGTGTCCGCCTTGATATATGTCTCGTCGTCCATGACGAGACAGCCTGGCTTGACCAGCCACTCGCAGTACAGCTTCCAAGCACGCAATTTGGCCACCGTGTTTTGCTTGTCAGTCCGGTTTGGCGCTTTCCTGACCTTAAAAACACTTAGCCCAGCCCGCTTCAGGATCTGCTGGACGAACCACTTCAACGAATTGACCTTTTTGGACACGTCTCGGGTGGAAAGGTTTGGGTTATTCTTAAAGTACTGCCTTATCTTCCGCGCCATCTCTGGGTATTCCGTTTTCGGTTTTTGGCAGCTTCCAGCGCACCGCTCGATGGTCTTCGTCTCCTGGAACATCTTCAAAACGCGGAACACGGTGGAATGGTGGATTCCAAGCCTTTTGCCGATCCAGCTGTGTGACTGACCAGGATTATCGATCACCGCGCCCAAGATTTGCTCTTGCTCTCCTCTTGTTTCGAATGCATCTTGAAAATTACTTGACTGATCACGATAAAATTTTGCACACATAAACATAACACTCTAAACTAGTATTACCCAAAATTGCATTAATTTTTACCCACGCAAAAGTTACACCCAAAACCAAGTGTCGCATTTTTTCCGAATCCAATCTTTAGTGTAATTTTGTTGAAAAATAAGTTGACTTGTGGCCAAAGCCTGATTTGATCTCCTAAACACTGTGACTAATACTATAGAGAACTCTCGTTGGACGGTAGTAAGTTAAAAGGTTTGTTATTTTTTCTATATTCTTCTACTATATTTCCCAGCAAACACAGGATCTAATATTATAGCGGATATTTGTACAAGGTGGAGGCGATATACGTACAGTTTCCATGGAGTCAAATGGACACAAGGACGTATATCGCCTCCACTTTGTGCATATACTCGTTATCATATACGATTTTGTGTTTGCTGGGTTGGAACATTTATGTTTAATTTGAAAGATATTCATTCACCTCTAGTAAACTATTTGATATGATTTTATTTTAATTAAAAAATTCTAAAGATTCTGATAATTAACGGCTAGAATATGACCATGGATAGATTCAAAGTGTGAACTAAACATTCAAAAGAAGCCAAAATTAAATGTATTCTTTTCAGTTTGAATTGAGGAATTGAGCTTGAATTCAGGAAAAAGCTATTAAAATGGATTTTGCGAACTGCAAGACAACAAATTCCTTTACTGCGTGTGTTCAATCGTTCACCCTGTTAATAACAGCATATACACGCTAATATTACGTCTATGCTCATCCAATAAGCTTTTTAATCGCTTGTTTTATAAGTACACCTGTAAGACAACACTTTTTCAGGTGTTTTATTATACCTCATCCAACTAGTAGGGTGGAGGACTACTTTGGCAGCAAACCGATATACGTCAATCATCGCCAGCCATATTCGAGACAAACAAAAATATTTTTTTTTATTTTGAAAATGTACAGTGCCACATGTACACTAATCATGGAATAAATATATGATCTCGTGCATTAAATACAGCTTATGGAAAAAAGTAGCATACATATGGCGAAGGGAACGTTCATTAAGTACATAACGCTCATATGGAGGAAACTGAGTCAATTGATACAAAAATTAGTTAATGTCCATACAAAATACGTGTCGATGGGGTGAGTGGGGTGGGGGGAGGGGGTAAACGTAGTGTTGTAAATACGTTTCCTGATAGACTAGAATTGGTCTACTGCCGCCGATGTAGTTCTCCACCCTGTTCAAAATGAACTTTGTGCCTATTCATTGTATAAACGCTTCTTTGGTATTATATTTTAAAACAACTTTTTTAATCAAACGCGTTTGGTTTGAAATACAACATCAATTCCTCTTCATATAATGTTTTATGAGCTTCAAAAAATATATTGAAGTTTTCTGGTATCGATTGGATTTTCGTTCGAAACAGCATGTAAGATAATTGAAAATCACAAAACACCTTTAATTTGATTGTATAATAGTCTATGAACGTTTAACAAATGTAAATCTCAAATGAAATCATCAAATGGACGGCTGAATTGTATGATCAGTATCTTCATTGAAACGTCCTCTCTATGTTGGAGACCATAAAATGTGTATAGTCAAAAGAGCGCCAAAAATGAAAGCCCCAACATATTGGTGAGCATGCGCCTTGCAAGCCACTTGAAATTCCATTGCACTTTGAAGCTTTCACTGATACCCACCCATCCATCATGGTATCTGCACATGACATAGAAATCGCTCTCCGGCGCGCACGAGAGAGAAAGAGCGTGGAAACTCCTGTGCCGATGAAATGCACTTTCCATGCTGCATGAAAAAAGGCTGTTGCTTCAGCAGTGGTACGTTTTTTTCCGGATGCACTAAACAGTGTCGTGCGTGCGTATCAAGATGTGAGTGGAAGAATTCAGAAAAAGTGCATCGATGCAACTGTGAGTGTGTGCAGTATGGCTGGGTGGCGGCGGTTGTCATGGAAGCGTTCTCCACGATTGATCCTATGCAATTGGAAAGGGGACGGAAGTTTTGGAATCGTTCACTAGGCTATCAATCTATAAAGATCTTAATTTGACATGCATGCAATGAAACCCAGAGAGATATACTTTGTATCTGAAGCAAATTGGGTTACTGGTAAAAGTATTGTTTGTTTATACGTCATCTAAATGCAATGTATGTATGTATGTATGTAGAAAGCCACCATCCTAGCGTGGGCCTTGCCCTGCATGCGGTTCCACTTAATAGAAAGATCATGCTTTGTTATCGTTCTAAATTCAACATATCGCTGTATGAAGGGCCAAAAAGGGTTGGGCAGACCCGTAAGCAGAGACACTTACGCGAAACCTGCGGGAACAAGGGAATCTCCTTCCAGCAATATAATCCTATAAAACGAATAACAAAATACGCAATTCAGTTAAGCTTTCCACTAGATGGTTTGTTTAAGAAAGGCGCGTCAAATTCATTACAACTGTTGGAGTGGAATGTACCAATCATAAATGGTAGACACATCCCCTCCTAGACTCCGGTTGGCCGTCCACTCCATTGTCCAATTGCAACTTCAATGATGCCCTGATGCACCCAGTAGTGTTTTAAATCAATATGGTATTAGGTTTTTACAATATAAATCATATATAGAATATAATAAAGAAATAAGTATATATAGAGTGCGTGTGATTGTATATAGTGTACGGAAAAATGAGTAGCCTGGACTGGATAATGTTTTCGAACTGTACACCTTGCATGTGAAAATTTCCCAAATGATTTTTATTTAAATTACATGTTTGCAGACTGCTGGCCTACTGCCCTTGTAGAAAAACCTGCAAAAAAAAACCTGAAAATTTAGACAATGTATCGTAACCATGAGAAAAAATTAAATTTAAAATTATTTACAAAACTTAGTAGTTCCATGGATGACCTGAAATAATTTTTATATAATAATATAACTTATATTATAGTATAACTTAAAATTGTTCCGTTTCCTTGCATCGCAATAATCATTTGAAGAGGATCTCATACGTACTACAGTGATTTTAAATAATTAAATTAATTTAAATGTAATAATATACTTTCAAATCATAACATAAAATAATAGAATGACGTAACAAGATGATAACATGAGCACGACAGTTATCGATAATAGAATGTATATCTGTAACTAAGCTGTTCATCCACTAGTCGATAGACTTCACCTTTTTCAGTTAGCATCAATGTCAAGTAAGATTAATATTTGTATCGACAATAATTTTTTTTTTTTTTTTATTAAATCGTTTATTTGTACAGGCTCAATCGAATCAACTTTACAGAGGCAAGTTTTCATATTTATATACATGTATCGACAATAATAATAATAATAAGAGAATATAATTTATTAATGTACAAAAGATATCTGACATCCAACGATCCAAGCACATCTAATGTGAACGTTATGCTGAAATAATGAAAAACAAATTGAGCCTTTTATGCTTGAAATGTTGCTCCATGCTCATAAGATAAGTGATTTTAGAACGAATAGATGACCCCAAAGCGTAGTGAATTTATAAATTTATTGTAGATGATCGCACCCCCTCACTTCGCTATTGTCAAATTGACAACATTGCCCAGGCTACGCCAACCAGCGTCTCTATGTTTCAGCTGGCAGTCTTGTGATCATATGACTCGTGGAGGCGTGAGGTAGGAACTTGTGAGGACGAGAGGTCGGCCGCACCCTCCTTCGAAGTAGTCAACTCACCATTTGAAGTTTATACGTCATCTAAATGCAATCGCCAAAAAAGACAGGGTGGCTAGAATATCTAAGCACGATTTGAAAATATCAAGCTCGGGTTTTGAGCACATTTAATTTTTATCACATCCATGTTCACGATAATATTTTCCTGCATTTCATCGTGACATTTACGAGATCCGTTTAATCGTACGTTAAGCAGTGGTCTTTTGGTCTTACGCTGGTCATTAGCTTTAGCAAAGACTGCGAAAATTTAGAATACTTTTTTCCAGCCCCTTACAAAATTTGTAATGGAATCCGTCGCCTTAACATGTTCTTGCAAATATTTACGCCTTTGTCAGGGCCTAAAAAATTTTAAGTGGTGTCGTCTGGGACAGTTCGGAGGATTCATTTCCTTGGGTACGGATTCAACTCCATTGGCTTTGTACCAGGATACTGCGTCCATCGCGTAATGCACTGATTCAAAATTCGACCAAAACAGTACTGGATTATAATGTTTCTGGATCATAGGAAGCAGGCATTCCTTAAGGATTTCGCAAACGTAAACATCAGCTGTCACCGTATCTGTTGACAAATGGATTTGAAAGCATTCCACAGTTAACTGAACACAGTTAATTTGATACTAAATCTCATGTATTTATCAGATTAAAAATGTGCAAACAGTGTGGACAGTGTGATATGTGGATTTAGCTCAGTTTACATACACTTATTGGAGGTTATTTGGTGAAACTCTCGACATTTTCGCTTCCTTCCATCCATAAGAGCATGTACAATCGTATCCGGTACGCATATCATCTCCATCCTTTACTTTCTCCTTGGTATTTCTGAGTTCCCGCTTCATCATGGTCCAATAAGCTTTGACTAGACGTAGATCAGATCAGTTTGGTGGATTTATATCCTGGGGACAAAATGCACCGAATCAGTCTAATACCATTTCACCACGTGGAATAGCGGCATCAAGCTAAATTCGGCTAAAATAGTGGTTTTTCAATGCATTGCTCCAAAAATGGCAAGAGACGTTTTTGGAGGCATTCAGTCTTGGAAATTTCACCATTAATGGTGCCTGTTGTGATAAAAATTACAATTCGCTTTACACAGGTTTCGATAGCTTTCCAATTGAGGTATTTTGAATCGAATTTTAACATTTTCTTCTTTTTGAAACGATCATCTACTTTGAATTTATTTTTTCCGGTGTGAAACTCCTGTTCTGGCATTTGTTGGAGGTCGACTTTGACGTATGTTTCGTTATCCATCACACAGCAAATGTATCTGGTCAACATCTCCGTGAAAAGCTTCCTAGCACAGGGTCTTGGCAACAATTTGCTGCTGTTCATGATGGTTTGGGAAGTTTTGAACCTTGTATACATGTAATCCTGCTCTTGCCCTGGCCTTCTGAACGTAACTTAGCAAAACGCCAACCTTTTGGACAACAGCACTAGTTGAAATGTTAGGATTTCGGGTGGAATTAGCTTTCCCTCCGTCTTCCTACATAAGGCTTCTGGTTTTCTTCCTGCTCCGCCCTTGTGATCCAAAGTAAATCGGTCGTTGAACCTTTTTAGTACTCTTGAGAAGATTAAATTACAGAATTGCAGCATTTTTCTCAAAGCACGATGGGACAGCTCCGAATTTTCCATGTGAGCGCACTATATTTTTTCACGCTTCTCTTTTTTGGTTCACTCCCATCTTGGCCGCAACAAACCATACAACTACGCAATTCATAGGATGTAAACAATGTCCTTTGAACATTAATTAAACGAAATTTGATTAATTTATGTCCAGTAGAAAAAAAAGTCACAGCTAGTTGTAAATGTTGCAAAAATTTCGTGTTTACCTTTCATTATCACTAAGAAGAAAATGCGTGACCTGGAAAAGCTAACAAATAATTGGATGTTTGCTACTGTTATTTGATTATTGTAGGCATGACAGAAGAATATAATATTTGTAATTTGAACTCAAAAAAAAAAAAGTAAATAAATCAGTTTTTCTCTTTACACATAATTAACGATGCAGAACTTACCCTACCAAAAAATCAAGCAAATTGAAATGAAAATGTTTCTGTACATTATTATTAACTTTGTTTGTAATGGCCCAGTGCACGCAAATGGTTAAGTTTATTTCTTCCGTGCTCCGTAGTTTTGAAAGTTTTCTACAGTTCGTTTATTTGAAATTCAGTTTTTCTTTCTCGGTATAATTACAACCGCCGGTGTGGATCGATTTTTTTCCTCGAAGAAAAAAAGTTTCGTTTTAGTAGCCCGATAACTATTTTGTCCACCATCTCTGAGTGGGCACACACCAGCAGCCCATTCAGTAATAGAGTTTATTGGCTAAAACCGTTCATCGCATCACCTTCGCTGCGCTTCACTCCTTGCCGGTATAGGCGGCCTCACACGTTCGTCGACCGGCAGCAGCAGCACTCAGTAATGCATATAAGATAATTGTTTTGTCTTTCTCTCCAAAATAGAATGTAATTTCATTTTGTGTACTGTATCTGTGCGTTAATTGTTTCAGTGGTTGACCGTTTAAAGCTTCCACGAGTGAATCATGCGTGATTTGTCAGAGCATAAATCATCGTTCACGGCAAATGTTGAGGTATCTCATAAAGTCACCCGGTCACGAGCCAATCCAGTTGATTCAGTTGGTCCATGTCTATTTTTAGCACAAAAAGGAAACCTCCGAACGTTTATCAGATCACTGATGATCTAATCAAACGATTCTCGGCCGCGACAGAGACAACTAAAGTGAGACCCAAAAACCTTCGGGTCATTTTTTCCAATCTTAAGCAAGCTACTGAGTTTGCTGTATCTCAGCTCTTTACATTCGAAGAGAGATTGTCCCCCGAGATCCGAAGAGAGATTGTCCCCCGAGTTTAAGGATCATCTGCTTTCTCCAGTTGAGAAACTGGATGTGCAAAGACTAGGCACATTATCGATCCGTTAAGAAGGAACCAAAATAACTCCTTCAGAATCGTTTCAGCGTTCAGCCCTCCTTCCATACGGCAAATTGAGAAAACTTCGACTACCTTTACGGTTGTTTGTACCTCGGGTCATGATCTGCCAAAAATGCAAGCAGATACTACCTTCCATTGCTGCAATTCTATTCGGGAAGAAACGTGAGTATGGCGCCGGTTAAGACAGTACACGAAAATGAGCTTTCTGAAAGGGAGCTTCTCCTCATGCTATCTCGTCGTTCCCGGCGTTCAACAAAGGCGAGAAAATATTAGAACGCTAAAACAACGTTTCAGGCAGTCTTTCGCATTACAAACCCCTTTGCTCCTTTGTTAGATGACTAGTCTGACTCTAATTTGGCTGATAATGAAACAGAGTTCAATTTTCCGACAGGTGCTTCACAGAAGCTGAACAAAAGCCCCAAACCAGCTTTCCCAATCCAAGGAGTGGTGGAACAAAGGAAAATTCATTTCCTCCTGGTTTTCATCGCACTAACTACACACAAGCTTTCCATCCCTCCCGGGGACATCCAAAACCCCTAATACCTCGATTTTATGAACACAAGCTCCTTCTTCATCTGGGCTGGTTTCATTTGATGGCATTGTGGATGATATCTTCAAATACCTTGAAATGTCTGACCTTCTTTAAGGCATTGTTCTGGCAATTATTCTTTTTTTACAATGAAGTAACCCCTCGTTGCAGCAAAAAGTGGTACTAATTCGAAAGAGTGATTTTTTCTCATATTCCAGGTATTAAATTTGTCGTATGTGAGACTGTATTAAAAATAAAAGCCTCTTCATTGCTCCTGTGTATATTCTTCCAAGAGCCTTGATTGCCCAAAATAAACTTTCACATATTCGTTCGGTCCTTCGTACTCCACGGTTAATCATGCAAACTTTTAATTCTCACGGTAAAGGCTGAGGAGAACTGTACGATGAAAACCGTTTTTCCTTGATATATGACCTCTGTGACAACTTCAGCATGAAAGTTCTTAACAATGCGGAAGTAACACGATTGGCTTGTCCACAGTTTCCTGTAGATTAGTCCTCACTCTTTGTTAAAATTCATTATCGTTGGATTGTACATGAAATATGATATGAATAGAAATAAATAAATGATGCGAGTCCCAGCTCGCATCATTTATTTATTTCTATTCATATCAACAATATCGTGTTTAGCATTATTACAGTAGCTAATCATAAAGTGAGTCATACACTACATCAGGGAAACACATGATCTCAGTTCAAACACAGTTCAAAACTACTTAACTGATAGAACTTTGCAAGTAAATTATCAGAATTCTAAATCTGATCAATTGCCTGTCAGAGCTGGTGTTCCTCAAGGTAGCATTCTTGGGCCAATACTTTATAACATTTTCACTTCAGATCTCCCTGATTTACCTCAGGGCTGTCAAAAATCTTGCTTTGCTGATGACACAGGCATTTCCGCTAATGGAAAAAGTCTTCGTGTTATATCCAGGAGGCTACAAAAAAGCTTGGACATTTTTACAGATTATTTTCAAAAATGGAAGATTTCTCCTAATGCTTCCAAAACTCAACTTATAATATTCCCACGCAAGCCTAGAGCTGCATTTTTGAAACCAAGTAATAGTCATATGGTCACTATGAACGGAGTTCCAATTTCTTGGTCAAATCAAGTAAAATATCTTGGACTGATACTTGATCAAAAATTAACTTTTAAAGATCACATTGAGGGCATTCAAGCCAAATGTAATAAATATATAAAATCTTATAAACAGAAAATCCAAACTTTGTTTGAAGAACCAACTTTCAATATTCAAACAAATCTTTAGACCGGCCATGCTTTATGCTGTGCCAATATGGTCTAGTTGTTGTGCTACTAGGAAAAAAGCACTTCAAAGGATTCAGAACAAAGTTCTGAAAATGATTTTGAAGCTGCCACCCTGGTTCAGTACAATTGAATTACATAGAATTTCAAACGTTGAGACTCTAGAAGAAATGTCCAACAAAATAATTCATAATTTTAGACAAAAATCATTGCAGTCTTCCATTGCAATGATCAATTCTCTCTATAGATAAGAACTAGTTTTAAGAAATCAATAATTATTCTTACACGCAGGCACAAGGAACCCTTTTAAAAATACTGAATAGACAAAGTAAAAATAAGATTAACACAATTAGATATAAGGTTGAAATGTTAATTACTTAGCAGGATCACCTAGGTTAATATATGAATGTAAAATAATGTAAAATTTGGAATAAATAAAGAGTTAAAAAAAAACACATGATCTTGTCTCATAGAAACTCTACAACTCCCCGATTCAGCTACATAGGTCTCCTTCAGAGATCATGCCCCCCTGATTTTTTTTTATGTCGATACATTTATGTTTGTCTAAGCGACAACTGTGCGTTGAGACAACGCACAGATGACGGCGTAGTGTCTGTCACAGGGCCCAATGAGGTCGACCTGCAAGGACTCTCACATGAAGGGTATTTAGAAAATTTGTCTACTTGGGCTCTAAAGCTAGGTATTTTTTCTGGTAGTTTTTTTTTTTCCTAGACAGAATAGCCCGTTAACTCATTCAATGTCCTTTGAATATGTTCTGGTCATGTTCGATTCTAAGTACACCTGGAGACCCCATATTGAGTATCTGAAGTGAAAATGCCAGCTAAGGATCAGCTTTATATGCACCATTAATGGAACCTGGTGAGGAGCACATTCGCAAGATCCTCTAACGTTGAACCGGATAACGGTTTTGTCAGTTTTAAAATACGGTAGTTTTTGTTTTCAGTCGGCGGTTTGACCACATATTATCAACGTATTCAATATCAGTGTCTTCGTTATGCGTTAGGTTGCATGTACTCAACTCATACTATGAGTCCCGAAGTGTTGGCTGGCATGTTGCCACTCCCAGATCGGTTTTCAGTATTATCTCTTCCACTTACCTTATGAACCCAAAGGCGATCGAGAACCTTGAGTAGCTTCTTGAGTTAAATCCTCATACTCGCTTCACGACATTGAACCACTTATACATAACACAGGACGACAGCCCTTCGTTGAATATTCACAATCGTGTTCGCTTCCCCAACTTCGACAATTCGGTTCATTTTGATTTATCTACGAGGCAGGAGCTTCATGAAATCTCAGGACATCATCGTCCTATGATTGCTCCAGTGATATTTACTACAAAGTTTGGCCAAGTTCTTCATTTTCACGTATCAGAACTTCATTTTCAAGGAAAGTTTCAGTTACATAGAAGCTGTTCGCTCCACGAGGCCGCTAAAACACTCCTCGTATATTCTCATAAAAATACAAGGGCTTGATCATCGCGTTATTTAATAATCACCTTTGTGTAGGTCCAATCTCATTGTTCGATTCCGGGCAATGATAAACCAGATTTTCTTGCAAAGATGGGCGCTATGAAAGGCGATATTTATGACCAACAAATCATTTTCAATGATTTTTTTCCTAACTTTCGTCAAAAATCACTCATCAACTGGCAGCATAAATGGAGTAAAGGAGATTCGGGGTGATGGCCATTCTATCGGTCATTCTATCATCCCAAAGGTGTCGAAGAAATTTTGGTTTAAGGAGATGGTTGTAGGTCGAGTTTTCATGTTTGTGATGTCTCGCCTTATGTATCATTATTCTGTGAACACTCGTTTATATCGTGTTGGGCTGCGCGACAGCAATCTCTGTGAATGTGGACAAGGTTACCAGGCCGCAGATCACGTAATTTGATCATGTGATGAGCATCGTGGATTCAGATCTGTGCTTTGCGGTTCACCTCGGGTTTGAGGTAGACAACCCAATGTACCGGTTGGAGATATTTTGGCTCTACGTGATCTGGAGTATAAATAAGACACTCATTTATGTGTTTTTGACTAACATTAGCCTTAGGTTGTAGTTCGTTTAGCATTTATGTTTGTTTTTTCTTAGATTGTGATTTTTTTTAAAGGTGTTCAAGCCAAAAGTAAAGCAAAAGTTACATAGTTATGAGTTATCATTAGAAGCTTTAGAATTCAAAACAAATGTGTTCTGTTAACCTGACTGAAATTATCGCCTACCCTCCCATTCGTTAAATTGTTATTCCTTTTAATCTCCAGAAGACCGCGAGTAATCGGTCTACCCCCTTTACGTTAGTTCTATTATAATTGATGTATATAATAATGAAAACTTGGCTCCATAAGTTGATTCGATTGAGCGTGTACAAATAAATGAATTTGTAAAAGAAGGAATAATGGCGCATAGCTCTAAACAGTTGGAGTTATGCAACGGTTACAGGGTCGACATAAAGCAATACGGGACACTGTGTAAATATAAGAATTCCATATCGAGTCCTACAACAATCACCAGAGTTGGTTTAAATAGTTTTAGTGATATATGAGTGAGACTGATTAAATAAAGTTTTGATGCAATACTAACTGTTCATGAATATTGTGTTTAGAAGGAAATATTTTCTCATCATCATGACGCTCTAGGAGCGGACAGTCATTTTGCAAGAACGAAGATATGAAGAGAATGTGTTGATAAATCCGTTAGCGTGAAAATTGAATAGAAGTCGTTGAAAATTGAGCGGAGGGCTATTTGACAGGCAGCACCCGATCAAGTACACAGTCTTTTACCAAGCTACCCAAATGCGGGGTAGGCAAGAGGAAAGATATTCCCTTGACTGGCAAAAGAATGCGCGCCTGATCGTGTAAATGCACTACCAGTGGCTTAGAATGGTTCAAGCGATTGTTATTCATACTTCCAAAATGCCTACATGGAAGACAAACTATCTCCCGCTGGAGGTTTATTTTTTTAAATCAAAACCTCTATACTTACCTACTATATTAATTGATTAATACTTATCTTTGTCTTTTCGAAGACTTACTACCAAAACCGGGTGAAGAGCAGAAAGAAGAAGGTTTCTCTCTCTCCCTTGAGATCCTATAATTTAACCGCTGCACTCGTCCATGAAGGTTGATAATATAGAAAAGGAGTAGAGAAAGAAGGTTTAATATTTGATGATATTCAGGGTGCATGTGAGAGATTATTGGTAAAATTCTCACAACGACTTTTCATTTCTCTGACTAAGAATTTTAAATCCTTCTGATCTAACCAAACTTTATCAGCACTAACCATGTTTGTACTCGAAATATTAAACGTAAGCAAACATGAATAAAAAAAAAACAAACAAGCAAGACGATTCATATGATCGTATGATAAAGAATATGACTAACTTGGATAGTGTTGCTCATACAAATTACATGTGAACGTATATTCTACTGCTTCAAATTGTGTGACTTAAGCGGGCCCTTTGCATCCTAATTCTAATATAACATACATGCTTGTCATCGTCAGTCTCAAGTTACACTTTCCTGTGACAATATCCTTAGTTTCGAACAGTCAGATAATTACCATAATCAAAACATCCATCCTCATTGAAAATTGTGCATTTATGAGCAAACCAGGTATTTTGGTTATTCATTCTATAGAATAATTTGATTAAAACAACATAAATTCCCACAAAAATGAAGTGTGCTTTTAGTCGTTTCCCTTAGATTAAGAGTAAGAAGTCTAAGAGTGAATTACGGCATATCCCGCCAGTATCATATCTGTTGTAAGTGCGTCGATATAAACTTTGTACAACGTGGTAGTGAAATAAATGAACAGAATATGTGATACTTTCACTACTGGTCAAATTCTTGGTCTCACATGCAGGTCTACAGGGTGAGGTAAGCCTCTCATCATCGACAAGGTGAAAATTTTAACCTTTAAGAGGACATGAAAGAGTTAGCGCTAATTCGCTTAAACGATTTGGAACAGATAATACTTTACAGGATCTGGGTATCAAATGGTGACGTGACAACTTCGAAGGAGGGTGCGACGGACCTCTGGTCCTCAGAAGTTCCTACCTCATGCCTCCACGAGTCATAAGGACTGTATCGTTAATTATGAGTACACCTAAAAATAGCTTTATTTAAGTTTTTTTTCATTTATTTTGCAACTCAAATTAATAAACATTGTTTATTGACCGTCAGAAAACCCCATTACATCAGTATTGATTCATTTAAATTTTCGTAGATCTGGCCAGCTCTCGCACCTTCTTCTTGATGTTCCTCATGAGGTTTTGCACAACCGTTCCGTCGATGGTTTTGCTTACGTTTACCAAGTCTTTTTTTAATCTGATGATGCCATCTGCTCTTCTAGCTTTCTTCCGCAGCTTTCCTTTCATCAAAGCCCAAAATTTCTCAATGGGCCTTATTTGCGGACAATTTGGACGATTCATCGCCTTTTCCACAAACTGGACATTGTTCTCTTCATACCAGTCCAAGGAGGCACGCGCATAGTGGCACGACGCCAAATCAGGCCAAAACAGTGTCGAACCTTTGTGTTTTCGGATTAGAGGCAGAATTCGTTTCTGCAGGCATTCCTTCCGGTAATTTTCGGCGTTCATATTTGCGGTAGTGAAAAAAGGTGTCTACCTTTTATCCAAATTTTTCGCAAAATATCGATTTCTCCGAATTTGAGACATCCGTTCCACGCTTCATGGTGTCAAACTGTGCCCCTGAAAGTACCCTAGTCCGTTTGACGTTCGTCTCGTCATCCATTATAATGCATATGCCATTTTTGCTCAAAACGTCGTCGCACAGCTTCCGAGCCCGAGTTTTCACGGGATCCGCCTGAATTTAGTTGCGTTTTGGACATATTTGTTTCGTACGTCTTCAGGGAATTTTGCTCCTCTGCGCGTTGGACCATTCAAATCGTCGTTCCACACTTTTTTGCACAATCTCTGATGGATACCTCCTTTTTTCCTTCAAAAACTTTGCAAATTTGTTTGTCCAATTTTGGGTTTGACGCACCTATTCTTCTACCACGGCTGGGTAAGTCCTTCAATGTGTTATGCATAACAAACCGGTTGATCGCATTTTGGACCGCACAGACACTAACACCTTCTTCTATTGCTAATTTTCTTAGCGACAGTTCCTTTTCAGTGCAGTACTTGGTCACAATCGATTTTCGTTTTCTTCGGTAAGACCTCGCATTGTACCGCTTGAAGTAAAACTTTGACTTTTATTGAAGGTTTTCGTTTGTTTACAAGGCAAGCAACACATTGACACTAAACAGCTGTCAACATAAGTAATAGTCTTTTTCATACAGAACCTCAAAGGTGTACTCATAATTAACGATGCAGTCCTTATGATCACAAAAGACGGCCAGCTGAAACATGGAGACGCTGGTTGGCGTAGCCTCGGCACTGTTGTCATTTTGAGAATAGCGAAGTGAGGGGGTGCAAATAAAGATAGTGCACCTATGAATCAATTTGCATATCCATAACTGTAATTCATATCATATGTTTTCCATTCTCATTTATTGATAATTTCAACACGCTTTGGAATCATTTTTGCATTCCAAAACCATTTATGAGCCTGGAGCAATATGACAAGCATCATAGGCTCAATTTGTTTTTCACCATTCAACATAACATTTAAACTGATTTGCACTTTTGAACTTTAACTACTATATTCATAAAAGACTAGCATGTGCTTATAAGCAGTGTAGGATTATATTTAAATATTGTTTTTGGTGGTATTATAGTAAGATAAGCCATTTATTTCAGAAATCATCAAACCAGGCTCTTCAATCTCTCCAATTGCTTTCTTTGAAATGTAACTAGAACGGTATAAAGAAGAATTTAACATGTCTTATAAAATAATATTTTTTAATGAAATTTTATCTTAAATATTTGGAATGATCTATTCTGTTTTTAGCTTTTCCAGGGCTAGTAGGATATTAATACATGTCTAATTTTTTTTTCGGTAACAATCCAGTGAATGTCAGATATATTTTGTACATACGCATATTATGTTCTCGTATCGACTTACTGTAGCCGCTTTTAACATGATCAAGTTATTTAATTTGTGTAATGTGTAATTTGTAATTCCATGTACATCATTCGAGTTTGAAATTTAGCATGTTTGTTTTTGTGAAATCTTCATTTTTCGTGTACAAATTATACTAAATATTTAATAACAATTAACTGGGAAAGAGAGGGACCATCAGGGCACCCAAGTGAAACGATTTGGATAGAGAGCATGGGACTGCCTCCTCCCTATTGTTAACATTTCGCGGAACGAGGGCGGGCTGTTCGACCCCATCTATTGGTATGGAAAGTTACCTTGCTACAATAGATGGTAGTATTACATAATCATCATCATCAGATAATACTTAACAGGATCTACGCAGTCGTAGCCGGGAACCTGATCCATCTAATCCAGATTTGAAAAAAAAAGATGTGTGTGGAAATTCAAACAAAAAAGGAGTTGTGGATTACAGACTGTGTAAAATTATGTGGAACATCAATCGGAATGGTTCAGAACGCTAAGCCAAAAATGCCCCAAACATTGCAAATTAGATGCGAATTCCGTGAAAACCAGAGTTTTAATTTTGAGATTTTGAGCAAAAAAAAAAAAAGCATTATTGTGGATAACGAAACGTATGTTAAATTGTACTTCAGACATTTAATTTTACACGGTAAAGCAAAGAACGGATTTGCAAGACTCAGAAAAGTCATTCATTCGATGAATTCTCTAAATTGGCCGCAAATAAGGTCTATTAAAAAGTTTTGGGCTTTGATGAAAGCTAAACTTTGGAAGAAGGTATAGAAGCCACTGACGTCTACAAATTCAAAAAGTTCTGGGTAAATGTTATTCGATCATTGGCTTGTAATGAAAAAAAAAAACAGTAATATTCATTTGTATATATTAGTTATATTATTTAAAATCTGAAACCAAAAACAAAAGCAAATCAATCAGTTTCTCTCTTTACCCATAATTGTCCATGCACTCCTTACCCTACCAAAAATCAAGCAAACTGAAATGAAAATAGTAATAGAGACATTATAATTTACTTTGTAAGTGAATAAAATAATGAAAACTATACAGTATACATTTTGACGTAGGACTACGTCTTTGTTTTCAATACAGGGGTACAAGTTGCGAGTACGAGAATTTGGAGCGTCACGAAATATGCTTAGGTTTTGAATGTTAGAAACTAATTCATTTCATGACCGATTTTCAAAATTTTTGCACCAATCGATCTGAAATATTTCTACGCATCAATTTAAATATTAAAATTGAAATTTTATTTTTTTTTTAACATTAAGCCATTGAAAATAGCGTAATTATAAGGTGATGTCTTATAATGTCGATTTTTCAGAGAAAATTTACCAAGTACACAGTACTTTTCTAGCACAGACTTCATATTTAAGTAAGGAACGCCTCCTAGGCAGCCATGAATGTTATATAAAAGTTCGTTCTCACTACGGCCTATATTACGTGATATAGTGTGATTCGTGATATAGCAGCTATATCATGTACTATATTAGGTGATATCCCATACATTTGATCTGTCAATCTATATTAAGAACAGTACTTGATATAGCTCATATCATCTCATTTACTTGATATAATTCGAACAAGCAGTGGTTGACAACCCAGCGCGATAGACCGGGCGATATTTTTTTAGGGGTAGTTTTGGGTTATAAAAAAACGTTTGTTTGCGGGTTTTCCTTTGTAGATGTGTTCACAATTTTTTTAACGATCAAATATCACGATAGTCTAAAAACCAAATCAAAAAGCAAACTTCAACAGAATTACTCCTCTCCCATGTCGGTTGTGATTTTCATCGACTAATTGACATCGAGAAGAATCAAGCAGATTACTCGATGCTATCAACATTGCACTTAATTTTCCTAATAGAAAAAGCGGAAATCAGGTTACGTAGCATATGGTTATTAAAAATGTGTAAAGTTCTGATCCCAATGAAACCCCCATACAGAAATGAATTACTGGAAAAAATGGTACTTTAAAAATGTAGTTCATCAATATCAGATCTTTTTGTATAGAACATGTAATATAGATCAGGGGTGCCATTGTGTAGCTCGAAACGAACGACTTGTTGTACGAACGCTTGTGAGAAAAAGTTCTTCGTTTCGAGATCCGCAATTCGGCCCCAGTTTACTTAGTTTTTTTTTCTGTTTTCTTCATCGTCACTTTTCCAAACGTCAAACTATATCAAGTCAGTGTAGTATGAACACCTCCACTTGATATCGGTATCAACTTGCAATATCACGTAATATAGAGCGTAGTGTGAACGTACTATAAGGGATACATCTTCGCACTTTGATTTAGTTTTTTGGCAGCCGTGGTAGCATTTGAGGTAGCAAGCACCCTGGATGGTGCACTGGCGAGTAGTCATTGTCCAGAGAGGCGTTGGTGCAGTTGGCTGTTGGTGCCGATACTCCCGTCAACCTCGCTGCGAGAAACATGGCTGCTGAAGCCTACGAGTTGGCGAAAAAAATCCGCCCGTGACAACGAGACAAGAATCAATCATCCCGAGTCACCAGCAGATGGCCACCCACAATGACGAGGAGCTGAACCAAAAAAGAAAGCCCAATTTCAATCGCGAACCATGTTTCTCTCCCGTCAACTAAATCCGTCCTTTTCAAGACTACCAAATTAGTTTGCCAACTAAAGAGTTTGTTTAGATGAATTTTTCTCTTGTACTGCTTGTAATTTCAATTACCGCGCCCCAGCTGAACATGGCATTGCTTTAAACGCCGCGTCCCAGAGTAAATGGCAAAGCGCGTTGAACAACCAACGAACCAACAGATCCATAACTATCTTCTACGCGTTAAAGATAGTGGCCCCATCAACCATCGTAGGAAATACAACCGGGGCCGTATCATCATTAAGGGCCACCAAATGCTTTCTAAGGATTGTACAATAGAATTTTCTTAGATATTTACTTCCTAATGCTGGTCTAACGTTTCATTAGCACCTTTTCTACCTAGACGTCTATCGGCAATAATAGACTTTGAATTTCCAAACAGACCACAACTATCTACAACGCAATAAGGATAATGATCTTCAGATGGGCGATCATATCAACAGGATGTGCTCTTATGGTGCATTCTCGCTATCTCGGAAGGCAAACAGTTCCAGCAGCAAAGTTCGGAAGAAGAAAACGTATAGCACCACATCTACCGGGTGCTGAAGCATTTTAACCCGATACTGATGTTTCCTCCAAAGCGATAAGCATTATGAACAGCTTCGTCAATGACATTTCCGAGCGGATTGAAAGCGTAGCTTCCCGACTGACATAAATCAATTGACGGATGGCCCTGACGACTCTGGAAAGTGTATGGGAATTAGATGGCTGCGTAGTTCTACGTCACCTTTGCGCACAACCCCATTGGACTGTACCTTGTAGAAGTGTATTCACATTTTTGGAACAGTCCATAGTAAAACAATTGTTCAGTATAGGCTTTTTGTATCTGTATAGGCTTTTACAGGAAATGCTTCGCTTCTTCATATAAAACTAAATGCACTGGCACCTGAGACTCACAGAGTTATAGATTGAAATGTAAGCAATGATACACAGTAATGAACAGCTGATTAAACAACACTGGCACATCAAAATCGTGCTTAGACTTTGTGAGACGTCATATACTACCTAGTTTTTTTTCTTTCGTGACACCCACAAAGAATATAAATGAGATACATGGAAAACGCAGGCCTTCAACTGAACATGTTTATATTATATACTGAGCTATATAATTATTTCATCTACTGGTGCAACATTTCTCAATAAATTCATTCCCAATAATAATTTAAAATTTTTGAATTGTAGAAACCTGGTAACCTTTTCAACAAAAACTCACGGCATCGAAGAACTGGTATCTGTTTTGTTCTGAAGAATATTTCATGAACCGTTCGGTTCTAACCATCTTCAACACCCCACAAATAAATGAAACAAAAACCAAGCTACAAGTGAAATAAAACGTTGTCGCACATTTCTATTCGAGACACCTTCAGGTTTGTGGATATTTTTGACAATGTATGCTTACCCATCACAGATGCACACGAGCAGCAAATGATCTCATTTCGTGATTCAGCATTCGAACACCACAAGCTCAATTTCGATGCAAATCGTCTCTTCTAACTCGGTTACGCTGCATATGACTATGTTTTCGATCAGGATGTGATTGAATTCAGACTCGTTTGAGCAAACACTTTTCATTGCATTGTTGTAGTAAGTACAATTAAAAATCGATGTTACTACTGTTCGTATCACATTGTAGTGGCATGTGTTTGACCAGAATTATGTTACATTGTAAGTTTATTCGGGTACAAGGTTTTTACGCTAGAATTTTTTTATGGCCTTACAGAAACTTTGTAATTTTTCCATATCTATTTTGAAATTTATGTCGGAATAAACTTTGCTAAACGAAGCTGGGCTTCAAATAGTGAGTTGACAGCTTCGAAGGAGGGTGCGACCGACCTCTCGTCCTCACAAGTTCCTACCTCACGCCTCCACGAGTCATATGATCACAAAAGACTGCCAGCTGAAACATGGAGACGCTGGTTGGCGTAGCCTGGGCAATGTTGTCAATCTGACAATAGCGAAGTGAGGGGGTGCGACTGAAGATTGTGTACCTTTAAATGATATTGTATATTTCCCATTCCCATTTGATCAATAATTTCAGCACGCTTTGGAATCATTTTTGCATTCCAAAACCATGTAAGAGCCGGGAGCAACACGACAGGCATCGAAAGCTCAATTTGTTTTTCAGCATTTCAGCATTACATTTAATTTAAAATTGCACTTCTGAATTTCAACTATAGACTGGCATGTGCTTATAAGCAATGTAAGATTATATTTTAATATTGTGTTTAGTGGCATTATGGTAAGATAAGCCATTTATTTCAGGAATCATCAAACCGGACTCTTCGTTCACTCCAATTGCTATCTTTGAAATGTTACTAGAACAGTATAAAGAAAAAAATATTACAACATGTCTTATAAAACAATATCTTTTATTGAAATTTAATCTTTGATATTTGGAATGATCTATTCTGTTTTCAGTTTTATTTTTTAGTAACAATCCATTGGTAGCATCAATCAAGTTTGAAATTTGAATAAATTGGCATGTTTGTCTATAATGATATCCTACATCCTTTGTGTACAAAATATACTAAATATTAAATAACATACAACGGGGAAAGGGAGGGACCATCAGGGCACCCAAGTAAAACGATTTGGATATGGAGCATGGGACTGCCTCCTTCCTATTGTTAACATTTCGAGGAACGAGGGCAGGCTCTTCGAACCCATTTATTGGGTTTATTCTGTCAATCGAGGGCTCGATTCTAGTGCTGTCTGCGTGAACTTGCTTTTGGAAGGAGATTCTCTTCCGTATATTCGCGGGTTTCGCGTAAGTGTCTCTGCTTACGGGCCCGCACAAACGTTTTTGGCCCTTCATACAGGAGCTTGATGATCACAGACAACTATAGAATCCTGATCAAATCGTTTTTCAGATTATTCCACTGCTATGGAAAGTTACATTGCTTCAATAGATGGTAGTATTATATCATCATCATCATCATCATCAATAAACTTTGCTTAACGAAGCTAGTTATTACTTGGCTTTGGTTGGTATTTATCGGTGAAGTGGAAAATAAAAACAGCTATAATTGCGTTACGCGTTTCGGCTTACTTTTTTTCAGCCATCATCAGGCGCAATAAAGTGCAGATCAGGCACAGAATATACAGTAAAGTTTTGACGCAATAAGTAGTAAGGTGACAATCAGCTAACTGCGTCCGAAAGAAAAGTAAGCCAAAACGAGTAACGCAAATATAGCTGTTTTTATTTTTCGCTTCACCTGTAATAACCATTCAAAATCAAATAGTACACGTCCACGGTTATTAAACCCAACTAAAATGCCATTTAATGGTTGTTAAATGGCTGGACCTAAGGATACATAGCGTTCCGGTACGCCAAATGACTCCTTATTCCAATTTTCCAAGGTGCCAGTTGAAGGCCGATTGGATAGCCAACATCGGTGGGACCTTGATCTAATGTTGATGGACCATTTGGCGAGTAAAATAACAAGCTGGTATCATGTATTCAACAAGTTATTTTATCTTTAATATGGTTTAATCTGGTATCAAATAAAATAATTGTTATCAATGTTGGTTAGTTCAGTTATCATATGTTATAATTTTTAAAATACTCTTTTTCACGAACTTCACTGGTTGAAAGTAAAACTATGAAAATTACCAGCATGTTTTGAACAAAAAAATTTGTTTATGTTGTGTTTGTTTTTCACCACCAAAAGCATTATGTTAGTTTTAAACATGAGATCAAATTGATAACATAATCTGAGATCATTGCAATAACTTTCCTCATACTTAACGATGTGTTATCAAGATGATTTCAATGTTAACAAATTACATAAATTAACATTGTGTTAAAAATGCAGGTGTGCAAGTGCAAATGCAAGTATGCAAAATAACAATGATTCTGGTGTTGACCAACTACCCAGCGAGCTATTAAATACGGTGATGTAGCACTACTGGCTAGAGTGCTGCATTGGGTCATTCCTAGATTTCCCACATTATGAACGAATGAGGATTTCCACAAAAATTAACGCGCTTGGTCAAAGGATCTATGGATCGAGTGATATGCATCGTCCGAGTATCAGGGACACTCTCGAATCGCTTAGAATCTTGGAAAGGGCTACGGCATTGTGATGGATTGTCGTGTTTGCTATTTAATATTGCATTGGATTGCATTGCATTGCATTGGGTGCGATTCGAAAAGCGGGGATAAAAACGATTTACAGAAAGTCCTTACAACTTTTTGGCTTGGCCGACGACATTGATAATGTAGCTCGTAACTTTGAGACAATGGTGATGATGATGATGATGATGATGATGATGATGATGGTCCCGCCCTTACCCCTACAAAGGTTTGAGCTAGACGATTTTATCTCTAAGATAATTAATTTGGTAACAATTCAAACCAGTTATGCAAAAAAAAACGAACTGATTTCATCTACAGATATAAATTTCTTCAAAAGTATCCATTTGCTTCACAGCGACATAATCGTGAAAAGCTTTGATGTTAACCACAAAAATTCGCAAGTATTCCCAGCGATCAGGACATTCTGTTGCAATTTAGATCACAGAATCCAGTAAAAGGACATTATCAAAAGACAAGCCAATATCCGATCCTGCCCGTTACAGAGCCAATGCAGTTCCAACACTAATGGAGCCGCCAGCTTAGTTTAGGGCTGGCCAAGAATATCTCACCAGGGATGTCAAGAATGTTTCCAAACCGAAAAAATCCTGGACCGGCATTAGTCAAACTTTTACTTTCAACCACAAAAGAATTGACGAAGAATTCCCCGACATTCAGCCAGACAACTCGCTACTATTTCATAGTACCATCTAAAGCATCAAAGGCCAATTTTTTTTTAACGAATTCAAAAAGAAGTCCATCATATCTGTATACCGCGCGCGAGGCTCAAACAATTGTAGACTACTTTCTTTATTTTTTTTTTAAACTAACACAACATTATACAAATTTCCATCATCATCACTGTGACGAACAAAATAGTGAGTATTGTAGTATTGTAAACGTGAAAAAATAAAATTTAAAAAAATAAAATAGCCAACTCATTTTAATCCGTTTGTAAAGAACTTCGTCAGATACATTCTTCATTTTTACAAAAAAAAAGCAACATAAATGTACAAGAAATGGTCCACACAAAATAATCCGTTTTATAATAGTAAAACATCGTCAGGTACAATCTTCATAAATATTTGAAAAAAAAAAAAATTTCGCTTGCTGCTCAGAATACAGTTTTAACGTGTGAAATACATAGTCTTTTAAATTCTGAAAGTGTTGGTGCACGTTTAATGTGTCTTGGCATCGAATTGAAAACATTTATTCCTTTAAAATATAATGAGTTTTGTGAAGCACATGTCAAGAAATTCGGTGTTCTTATTTCATCCGCGTTTCTAGTATTATATCTATGAAAATCACTTCCTCTTTCAATTCGATCACACAAATATCGAGGCGAAAACGTACATCAGACTCAAGGTCGTCAAAAACAAAATTCATGAGGGGAAGAGGCTCACGATCGACTGTGATGAAATCCAGGTGATTGACGAATTCGTGTATCTTGGCTCATCGGTGATTAACGAAAACGACACCAGCGTACCACGGTGCATTATGGATGACAATCTTGCCTGCTTTGGACTCCGAAAGGACGCTCTTATTGAACAATACTTGCTGAACTAAAAAGTTGACCATCTTCAAGACATTAAGTAGACCGGTGGTCTTCTACGGCCGTTACATGGTTACATTTTAAGAAATTTTAAGATTTATAGTTCCTTGTTCCGAGTTTCCAATCGTTTGTCCGTTTTTGTTGCCTATTTCTTGTCGATTGTTGCAGATTGTATAAACATTGTTAGCTTTCGTTGCGTGTTCTTTTTATAGCTGGTTTTTGCGCCTGCACCAATCCACTGTGTAGAGTCCTACCTTGGCACGATAATCAGCCACTTCTTATTTGGAGAGCAGACGAAGAGAGCAGAGCTCAACGTTAAAATTATTTCAGAAATCCAACTAAATGAGTACTAAATGTAGGCAAGAGTAGTAACGCAATAAAGGATTCAAACAAGAGCCCTTCTCCGGAAAATTTTGGCAAAAATTGTGTTGTACTTGCTAGACTAGACTTAAAGAAACGACGGATCAGAAAATCTAAGGGGGGTTTTTGTTGGGGGGGAAAAAAATACTATTGTCGTTCTTGTTTTGTTGATATTTTTTGAGAAAAATTTTAAGAAGGGGGGGGTGTTGGAATTTAGGTGGTGGGGGGGGGGGGGGGGAAGAGGGCCCGGGGGGGGGGCCAGCCCGCCCCCCCTTTTACTTTAAAAAAAAATCTATTTTATTTTATGTTTATAAAAATTTTTACACTCAGTAGCAAAAAAAAAAGCCGAGCAAAATTTTGCTTCCAAAAACCGGCATATTCAACCTTCTGTAACTTTTTCAATTATCAATATTTTTGGCTGAATTTTTGACAGAACTATAACTAATGTATTGACCAAAATTTCATGTTGATAAAATTTATAAATTTGAAGTTTTGACAACATATGTCAAAAAAAGTCGTTTTTGGACATACAAATTTTAAAAATACGTACTTTTGTGAAAAATTTAGGTAGCATAATAAAAATTTCTGCACAGCTTAAAATAGTATAGGAAATAATGTGGACAAAATTTGAACTGTTTCCATTAAGTAGTTTAGACCACAGCTGGCGTCAAAGTTGACGCACCAACATGAGTATTTCTCTTCTTCACACGGTATTGACCATGCTGAAATATCGGTGCAAAAAAAAGCCGAGGCGAATTCATCTTGTTAATACACATGATTTGTTACGCGTGATATTTACGAAATAACAAGTGTAACCTATGAAGAACTTCAAAATATGGCATACAACATGTATTGGTTTGTGAAAACTACGTTTACAGTATTATACAGTATTATTAGTAGAATTCGCCTCGGCTTTTTTTTGCACCGACATTTCAACATGGTCAATATCGGGTGAAAAAGGGAAATACTCATATTGGTGCGTCAACTTTGACGCCAGCTGTAGTGCAAACCACTTGATAAAAACAATTCAAATTTTGTCCACATCATTTTCTTTATGTTTTTAGGCTATGATAAAATTTTGAGTATGTTATCTAAATTTTTTACAAAAGTATGTATTTTTGAAATTGGAATGTCCAAAAACAACTTTTTTGACATATGTTATCAAAACTTCAAATTTATAAATCTTATCAACATGAAATTTTGGTCACATGAGTTCAATACATTATTTATAGTTCTTTCAAAAATTCAGCCAAAAATATTGATAATTGACAAAATTACAGAAGGTTGAATATGACAGTTTATGGAAGCAAAATTTTGCTCGGCCTTTTTTGTTTGCTACTGAGTGTAGGTTTTGACGTAGGACTACGTCTGTGTTTTTAATACTGGGGTACACGTTCGAATTGCGAAAATTTGGAGCGTCACGAAAAATATATATGTTTTGTATTTTTATATTTATTTCTTTTTATATTAGTTTTTTAAAATTTTTTTTCAACGATCGGGGGGTTTTTTTTGCGTTTTTTTTTTTATGTTTTATTTTTTAAATTAAACAAAAATATATGTTATTGTTTTATATTGTGTTTTTTTTTAGTTAATTTTTTCAAAAAACATTTTTTTTTTGTAGGCATTTTTTTTTTGAGAAAGCGTCTGGGGGGGTGGATGTGTGTTTAGGGGGGGTTTTTGTGTTTTTTGTTTTTTTGTGGGGGGGGGGGGGGGGGGGGGGGGGGGGGTGGGGGGGGGGGGGGGGGGGGGGGGGGGGGGGGGGGGGGGGCTGAAGCCTACGATTTGGCAGGAAAAAGCCGCCCGTGACAACGAGACAAGAATCAACTATCCCACGTCACCTGAAGATGGCCACCCGCAACGACGAGTAGCTGAACCAAGAATACCAAGAAGAAAGCCCAAGTTCAATCGCGAACCATGTTTCTCCCCCATCAACTAAATCCGTCTTTTTCAGGACGACCAAATCAATTTTCCAATTAAAGAGTTCATTTGGTTAAAATTTTCTCTAGTGCTGTTTCAAATTAATTTCAATCACCGCGCCCCGGCTGCAAATAGCATTAATTAAACGCCGCTTTCCGGAGTAAATGACAAAGAACGTTGAACAACCAACGAACGAAATTCTAGAACGGATAATTCGAACCGAACTGCGACACTTCAGGCCTACCATGTGGTTGAGTTCGTTGTAGTTCCTAGTTGTGCATAGCGAATTAGTTGCTGGCGGTGGCAAGCAAATTAGAAATGTTTCGGTTCAGAAAATCATCCGTCTAGCGTGCAGTAATTAAAACTAATTATTGTGGCGCAATAACTGAATTTCGTCCCCTTTGGTGCAATTTGTATCACATTGCCTTCGTTGGTACCGCCTTCTTTCGTGCACTAGCATCCGACCCCTTTACCTCATAGCTCTTAGCAGTACATTTTGATTCAGTCTTACGACAGTCGTGGAGCTGCGCAGTGGCTGGTGGCTGTAGGATCGCAGTTGGCGGTAGCAAGCACCATGGAGGGTGTACTGGCGAGCAGTCGTTGTACGGAGAGGCGTTGGTGCAGTTGGCTGTTGTTGCCGATGCTCCCGTCAACCTCGCTGCGAGAAACATGGCTGCTGAAGCCTACGATTTGGCGGGAAAAAGCCGCCCCTGACAACGAGACTAGAATCAACTATCCCACGTCACCTGCAGATGGCCACCCGCAACGACGAGTAGCTGAACCAAGAATACCAAGAGGAAAGCCCAAGTTCAATCGCGAAACATGTTTCTCCCCCATCAACTAAATCCGTCCTTTTCAGGACGACCAAATCAATGTTCCAATTAAAGAGTTTATTTGGTTAACATTTTCTCTAGTGCTGTTTCAAATTTCCATTACCGTGCCCGGATGACCATGGCATTGCCTTAAACGCCGCGTCCCGGAATAAATAGCAAAGCGCGTTGGACAACCAATGAACCAACAGATCCATAACTATCTTCTACGCGTTAGAGATAGTGGCCCTCTCAACCATCGTAGAAAATACAACCGGGGCCGTATCATAATTAAGAGCCACCAAATGCTTTCTAAAGAGTGTACAATAGAATTTTCTTGGCCCTTTTCAGGACTGACTTAAATAAATTAGCGGATGGCCCTGACGTGTATGGGAATTCGATTGCTGCGTAGTCCCACGTCAACTTTGCGTACAACCCCATTGGGCTGTCCCTTATAGTTTTTATTATTGTTGACGTTTTGAGATACATCGTACCTGCAGTAAACTGTCAAATTTCAAGAAAACAAACAAAACAACTACCGGATGTTATTATTCGCTGGCTGATTTTAAGCTTTTATAAATACATTATGTATTAAATTCTGTTTTGTTGGCCTATTCTATGGAATCACAATGAGTCGCCGTACGGAAGCTGGCTTTCGAACTTGCTGATAAGGATGGAATTTCTCTCCTTTCAACATCAAAAGAAAATGTCAGGACGCGAATGGCTGGCTGGATTTCTTAAGCGTAATCCGAAACCTACGTTCCGAAAGGCAGAAGCTATGTGAGCTGCAAGGGCCAGAGCATTCAACAAAGTTTCCGTTAATGTCTTCTTTTAGATGTACGAAGACGTGATAGAAAAGATGAAGTTTCCTCCACAGCTCAACGACAATGCTGACGAAACAGCAATTTCCACGGTTTGTTAAATATGAAAGATAACGTCAGATAGTTATCGTCAATGTTTAATTGATGCTAAAGCCATCAATGACATATCGTCGATAAAGCAAGGTCGAAGATAATTCGGACATCAGAGCGACAGAAACTCAACCTTAATCTAGACGACTCTCTATGTGACCGATGTGGATTATGCTTTTCAGATTCCTCGAACAGTAAAGGATGGAAAATATTAATTACATACAAGAATTGGATCCATGAAGAATGCTATAACGATTTCTACTTGGTATGAGTTTTTGTTCTCGATAAATTTGTTGCTATTTTTTTTATTTTCTAGCTGTTGCATTCGTTGAACTCATTTTAAAAAAAAAGTCTCAAGACTCAAGAAAGTCACTTTTAGTTAAATACTTCTATTATGCAATATATATTTTTTTGATTCAATTTGCTTTTCACACTGTATATATCCAATGGCTTGGAAAAACGTCACCGGAAAATTTAAAAAATGCACATCATTTTCAACCAATAAAACACCTCAATAGATTACGTTATTCATGGATTGACCCATGGACCATGGATTCATCACATACTATTAGTATTTATTTTCAGTAACTTCACTATTCATTTACTTTGAAATGTTTTAATAAATAACTGTTTTGATAAACCATGCCGGTCTTACCCCACGGGCTGCCGGTCTTACCCGCACTGTTTGGGACTATCGAATTTTTTAGATTTTTTGTATTGAACGGTAGTTCATGAAATAACATTTTTTTAAACGATGATTTAGTACTTTCTACATTGGAAACTATCAAGACAAAGATTCTGTGTGACATGGATAGTGATATTAGCTCTCGGGGTCTTTTTTTTTATATAATCAATATGCTTAGGGGGCCGAAGTAACCCCCAGTTCCCCTAATCTAGCTGAAGATCAATTTCCCAATCTCTATGAATCAAAATAAGATAAACATTACCTAAAACGGCATAAACCAAGTAAGAACTAGGATTTTTTTTTTTATCCATGTCGTGCATTATACAAAAAGGTGTAATGATAGCATTTCACTAGATAAAAAGAAATGGCAGCAGGGTAAATGCACCCTTCTTTTTGGGGAAATGCTCCTTAAACTTTGGAAAAATGCTCCTTAGATGCGTTTGCCCGGTATAATGCAATCGGAGGTATTAACCTTCTGGTTAGCGCTTGCCGGTTGTTTTGACGGGTCTTAAGTTTCTACAAGATTGTATAGCGGAGCTTCGCTCCTCAATATTCTAGGTAGTTTTGACGGGTTTAAACTTCATTTTGACGAGTCTTAATTTCATTTTGAAGAATCTTAATTTCGTTTGGACGAGTCTTAATTTCATTTTGATGACTCTTAAATTCAGAAACTTAAAACCCGTCAAAACTATACAATCTTGAAAAACTGAAGACCCGTCAAAACACCTGGCAAGCGCTAACCAAAAGGTTAATACCTCCGATTGCATTATACCGGGCAAACGCATCTAAGGAGCATTTTTCCAAAGTTTAAGGAGCATTTCCCCAAAAAGAAGGGTACATTTACCCTTTGCCAAAAGAAATATGAATGTTTCATACAATATACGAGACATTTGTTCTATGTACAAAATCCACGATTACGAAGCGAGTGAAAGCTAATTTACGAAAATAAACTTTCAGTGTACTTCTGCTCTGCTGCTGCCGGACGACGAACGTGTGATCGCCTATACCGATGCGAAGTGAAGCGCAACGAGTGTGGTGCGATGGTCGGTGTTGGTTGGCAGATGAACTGATGAACGCTAACACTTAGTGGACTGCTGGTGTGCGTTACCAATAGCGACAAAAATGCAACAAATGCAAAATGACTTGTCTCTAGTCAATTACAATTAATTACTGGTTTTGCACTGCTTAAACTGAGCTTCTCAACTGGGTTTGGGAATCAGGAACTGTGAAACACTTTCAAAGCAACGGAGCAAGGAAGAAACGAACTGTCTCGTTTGCTTGTTCACTGAGCAATGAAAAAAAGTGCTATTTCAAAGTAAATGTTATACTGAAATGCTGAAAAAAAAGAGCCATCAATGCCTGTCATATTGCTCCACGCTCTTGCTATAAATAGTATTGAAATGCAAAGATAATTTCAAAGCGGCTGAGATTGTTAATTAAATGAGAATAGAAAATAATATGATATGGTTTACAGGTATGGGTATACAAATTGATTTATAGGTACACGATCTTAAATCGCACCCCCTCACTCCGCTATTGCCAAAATGACAACATTGCCCAGGCTACACCAACCAGCGTATCCGTGTTTCAGTTGGCAGTTTTTTGTGATCATACGACTCGTGGAGGCGTGAGGTAGGAACTAGTGAGGACCGGAGGTCGGTCGCACCCTCCTTCGAAGTTGTCAACTCACCATTTGAAGCCCTCCAAGACTGGTGTGCACAAAACCATCAAAAAATTGAAGAAGAACATATTGTGGACCATCTAATCCAGAACCAGAAACGGCCCTGTCAATCCGAAAATGGAGAAGATATGTGATGAGCTTCTGTTATCTAAAAAATTGAACTCAGTTCGACAGGTTGCTAAGAAACTGCGAGTATCCGTTGGATTTGTCCAAAGCTCCAAAAATATAAATAACATCAGTACATACAAGAAGCAAAAAACGCGAAAATGGAGCGCAGAATAGCAGGAATGAGCCAAAGAGCTATATCAGAAGTTTAATAAAATGTTAAAAAAGCATCCCAATCATTGCATTTTGATGGATGACGAATCATATTGCAAACTGGATACAACTACGCTACCAGGGCCAGGGTTTTATAATGCGGTTGTTGAGGACAACGTACATGATGGCAGAAAAACGTAGAATAAATTTTTGTGTGTGTGTGTGTGTGTGTGTGTGTGTGTGTGTGTGTGTGTGTGTGTGTGTGTGTGTGTGTGTGTGTGTGTGTGTGTGTGTGTGTGTGTGTGTGTGTGTGTGTGTGTGTGTGTGTGTGTGTGTGTGTGTGTGTGTGTGTGTGTGTGTGTGTGTGTGTGTTAACAATCAATCTCCCACTGACCGGCAGTGCTTTTATGGAAGAAACTTGTCTGCATTTCTTCAATAATTTATATGTGATCACTATGTGCAAACATTTTTAGCCCTGGAGATTGAAGGTGACAGCTCTATTGAAAATCCAACAACCCATTTCAAGAATGCCTGTTCCTACACGTACATTCTGAGGTCATCTTCATGTACAATAAGCCCCGCATAAAAATCTTCACTCATCAAATGGATAAGTGAAGAGTTTTCACACTTCCAGAATCAAAAATGGAAATTCTTGATCCTGGCGTGTATATAGTTAAGGTATATTTTTGATAATATAAAACGCACCAATGTTCCCTATATCATGCTGGAAAGCTCGTCCGGATACGGGGGCGGGTCATTTTTCTAGCGTAAGAAAAACGTAGATTCAATTTTGTGCATAAAAAGGATAATCTACCAAATTGTCCTGAGTTGCGTCCGATCGAGCGCTACTGGGCAATAATCAAGCGGCACCTCCGAGAGCATGGCAGAGAGGCACAATCTGTCAATGAGAAAAAAAAAATATTTTCCGTAATTCAGAGACAACAGTGATTATTACACACAAAACCGTTTTTGAATTTGATTACTAATAAATAAAACATCTGTAAAACAATGTGTTCTCTTTATTAAATGAACAGTCCTTACTCAGTTTGGTCTAGGAATTTTGCGTAAAGGATAATTTGTCGTGTAAGGGTATGATTATTCTTACCGGACAATCATAATAATGCATAAATGAATCCATAGAAAGCTCTTAAACTCTTAAACTCTTAAATCAATCCAATCGCTAAACCAAACCACAGTGCACAATGCTACAGTCCCGATCGAATAAAAGCAATGAACTTTTAACCACATTAATCTCTCCTCTGAATGGACGGGCACTCAATATGGCCTTCTGTACCACTGGATTAACAGCTGAAGGAAATTGTGAGCAAATTTAATTTCATCGCGTTCCGGAAATGATGATTGATGTGTTTACGTGTAAACAGATCATAATTTCATAAAAACAAATCACTCATTTACGGTTGAACAGTTTTCTCCTTCATTTCTTGTCAGCACAAAACTCATAATTCATAACAGCGTCATTGAATCTGAATGAAAAATGCAGTGTTTTCAAGATTTTCTTTTGTCCAGACATTTCATGGAATTAGTTAAACACACCTATTATCGACCCTTAGTCATTGTATCTGAAGACACATCTTGTATGCATAATTAAAGGCTGTTTCAGTGATTTTGTGATAAATGGTAACATGCGAAGTTGGTTCTTATGTTGTATCTGTAAATCTAGTATTTTTCAAGTATGTGCAGTAGATCCTTGACGAATCATTTCTCATTTGTAACATCAAAGACCACAATCTCTTGCGCATTAATTCCAATGTGGTTCGCGCGCTGTTGCAATTTACCAGTGAACTTTATGCCAAAGAATCCTCCTCCATCACGTTACATATGGTGGTGGATGTCACACCAGAGCCAGTATGCTGCTTGCTGGTACACATTTACATGCATTTTCCATCGTTTGTCACCTGGGACGGAGCGCATAGCAAGAGTACTCTACCGTCGTGTGTCCCAAACAAGCGTCCTGTCGTACACATTTCAGCCGACTTATAAGGCTAACGACAATGCAGGGACACAACCAGCTCTCGTCAACATTTTTCCGGAAGGGAAGTGAACGAGTTTTGGGACGCGTTTTCGCAGTCGTCCACGGCATGCATCATGTAGCGAGATCCTTGACGCGGGTAAACATTCCGTGTTGTGCGGAGGAAAAAAATGTGTCGAGATGCCGTCTCTCAACGGCGACGTCGGCATTTTTTGTGCTTTCTATTCACTTGTCCCTTATTTGTACGGACTCGATGTACCTAGGTATATGTATGTATATATGTTTATTATAGATGGATGTATTTACTGTAGCTGCTTTTCATGTTTTGCACGGGGATACAACTCTTACCAGTTTGTTGACAGAGGCTTTGGCTCACAATTATGCACTTGAATATTTTGTTTTTCTGCTTGCTTTTTGCACTGGCAATCCGTTCGTTTTTCCCTATTTCCCCTGCGTCTGCGAGCACTGGGAAGTTCAGCATCACATATTGAGTGATGGAAGTTTTGGTTGAACGAAATTTTACGGAATAATTTATGGTTACAATTTTTTGTTCTTGCTAAGTTTCATTCTTTCAAATAAAAATAAAAAACAAACCAATAAAAACAACAACAACAACAAAAACAAACACAAAACAAGACACAAATGTTTGGAAGGCTAAATCAAGGTTTAATCACAATTTTCTTCCTCAAATTTTTGAAGGCTGGAGACGGAAGTTGTATGGAACGTTAACGATGTTTTATTAATGTTTCATGTATCCTGTATCTTTAACACAACCGCATATTTCGTCTTCAATGTACATGAAGTGAGTGCACACTTTTGTTTGTTTGTTATTTATTTCAACGGTGTTTTTTACTCGACTTCCCGGAAATTTCCCCAATTCACATGGTTTTTGTAGTAAAAGGCTAGATCATTTAGAAATGCTCTAAAATTTATTTTATAGATAGCGGCACTCGGTCTTCTTTTTTTTACTGCTTAAAATTAACGTGGTTCTTCATATCTTCATCATGCAGGAAGAAAAAAGAAAAATAATTGTGCACAGCTACCTGCAAAATCCATCTGCGTCAAGTCTGGGGTTGGCAAAAATGCCTGATTATCTTTACAGTACTGTGGCGCGCGTGATTAAAAAGTACAAGAAAACTTCAACAACTGCCTGCAAAGCGCAAATCAAGCGTCGGAGTGGAACCGTTGATCGTCAACTGCGGGTAAAGGTTATTCGGAAAATCAAGGCTGATCCCAACATCTTGAATTATGGTTTGGCGAAAAACCTGCATGCCGACCTTTTTACCGTGCGATGATTCCGTCTCAGAGAAGGTTATAAAGGTTATAAATGTTAGTGAGCAAGTAAACAACCCAACCAAAGCATCAAACACGTACAGTACCTGTACGTTATCGCAAATCAATCACGTGAAAAATGAGAACAACCGAAGCTTGGACCTTTGCCTCGATAGCGCTCAGGACGCTGATCCTTCAATCTTCTGTGTACTTGCTCCACTAGTAAAGCAGACTCCTCATCACCCTCCTTTGGCTGTGGCTATGGAGAGAAAGTTGCTTCATGATTTTGACATTACACCGAACGTTGTTTCCTACGATTTTCGTAAAGCAGATAACCGCGGGCATTGCTGAACTGCTTTCCAGTATCGACTGGGGAATCATACTTGATCCTTATTATGTCAATGTTTCGGCAAGTACTTAGTCACATGTTGTGGCGTACACCATCAACAGACACGTACCAAAAATTATCCACCAAAAAGAAAAGCATCATCCATGGCAGACTAGGGAACACCGTAGATTGAAGTCTACCAAAAGAGCCGCA
This sequence comes from Aedes koreicus, assembly GCA_024533555.2. Taxonomy (NCBI): domain Eukaryota; kingdom Metazoa; phylum Arthropoda; class Insecta; order Diptera; family Culicidae; genus Aedes; species Aedes koreicus. Next base: position 278,284 of record JAHHFK020000111.1, read on the forward strand.
CTGAGAAAATTCACGAAGTTCAGTCTTCCATCGTCCATGGTGTTTGATGGTGAAGTTGCTTCAACGACTCAGGAGATCTGCCGACTCTTCTCTCAAAAATTCTCCAAGGTTTTCACCGATGAGAGCCTAACCGAAGAACACGTTAACCTCGCAGCAAGCAACGTCCCTATTCATTGTGACACATTGGGCTATATCGACATCAAAAATACCACTATTACAAGAGTCGCTTCCAAACTTAAATCTTCCTGTTGTCCAGGACCCGAAGGAATCCCGTCCATCCCGTCCCTCATTGAAACCGCTCGGCTATGTGTTCCAATTGTCAGTTCGTAGTGCTGTAAATTTGCCCACATGTTTCCTGTTCATAAAAAAGGTAGTTAGCATGTAAGTCGTTGGCAACGATCGCGTAGTTACCTCACTGAGCGCGTTATCGGAGCTATCTGAACTAGTCTTGGTTGAGCCGCTACTTTCTCATACATCACATTTCTGAGTGGTGATCAGCATGGATTCATGGCAGTTCGTTCCAGTACCACTCATGACGTATGCAACTGATAGCATGAATGAGCAAGCTCAAACAAATGTCATTTATACTGATTTGTCAGCTGCCTTCGACAAACTGAACCATGCTATTGCAAAGCTCGTTATCAATGGCATCCCATTACAAGGGTTTTAATCATATCTTACTAGTCGCCGTTCTGATACTTAACCAGTGACATCGGGAATACCTCAGGGTAGCCATCTTGGACCGTTGATCTTCTTGCTCTACTTCAACGATGTTAATCTTGTCATCGTGGGTCCTCGACTATCATATGCTGATGATCTCAACCTCTACCTTTGTATCTGTTCCATTGCCGATTGTCACACTCTTCAGCGTCAGCTTCATGCCTTCGCTGACTGGTGCATCGTTAAACAGATAAAAAGAAACATCGAACTTTCTGCGTTATCTAATGCACATAAAAGGAATGCTAGATTCGGCAGAAAATAATGGGATATTTCATATAAATTTAAGCCAGATAACGCCTGAATTTAGCCTGTTGTAGCCTGTTGATTGCAAACATTGTTGTATGGCGCATGAAAGATTGCAAATTATGTCGTTGTTTACACCTCCTTTGGCTTGGAATTAAACGAGGGGAAATTTTACGCGCTTGTTAAAATTAATTATTTTTTCTGTACAACTGAATGGAAGTAAACCCAACAAAATGCTTAGTTATCTCCTTTTTTTTTTTCGAAAAAACGAACCGATCATCTTCAACTTTAATCTGTCAGGGACAGATATTGAACGGGTGAGCCACGTTAAAATTAAGGAGTAATTTTGGATTCGCAACTCACATACAAGCAGTATATTTCATATGGGGTCGATAAAGCATCTAGAACGGTAGGTTTTATCTTTAGAATCACCAAACATTTTTCCGATGTTTATTGCCTGAAGTCATTATACTCCTCATTGGTCCGATCAGTCCATGAATATTGCTCTGCAGTTTGGAATCCAATCTTCAACAATGGTGTTGAAAGAGTCGAATCCGTCCAACGCCGATTCCTGCGTTTTGCGCTTCGGCTATTACGGCACTTCTCCGACAAAATCAACGTGGACTTCTCTGATACTCGCATCTCGGCGATTGAGCAGAATACACAAGTCGATGTCATTCATATTGATCTACAAGTTGCCTTTGACACGATTGACCATAAAACACTTCTGTTTAAGCTTTCAAGGCTGGGAACATCAGCATAACTTGAGGCTTGGCTACATTCGTACCTAACTGATAGATTACTTATCATGCTGTTCTTCAATGATGTTGCGGATTCATTGGGAGCTATGTGCCAACTTGTACATGTAAATGGCTTGAAATTCTACTATGTTGCTCGTACGGCAGATGATTGCCGTTGTCTTCAAAGTTTACTGGAACTGTTTGTGGTGTGGTCGGAATAAACTGATTGTAACTATGCCGAAATGTGTTGTTATGATGTTCCATCGTGTCAAGAACTGATTTTTTTTCGACTACTGCATTGGTGGCCTTTCGCTTCGTAGAGTTGTTGAATTAAATGACCTGGGTGCTCTTTTGAATTCGAAGCTGGATTTCTGTCTCCACTAACAAGCCATAAGTTCCAAAGCTAATCGTCAGCTTGGATTCATTTTCAAAATTGCACGGGATTTCACATGAAGTCCGTATGAAGTTACCTGGACTCTCCGTCTTTACCGGCTACAGAAGAGATTGCTGAGGCTGGCTTTGCGAAGTCTTCCATGGTGCGATCCTGTCAATTTACCGCCATATCCGAGCAGATGCTTGTTATTGGGTATAGACACTCTGGAGCAAAGAATGAAAATTCAGCAGGCATCATTCGTCGCGAAGCTATTGAACGGTGAAGTGGACTGTCCGGATTTGCTATCACAGCTGGTTTTTCGTGTCCCTCAACGAAGATTACGAAATTCTTGCTTGTGGCAACCAAGATATCACCGTACTGCATATAGCTACCATGAACCATTGGCGGCTTTAGTTAGATATTTTCGGCAGTGGAGTCTGCTTATGAATTCGGTGAAACCTCCAAAAGGTTCAGAAATAGAATACAAAGAATGTGATTATATTATATTCCATTGTATTGAGCAGAGACGTTATGTTGATTTGTTTGATTTTATTATATTTTATAGTTCATTTTTTTAATTTCATTAGTTTACTTCTATTCATGTAGACACTGTTGTCGAATGAATAAAATAAAATAATAAAAATAAACATAATAATAACAATAATAACCGTTGAACCGTGCACACTTAGATTTTTTTTACAGAAATCTGTGAAATTTTACCGATTTCTCAACAGCTGAACGTTCGGTAATCCGATTTAAAAGATTTTGGTCAAATTTTACAAATTCTGTAAATTGTTTACAGATAACTGTAAAATTCCACCGAAAATCGTTAAATCGGATTACCAAACGTTCAGCTGTTGAGAATTCGGTAAAATTTTACAGATTTCTGTGAACAAAATCTAAGTGTGTAGAGTAGAGTAAGGCTCTGCCAAGCTGAGCTGCAAGCTACCCGGCGGGTCATAGTCTGCGGATCATGAACGGCCTCCAGATTGACTGCAAGTTAAATAAGCAGTCTCGGACTAGCAGTAGGGGCTGCCTAGGATGTGGGGGGCTGAGCAGTTATTTGGACCCTGATGAATTTCTTACAAAAAACGAAAGGATGAGTTATGTCAGTGACATAACTGCAAAGATGACGTAGGACTGCTTGTTGATGTGAAGAAATTGATGTCATCGAATTGATGAATTTCTACTATATTTTATTCAGTCTATAGAACCATGAAACCCTGTGCTGTTGGTGTGCGAGGCTCCGGTTCTTCTTCCGCTATTGGTTCTTCACGAAAATTTATAGAAACTGCAGTTCGCCTCGAATTGACTGTTAATGATATTTTGTTTGTTAAATCATCGCCAACATTAGATTGGCTTTCATAGTCATTTGCTCTTGAACAAAAGGTCACAAATACAAATTAAGTACTCTTTAAGGAAGAAGAGCTTTATTTCTATCCGCTGATATATTCAATTTGAAGGAATTGTATACAACTTCCGATAAATTAGCAGACAAAGTGTTTGTTTACAAAAGCAGATTCTTCCTAATCAAATGTTGGAACTAAAATGTCCAACGTGCTTCTAAGTGTGAAATGGATCCTGTGTTTACGGAGGGAACATGGTTCGCGATTGAAATGTTCTTATAAGTTTTCTTGGCTGCAGGACAGCCTAAGTGTTTGGCGGCACGTGATACTACGATAAAAATAGGCATTTACACCGTTTCTAACTCGAGATTGTACAGACTGAAGATTGAACATATACCCAAAAGTTGAAAAGGTGGTAAAAAATGCAATTGCAGTTTATACTATGATATCTTGAGAAATCCGCATGATTCAGAAAAGGCAATTTCGCCCATTTTGATTCACAAAGCGTTTTATGGTACAATTGAAGCCATGCAAATGTGTGCAAGCGACTGGCAAGCAAAAATAGCTCGAAATAATTTTATAGCCTACCATATTCAATCATCACCAACATACACCAACAATATACAATATGGATGAGTCGATATCACAAAATGCCGCAACGCTATTGGCCACTGTTGTATTGCCGCCGTCAAGTGTTCTATGTTTGTTCTCACTGATCATCGACAAAGCGTTTTATGAAATAAACAATGCCATGCAAGTATGTTAGCGCAATACAGCCGGCGTCGGTGGTGTAGTGGTAAGCGTGACTGCTACTTGGTGGCACCCCAGTATGGTCTGGGTTCAATCCCAGTCGACGTCGGTGGTTTTTCTGAGGCGAAAAAATCTGGTCACGTCTTCCTTCGGAAGGGAAGTAAATCCGTTGGTCCCGGTTCATATTCATGAGTCGTTAGGTAGGGTCCAGGTGGTGGAGTCGTCTTCCTGGCGTCGGTGATTGTCACCATGTGAGGAAATAGGCCGACGTAAAATAAAGATTAAAAAAAAAAAAGTATGTTAGCGACAGGTTGCACATAGCTTGGTGGAAAATATGTCCATTTGCTTCATTGCTGCACCCTGAATTCCTCGCCAAGTGAACTAACTGTTGGGTTTCTATTCCCACATTCTTACCATGTCAAAGTGGCTAATTGGTTGCCATCTGTGTCTCGATCTTGATGTGCACATTTTATTTTTGTGAGCCATCTGACTTTCGAACACTCATCTCTTACTCATCAACTAAATATCACTGCGAACAATCTCACGCACACGTTCAATTTTTCATTCAACAGCGAATTGCTGTTGCTGTTTTGCCCACAGCTAATGTTAGATTTGCCATCCAACTTACGATCAATAGCAAAAATGGAACAAAATCAAGCGAAATTGTATAACAATCTTACTTTTTTAGTTTGGGTGTAGAGCGAATTACGAAGAACTTAACCTAACACCAAGTAGACCAGTTTGGACATTTTCGTTTTGCAAAAAGTTCCACTGGCTGGAGCGGGAATCGAACCCTCAACTTCATGACAACAACCGCTTGAACGACGGGCGACGCCGCTAACCACTTGACCACGAAGATGATGTGGGCGATTGATTTGGCCATTTTCTCCGAGACGCGGCTTTTTCAACGCCATATTGAGCCGGTGCGTGGTAATGAAAATTTCGATGAGCTCAAGAGAAATTTCTATCAAACATACTCTTTAGTTGGCAACTTGATTTGATCATCCTGAAAAGGACGGATTTTAGTTGATAACATGGTTCGCGATTGAAATTTTCTTCAGTCTTCTTGGGCTGCAGGACACCACTCTGTGAAATGGTCACACCGGAGAAAAGTTTGTTCAGCTCCTCGTCGTTGCGGATGGCTAGCTGCAGGTGACGTGGAATGATTCTGGTCTTCTTGTTTTCACGGGTGGCGTTTTCTACCACCGTGCTCCGCAGACAAGTCTGTCGCATACGAATGCACAGCGAGAACTGATGATTGGTCGGTCGTCCCCACATGTTTGAAATTCGCTGGCACGGTAACTGTGGCAGTATGAACCAATCAGAGCGAGGCGCAAACATGATGTCATTTTCTACCAATAGCGTTGTGCGTCTAGATATTTTTCTTTTAAGTACATTTTAATTAGTTTAAACAAACATTATGAATTATGTTTGCAACAGAGATTCAGCGTTGATGTTGCGAATGAAATACTTATCGTAAAATGTCTGTGGGCCAGAGAGGAGATATTATCGTTCAAAGTCTCCAAACCCGCGTAACGCTTGCGATTTCAGAGATTTTAGAACGGCGCCCCTATACAGGAATAGAAAAGAGAGACGTAAGTCCTACGTCAAAACCCACAAATATCCGAAAGCAGCGCTGTCAAAGTGAGTTACCTCGCTATAAGGGTAACTAACCAAGCCTCCACAAACCGGTTAGCTGTTGCGCCTTTCGGCTAAAAGGCACCCGGTTAGTCTTCCGGCAAAATGGCATCGGTTAGACATCCGGTCAAAAGCCACAAACATGTAGTTGAGAAGTAGAATAATCATACCAATACGATTGCCCGAGGAGGGAGCCCTTATTGGAGCTGTTCCTGAGACGGAGGACAGACCGAGTGACCAGTGGCTGGAGGAAGACGAGGTGCAAGAGCGTCCCTCCAGTCAACGAGCTCAGCCCGTAAATCATACGTAAAACAGAACAGGCAGCAATAAACAATACCAAGGCAATGCTGCACCTGCTAATGATGCTGCGGCTGAACGGCGTCAATCGCTCACTTTGGCGGGCCGCCAACGGATCATGTGGACAACGGAGATGAACTTGTACGTAATCCGATGCTATTACGTTTGCACGAGGTTGGAAACGGATATGTCTGGCAGACCTAGTATGCTGAAGATGTTCAACGAGCGGTTTCCTCGATTCACCAATCAGCTTGACCGGAACAAATCATATACCAGACAGCGAGTAATCATGTCGCATAACTTGCTCACACCTGTCGAGGTAGAGTGCATCAAGCTGGAAGTGTGTATGGATCGCTGTGGAGGGAAGGGAATGGATCAAGCGATACGTCGAGAACGAGTTCTGTTGGGCTGGATGCAGTACGAACCAGTACGTACAAGTATCTACCAGACCCGGCACTGGAAAATAGTTGCATAAAGCTATGCCGGGATTGCGAGATCCTAACGGTGTCCTCATCCGTGCCAATCGCCCTGACATTGTGATCTACGACAAAAGGAAGAGGAGTGTTACTTTCATCGATGTCGCTGTATCGCTGGATTGCAACGTCCATTCAACGCTCTCCAAGATTACGAAATACCATTATTTGCGGAGGAGTTAAGGCAGATGTGGCATTTGGAGGAGGTCCGTATAGTTCCGGTAATAATCTTGGCGTCCGGAATTATTCCCCGTATCTTTATACGTTTCCTTGAAGATTTGGAGCTTCTAAAGGAACTGAACAGCATTCAGAAAGCAGTGATTCTTGGAACCTGCAGTATTGTCCGGAGGTTCATGAATCATCATAACTAATCCAACATCGAAGCCAACCGAATAGGATGTAAGTCTCTGAAACTGACTAATATATCCACCGAGCCTAGCCCCCTTTGGTCCCCAGATGCCCGAAGAGTGAAAGTTTCCAGCTACATGCTGAGAAGTGAAATAAAATTGGATAATAATAATAACTAAAATGCAACAAAATTAAAATTTGCTCGCAGATGATCCAGAGCACCTGTGATTTGATGTGATGTGAAGCCACCACCAGTCCAGGAGTTGCCATGACGTAAAGTTCCTCCTAATGGCAAGATAACACTGTACATACCTGTAATCCTCACTATTCTGTTGTATGGAAGACCAAACACGGTGGTGCGGACCCGTAAGCAGAAGCACTTAGATGAAACCTACGGAAAGGATAGAGAATCTCCTTCCAACGAAACGCTCTTATTACAGGACATGTACAGTAAGTTATACACATTAGGATTTCCGTCTGGTGGTTTGTTAAGAATAGGGTTAGAAACTCACTGTAGACTGTCGGAAGACATTTAGTCCTTCGCTGATCTCGATCTGATGATTTCCATCAAGGAAGGCATAATTGTCATCCATGACTTGGGCCAGATAACAACGTATCCCTCATCCAGCCTTAATTTTGTCTGACACCTTGTAATTCCCCCCTTAACCTTTGTTATTGAATGTATGTATGTAATTAACGTAATAGTATATAATATATGTATATATAAAGTAAATCTGACCTCTACTGGATTGTTACTGCAAAATAAAAATTAGATACGTATTAATACGTCCTGGACTAGTCCTGGAAAAGCTGAAAATCAGAGTAGATCAGTCCAATCAACGCAGATCAAATTTAAATGAAGAGATATTTAATTTGTCTTTAGAATCAACAGACTATTCTGAGTCGAAGAAAGTAGTGATCGAAGAGCTCGGTTTGATGATTCCAGGAACAAATGAAGTATCTTATCATAATACCACTAAACACAAATATTTAATTTAAATCATAATACCACTAAACACAAACATTTAAACACAAATATTTAAAAATCATAATACCACTAAACACAAAAATTTAAATTTCTACACTGCTTATAATCACATGCCAGTCTTTTACAAAAGAGTAGTTGAAGTTCAGAAATAGAATTGTAAAACTGATCCACTGTTAAGCTGATATGCCAAACAATCAATTTGAGCATTACGAGCATTAAATTGTCAAGCTGCTCCATGCTCTTAAATGCAAAAGTAATTTGAAATGTTAGGATGATCCCAAAGCGTGCTGAAATTATTAATTAAATGAGAATGGAATATATATACCCTGCTTGTACACGATCTTCAGTCGCAGTCACCCCTCTTCGCTATTGTCAAATCGACAACATTGCCCAGGCTACGCCAACCAGCGTCTCCATGCTGAAATGCTGTCATGTTGCTTGATGCTAAAATGTGTACATGAATACTGTGGAAAAAAACTTATTTAACTAAACTAAACTAAATAATATGTCATATAACTACAATGGAATTGACTCTTAGCTTCGGGTCTTGACAGAGAATCCCTTCTTGCGGCACGTCAAGCCTGCCAGTTCAGCGCAAGAGCGCAGATGATCCAGAGCACTTGGAGATAAGCTTTGTTACTGAACTCTGTTTTTGATTTTTTTTATTATCTCTAACTTTTCAACATAATTTTCGATTATTTACACAGCATGAAAACTGCAGCGCGAGAGATCCAAAGCATATGATTTTTTACTGTGGGTAGTTGCAGAGTAAAAACTTTTAACAATTTTTATTAAATTTATATTTATATTAAACATAATTTGGGGGCTTAGTCAATTGAACGATAAATAGTGTTTTGAGAAAGAATATTTTCAAATGTAATGTGAATTGTGAACACTAGAAATATGTTACGAAACTGAACGATTTCATTGAATATGTTCGAATTTATTTTCAGTAAAAATTTCAAAATGTTTAATTGCAGTTACCAACAAAAATATCGACCCAACGCAAGGAACACCCCCAAGGCTCCCTAGTTGCAGTCGATTCCTCTCTCATTATTCGAGTATTTTGGAGTGGCATCCCACCGGGCTTATTCTTCTTTCCCGTTTTTTGTTTTTGTTTTATATGAACCAGACAACCAACCCCTAGAAGACATAACCCACAATTGACGGGTTGCTTCTTCGTTCGTTCCAACCTATACAAAAAGGGAAAATGAAACATACTTAAAGTTGAGTACAATTCGTCTGTGGATTCCAAATCTAACCAGCATGTTTATCGATCAACTGAAGAAAAAAACTTCACAACATTCTTAAAATGCTGTCAATTTGTTACAAGGGCGGTTAGTTTTTCTAGGTTTATCCAAAAAAATTAGAATGTCGTTCTGAATTTTAGAAAAAAAATCCCAGCTGCAACTCAGTTTGAGATAAGTTTCATCGTTCGTGTGCCACACTACATATCCAACTTGAGCCCGCCGCCATTTCCGCCGTCTGTAGAATTCATATTTGCCGGTTGTCTCAATTTCACCCTTTCGTATTTTTTTCTCATTTCACTGATTCCTCTTGCTCGGCACCAACTCACCTACAATTCTCCGTTGCATCACAGAACAGTGGATGTAGAAGCAGCACGAACACTTGAAGTAAGCACTCACCGGAGCATGAATATTATGATGGATAGAGAAAAAAAATGAATGTTTTATGACAGATTTTTCCTATGCTCACGTTTGGAGTACCACCCACTCGTGGCTTCTCCCGGCTCCCTTATATACGATTCTACTTAATTACAGCAGAACCATCACTACTAGCACCTTTCTTGCAATTAGTGTCAGGGGATTGCGGGAACGAACGTTTGTTGCCGTACAAGGGTGGTAGGCACGTGCAACCATGATAGCAGTTGCCTTGGCCTAGACAGGAATACCAAAGTATCAAGAAATTCGCATCTCGATTCCATGGGTAGGTCGATGAACTAGGCTCTTTGTGGAGTAGCTATGTAAGGCACAACGCTGAAAATATGCGGAATGGTAGCACTGTTTTCAAGTTTTTCGCTGATTTGAGCTATAATATAATGCTGAGTTTATTTACTAATACTAAGGATGGATGGTTGATTGTTTGATGGATTATTTGTTGGACCATGACCGCTCATTATTTACAGTTAGATCATGCATTCCCGCATTGTTGAGAAATGAATTACATCTCAAGTTGTATTGAATTTTGTTGCATGACAGTACTGCTGAGTTCAGGTTATGCATAAGTATTAGCAGCATGTTTTATCAATGCTGTACAAACAATGCACTGTGGGCCAGATCGTCAATCTGGCTGGATAAAATTAATAACTCCGCGGGGTGACGTCGTAGCGCTTTGGTGTATATGACAAACTGACTAGACATGGCATATTATATGATTGAAGAATGTCAGTTTGGTGGATTCATATTTTATAAGTTTCTTTAATCGAAGCCTTCTGGAAACTTGATAACTTCACCAAAGTTGAAATTTTCACTGCGTTCATATAAGAACAGAGTAATTGGTATCACCTGATTTTGTACAGATTTCCGCTTTCGTGGAGAAAAAATTATAACTTTTAACCTATATTTGCCCGTATTGCTGATAAACTTTACAAAAAATTTAGATGATATTGCACAAAGTATTAAAGTTGAATTAAGAGCATAAGAAAAAAAAAACACCATCGCACTATGTGAGTGCCCGTAACAGCATCCTTACTGTTGTTTTAAATTGGTCCAAATCGGCTGTCAAATATTAAAACATATAATGTTCGGCTGTCAATTATTATATCAAACAGTGTTCAGTAAAAATGGTTTGAAACGAGTTGTTTGATACAATCAAATAAAACTCGACATTATCTTGCTCTAACAGCTAAAATGACATCAGCAACATTCTCTAGTGCAATCTCATGACCAATTTTGCTGAAGAAATCATGTTTCTGGAGTGCTTGAAGCAGCACGAATTGGGCTACAGGTGTACGCGTCCAAAACGATGCACATGCTGCCAGGTGCTCCGAGCGCGTCCGGAGCCGGCTTGGTACCAGTGTCACGATCGACGGTGATGAATTCGAGGTTATCGAGGAATTCATATACCTCGGCTCCCTTGTGACAATGTTGTGAGCTTTGGAATTCGGAGACGCATCATCAATGGAAGCCGTGCCTACTATGGACTCCACCAAAAATGGTGTTCTAGAAAACTTCACTATGGACGTGACCTGACTGCAGTATTGTCCGTGGAGACGTTGACAACGTTAGCAGAGGACCAGCGTGCGTTAAACTTATTTGAGCGATGCGTGTTACGGACTATATATGGAGTTGTATATGAAGACGGTGTATGGCGGAGAAGAATGAACCACGAGCTAACGCAACTATACGGTGAACCCAGCATCCAGAGAGTGGAACAGGCTTGCAGGATGCGATGGGCCGGGCACGTCGTCAAGATTATGGAATAAAAAAAAAACCGGTCAAAATTGTGTTCATCTAAAATCCGGCGACCAATTTTAGCCGGACCTTGCAAGCATAGGTGGTCGAGCAAACCGGAGATCAGCAGTCATGGACCGATTACGCGGAGGAGATTAGTGGAGCAGGCTATATCCACCCGATGTCATCGAGTGCCAGTTTTGTTGAGCGACTGTGGACAGTTTCGTCATCTTTGACCGAATTGATGCTGATCTCGACAAATCGAAATTGCTGTCAAGATGCTGGGAGAGTTGATTGAGCCATCTTCATAAAATGGACATATCCTTTAAATCGATATAGTGTGTTTGGAATCGTGAAGCACTGGTCTAATCAACGATTTATATGAACTTCAAATCCATCCGAATGCATTTTTTTTGCGATGCAGTGGGGTCAACTGGAGACTTTTAAGAAATTTTCGAAAAGAGTACAAAAACTCAAGACGATCCTCTATTTTGCTTAGATCATTACCTGCAAATTCTCTACACGTGGCGTAGTCAGTTTCTGTCTTGAAGCAAAACTCATCATGTGACACTTCAAATAACATAAAAAATTGAAGAGAAGTAGAATGGTGGTTTTTTTCAATTGCGTGCGACCACATTGGACAAACACGCGGTGAGATTACCCTTGACGAAAGAAATGCGTTCAATAGCGCCAGTTGGGCAGTAACTCGCTTCGAGATCCGGTGTATCTGTACAAGATTCTGGAAAATTATTTTAAGTATCGTGTATTAATCTACAATACGGAAGAGGGTCAGAAATAACGCAGCGTTTCCTTTGTCACTTTGTGTAGTGTAACATAATGTGCAAGATAACCCACTTCAAAATGTTACATGCAAATATGCAGAGCTTGAAGATAACATTCATGGTGACCAGTAAAATAACATCTAAATTTTTTTGCTATATCTTTTCGGCTATCTTCGTCTATGTTATATGACGAATGGAATGCCATAACGAGTCACCATCACAAATGGCAATTATCAGTGATTGGTTGACTAATTTTGGAGACCATAAGAGATAACGCCCATTGACTAAGTCCCAAGTGTAGAAATAAGCTTTCTAGATTTAAGAGATGTATAAAAAATCATTACTATTCGTTATGCGAACCTGATCGAAAGCCTTTTTCCGGAATAAGTATCACAGCCGGAATATTGTTTCACATTTGCCTCTTTCTATCCCCAAACTTTAACTGAAGCACTTGGGGGTGTTGATCGACCATAAGCTAACCTTTGGTACCCACGTTGATTACGCCTGCAGGAAGGCTTCCATGGCTGTTTCGGCACTATCACGTATATTGTCCATTTGCTCAACAGTTTACGGCAGGAAGCGCAAGATATGGTGGGTCAGCGTATGGAACGGCACTGGTTACGAACCATAGTAGCACACTACGGTCTTTATTAGATGCAGCTACTTGATTATGACTAAAACAAGTCACATTAATGTTATCTCAACCGAATGGCAACAAGAACGCTACTAGGGAATAGTTTGAGAGGTAAGCTGGAGAGTAGGTATAGACTGATGTGCTTGAGAGTGGCAAGTGCGTACCAAACCGTGTCAGGTGACACAATCTATGTCATCGGTATCATTATGAGAGAGGTGTAGAGTGCTTCAACCTACGAGGCATGGGAGCATACAGAGAACCATCAGATCGTCATCGATGGTCAGAAGGTAGTGGGCATGAAACATCTTCACGTGGTTGACGTATCGACTGATTCCGGAGACATCCGACTGGATTGATCGGTTTCACGGGGAGGCTTGCTTCCATCTGACACTAATTCTATCAGGCCATGGTTGCTTTAGGCAGTATCTGCATAAGTTCGCATACGCATATTCACGACTATGCGGATATGACGAAAACCATGTCCTCATCATGTGTCCTCGCAGGTTAAAGAAGCCCAGGAAAGTTTACCTTAGTGACTCTTGCAGTGCTTTTCTCCAGCCGGAATGGCTAAGGATCTTATTCCAAATAGTCTTAAGTGAACTTAAAAACAATCTATCCAGTGGTTGAAGAAGTTTTGTAGAGTTTGGGTAAAGTGATATAAGAAATGCTTTGTTTTTGTGCAAAAAAAAACAGTCAGTTCTTTGTTAGTAAGGCTTGTGTGACCAATTCATTTATCAATTTCTTTTACCAGGGTACATTCATACGTGGAATCAAATCAACATCTACATTACTTTCAAAAAGAGCGGTATAGTTCTTTTTATTGAGTTATTGTTAATGATATAGACGTTTTTCACATCTAGTCCATATAGGGCCTTGACATTTTTAGGGAAAGTTGAAACCACGAGTTTCAACTTGTCCCAAAAAATTAAAAAAGTTGCCTCGGGTTATTGAAGGAGGAAAGGCAAATTCCCTGTTCCTGCAAAATAGGGAGATTGCCCCCATATTAATCTCATTGTTCCTATATTCATCCTACAATGAATCAAACAATTGGGCAGTCGAAGGATCGGTTTCGTTTTCTAATAATGTTTGCTTACGTTAAATAACTACAACAAACATCACTAGCGAATTCTGTCACGTTTATTTCGTTTTATTTCAAGTAGGATGAATTGCAAAGCTATGAGATTAATATAGGTACATCTTCCCTATCTTCTACTTCAAAAAACCATCTTCAGAGCAATTCTTTAGTTACTTTCGTGTTGGATCTTTAAAGATACCTAGAAGCCTCTGCAAGAAGCGACGAATCCAGTTCTTACATGTCATAGACTTAAAAAAAATAACTTAAGTTATACACAATCTAGCTCACATTTTGAAGTTGTTTAACGTACTAAGAAACGTGGCTAAATTTAAAGATCTGCAGATAACATCAGCGTTGTCATTGACTGTGTTCATCAGATCCGTTGCGCTTATTGGAAACCCTGCCTTGGTCATAAGCTTTGACCATGTTTCGAAGCGTGTCTCTTCACTTGCTTCAAAATCGGCAAAGATCCAGGTTAGTTGTTAGGTTAGGAGGATGTCAATATAACGGCATAGTGTGCTCACAGGAACCTTAAAACGTCCCACTGCTGCCCAGAGTTTTCCTGCCCTTCGTGCTTCGGACATCACCTTATCTAAAGCACCGGTATAGTACCAGAATAATTATTGTAACATACACGTACTTCGTGACCTTATGATGAAAAGTAGAAGAAATTTCTCTTAACTGTTAAAAACTAACCTCAATATTGGTGCAAGAGGCACGGTTTTATAACGGAATTTTATAACTTGAAAAGGTTGTGAACATCGAAGGTACTTCCTACGTTTGTGCTGAAAAATGAGGATATTGTGACAGCTGCAAAACATAGCATTGACACAATATTTACGTATCTACACGCAACCAGAAAACATTGCTTCTGTCTTAAAATATAAAAACCATGCTAACTGTAACAAATCGAATGAGACTCATAAAATATTGTTACAAAAATATATTTGGTACTAAAAAATTGGTTTTCAGCTAGATATAAACGATGAAACACAAAAAAGTTCCTTAACTGTGGGTGTTACATAACCGTGGGAGGAGTGTAGCTAACATTAACATTTCCCAGTATTTCAAAGAGCTATAGGAAGATGAGAACAATAAGTTCTTTTTTTCTCATAGAAACTTCAAAAGGCTCATTGACCTCAAATTATAGGAGAAGTTTAGGGAATTGGTTTGAAATCGATGGAATGGAGTAGATTTGAGACGATTATTTGAACCACCCTAATTATACAACCTCTTAAATGCGTGATTTTCCTTAACACCCCGATCCAGGTTATTTTCATTTCATTTACGATACGTTGCATGAATGTCATCAGTACGTTTTTCTGCAGGTTCACACATTTACAAAGTATATAGAAATGTGTAATTTTCTGCGTTATCTAATGTACCTAGGTCTAGACTGTACTGTAAAAAAAACGAAATACAATGATAAGCTTGTTAATGTTTAGCGTGTGGGGAAAAATTATGAAATTTTCATTGGAAATCACGATCTATTAAGTGGTTATCGAGAAAGCATCGGAAAAAGAGCAGATCCACAAAAACCGGATCGGAAAACACCTGGGATTCCATAATTTGACGGTGTACCGGGTGGTAAAGTAATTCGAGGAGACCCAGACAACCCAGCGGCAGTCAGTTAGCGGCAGAAAACCAAAGACAGCTGATCCGGTGAACGCAAGGACCGAACCTTTCGATCAGCGATGTGGTGAAGAAGGCGAAAGTTTCCATCTGGTTTGTTTAAAAAAAAAAAACATGATTAAACGTGCCGACCTTCACGTCAAAAAGGTAAAGAAAGCACCAAACAAAACGACAACACGGTAGCCAAAACCCGCGCCAAGCAGCAGTACCGAGCAGTAAAAGTAGTGGCTGACGGAACCGAGGTGCGTCGTGATAGACGACGAGACCTACAGCAAGGCGTACGTTGCCACACCACGCTTGGCCGTTCCTGAAGAGGTAAGAAAGAAAAAGGTGGATAAATTCGCCAAAAAGTTCTTGGTTTGGCAGGCCATCTGTGGGTGTCGAGAGATGAGCCACGGCGGGTACCATGAATCAACTGAGATGGGTGCCTCCAGAGGCGTCTGCTGCCCTGCGCGTTCGGTGTTAAACTGGTACAGAGATATGTTATTTTTGTACCAAAATACCACCCAACTCGCCAAAAATTCCTCCTATTGAGAAATTTTGGGCCATCATGGAAGCTAAACTTCGTTAATCGTATTCGAAAACGAGCTGGTTTTGAAGAAACAGTGGGTAAAATTCGCAAAAGAAGTCGACCACACTATTGCTTAAAACCTTATTAGTGGTTTCAAGGGAAAAGTTCAGTCATGGAAAAAAGATTCAATACACCAACAAAACAGAAACCCAATCATGATGTACAATGCTAAATCTGACATAAATTTAGGTTAATTTAAGCTAAAAACCACTTAACTCCAGTCTGTGGTATGAATTATTACAAACAATTTTATAATATACGCTTGCTTTGGCTTGCAATTGAACAAGGGCAAATTTTACGCGTTTGTTAAATATCATCATCATTTTTTTTCTGTGAACACTTTTTTTCTGTGTACAAGTTGAAATGTTGACAAAAAAATGCACCACGCAAATTTTGCAATCATTTCTTAATAGAACCTCACGATCCGGAAAAGGCATTTTCGCCCATCTTGATCCACAATTTTTAATGAAGTAAACGAAGCCATGCAAGCCTCAAAATCAAATTCATTTGATTGACCGCTGTATCGCTTAGTGCCTTGACAGTCAAAGCAACTTTATGGTCTTTATTCAATATGGTTGACTGGTTACGACAGAGAGCTGTAACGCTGTTGGCCTCGGTTGAAATTCCACCGTCAAATGATTTTTGTTTCTTCTTTTATGTGCCATCACCGGACTCAGATCTCCCTATGCATTTTTAAAATAAACGAAGCCATGCGAGAGTGTGCGAGCGATAGGTTGCAAACAGCTAGATTCTTATATATTTTATTACGTGAAAGGCCGACAGAAAACATGTTTAACACGGAATTTAAAATTACCATTACTATGGAACTATCCAACCGATTAGAAATCTTTTAGAAACTTCGGATTCAGGAACTCAACCACTTTCTCAAAATTGTCTCATGGACACAAGACATGGCATGCAGCATATCAAACTTCATGATTTAGCTAATCTAAGTCATCAGAAAACATTTTGATAATTTTTGACCATACATATCATATCAAACTTTATAATTTTTTTTAAAATAGGTCTACGGATGACATTCTTAGAATTCTCGACCATACTGGCCACTAGAAAAGGCCCCGCGGGATCTAACTTCCACCGGAATAGTGGCCATATTCAAATATTTTCCAAAACCTGGCTTGCGACATATCAAATTTCATGATTTTGCAAAATTTTGTCTTCGAAGGACATTCTGAAAGTGTCTGACCACACTGGTACCATAGGGAGGCCCTGCGGGATCCGAGTTCCTCTAGAGAAGTAGACATATTCAAATCTTTTCCAAAACTGGGCTTGCGACATATCAATCTCCATGATTTTGGAAAACTTTGTGTTTGGAAGACATTCTTATGGTGTCTGACCACTTGGGATGGCCCTGCAAAATTTTGAGTTCTTCCGGGAAAGTGGTCATAACCAATTTCTTACCATACCCTAGCTTGCGACATATCAAACTTTATTATTTAGCAAAACTAGGTCTTCGGAGAATATCCTGAGGATTCCTGACCATACTGGCTACTTAGGGAGGTCCTGCGGGATCCAATTTTTTTTCCGAAAAAGTGGCCATATCCAAATCTTTTCCAAAACCTGGCTTGCGACACAACAAACTTCATGATTTTGCCAAACTTTGTCTTCGGAGGAAATTCTAAGGGTGTCTGACCATACTGGCGACTCAGGGAGGTCCTGCGAGATTCAAGTTCCTCCAGGAAGGTAGTTATATTGAAATCGTTACCAAAACCTGGCTTGTAACATATCAAACTGCATGAGTTTGCAAAACTTTGTCTTTGGATCAATATGGATCATTGTCCTTTTCAACCCAGGCTGAATCTGGATCCGTGATGCTTGAAATATCGGTTTTCGAGTCACTCAACATTTTGCACAAACATAATTCACACTATAGAACAAAACAAAAACCAAAACCAAAATCTTTTTTCAAATATCTCAAATATCTTTTGACATTAGCTCTATACTTGCCTTAGCTAGTGGTACATGCCTTGACTGGTAAAGAAACGCACATTTTAGTGCATCAAAGTGTAACGATATTCAGAAAAGAGCATGAAGAGGACGGATGGATTACAAAAATGAGGCGAGGACTTCTTTGTTCAATTTATCCTACGAGCAAAAGCAGTACGATAAAGTTTCCTGGAAAATGCTTTGGTTGTTCTCTGAAGACAAAGTTTGATATATCGCAAGCCAGGTTTTGGTTACGATTTGAATATGGCCAATTTTTCGGAGGAACTCGGATCCCGCAGGGCTAGAGTGGCCAGTTTGGTCAGGAATCCTCAGAATGTCCTCCTATTTTAGGAAAATCATAAAGTTTGATGCATCGCAAGCCAGGTTTTGAAAACATCTGAATATGACCCCTTTCCGGAGAAACTTGTATCTTTCAGGTAACTCGGATCCCGTAGGGCCTCTTTTAGTGGCCAGTATGGTCATAAATCCTCAAAATGTCTTCTGATTACCTCGTTTTGCAAATTAATGATGTTTGATATGCCGCATGCCATGTTCCGTATCTAAAAATATTTTGCCAACCAACCCTGGACAGGACCTTGGAATCCGAGACTTCGGATATTTTCGGAATAGCCAGTGCAAATCCACAAACTAGGATAATTTTGTGATCTATTGCAGAAACCGCATCAAAATCCAATGGCTAACGATGGAGTATTATTAATTTTAAATTTATATCTTTCTTTCTCA
Source organism: Aedes koreicus (assembly GCA_024533555.2). NCBI lineage: Eukaryota > Metazoa > Arthropoda > Insecta > Diptera > Culicidae > Aedes > Aedes koreicus. The sequence goes on from JAHHFK020000111.1 coordinate 296,998, forward strand.
GAGGGGTTGGGGTCGTACGTGTTAAAAGTATTTCTTGTTGTTGGATAAACAAGGGTTGAATATGTGCGTCGTTTAATTCTTCTTCTTTTTGTTTGTTGTTTTTACGAGACTTCAACGAGGCGATCATTCGTCCCGAGCGTGGTTTGCTAATATGTATGTATTGGTTTGTACAATGTGCAGTGATGAAAAGACACCAGCAAAATAACGTGATGCAATTGTTACGAAAAATATAACGCGAGAAGAAGAAATACGATTGTACTGTGCCTAGAAAATTCACGGTAAGCAAAAAGTTCGGTGCACTTGTGTGTAAATTTCTGCTCGGGATGATTTTATTTTTGCAGAATTTCATGACATTTTCAATTGTAATTTTTTTTTATTCCTTGTGTTCACTTTGGTCATTATGAAAAGTGTCAAATGTTATCAAAAAAAATGTTGAAATCCAGTCCCCGTACCACCACTGTCTAGAGCCATCACGCTGACGGCATCGGTTTGAATCTCGATTATGAATCGAAATCGTTTTCTTTTGTGAGCCATTGGACTTTCGAACAGACTGAAGATGGAGATCGTTTGTTACACACTTCACAACCTCACGCACACATTTAATTTTCTAAAGCGAACTGATGTATTGCTTTTTTGCCCCAATATAGCATTTTTTTCTCCAAGTTACGATCCATAGCGAGAAATGAAACAAAATCATGCGAAATTGCATCACAATCTTGCTTTTTTATTTTGGGTCCAGCAACCTATTACACAGAGGTAATGTTTTTTTTTTTTAAATAAAATGAATGTTTATTTCAATTAAAACGTTAATCAAACGATTTGCAACTCAGCGGTACAGCAAAGAATTAATTAGATTACCAAAACTGGAGCCATTACCCAGTATGAGTGATAAAAAAAATGTGTTCCAACTTCAGCCTAGCGTAAGCCATTATCCTCACGACTCGGTGCAATATTTTGCCCCACTCTTCGTCTCATTTTTTTGCAATCTACGTGAAACTCGACTTTCACGTTCAACATTTCAAAAGAGTCAATACATGTGCAATTATTTTGTTCGGCGATCTTGTTAGATACTTCTTTCTTTATTGCGAAAATCTTATAAAAAATGCGGATGTAATGAGTTAATTAACGTTTGTTGGTCATTTTTTGAAGTTGAACGAGATTTATCGATTTGAGGTATGCTTTTGCCGCCGCCCGTCAGTTGCCCCAAATTTAAGATGAAATATGGTCGTTAGCTTATACAGCATTTCATTTCAGTATTGGACTTGGCAGTTCGATGGGGGTGCACCATGTCAGAAATGAGTTTACTATTCCGCTGTTGAATTCGAGTTCTGGAAATAAAATCGAACCTCTAAATGATGCTTGGCTGATTTTCATAACGATTAGTGTGTCAATGAGCAGATTGAGAGTTATAGGGTAATAAATAAAGCACAATTGTGTAATTTATGATTGAACGGCTGATAATTAGGTCATCGGAATTTGACTTCAGTTTGTTTCGCAAAATGTAGATCATAGTAGGGTCAAAACTGAAAAGAGTCTTAGAAACTAAAATTTGAATATTTATTAAATTTAATTATTTTTGTTATAATAAACAGTCCTTCTGCTCGTATGACACTCCAAAGCATCAGGATATCTAAGTAGACATTTAGAAGCAATCAAGTGAACTATCACCTTCCACAGTGTCGACGGCATCGTACGGCAACACAAAAGACAACATCAGTTCCATTGGCAGATTTGCAAGATGAATAATCCCTTCGACACTGGCACCTCCGCTCTGAACCAACAATAGCAGCGCGTTGAAAGTGCTTGAATAAAAATTCCTCCACTTTGATTACGGCATGTCTAACTAAGGTTCGCCAGAATCAACAATAAGCCTTGGCTGCGCGTGTTTGAAAGCAGTTCGGAAGAAAACAAGCTACCAACAGGCAATGCTCTCTTATATTGTGGGGCTGGATGTTCTGTGCGCTCGTTCCTTGCACAAAGGAAATATGTACCATGGCGACGATGAGATTTGTGCAGAACGCAGGCTTGTGGGGGGGAGTTGAACAACATTCATTGGTACAATTATGAGTTTCTGCCAACGCAATGCCTCCATTTAGTTGGCCGAGATTACCCCTGGAAATTACTATCACACATACTCACTATAAACTATACCTACATCTGAATACCACGATCAGATTTGTCCATCCCATGTATTACTTTGATAACATTGAGTTAAAAAAGACATGGGGCGGATAATGTCAAGAACATGACCAGAAAACTGCTGTAGAACGTGAATTTCCTATACCAAACAAAGACCTTCTTGTTTGCATTGTACTATTATGATTCCAGTTCATCTTGTATATATTACTTCTGCTGCTTCACTCATTGCGTGTTGTTTTCATGTAGGAAGGCAAAGCAAGTACTGGTATATTTAATGGTAAAGCTTCACATGAAATTATGTCAAACTAGTTAATTGAAACATATTCGAAAGTAAATCACGCAATAATTTCACACTCGCTGTGGTTCTGTGTTGATTTTTTCTGTGTGCAAAATTGCGTCATCTGATCAAGTATCTGTCGAAAGTCCTGTAACAGGACTTGATGGCTTCCTCAATATTTTCAGTTGCTCCTGATATCAAGTCTGACATGATTTTTTATGGTTTCAAAATGAAGTACAGTGTGTGAAAAAAGGTTATCCACCCTAGTAAGTACTCGGCGTAAACTGGAAATGATTCATATTTCGAATCAACAAAAATGATGGTGGAGCAATAATTTTTATCGTTGATCTATCTTATAGATATATAATAGGCTGAGAATAGGCTGACGGAGGTTCTAGATTTTTTATTCTTTTGTTCGTCTTAATCCCCGACGGGTTCATGTGTACAGAAAATTGCAACAAATCTCCCGAAATCGCTGGAAGTAATGAAAACCCAAAATGTATTTTTTTTTTTCTGGTACACACAAATACGAATTGAAAAGGATAGTTTCAGAATATTTTTGAGATGGTTTCGAGATTTTCGTGTTAGTTTCAGTTATTTTCTGTGGTGATCGAAGTAAGTGAGTTTGTACGGAATTGCAGTAATAGGTTTGTTAATAGACGTGGCTGGGTAGCTCAGTGGTTACCCGTTCTGCTTACTGAGCAAATGGTCGGGAGTTCAATCCCAGGCCCGTCCCCTTCATTGTTATTTGTCACTTGCCTCTTTCTATCACCACTGGATTTAAAATGAAACAAAAAGCAGTCTCTACTGCGCTTTCATTGATCCGCATCACTTACCACAGTGAATCCATGATCTAAAAATAACCTGCCTTACTATCACAAAACTATCCTTCCCTTCACAATCATGGAGACGCAGATGTAAACAAGGTCTCTAACGAATGATTGTCAAACTAATCATCCTTCCCCCCTCCCCGAAGACCGTGAGAACGTGGCCGGCACCGGTACTGATCTATAAATAGAATGAACTAATGAACTTGTACATTGAAGATGTAAAGCTACTCCCAAGCTCCATCTATGTGGTTCTCTGCACTGGCTACACTATTACAACACTAGCTCTGATCAGTAACGGATCTGCGATCAAAAAGAGAAAGAGGCCAAAAGCAAAATAAGAAGAAAATTGGAAAAAAAAAACGGGGGGGGGGGGGGGAGAGGTGGGGGTTTTTGTAGGGAGATTCGGGGGGGGGGGCCGGAAGGATTGTGTGGGAAATTGGGGGGGGGGGGTTTTTTTGGGGTTTAGTGTGTTGCACACTGGGCCAGGAGACGAAATTAGCAAGACAAAACCTCTAGCGCTTTGAGCATGCATTTTATCAAGATGATTGCTTCAGCATTGTTGCTCAGTTTTATCTGCGCCACAATTTGGTAATAAAAATTAGTTCCAATTTTCACCGCAAGGGCGGCGCTGCGATACTAACTTTTTTATTTCGCCTTCTAGCGGTTTGATGTCTTCGGCAAAGTTGTAGAACATAAAATAATAAGAAAGTTTGCCGAAGACATAAAAGTTCTATGTCTACAAATAACAAAGTTACGATTAGTTTTGTAAAATTTTACTGAAATTTACGTTTTTTCTACTAATTTTCATATTTTCGTCAAATATGTTATTGATTTTTTGATACCATTTATGTGTTGAACCTTATAATTTGCGTATGTTTTGGAAATGTTCGCATAGTTTTGGAACATAAAAAGCGAAATATTAGCCAAAACTTTAAAAAATATCATGAATTTCAAAATTAATTTTCTCAAAAAATTGCAAGTTGTTGCAAAAAATTACTCATGTTTCAGAAAGTACCATATGTGACCTTTCAATTCTGAAATTATGCCCGATACATATTTTGATATATTTGAGATATCTGGATTAATTATAATTAATATTTTTGATCTAGCAACTATTTTTTATTTTATATTTACTATTATTCCAACAGGTTTTGTACGGATTCTGGAAATTGATTTTTATCGGTTTGAGGAAACTGTTTTGTGAGTGTCATCACGGGGTCAGAGGTTAGCAAAAGTCTTCTAAATACATCTTCGATGTTCGCCAGGCGACTGAATTGTCGAGAATGGTGCTCCCGAAATTTTCTGATCGATTTGTTCCGACGCTCTTGTGCTTCTTCCGACAATAGTCCAATAGGAATTTCGCAATGACTTATTATTTCAGATCCATGTACCAAGATCCTGTGAACTGAAGGCGAAAGGGGATAATAATCATAATAATGGACATATAACTTTCTAGTTTCTTCTGCATAGGTTTCGAATGATTTGACGTCGATTTCTAATTTCGATGATAGCGCGCAAAGAAGTGTAGCGACTCGACGAACGATGTCCACCTCAAGTCCTGTAATTCTTGCCGTTGTTTCTGGATCTTGAAAGAATCTTCTAGCAGTGTTGCCATCATTTGTGTTACCTGATGAAAAAATAAAGATAAAGGGATCTACTTCCCGATAAAGAAGAAAAATGCAGTTACCTCCGGATGGCAAAGGTTCACTTATTCTCAGCCCAATCTTCTTAAATTCTTCTCTAATTGCACGTTGCCGTTCAAGAAAGGTTTCGTTTCCTTTATTTATACGCCATTTTTTGAGTGGGATTCTGTACGAAACATTAAGCAGAAGCTCCATACTTCTTATGTAAGCATGCAAAACAGGAATGGTTTCAATTTTATTGCGATCGTCACATATTTGGGCTTCGATGGAATTACTGAGTTTTTTGCCTGATGCTCCGCAAAGATTGCACGCCTGGGAACTTGTTCCTGTGAAGCTGTTAATAACTTTGCCATCGACCATACTCAAAATTCGATGATGACCCCTTGGTTTTGACAGTGAAGTAAACAAGTATGTGTGTCAGCGATCAATCGATTTCTTCGACACACGAATACAAGTGCAGAGGAATACTTATTTTCAATTGACTTTTATAGCACACTATCTTTTACAGATTAAAAATAAAGATATTCGAGGTGAAAAAATAATTAAATTTGACATGTTGACATGAAAACATATCAGATTTTGTACAATGGAATGCATATGTATGTATACGCAAAAAGCAATCAATTATAGCATTGAGTTCGGGCTAAAATCATCAAAAGTTTAAAATACGATATCTCAAATATATCAAAATATGTATCGGGCATAATTTCAGAATTGAAAGGTCACATATGGTACTTTCTGAAACATGAGTAATTTTTTGCAACAACTTGCAATTTTTTGAGAAAATTAATTTTGAAATTCATGATATTTTTCAAAGTTTTGGCTAATATTTCGCTTGTTATGTCCCAAAACTATGCGAACATTTCCAAAACATACGCAAATTATAAGGTTCAACACATAAATGGTACCAAAAATAACATATTTGACGAAAATATGAAAATTAGTAGAAAAAACGTAAATTTCAGTAAAATTTTACAAAACTAATCGTAACTTTGTTATTTGTAGACATAGAACTTTTATGTCTTCGGCAAACTTTCTTATTATTTTATGTTCTACAACTTTGCCGAAGACATCAAACCGCTAGAAGGCGAAATAAAAAAGTTAGTATCGCAGCGCCGCCCTTGCGGTGAAAATTGGAACTAATTTTTATTACCAAATTGTGGCGCAGATAAAACTGAGCAACAATGCTGAAGCAATCATATTGATAAAATGCATGCTCAAAGTGCTAGAGGTTTTGTCTTGCTAATTTCGTCTCCTGGCCCAGTGTGCATTGCAAGGCGTTCAGTTTTCGGAATGAAAATTATTTTTTGGGGGGGGGGAGGGGAAAAATACTCTTTGGTCGAAACAACAAACCTGACTCGAACCATTTCTTTCCCATCCAAATTATTATATGCTCCTGTTCCGGGTGTGTGGTTAGAGCGAAAAATGAAAAGGGAAAATTAAAATAATTAAGGTGCCGGCGAGGCGGAGGAAAAATGCGTGTGTGTGTTGTTTTGGGGGGGGTGGAGATGGATTGGGGTTGGGGGGGGGTATTGGTGGGGGGGGTGGGTGTGGTTGTGAAAAAAAAAGCGGGGGGGGGGGAAGGGGGGGGATTGGGGGGGGGGGGGGGAAAGGGCGGGGGGGGGGGGTGTTTTGGGGGGGGGGGGGGGGGGGGGGGTGTGGCGGGAAACGGCCGGGGGGGGGGGGGGTGGGCGGGGAGAGGGGGGTTGGGGTGGGAAAATCTGGCAGGCCATATGCCAATGCGGTAAACTGAGTAAACCATACATCACAACGGGTACCATTAACAGCGAAAGCTACCGCACCGAGGGCCTCCAAAAGCGTCAGTTGCCTTTCCTGCGGTCCCACGGAGGCGAGACCTTATGTTGACCGGACCTGGCATCATGCCATTACGCGCGATCGACGTTGGACAATAAAGTTGTTTTTGTACCAAAAACTGCCAACCCCCCAAATTCAGCAGAGATTTGTCTGGTGGAAAGATTTTGGGCCATAATGAAGGCCAAAGTTCGAAAATCGTCCAAGGTGTTTAAGAACGAGCTGGAGTTGAAGAAAGAATGAATGAAAGTGACCAAAAAGGTCAGCTCCACCATTGCACAAAATGTAATGAGGGGTCTTAAGGGAAAGGTGCGGGCTTTCAGCGATGGAAAGGAAATTGAGTCAATTAATTATGCCGAAACATAATCCCTGTTTATGAGTTCATTCCCTGAAAGTTTCAATTTTTGGCGAATACTTTTTTCTGGTGCATTTTTTTCGAGTACAGGCCTTATGAAACGACTATAAAAGCCTGCAGTTTCTCGTGCGTCTAGCATGTTCACGAGTAGGAAAAAGATCGACATTCCATGTATTCGCTCCAGATGGTAAAACGAAAAATATCGTAAAATATCGAAAAATACAGTGAGTACTAGGTGGGGTGCATATTTGGGTATACAAACCAAATTTCAGAGCGATACTGCCCTTAGTTTTATTTTGACAGTTGATTGTTGTTGACGTGTTCTCTCATTAAACATTATTTTTGGAGAGGCAAAACGGCGAAGGAAACAAAATAAAAGTTGGATAAGTATTATGGGGCAAATGCTCCATCAGATTACACCGTTAAATATTGGTTTTGAGAGTTTCGTGGTGACCGCAACTCCACTTCCGATCAAGACCGCAGCGGCAGGCCCTGCGATGCGGTTACAGAGGACATTGCAAAAAAGCTCATGAAATGATGTTGGCTGACCGGAAACTGAAGGTACGTGAGCTAGCAGATGCCACAAAGATTAGTACTGGGCGCACACGCCATATTTTGGACGAGAATCTGCATATGAAAAAGTCATCCAGCCCCTGGGTGCCGCGCATGCTTACTACTGACCAAAAACACGAACGCGAGAGCATTTCGAAACAGTGTTTAGACTTGCTGTTGCGGAATCGGAAGAACTAGCGTCGATTGGTAACTGTTGATGAAACCTGGATCCACTATTACACACCAACGAACAGAATGAGTGCCCGGCAATGGACTGAAGCCAGCACAAGTGCTCCGAAGTGGCCTACCCCCTACACTGGGATTTCTGGGATTGTCATGACATACTCTTCGTGGACTACCTCGAAAAGAATAAAACCATCAACAGCGAGTATTACTGTGCATTATTGGAGCGATTGAAAGCCGAAATCACTGACTGTAAAACGGCATCTCATGAGGAGAAAAAAAAAATTGTTTTTGAAAGACAATGCGCCGGCGCACAAGAGCATCACAATCACGGCTAAAATCAAGGACTTACAGCCCGAATTACTTCCACATCCACCGTATTCACCCGATTTGGCTCCCTCGGACTATTATCTGTTCCCAAACCCGCAAAGATGGCTCATCAATAAAAAAAATTCACTGTATTCGACGCCGTGGAGGAGTATTTTGCAGACCTTCCGAAAAATTACTTTTCGGACGGGATCAAGAAGTTGGAAAATCGCTGGAATAAGTATTTAGAGCGTAAAGAGGACTGCATTGAATAAAAAAAAAACATTTAAATTTATTTTTCATTACTTCATTTTTTATATTCCAAATCCCGGATTTACGAACGTATTACTTCAGGAAAATGCCAAACAAATTTCGATTAACAAAAACAATCAACATTAATAACATTAATCAAATGCACTACGACGTTTGCCGGGTATTTGATATAATGACAAATAGTTGGTTATACACACACTACATTTCAATAAGGAAGATCTGGGTTATTTACTCCGATACATTATAATTGGACCTGTGCACCAAATCGAATCGACACATCGAAAATGTGTCGGCTGCGGCTCGATACATACTATTTTAGGCCGGCCGGCGGTGGCGTTGCTGCGTGGACCACAGTGGACTGGGATTTTAAATTCCCACTAAATACATACAAATAGTAATTATTATTAAAATTTAAAAAAAACCATTGCCAAAATTGAAAAGTTGCATTGGTTCTTTTTTGTAAAAAGCGGTTTTCTTTCAAAACAAAAATCTTCAAACAAATTTTTCAGAACAAATCGTAGAACTGGTATATCGAAACCGTGGCATCGTTGAAAAGGAAAGTAAATTATTTTTATTCCAAAATGAACTTTCATCCAGAAAATAAAAATAAAAAATGTACTTTTTGGATTGAATTGAAACATAGTTTTAACAGGTTTTATTTTCACATGAATTGTAGAACTGTCAAATCTAACGGTGGCATTGTTTAAAATGAAAGCCAATTATTTTCATTGCAAAATGTTTTCCATCACGAAAGATCCATGTCGGACAATATCACCCAAATGCACCTTAGCAACATCTGGCATCTGCTGCCGTTCGTCGTCGCTTGTGGCATCACTGCAAATCAAAAAAGTGGGATGCTTAATACAACTAAAACTTTAACATTCATGTAGTAACGTACCCATCCTTCAGACAGAGATTGTAGCTATTATCCAAGCCCCAAGGAAAGCATTATCATCTTAGATCTCTACAGCCGTCATCCAGTTGGGTTGGTAATGACGATCAATATCTTTGAAACTCTCTTCCATTTGTTTGTACTGTAACAATGTTGTTCCCCTAAATAACCAAACACCGCTTTGTTAGTTGCCGTACTGTGCAGCTACAAAGCTACAATTTATATTTAATTAGTTTTATGGATTTCAGGGTTCAGTTGTCTACTTACAAATTCGGTATTAAAGGTAGACCAGTTTCAGGAATTTGTGCAAATCGGAAGGATACTGTGAAATTTACGGGTAAGTTTGCACATTATTTCAGGTTATCAAAACAAACTTAGACTTTCTGTTTATAGGCTCAACATATCTATCATTCAAACTTGTCTCCGAAAACTACGCCAGAGGACAATCTGTTCATCAATCAATCAATCAATCAACTGCTGAACTTTAACTATAAAACACAATGAAACTAATCAAGCAAATATTATTTAACTAATAAACTGAATTCAAGTCCTACAATATATAATGCAATTCTGCTACCTACTCAAATCTGCTGAATAATTTCTTTACTTGTGCTATCCACTGTCATTGCTACTTGAAAAGTTGTGCTTGAAAAGGACCTATATATTTCCTATCCTTGCACTCTCTACAAACGTTAGAAATGAAAATGTTCCCCGTACAGGTTTTGGGTGTGCAGTTTGAGTGACATCAATAAGTATTTTGGAAAATCAATATTTGTTATAATACAAGGTTTTAAAAACATACCCGAGAAAATGGATATCGTCTTGTGCCAAAAGTATTATTTCTGAGTTTGTGCATCAATGCCTAGTTAACCTCTAGCTAAACGATTCGTGTGCTCATTGAGCAAGCCTCACTTTTTGGTATGTATTTTCAAAAGTATCCCTGAGTTTGGCTAGATAAGTCCATGACGATTGATCGAATATCTGATCCACTTCAACCCATAGAAATAACAACAAATCGCCGACATTTCATACACCGGAATATAAAAAATAAACTTCACTGTGCCTCTGATGGTAATGCGAATCGTGCTCCGTTTCTCCGTGGGATAAAAAGTAACCCACCAAGGGTGGAAATTGGTTGAGGGAATTAATATTTGACCGTACACGGAATATTTGCGCAATGCAGATATTTTCAGGCCGTTTTTCATCTTGTTCGCTTTGAAGTTGGATCAATGAAAATCGATTTTATGGAGAAGATATATTTTTGAAATCCTTTGATTTTGTTAAAATTACTCAAGTTATACGCATTAAACTAACTCTATTACTTTGAAGCCATTTAGAGGATGAAGGATTATGAGAACAGTTCCATGTTCCAAGTTCAATTGAACTAGTTCAAACTGATGATTCAATGGAGCTTTATGTGACTTATTTACCACAATTGTGCTGAAAATTGCCAATTATAAATATCTTTAGCAGTTAATTTAGAAATTAATCCACACGAGGTGTTATTCATCATCTACGTTAATTGTGGAACAAAAAACAAAAGTCATTTAAAATTGTTCTACGCAACTCGACAAAATGTGTTTTTTATTAACTCCAGTGTTTGGCTTCTGATATGTCATTCTTAATAAGTATTTACGTCAAACTGTTTGTTCAATCGAATGTTAAACTATTTGTCGTAATAAATTTCTAAGCCCTACCACAGCTTCGAACTCTTCGAGATTCTCAAGTATTACAAAAAAGAAAATCACACATGTACAGCAATATAACATCTCCTACATTTGAATTGAATTTCTTCAAAGGCATATTGATGCCATCTTTTATTTTCTCGTCTAGAAAGCCTCTTGAGAGGTGGACAGTCAAAGGCACGACGACGCGGGTAAGGCACAGAAAGCATTCAATAAGCACTGAATTTAAAGAAAAACATACAACCGTTTGATGTAGGTATCTGATCTGCACCCAAGTGTTGTGTGCGTATGAATATCGACAGAGTACTGTGGAAGACACGTTAGAGATAAGAATGCGAATAAATCGAATCAGCTTCCGGTTGATTGCGCCAACATGTCATCAAATATTTGAAATGCTTTGGTGTTTTCAGTAAGCTCTGCATGACAAGGGTGCCGAATGCAAATTGATTTCATACTACTAAAAAATTTACTTTGCAGGTTTCACATTATTTTCAAAACAAGCGTTTTTGGTATATCTTTTGAATAGGAAAGTTTATCAACTCACTGGTCATAGAGGATTGTTATTATAGCTAATTAATAAAAGTAATTAAAAAATAATACAGTTATCGAAAGATCTAAATTTATTTTAGTCGGAGTACTTACTTAACATGTACTGTTATAAAATCAATTAATCAATTCCAAAACTCTTAGTTCTCGATTGTTCTCGAAGATAGCAACCCTTACCATGGTTGTTGAGCGGGTTTTTCTAGTGTGGAAAAAAACATTAATTAATAAAATTCTCAACAATTATCAAGTCATCCGTGGAAAGAGATTGATCAGCAAGAGCGCAAAGGTCATCTGGTTCCTTTGGTGATCGTTTTCAAATAATCGTCCCATATGACTACGAGAAGAAACGAGCTGCCATCGGTTAATTGCGACAAGCATTTAGTTAGGAATGTCAAGAAACTAGTAGGAGAAAGAAGGAGGCCATGATGGGAAAATTATTCAACAGGGCTACGGGAAATAATGTTAGCCTAGCTCCTTCATTCGACCTATAGACTGTTTCAGAAATTATAAACATACTTTCAAAATAATAAAAATGTGTTGTTTTTTAAGATTCCAAATATTTTATTCGGCAACTTATATCAGCATAGGTGTTTTACATAACATTTTACTCTTCTTTAATAAAAATATTAAATTATAACCGAGACACCTCACATGTTTTCGAACATGACCCGTAAGCTTCTGCACAGTTGCACTTCCCAACATTTTCACCACTTTTGTCCAATCCTTTTTAATTTTCTCGAGGTTATCCGCTGGTGTTACGAATTTCCGTAGCATTGCTTTGGTCAAAGCTAAAGAAGGTCAAGATTGGCCGTGCCCCCAGGCAATTTGGCGGATTCACGTCTTTCGGCACGAAACAGAGATTTTGAATTTTGTACCACCCTATTGTGTCCTTGACGTAATGACATGATGTCAAATCAGGCCAAAATAAGACAGGACCATTATGCTGCTTGATCATTGGCAATAAACGCTTATGGGGGCATTCCTTGATGTACTTCTGGGTATTGATTGTCTCCGATGTTGCGTACGGTCCAGATATATTACCGCATTCGCATATTGCTTGCCACACCATCGCCTTCTTGCCGATTTTTTCGGTGAATATTTCTGTCCTTGTGTACAGTGGTGTATTGTGGTCCGGGAAGGGTTTGATAATCCAATTTTTCACATACGTTTCATCATCCATGATTATACACTCATACTATACTATACATACTATACACCATACTATCCTAGGCCGCGGAGGTGCTTTAATTGCCTGAAATTCGGGCATATTGCACACCTATGCAGATCTCAACAAGTCTAGGAACTTTTTTCAATAGGGTGAATCTAACAATGATAGATTCTCTCCAGTTTCGTTCTCTGTCATTTATTGCAGCGCCGTTATAAAACATTCGAGGGATTCTTTAGTACAGATCGAAACACAACAATCAGAGCTGGTAAATCTCACGGCCATCATGTGACAGGCCATCTCACTATCACGAGAAGAAATGATCATGATAGTTCATTTCTTGTCATTCTCACACCATCATGTAGTCATGAGATTTTGTCTTATGAGTTTTTGTTTCACAAATTTCTAACTAGTCTAATTGAAACTAGCCAAGCAATAATATGTAATCGACAGAGTGGACGTTTTATTTCAAGTTTTGTTATGAGACTTACAATTATATCAATAAATGTGCTTGTAATAGTGATTACCAAAACACTGTCACGAGCTGTCATGACGAAAAATTCGATGAGATTTAGAAAAAAATCTCCATCGTCGTTTTCTCGCCCGATGAGGTTTTCAGTCGTAGTTCGGTAAAAATCGTAGGTCATTTTTCATTGAAAATGACATTTGCCAGTCCTGACAACAATGCTGGCTAGCATACTCTAAAAATAGTTGAATGAAAAACGTAAAGGTGATCAGAATATGAATGAAAGAGAATGTAATTAAAGAAAGTCTCGTAATGTTAGATTCGCGCTAATGAAAAAAGTTCCTAGAAGTTTGTTTCAAATGCGGAGAAAATTTCCAAGGCAACAACTGTGAAAAAGAAGAAGAGTGTGTAACTGCAACAATAATAAGCACTGCTCAACAAACAACAAATGCCCACTATGGATCGACGAGATTGAGATAATAAAAGTCAAAGTAAATATGAGGATCACTTTCGAAGAGGCCCGAAGAATTGTCACTGACAAAAAGAAACAGTGCTTTGCAGATGTTATGACACGAAATCTAAAAGAAAAACATCTGCAAGAAATGAAAAAGAAAGATGAAAAAATAAATCACCTTACGGAGCTCTTGAAAGCCAGTCGGAAAAGAAAAAAATAAATGAGCAACAAAGCAAAAGAATTCCACTAATAAATTTCTGCCTTGGAAGCAAAAGTTGAAAAATGTCTGAGAGTCTTCATCGAAGAAAAAGCAGCCCGGAAACTCGCTCATGAGTTATACTGGAAAATAAAAAAAAACACCATGATACTGAAAGACAAAGGTCTGAAATATAAACAGAGCCGAGAGCTACCACAAAAACAAAACGCCCTCGAAATACCACCAGTAAAGAAAAATAATTGTAACAGACCAATCCTATTTGCCACAGAAAATACAACAAACAATCTAACAGAGATGAAACCAGAATTGAGCCAGGACAACAAAGATGCAACATTATCTGTGGATTTCTCGGATTCCGATTTAGAAATCACTTAACATTGCAAAATATCAAATCACTGCCGAAATCATTCAATGGAACTGAAATAGACTCAGGAGTCAAAGTCCTGAGCTACGATTAAAGATAAAAAAGTACAACTAGGACTAACAGAACAACGAATATTCAATCCTCGGATACGAAACCCTCTTCTGCCACAGACCTTCGCGTCAGGGTGGAGTCACCATCGCTGTTAAACACGGAGTAACATACTCGAAAATTTCACCGAGCTCAAACCTAAAGGCTGTAAGCACACACATCCCACGAAACATGACCATATTCAGCACATATTTGTCGCGAAACCAATCGATAAGAAAAAAAAGTATTTGATTCCCAAACCATACATAACATCAGGAGACCTCAACGCTCATCATAGCCTCTGGGGATCTCACAAAGACGACTGCAGAGGTAAAATGATTGAAAATATGATACAGGATCGCGAATTTATTACCCTCAATGATGAAAGCTCAACATTTGTACATACTGGCATGCAGAAGGCAACATTTCTCATGGAAACTCTACAGCTATTCGATTTAGCTACATGGTTCTCCTCCAGGGATCCTGTTTAAGCCCCCTTTTGTTTACTTTTTATGTCAAAGACATTGACGGTTGTCTAAGTGACAACTGTACGTTGAGACAACTTGCAGATGACGGCGTAGTGTCTGTCACCCCAATGGGGTCGATCTGCAAGGACCCTTACATGATACCCTAGACAATTTGTCTACTTGGTAAAGACTGTATTCGATGAAATTTGGACACACGCAATTGTTCGTAACTTTTAACTGAATGTATTTCATTGTGTTGTGTCAATTGTGTAATGAGTTTCGTGAAAATCGGTCGAGTGATTTCAGTGATGGCTTCGAATGAAGAAATAGTGCGCCAACAAATTTTGGGCACTCACTTCGAAAACCCAAACGCTTCTCATCGATGGATTGGAAAACAGCTCGGAATCGCATATTCAACCGTATCTCATGTGATCAAAACGTTCAAGGACCGTAAGACAACCAAGCGGAAAAATGGTAGTGGCAAAAAACGTGGCACATCAAATCCGGAGAAGGCCAGGATGGTATTGAACCAATTTAAGCGTTATCCCAACATTTCGATCAGGGATGATGCGAAAAAGGCGAAAATTTCATTTTGTTTTGTGCAGCAAACAATGAAACGTTCTGGATTACATGTGTACAAGGTCCAGAAGGCACCGAACCGGAGCGATAAACAGAACTCGGTGGCCAAAACTCGTGCAAGAAAACTGTACAGGGAGTGGCTCACAAAACCGTTCTGCATTGTGATGGACGATGAGACCTACATTAAAGCCGACACCAAACAAATGCCAGGACAGGAACACTACGTCGCCACCTCTAAGTCGGCCGTTCCGGAGAGTGTACGGAAGAAGAAACTGTCGAAATTCACCAAAAAATTCCTTGTCTGGCAAGCGATCTGCGGATGTGGCCAAATGAGTCAGCCCTTCATCACCTCTGGGACCGTCAACGGACAAATCTACAGAGACGAATGCCTCCAAAAACGACTTCTGCTCTTCTTGAGATCTCACGATGGCCCGACACTGTTTTGGCCGGATTTGGCATCTTGCCACTATGCCCGGCCCGTCTTAGACTGGTACAAAGATAATAATGTAGTTTTTGTACCAAAAGACGTCAACCCTTCAAACACTCCGGAACTTCGCCCAATTGAAAATGTTTGGGTAATCATGAAGGCAAAGCTCGTTAAAACTCCAAAACTGATAGAAAATGAACTTGAACTAAAGAAAGTGTGGTCAAAAGTAAGTAAGCAAGTGGTCCTATCATTGCCCAAAATTTGATGAAAGGGGTCAAGGCAAAGGTGTGGGCATTTGGGTTGGGAGAAGAGGTTCAATAAACCAATGATGTCAAAACTTAACCATTTAGTAGTACTTTATTTCGAGAAAGTTTGAAAAGAATCGGGCTCAAGGAAAATTTTTGGTGACCTATTTTGTGTGTCCAAATTTCATCGAATACAGTCTTTAGTTGGTAGTTTTTTTAAGAAGCATTACCCTGTACAACCGATAACTCATTTTATGTCATTTAAATATCTTGGGGTCTGGTTCGATTCAAATTGCACCTGGAGATCCCACATTGAGTATCTGGAGCGAAAGTGCCAGCAAAAGGATCAACTTTCTTCAAACAATTATCCTGGTGGGGAGCGCGTACGCAAGATCTTCTAACGTTGTATCGGACAACAATTTTGTCGGTCATAGAATACGGTAGTTTTTGTGGGCTTCAAATGGTGAGTAGACAACTTAAAAGGAGTGTCCGACCGACCTCTGGTCCTCACAAGTTCCTACCTCACGTTTCCTCACAAAAGACTGCCAGCTGAAACATGGAGATGCTGGTTGGCGTAGCCTGGGCAATGTTGTCATTTTGATAATAGCGAAGTGAGAGGGTGCGACTGAAGATCGTGTACCTATAAATCAATTTGTATACCCATATCTGTAAATCATATCATATCATAATCATATTCTCATTTAACTGATAATTTCAGGACGCTTTGGATCATCTTTCCATTAAAAAAACATTTATCTCAAGAGCCTGTAGCAACATGACAAGCATCAGCATTTCAGCATAACGTTTAATTTGCACTTCTAATTGCACTTCTGAACTTCAACTTTTATATTCATAAAAGTCTGGCATTCGCTAATAAGCAGTATATCATTATATTTAAATATTTTTTTAGTTGTATTATGATAAGATAAGCCCTTGATTTCAGAAATCATTAAACCGGGCTCTTCGATCACTCCAATTGCTGTCTTCAAAATGTAACTAGAACAGTATGAAATGTTTTTTAACAACATTTCTAAATATCTTTCATTACAGGCAGTCGAAGGATTTGTTGACTGGAGAAGGGTTCGTGGAGTCACCAGTCCCTTGTCATGTGAAGACACGTGGTTCTGGCCGTAGTCTTCCGAAGGTCCTCATAGAGATTGACTGGCCCTGCTACAACAGAGCCATCACGTAGGCTATTCTCTCGGGGAACCTGCTGAGGGTAGTCCTGCAGACATAGGTAATCCTTGCACTGATGGTTGGTTCTTATCACATCACATCACATAGGACTCGGGCTCGGTCGAACATGAATTAAACAGGAACGTATTCACTAGCGGTGTCTTGTGGCGAACCAGCCCAGGATCGGTGAAAGCCACTCTAATAAAGATACAAAAAAAAAGCGGTGTCTTCGTATCGCGTTAGCATGCACTCAACTTATACCATGCGTCTTGTAGTGGTGGCTGGCATGTTCTCACTCTGGGATCGTTTTCTGAAGTGTCTCTCCGGCTCCTCACCAGGTTTGAAGATATGAACCCCCAGGTGATCGAAAACTTTGAGAAGCTTCTCGAGTTAAATCCTCAAACTCACTTCATGACTTTGTACCACTTGTACATAACACAGGATGTTAGCCCTTCGCCGAATATTCTCAATCGTGTATGCTCCTTCCACTTCGAAAATTTGGTCGATTTTGATTTATTATATATATTTTGAATCCCAGAGCATCATTGTTCTATGATTGCTCCGGTGATATTTGCTGCAAAGTTTGGCCAAGTTGATTCCACTGAATCGTTCTTCACTGACGTGTCATTGATTGAGGAGTCCACCGGCTTTGATATATACAATGAAATGTAGAGTGCCATTCGTAAACTTCAAGTTCTTTGTTCCGTATATTTCACTCAATTAGCGACAATATACGTTACGCTAGAAATTGCTGCTTCACTTACACCGGATCAGTATTTCATTTTCACGGATAGTCTCAGTTATATAAAGGCTATTCGCTCCTTGAGGTCGGTAAAGCACTCCTTGTATATTCTCATGAAAATATAGGAGCTTATAAGTGCTTAATCATCGCGTTATTTAATCATCACCTTTGTATGTGTCCCTGTCTAGGTATAGCCTACCGTGCCTTCGTGTTCCAGTGGAATTGTGTTTTGCTGCTCGCTGTGGACTGTCCAGGCTACACGCAGTTATTTTGCCAAAAAATGCCTTCTCCGTTTCGGGGATGTCTTTGTCTTCGCTTACAGTATAGAATTGTGGTCCGGGAAGCGTTTTGTAATCTAGTTTCACAAACGTTTCATCGTCCATTATTATACACCCAGAATTTCTACACAATAACGAATCGTAGAGTTTGCGGGCCCGTGGTTTCACGGACGCGGCCTGTTTTGGGTTCCTTTTGGGTTTTTTCTGCTTCCGGTATGTTTTTAGCCCAAGTCTTTCTTTGCACCCATGACGTTACTCGACGAGGTCCCTAGTTTTTTCGCAACATTCCGAACGGAAGTCGCTGGTTTTCGCTTGTAGGCATCCCTGATCTTTTTATCGATATCCGGACTAACAGGACCTGATTTCCGACCACTCTTCTGCGCATCTTCAAACGTACACTATTCTCTATATTTTCGAATCGCAGATCGTACCGCTCCGACACTTACACCCTCTTCCTTGGCCAATTTTCTCAAGGAGAGTCCGCTCACAGTGCACCATTTGTGCACGATACTTTTTCGTTGTTCCGGAGTAAGACCGCGCATTTTGATAGGTAACACAAAACAGAGCACTTTTTTGATGCTTTGTCATTCAGAAATGGGCAAACAAAAGGACGCAGCCAAAACATGTTGAAATATTTCATTATATTCAAAGTGACCGTTAAAATAAGGTGTGCTTATACTTTCTGGAACAGTCGTTATTCCAGTGGAATTGTGTTTTGCTGCTCGCTGTGGACTGTCCAGGCTATCCCGACACGCAGTTATTTTGCCAATGGCCTGATGGATCTATTTCCTTCTCGAGAGAGCGACTGACACATCACGTACAATAAAAAACCACAGTCCTCATTCACAATTTATTTACAAACGTTTATAAACATGAAACTCAACATTTATTTTTACTACACACTATATTTACTTAAAACTACCAAAATTGCTACACGACCCTAAGGGTAACCTTTTCGCTTTCCTATGTGCACTAACTCTCAAACTGCCTAAATAAAGATTGGACTCGGAAAAAATGCGACACTTTGTTTTGAATGTAACTTTTTATCGCGTGGGTAAAAATTAATGAAATTTTGAGTAATACTAGTTTAATGTTTATGTATGCAAGATTTTATCGTGATCAGTCAAGTAGTTTTCAAGATGCATTCGAAACAAGAAGAGCTACGCCAGCAAATCTTGGGCGCGGTGATCGATAATCCTGGTCAGTCGCACAGATGGATCGGCAAAAGGCTTGGAATCCACCATTCTACCGTGTCCTGCGTTGTGAAGATGTTCCAGGAGGCGAAGACCATCGAGCGGCGCGCTGGAAGCGGCCGAAAACCAAAAACGGAATACCCAGAGAAGGCGCGGATCATAAGGCATTACTTTAAGAATAACCCGAACCTTTCCACCCGAGACGTGGCCAAAAAGGTCAATTCGTCGAAGTGGTTCGTCCAACAGACCATGAAGCGGGCTGGGCTACGTGTTTTTAAGGTCAGGAAGGCGCCAAACCGGACTGACAAGCAAAACACGGTGGCCAAATTGCGTGCGCGGAAGCTGTACCGTGAGTGGCTGGTCAAGCCATACTGTCTCGTCATGGACGACGAGACATATATCAAGGCGGACACCAAACAAATCCCCGGCCTCGAGTTTTTTGTCGGTACGTCCCGCATGGAGGTTCCGGAAAAGTTCCGGAAGAGAAAGATGGACAAATTCGCGAAGAAGTACCTGTTGTGGCAGGCGATCTGCGAGTGCGGACGGTACAGCAAGCCGTTCGTTACCACCGGCACCATAAACGGGCAGATTTATCGAGAGGAATGCTTGCAGAAGCGCTTGCTGCCCTTCCTCCGCTCTCACCGTGGCCCAACGCTGTTCTGACCGGATCTCGCTTCGTGTCATTACGCCAAGCCTGTAATGGACTGGTACGAAGCGAAGGGCGTTAATGTGGTCCCGAAGGAGGCGAACCCGCCAAATACACCAGAACTTCGTCCGATCGAAACGTTTTTGGGCGATAATGAAGAAGATGTTGAAGAAAAGCGGAAAAACATTAAAAACCGATGAAGCTTTTAAGAAAAACTGGGAGAAATTGTGTAAGGAAGATGGACAAAGCCTCGCCCAAGATCTCATGAGCAGTGTTAAGAGAAATGTACGAGCATTCAGCTTGAAGGAAGAAATTCGATGAATAAATTATGCCAAAACATAGCTAATATATAGTTATTCAATCCCTGAATGTTTGAAAAGTATCCGATTTGAAATGAATTTTTGGTGATCATTTTTGTGTGTCTCATTTTTCCGAGTCCAGTCTTTAGACACATTTATACTCCTCTAGGCCGGGGGGGGGCAGATAAAACAACCCCGAGGGGTGGGCTCCACTCCGTATGTGGGGGTGGTGGGGCGGGGGGGGGGAGAAGGGGGGGGGGCGAGATGGGGGGGGGGCTTGTTGAGGACATCAGGGGCCGTATTTAGGAGTGAGTTTGGTCGTCAACATATCTCACCCATCCTGAAATAATTCCTCTTCGGCCTGGATTGACGGAACTGAATATCTTGATTTCCGTCTTGAACTGGAGTGGCCTCATCGTGAATTGGCAAAATATAAATCTTTGCAACCGGATGTTTCAGATACCCTTGGCTTGTTTTCAAAGTTACTAATCTAACAATCTTGTCTGATCCTGGATGATGTTCAAAGAAAGATTATCATCTTTCACGACAACCAATTGTCCAACTTCGATATCAACTGGAGGTTTCCAACGCTTCATCCTACCCTGCAACTGGCAGAGATATTCTCTTCTCCATCTCTTCCAAAACTGCTGCACCTTCTGTTGAACGACCTGCCATTGTTTAAGACGATCCATTGGAATTTCAGAAATATTTTCTTCTGGTGGTGATTGGAGAGATGTGCCGATTAAAAAATGCGCCGGTGTCAATTATTCGAGGTCATCCGGATCTTCTGTCAATCGCGAGTTCAAACATGCTTCTATTTGAGTAATGAGTGTGTTCATGTCGTCAAACGGTAGAAAATTTTCACCCAATACTTTCAACAAGCGAATTTTGCAAGATCGCACAGCAGCTGGCTATGTCAGGCCAGAACTTCACGGGACCTTCGTGCGATTGAATGAATAGCTAAATCCGCATCAAAGCGCAAAATACTCCTCCTTGTACATCTTCTCATTCATAGTCGCTCCAGTGATGAAAACCTTCGTTTTCTTTCAACAACAATGTGAATCCACCTGAAGCACCACCCTTACGTTTGGACAGGTAAAATATGTTTCCCGGGAGTTGTTCAAAGTCAATTTTAAGTTGTTCAAAGTTCATCGTCCATCAAAATGCGTCCGTTGTATTTCATCAGAACTTGCTCGTTCAGCATTGGTGCGCGGCGTTTGGCAACCAGTTTCTGTTTCTGGGTCCTGTATGGGTGCTTACTGGCATGGTACGACTGGAAACCTTCATGCCAACAGATTCATCGAGCTGTACTGTACGGTGCAGAGAACATTTTCGCCAAACCACGCAAGACGATACTAGGATTGTTCTGGAGTGCTCTACGGACTTCCACTGTTAGTTTATGGTCTTATGTTACCCGGTTGTTTTATGTTGTACTATAAAGCGATAATGTTTCCCAATAACGTTCAGGACGGTATTAAAGTCCATTTAGGTTAATTTAATATACTTTGCGATCCTGACCACATCGGATTTTCAACGTGAGTGTGAAAAATTTGTTCCCGTCTCTTGCGTTCCATCTTTGATAACTTGTGAACGTGAGTATCAATACTGATGAAACTTGCTCCACTAAGTAAACAAACCTTCCGGATCACTGTGCTAACGTTTGCATTAAAAAAATGGACTTTTTTCGGAGTGTAAGACAGATAATTATAATTGCTTTTGATAAATTTCCCATGGAAGGTAATTATTAAAGCTTTCTTGCAAAAAAATTCTACGCCCTTGCGAGCGGCCCTCCGGCAGTTAACCGGAACATTCGCCATGGCCGGCGAAAAAAATGCGTGTAGGCATGTTTTTGAGTTCTTTCATCGTTTTATTTATCAATTCCTCCTCAGTTTTCGCGACAAAATTGTTGGAGTAGATCTCACGCTTCAGGTTGACCCAAAAATTCTCGATGGGACGCAGCTGTGGGACGCACAGTGGTCGGAAAAGCCTTTTTTCACGGCGAAATTAATAACTTCTAAAGGTTACGTTTCCGAGTCATGGTGTCTTCTACAAAGTTGTATTTAAAAAATATGTCCATCTTGTGGTGATCATTTTGTAGTTCCAAACTTTACCGCAAGGGCAGCGCTGTTACTAAATTTTTAACAAAGCACAATAGAACGGTGATGTCAAACACAAGTTTGCAGGGCATACAATTTCAAGCAACTTTGCTGAAGACATCATAATTCTTGCTCTTTATTTGACCATGATAGAACTAATTTTCTGCTTTAACTCAGGGTGTCTCTAAAAATATGAGTTTTTTTATTCTTAATTTTTTGTTTCTCATTTTAAGAAAAGGTAATGTCCAAACAAAATATAATGAACATTACAGCGCGCGTTTTTCAGAACAAAGTTTTTAAATACAACTTATCATTCAAAAGATAGGGGTAGTTTTAACTAAAAATATGCGTTTTTTCTTTTCGACCTTATGATTCTTTAGGCGAGAATTGGCTATTGTGCTTTGTTAAAAAGTTAGTAACAGCGCTGCCCTAGCGGTAAAGTTTGAAACTACAAAAAGATCACCACAAGATGGACATGTTTTTTAAATACAACTTTGTAGAAGACACCATGACTCGGAAACGTAACCTTTAGAAGTTATAAATTTCACCGTGAAAAAAGGCTTTTCCGACCACTGTGGGACGTTGGGCGAGTTTGCCGACTTGGGTACCACATCAACGGTCGCTTCGAGTAGTGGGCCGACGCCAGATCCGGCCAGAACACCACGTCTTCGCCTTTATGGTATTTCTTGAAGAACGACGCAACTTCCGGCAGGCATTTGGTACTATAAATTTCCCCGTTCACGGTCAGTACGGAGCGAATGAAGAGCGGCTTTGACATCCCCTTCTCGCTGATTGTCAGCCACAGCAGCACCTTCTTGGGGAGCTTGGAGTGTGAAATTCACCTCGGAGCTCACTTCCTTCGTGGGCGAAGTAAAATACGAAGTGCCTCGCCAGTCGTTCCAACCAGGGTGAAATAGGTCTCGTCGTCCATCACTACAACCACGTCGCGTGGTTTTGTGATTCAAGGAAAAACAAATCATAACTACATTATCTCATCGAAGCTTTCACTCAACACCGTCAACATAATTTTCACATGACTCGAACCCAATCAAACGTTTTTGGAGGCATCTAGTTTTAAGTTAATAAAAAAACGTCGTCCTACTTTAATAACCTAGTTACCTTCTTAGCCAATTTCTAACCTTCACAAAACGGTTTTTTTTTTATTATTTAAGTACAATTTTATTAGGAATTGAATTTAAACTGAATACATAAATCAGTTTAACACACTGCTGAAAAGTTTTGTGATTGATAAGCTTAATAAATTACTAATTATTTTTTAAATTATCACTTCATGGCTTACGTGAATTATTTGTTCTTAAACATGTATTCAGATGACGTATTTCTGGTGCATAGAAACATAATTCACCAATAATTGCAATAACGACGTGCTAAATGAACTCCAACCAAAGAAGCAATGTTTTATCTACAGGAATTCACAAATCAACGACGACAACAATTTCAACAAGTTCTTTCCGCTAGTTGCCAAGAATGGGTGAAGAATCAAAGTGCCAAGAGCTAGTTGTGACGAAAAGGGAAACTGCCAACTATAAAATAATAATTAAAAAAGTTTTTCGTTCACTTGCAAGCAGTTGATGCTGTTGCTCTCCGAAAAAACCGCTCTTCTTTGGATTCTTATGAATAGATTCACTAACGATCAGCCATGGACGGGTTTCGATGCGACAAACGTAGAGACCAGTCCCGCTTGAGATGATTATCACTTTTTGCGTCATAATCATGAAGACGATAATTATTTTTCGTGCATTGAAAGTGTCAGTTTCTTCCCAAGAGATGAGGATTTTCGTTGGAATGGAAGGGATGGCTTTTGTTCGTTCGTTTTTAATTCAAAATGTCCCCAGTTGGCCTCTGAACAAAAATAAGAACAGTTTTGCAAAATTCTGATCTAAATGGAAACCAAAAACTTGTAAAACATTTTGAAAATTGTTTTCGCCCAACAGTTAAGATTGAAAATTTGCTCCGTTGTGTGAACAAGAATTGAGTCATTCCTCTAGAGAGTCAAATGGAAACAGAAAAAGTACAAATTACTCTAAGAAGATCAAACATAATGCTAATGATATCAGGGTGTTCATTTAGCAGTTCAGTCACTCTAAGTAGTTTTTAAGAACACTTTTTTAAAAAGAGAAACGCTGAAATAATATGTTGCCAATCCATTTCCTAATAGTAGTTCAAAGCTTTGTTTAGAATACACTAGACACTATTTTTACTCATGTATTTTCTTTACTTTCATATAAATTTAAAACAAAATGGTGTAAAAACACTTGGTGATTTTAAAATTCTAATTCCATAGCAACGTTTATCGGATCAGTAAATAAAAAACTAATGTTTAAACTTGCGGTTCCTTCATGAATCATATAATACATAGCATTAGCATTTCACTATATCCTAAGGTATTCATTGTTTGCGATTTTATTTCATGAAAAAATAAACAACAATCACTGTTTTTTTTTTCGCACAAGTTGATTAGGTCCTGAACATGTTATTTAAACCAAAAATATTAATGAAAAATGTGTAGATAGATTTTAACGCAATAAAACCATTTTTGATTTCGTTGTATCTTCATTTATTCCCACCTGTTTATTGAACAACCAGCTCCCGAACTATCTACCCAGCGATAACGATGAAGGTTGATGGAATGAAATGCAAAGATGGCACGAAAATCAATTTGACAAAGGAAATTGCATTCCAT
This sequence comes from Aedes koreicus, assembly GCA_024533555.2. Lineage (NCBI taxonomy): Eukaryota > Metazoa > Arthropoda > Insecta > Diptera > Culicidae > Aedes > Aedes koreicus. The sequence goes on from JAHHFK020000111.1 coordinate 322,096, forward strand.
TCAGACGTCGCCAGACAAATTCAATTGACAAGCGACGGCGAGACTTGGTGCGCAATAAGTGCATCGCTAGGTGAAGACGTGGTGGTTGCAGTTATTCAATTTCAGAATTCTGATTTTTTAGGATGGAGGCAAATGTTAAGAAAAATTTAATCCAATTATTGGCAGCAACAATAGGGTAGAGCGGGTCTAGTTGGTTTTGTGGATAAGATGGTCAGTATCGATATCACAAAATCTGAGGATTAAAAATAAGTTTTCTATTGGTGAAATGTAGCTGACCGATAAAGCAACTAAATAACATAATGAAGAAAAATTTTAATTGCAAAGGACAAAAAATACAGGCATAAAGCCGATTTTACCAAAAATCATACTTGGTTTTCATGTTGGGTTTTTTGTTTCTTATAATTGGTAGGAACAATACAATAAGTTCCAATGCACAATGTAAGCATTTAGAAAACATTAAAAAAGAGAATTAAATGGAACAAACTTTCATAAAATCCTACGTTTATTAAGCCTTCTACAAAAATGCACCGATGCCCACTGGTCTGACGACAGTTATTGATGAAAATATGGATTTCGGCATATTGTTCAACTCTTTCGTGGTCTTGGCGATCAGCTGTTCCTCCGTTTTGGCCAAACATATCGGTCACAGCTGGGGAACGTAGTGAGGATTGGCGGTACAAAGTTTATCTTCAGCTGGTCACTTGATATGATCAGCTGAGACCAGGTCAAGCCGAAAGACCACATCCTCCTACGGTACTTTTTGATGAAGGTGGCAACTTTCTGCAAGCAGTTCGTACCTACTGAACCTCGTCAACCACAGAAGGACCTTCTTCGAAAACTTGGTGTCGAAGATATATTTGAGGTCAACCTTCTTGGTGGGGGACATAAAGTACCTGGTCTGCTGTCGTCCCTGTCCGAGCCGTCCAGCGTTAATTAGGTCCCGTCATCTATTGTGACCACGATGCCGCGCTTTGCCAGAAAAATCACGATTCGTTCTTGGTAATCGCCTGCTGCTCAGACACGGCTGGCTTCGGCAAACGCATCAAACTTTTACTAGCTTTCTACCACGCAAAAACTAGTTACTTGCAGCAGCATAGGTAACTTTCTCTCGACCTCCGATTGACCAGGGGGGTATCAGGTTTCAACGTAGCTAAGCTAACTTTTTCTCCCGATTGGGTACTCAGTCTGTCTATATTTTAAAACAATGACGTACTTCCACCAATTCCCTCTGAATCACCTTCCTTTGGAATTCAGAGTGTATGCAATTTTAGCACAGAGAACAGACGTTCATCTTCGGTCTACTACTTGTGTAAAACTTGTGACCGACTTGTGATTTCAAGTGTATGTCGTTATGTTCCTGGTAGGCGGCGCTGCAGTTAGGCAATAACTGTCATGTAAATGTTTATCAATTAAAAGCGTAGCATATAACCTGGAAATTTTTGTTTGTTTTTCTTTGCACTTGCTTCTTATACTGGCAGACCATATTAACTTTTACACACGTTTATCAAGAAAAGGTATATGGACATCAATGTCTGTTTTCTGTGATTTTAGTATAAGGATGTATACATGTAATTATCCATGTCACAAAACGGTCAAATATTTTTTAACGTCAAATAAATATACAAGGTGAGTTGTAAAATTCACTGCCTGACTGTCTGGACGGCCAATCAAAAACTCCAGACGGTCTGAACTTAATATCCCGATATACTTGAGTAACTGGCCAAGATGGACATTGTTATACGAAAGCGTCAACCAAGGCCGGCCGTGTCTGAGCAGTAGGTAATCAACCAGAAGAAGCGGCTGAAGTGCTGGTGAAATACATCTTTCATGTGAAGCGCAACGCCGTGGATATAATGGATAACGAGACTAACTTGATGCTGGATGGCAACGATGGGTAGGGGAACGCCTACTTTATATCCCCACCAAGGAGGTCGTTGAAATCAAATATATATATAGACAATGAAGCGGCCCGGATTCCCTGCCTTCAAGGTAAGGAAGGTGCCTAACCGAACCGATAAACAGAATACGGTAGTCAAAGCTCGCGCCAGGAAGCTAAACCACGAGTGGTTGGTGCAGCCACAATGCATCGTTATAGACGACCACGAGACGTACATTAAAGCGGACGCCAAGAAAATCCCCGGCATGAAGCTCCGGAAAAGAAGATTTGTCAAGAAGCACTTGGTGTGGCAGGCGATCTGTGGTTGCGGTAAAATTCAGCAAGCCGTGCATAACGACCAGCATCATCAACGGCCAACTATAAAAAACAAGCATGCCTCCAGAAGCGCCTGCTGCCCTTTCTCCGGTCCCATGAAGGTGACACTTTGTATTGGCCGGATCTTACATCGTGACGACGTTGTTTTTTTGCCGAAGGAGGCAAATCTGACAAACGGGAGGCAAATGGGCGATTATGAAGGGCAAGCCCACAAGGATTTGAAAAAGAGTGGCTTAAAGTTTTTAAGAAAGATGACGCAAGTGTTGCACAGGATTTGATGGTTAGCGTTAAGTCCAAGATGCAGGCATTTAGCCCAGTAGACGAGGATGAAAAAACAAACTTTGTTTGAAACTTTGGTTAAAAAACAAAACATAGCTTATTTGTGATTATTTATTTCCTGAGAGTTTCAAAAATACTTGACTTAAAATGAATTTTTGGTGGTCGAAAAGGCCACAAAAGAGCTGAAGAACAATACAAAAGGATGGAACGGTCAAAACTTGTTCGACTAAAATATGACGTAGTTTGTTAATCGTACATTTTAAAAACTTGAACACCCCTCATTTTGTAGATGTATGCGTACGAAATGCTGACTCTATTTTTTGCCATTTGCTATTCAGTTGTCAAAATGGCGTCGAAGCAAAAAGAGAAGCGTATCAAAATTTTGACACGCATAAGCAAAATCCAAATTATTCCCAAACCGACTTGGCAAAATCACTTAATATTGCCAAATCAACCGTGACAAATGTGAAAAATGTGTTCGTAGAACGTCTAATGACTGCCAGGAAGCCGGGATCAGGAGGAAACCCATACCAGGAGGCCGCAGTGACCGGAAGAATAGTGGCCAGTATTTTCAAACACAATCCCAACCATTCCCTCAGAGATCGGAAACAAATTGAGAAAGTCCCACACAACAATGCAAAGAGCAAAGAAACGGACTGTCAACATATAAGGTTACAGTGACACCAAATCAAGATGATAAGCAAAACACAACAGCCCAAGGAAGAGAGCGTAAGTTGTACACGAGTTTGTTGACCAAGTTTGATTGGGTCGTAATGGACGATGAAATGTCAAGGCTGATTTCAAGCAGCTCCCAGGTCAAGAGTTTTATAAGGCTACCGGAAAAAGAAAGGTTCAAAATAATTTAAGCAGAAAAAAAATGTCAAAGTTCTGGAAAAAATACTTGGTTTGGCAGGCGATTTGCACCCGTGGGCTAAAAAAACGAAAGTTTCGTGACAACTGGCCCTTTCAATCAAGATATTTTGGAAAGGAATGCTTTCAAAAAAGCTAATTGCCTTTCTTGAAGAAACTTAGTTGTTCCTTGCTGTTTTGGCCAGACCTCGCTTCTTGCAACTATGGAACATTGGCTCAAGGAGGAAAACCCTCCAAACTTGCCTTCAGCATCAAATAAGGTGGATATAACAGCGGTGCAAAACTTGATGGAAGGTGTGAAACGTAAGGCCCGACATTTCGCATTGGGAAAATCGGATGCATAATCAAATAATTTTCCTGTGTTTTGTAGACGATGAAATTCAAAAAGAAATAGAGATTGATCAGTTATATAATAAACTGATCAGTGTGCAATCAATCATGTTTGACCAATTTTCGACCGTTCCACCCTTTACGTTAATTACACACTCAATCCAGATTTTTTTCTTGGCAAGACCATTTGTATTGGGGGTTTTCCATATTGAACGGAAGATTTGGATTTTTTATTCCAACTAAAATAGTAGTTTGTGCAACGAATTGCAGAAAAAGATTTCCCCAGCGTCACTGATTTTGTATGGTCATTAACAACTTACTGTATGGGTTGTTACAGTTTTCAAAACGCTCCTCCCTTAAAGGCGTACTTAATGGACGTTTTTCTAGATGGTAAACTACACAATTGCATTTTTACATCACTGTTTTAGGCCCTTTGTCACCATCAGTCAGACGTTAGTTCAGTGAACTATTGATTACTTTTTTGTTAATTCATATCATCTGGCAGTCTTCAACAAAATTGTCTAACAACTTTTACGGTTGTTGCAGATCATCCGGAAACCACACGGTGTATTTTTCCTCGAGGGTCAATTTAAAAACACAAATGTACTGGGTGTGGTAATTCTGGTAATTTGAAAACAACATGTAAGTTCAACAGAACAGAATCTTTTTTTTTTTTGATTCACACCCATTTATTCAATTGAAACAGTTCACCTTTTGAAAAATCATCGATTACATTCAACATGACCACCTTTGGAAGAAATGACCGGCTTCAAATGATCAAAAAACACATTGTGTAGTACCCGAGTATTGTTCCCCCAATTATATTGTTGAGGACGACCAGTTATTAAATCGATATATATATAATACAGCAAAATATGAACAAATTTGAAGACATGCGCGGACGACATCGTGAAGACTGGGAAAGAAAATGTGAGGAAAATCATAATCAGATAGCGAATACTCGTAATTAATAATGATAAATAAAGTTGTTTATCAGAGTAACGCAATGTAATGTAATGTAATCTGATATACTATAATTGTTATATCTGTATTCTCCGTACGTGGAGTAACGATTATGATGTAGGAGATGTCCGCTATCACCATGAGACACCAAGAGTGGACAGTAATGTTTGCTAGAATGAAATATATGAAGAGAAAGTGTTGAAAGTTCCGTCAGTGTACGGTAGGTTGATAATTTTTATGTTTCTTTCAAATTCTGCAGGTTCTGTTCTAATGGGGGTCAGTATGGTTAGCATAAGTGCGTAAGTATTTTAGTACGTTCTAAGGAAATTAGGAAATTCTATTATACACTCTTCAGAAAGGTTTAAATGATGATATGGCCTCGAGTTGCAGGCCCTTCTCCACACAGAAAAAAATAATTAATTTTAACAAGCGCGTAAAATTTCCCCTCGTTTAATTCTAAGCCAAAGGAGGCGTAAACAACGAAATTGTTTGCAATCTTTCATACAACTTTCATTGTCGGTGATAGGGAGTTTCTTGATACTTGCCAGAACGCAACAGTCTTTAACATTTTCGTACACCGATGGATGAATATGCACACAAAATATATTCATCTTTTATTTATAAAATTCTAAATACTTGAGTTAATTAAATGTCGTAAACACCTCTGGTTGAAAAGCGCAAAAATCTCAAAAATAAATCAATCGAGAAACACACACACAAAGCTCAAGGCATATTACGAAGAGCAAACTTAAATTGTTTTAGCCACCGCTGGCTGTCAATTAGCAAGAACTTGGAAAGTAATGTTAAATAATTTCCAATCAAACAAACTCTCTCAAAATTGAATTGGTCGTCCTAAAAAGGGTGGATTTGAAACTGCCCGCATTTGAATTAAAACCTTCTTGGTCTTTTGAAGAAGCAGGTTATTTCAGCCGTTGCACGTTGCGCCTTACCAAAAGATCACTACCAACAAGATCACACACACAAGCACCTTATTTCGCTTTTTCGTGGTTGCGCCCACCGGCTGGCAACCGACTGCCTAGTTCACCACTGCATAATTCATGGCTGTCTAGCAACGGTTGCCACCGCCAGCTGCCAAATCTAACGTTGACGCCCTGACCGCTCCGCACTGCCGAATGAGACTAGTGCACCCTCAAGGGTACTAGTCATCGCCAGCTGCCAATCCAGACTGGCTCGTTGCTCCATACAGCTCCAGTATTGCTACATGAATGAGAATATTTGTGAAGGTGTACCCCTTTTATATCGTTCACTGCTGCATATGAGACCTCCCTTGCTCACATTTGAAATCTGTGATAGGAAAGTACTGCGCATCTAGTAAATTTAGCCTGCAAAACAAAATTATAAGACATCACCTTGCTTTTTCGTTATTTTCAATAGTTTAAAAGTGTTAACGGATAATTTACGGATACGCGGGAAAATTTCCAACCGATTGATGAATACATCTTATAAATCTATCGAGCATTTATGCAGTTATAAGCGTTCAATTTGTAACGATATTTCGTGATGGTCGCTCATTGTTTAGATTTTCAATTGACACCCTACCCTTGCCGAAAGACGTTGAGTGATTCTATTCACGGCCTTTCAGAGTGATTTCGAGGTTGTTCCGCGTGCAGCCAGTAAAGAACAAAAAAATATATTAATTTATAAAAGAAATAAAAAATCAAAATGTTTTCAGTGTTTTTCTACGCCAATAGTTCATTAAAGTGGCATAATTCGGAATTCAAGGTGAACTTTCATACACATTTGGGGGAAAAAAATCAAACAGATGATAAAAAGTATATTCAAAATCGTTTCGCATAATCCATCTAATTTTATTTCTATGTTAGAACTTTAGAGTACTTCTTATTAAATACCTCGGAGACTGTTGTGATGAAGACTTATTTATCTTTGTTTTCCATTTATCATTTCAGAGGATTGGTAAAGAGTAAGAGAACGGCCTCTCCTCTCAGTTTTATATTGAGTGGACATCAAACACTTCGTACATCTATCATCGACCCTTTTTCTATCCCCCTCAAAAGTTTGACATACGGTACAAACCATACCTTATTTGATTATCATTGAATGTTTGTGTCTTCTTGGTGATTGTAACCGGTACTGTACCAATGACTATTAATACAAACAATTAGTCAAAAAACTTGAACTACACTTTCCAGAGAATCTCGGACATAGTTGACTTATGTGTTTAAAATACTTTGACCGTTTGCATTTTACATTTCATGTTTGACTGGCTGGCAATGCGAACAGTTTCCCTAAACTAACATGAGTCTCTATTCAAAAACTAAAAGTTTACCTTTCAGCTCGGAACAAAAAATGTAAATGTTAAAAGGCCGACCTCCGAGAAACGCACTGGATGAAAGTTTGTTTCCGCTAGACACCAGCAAAACGTAGAATTGTAGCTCAACTTCCCAATTAGACCAATGTACATATACTAATCGAAACTCTTAATTGACTTTGTCTTTCATTTTCCTTTTCATCGAACAGATTATTAGAAAATGCGTTTGGACAGCTTTGGTGATCCAAAGTGGAACTCGATGATTGAACACATTGGTCTATTTCAAAAGTTTAGCGTGAATTCGCTTTTATTTTTGTGGGTAAAAACTCACCAACGGGCTGCGAAATTTTTCTATTCAAAAAGCACTTCCACATCAAGGAGAGTTTTGAATAGACTTTAGGAGGTAGAGCGCTTGTTAATTTGAAAATTGTTGGTAATTTTACTCCCACCATGATGGCGCTTTTGTGAATATTCACGGAAGCCTAGCACTGGTGAAGAGAGGTGTTTTTTTTTTCTCGATTTAAATAATAGAACGGGCAGTAATTAAACATGAATCCAATAGCATTTTTCTCATGGAACTTCCTGTGCGATCGAAAATGTTTATACGTTTCTAAAATATTTGATTACCAATAACAGGTATGTGTGCACATACAGACAGGAAAATGTACGTGTGTGCCAATATAAAAATTACGTTTTCAAATTAAATCTGGTGCTACATTCGATGCATGTATTCATAATCAGTTTTTGCTTGTTTACTTACTAGCTAAAAGATAAACAATTGATTTTTTAAACTTGCATATCATTTTTTTTATCAAAATATGATGGAGAATTATGATAGATCAATCAATCCGTTAAAAACCTGGGACATGAAGAGGATTGGCAAAATTATAACGGAAAAGTTTGCTTCGGCACTGTTGACTGTTTCCGAGCAGGAGGGATTAGCTCAATACCTGGTTTGGTAATGATGAGCTCTGCATCAGAGATAAAATACCGAAACATCACGCAAAGAGTTGATACGATTCCGAAATAATAGCTCTCAGTTATTTATATGATGCCTAATTAAGAAGTTTTGTTATTCGAAAGATATTTTACATGCAATTTTCAGTTATAATTCTTTGTTATTGTACCTCTTATGTAAAGCTCATCAAAACCAACTGATGTAATCAGGATGAGATATTCATGAGTTATTTTCCGCTGCTAGGGTTCTTGGCAGAAAAGTTTCAAGCCAGCACTGTTTTCCTATATAAAAAATTAAACATTTTATTGGATAAATTGATATGCTTCGGCCAAAATGCGCTTCCAAATGTGAGCCTGGTAGATATTTTCATCAAATTAACTGCTTACAACGGTTTAACCACAATTTTCATTGGATGATATCCGATTAAAACAAAAACTGCCAACAGAAACTACATTCACTTGAGATGGTAGAAGACACTTTCATGCAGTTCTGGACAATGATGTCGATTATATTGATTGAGGAACAAGGAGTAAATAAATGTTAAAAAACAAAATACTCAGAAGGGAAGCTTCATGATTCCCTTCGGGCTCAAGGTAAATGACCCAATGTACCGGTTCGAGATATTTTGGTTGTACGGGATCTGTAGTTTATGAAACTTATTTATGTGTTTTTGACTAACATACACACTTAAAAATTATTCACGGGCTCGGTTAAACATTTAGGTGAATCCACTCGGCATTTTGATATTTAACTGATAACTCGGTAAAAAATCGAACGATGCCGATTCTCTGCATCACTTGAAACTGAAATATCGGGTAACTTTATTATTTCACCGATTCTCGGCAACACTAGGAGCCGAGCAAAAACGTTAACCAAACTTCAACCGATCTCAGCTGCCTATCATGCCGAAATATCGGTTTAGCAGTGTTGTAAGCCGAGGCTCGGCTTTTTATCTGTCAACCGCCATGCGCCATATTGTTTTCATTCGCAAGTGGAGTAAGTCGTATATTGTTTGTGGAACGGTGAAAAATATACATTTATTGGCACTACATCAATTACATTGATAAAACCTCGCAATACATCAATTACATTGATAAAACAATTCTACACCGATTCACCCGGTTCATGGCTGCTTCTATCCATCCTCGGTTGCACCCCACGCTCTTCAAGGCTTGGTTTACCTGATCCGCCCATCTAGCCACGTCTTCTTGTACCAGCCGAATTTGACGCAAACACCATCTTTGTAGGGTATTGCATATAGGCATGAAATATTCAATATTTCGATGAAAATCTTATTCAAAATTTCGAATATTTACACACAATTTAACCGAAATCTCGGTTAACCTCATTTCTGTTTGTTTCGAATTTTAACCGATATATCAGTTGGCTCATGCCGAAATTCCCAGTTAACAAAATGAGTTTTCAATTTGACCCAAAACCGAGATTATCGGTTAACATAAAAAAGCCGAGATCGACACCGAGAGGTCGGCTGTGCGGATCTCGGTTTCAGACGGCCGAGACTCGGCATATAATTCTAAGTGTGTAAGCCTTAGTTTGTAGTTAGTTAAGCCTGTTTGTTTTTTTTTATTGTGTTTTTGTTTTTTTTTCTTTCTCAAAAATGATCAAGTCAAAACGACAACCAAAAATTGTATAGTTATACGTTTTGACAATTTAGAATTTAAAATAAACGTGTTATGTAAACCTTACTTTAAATTCCCGCCCATCTTCCCATCCGTTAAATTTTTATTCCTATTAACCACGAGACGGCCGAGAGTAATCGGTTCATAATGTTTTTCATCAAGATGGCGCGCCAGCTCACACGGTGAATATTGTTCAGTCCTGGTGTAGGGATAATTTTATGGATTTCTTGGCGAAGAATGAATGGCCGTTCCCAGCTCTACGGATCTTTTTTTTGTGTGCATAATTAGGACCTCTCCTGAGGCCAAAGTTAAACGCATCAAGCATTATTATCCGTTCTCAAAGGGATCTGGTATTTTTGGCCCTTGAACGCTTGAAACTTCGAGAGAATTACTGCTTAAATATCCTAGACTCTTGCACATTCGGCCTGCCAAACTAAATATTTCTTGGAAAACTTGGCCTGAAATGCTCTGCATTGTGGAATGACTTGACGGGAAGTCTATTACCATGCAGGAAAATTTCGTAGACATTCGCGATAACTTACGTAACTTACGCGATATAACTGCTTATGATTGCGGATCGGCCCAGTCTTGACACGGAATGAGTTCATTCTTCGTTGATGTTTCGAAGCATGTACGTCATTTTTCGACATTTTTATTTTACGAGCAATAGTACGTACCAAAAGATTTGGCCTCCGCCGTAATATTTGTTTCACCTTCGCACTCTTCTGGTGGTTCCTCAATTCTGTTTTTGTTCCACTCCTAGTCTTCCTGATCGCTGAAATCAAGTATCGAAATATATTCAAAACTCGTAGGAAAACGAAGCTTTTCAGCTAGTTTCCTTATCGAGAGATTCGAATTTTCATTGCGTTCGCGCACAATTGCATTTCGAACCTGTTCTTCCTTCGACGCTATTTTCGACTAAGCATTATAACATTTACAAAATTAGTATTCTCAGAAAAAAAAACATACATACATTGGCCAATCCATCTAACTCTTTGATGAGATATTTCATGAGATATAGGTATTTAGGCTTGTCTATATGTTGACGCGAACAAGCGAGTTTGAGTGGAATCCGAAGTTTGAAATTGTATGATAATTTTCCCATCGTACGTAATATAGCAATCCGGAAGAAAATTATAAATTTTAACAGACTCGTAAAATTTCCCGTTTTGGACGTTGTGAGACTGCTGCAGAACAAATAACTTTTCATCGGAAAAGACGATAGTAGGAAAGTTGCTCTTTCAAGCCTTTTCTTCTTGGAAGATTCCGAAACTCCGTGACCATTACGTTTCTTGATAGCCTGGTATCCCAAATCCTGTTTAAGTACATTGTGCATCAGCGATTTTGATACATTAAAATCAGTGGCCATTTTACGTACGGGTGGGAGCTTTACGAGGCTTGAGGTTGAGGAGGGGGTTGGGATACAGGGACAAGGTTGCTTCAAAAACAGCGAATGCAGTTCCGGAAGGTAAAGGTTGCCAGTGCCCTATCGTTTAGGGGTCAGAATTTTTGCCTGATTTGGGCCAATGCCATACGGGGACCAGACTGGACTGCAATCTCGTGCTATGCAACTGCCACTTATCTCGAGAAAGAATGGTTGCCAGGGATAATCATGGGGTGCCGATCTTCTCCATCTTCAGTGCTTTAACTGTCGCATGGTAGAGTTTTGCAGCAACTAGAGCGGCACATAGTTCCAATCTTGCGAGCGTGGTTCTTCGTTGAGTCAAAATGACTCAACGATCGAGCGTAGATGCACTTATCGTATGCAGCATGATACGCATACGAAAAAATGTGGAGCTGAATTAGCATCGGATGATCGGTGAACGCGTACGTTGCACTTCAACGTTGGAGAGCACCGAAATCTGTTGATGAAATCCGTCCATCGATTCGCTAAGTCCTCCGATAATGGATCATCCCATCTTTGAGTAGCCATCCTTAATTTCTGTACCCGAATGTCCACATAAACGATTACTGGAACCGTAAGACCGGAAGGATCTCACAAATGAGCAATAATGGAGTATATTTTGAGTCTAGTCCACTGCCCGTTAACAATGGGACGCGACACGTTCATGTTCAGCAGATCTGACCGCAGATCAACTGCAATCGCATCGAGAATCAAAGTCTACCCTTTCAGAAATTCCATTGCATGCAGGAACCCAGGATCTTCTTTCTATACATCAAATTCTTTCCAAAACTTCTGCGAGACGTCGTCCAGCTTCGATACTAACTGCTGCGTCAGCATCGCCCCTCCAGCCGAAGGTCACTTCTCTCAATTGATCCAAGATTTTCAAATGTCTGTCGAAACAATCATTGACATCATGGATGCCACTTGCAGTCTTTTTTTTTAACTTCGGTTACTGTAGCAGAACGTTCACGTGTCGCTTTTTCTGCTGACCTCGTAGCTTGCTTTATTCATTAGAAATGAATCGAATACTTTTAACGATTAATCCTTCAAAGACGCTCGCAAAAGTGAAACGTTGAAATGCACTTAAGTCCGGGTTGCTATGGATCACCGATTTAAAAGTATTCTAAAATTGCAACAATTTGTCAAAATCCCCATTACATTCTGGCACATTCATCTTGGGCAGCTGTATGCTGGCACCCACACCCAAACGTGCGGTTGAGAAGGTAGGAAGGGGAGATGAAGGGTGGATGGTAACTTCGCTTTCAATTCTGCCCATACCTGGAAATACAACTCTTCGAAATCGGCCCGGGTCTTCTTGTGCTGGTTTTCCTCGTGTTCCTCAATTTCTTTGATCTGCGTCTAAATATCCTCGAATTCATCCCATTTTTCATCAAGTTTGTCAATTCGTGATTGTACCTGGAGAGCATGATTGTCAGGGTCATAGTGCTTTAAGAAACGCTCCCTGCGAATGAGAAATTCGATTATGTTGTCACGCTCGTGCAGGTTCGGCTTCAGCTTCTTCGTCATGGAGCAGCAGTTGTCGACGAAAACTGTGAAAAAGTACAAGACAGCAAACCAGTTGCAAAATTGGAAATAGGCTCACCTGTGAGCCTAATATTTAGATAGGCCTTGAATTGATTAAATTCCTAAATACAAAGGAACTGTTACGATCAGCTAGCATTCAAAACTGTGCAGGTTTGGTGTCATCTGATCGCAGTGGCTAGCGCCGGTGGTGTAGCGGTAAGCGTGACTGCTACTTGGCACCCCAATGGTTTTGGATTCATTCCCAGTCGAGGTCGGTAGGATTTTTATGAGGCCAAAAAATCTCTGCTCATGTCTTCCTTCGGAAGAGAAGCAAAGCCGTTGGTCCTGGCTCATGTGTTGATTAGTGCGATATTTAGGGTTCATGTGGTGAAGTCATCTTCCTGGCGACGGTGGTTGTCATCGAATAAAAAAAACCTGCTCGCAGTGATATAATGCAGCTATCACTCATCCAATGTAGAACCGAGAAGCGAGAAAATGGTTACAATTATCCGTTAACAAGAGAAATTTCAACCTAGTATTCCCCAGGTGCTCCTGACTAAGCAGGCCTTGTATGCAACTGTAAGATATGTTCCTCTGACTACCAATAAAAAATATGTATCCTAGTTTTTTTTAAATTTAATTCGGCCTAGGGTTCGGTGGTAGATCTGATACCCTGTAACGCACCTCGAAAAGGTGATCTACCAGCGTTACGAGTCATTCAGCGAGGCTAACCCAAAAGAAAACTTTTGCTTTCAAACGTATGTGTCTACTACTGTCTGCGAAAATGCATAGCTTAAAAAATGAGTAGTTATGTATTTATAAGACAACCCGAGCAGAAGCGAATAACTTGATAACTGGCCTTGGTATTTATGAGCTCAGATTAAGAGGTAAAATACCTGAGGATAATACCATCAAATTGTTCCCACAATGTCATGCGAATACCGAATTGAGGTAAGACAATACCAAAATAATACCTCTCAGGTGACCAGATACTAACCCAGATATCCGGAATATCAAGTTTAGTTATTCTAGAGACATTTTGCTTGCAAATTTTTGGGTATTTTGCTTAGGTATTTTACCTCTTAATCTGAGCTCTTTAATACCAAGGCCAGTTATCAAGATCAAAATTAGGTATTCATATGCTTTTGTGTTCTGCTCGGGAAGCTCCAGGACTTCTCTTGCAGGAGACTGGAATGATTATTATGTCATCATTTCATTTGCCAACATTGCATCGGTTGCACACCTTTACGCAGTCAAGCTCCAACCAACTTCTGACGAATCCCTTGCGGAGAATGTCTGTTTGAGAAGCCAATATTTGGACAAATTATGAATGTAAACACAAGTGAGTCAGTCTGCTGCAGTCGCTTTCATTTTTTATGACATTTTTGCTGCAAGTCGGCTGATGAAAGATTGGGGAAAAAAACTTCATACCCTCAAGCATGTGTCAACTGTTTTCTCGTTGTGGAATCAAGCTCCTCTCATTTCCGTTAACCAATAAATATTTCTATTCTTGTTAAACGGTAGAAGTACCTGTGATCGGAAAAGCATCAGCGAATACACGGATTTTTATGGCATTTATCAAGTAACTACTTCATTTACGTTTTCAATTCAACTACATACAGTACCTTCGTGCTATTTTATAAGTTTTAATTTGCCTTAACTGGGCGCAAGCTGATTAGCCAAATTTATACCTTTCCCGGTATAAATATCCCCGAATAAAGATGCAGGACGCACCGATTAACTCTCACGGTACACCAAATGGTATCAAACATTTTGAGGTTGAGGCTTGGGTAGACATTTTCATCTCCTTTTTAATTGCTTCTACAAATTGCCAGTGGAAAATACCCCGCTAGCGTCCTTCCTCGTTATCGCTTTACCTGTGTGTGACTGAAGGCGTTTTTACTGGTTAGACGATTACCCCCGAACCCCCCCCAGAAAACTCATTGCACACCCTAAAAGCCCACATTTTGCGGCTCGGAAAGTTGCCTCACTCATTAAAAGTACACATACACACATTCGTTTGCAGACGCCTTTTTCTTCTTCCGGGCTTATTAAATTTCTGTACCGTGTGCTTGCGCTCAACTTTTTGTATAATACATTTATTAATTAAGAACTTTCTTTTTCATCATTAAAGCTCAAATTTGTATTGTATTGCATGGTAAGGGAAAAGATACTGAAGAGAGTCAAAAACTTTTTTCAAACTAAATTAATTCCTTTATCAAATCTGGAATCGAACCCACTACCTTCAGCTTGTTGATATTGTTCCTTTACTGACAAAGCTATTGAGCCCCTACGCAGACGCCAGACTACTACTCCAGATTTTGCATAAAAGGTACTGTAGCAGACAGCGGTAATTAAAGTTCTCTTCTTGGTAACATTTATCCATGGAAAATAGGGACGTGGAATGCTCATAACAGCTCTTTTTTTCCTGTCTAGTACATTTTCTACGGTACTCCTTTGGAGCTTTTCAATGGTGGAAACGGATTTTTGATTGAACAGGAAACCAGTGAGTACGAAGGGTCAGGCGTAAATAGGACTGAAGCGACGTATGTTCATCGTAGGAAATTTATTCTAGTCGGTTGGCCTCTGTTTTAATGCTAATTACAACTGGTAATAAACCACAAACTTATTTAGTACGTTTGTGAGGGTGGTAGAAATAACAAAATAAGGATACAACGGATACAAGATAGCCAAGTTAGTATAGAGACAATAAGAGAAAGTGGAAGCCGGCTCCGATTTACGGTTGAATAGATGAAATATATTGTACAGGAAATATTATTGGTTTCCCACGATCAATTGGCTGGAATATAGCAGAAAATTTGAACATAGTATTAAAAACTTATTATTAGTACGCCTAAAAAAATATGAATACCATGGCAAATGACGTCGGTCCTACTATGACTAAAATATATACTGGCACTAATTAATGAAAATTAAGCAATGAAAATTTACAAAATTGCCACTAAATTATTAAACACAGTGCCAACGAAAAAATAACAATTCGCACTAGAAAAACATAAAATAGCAATAAGAAATTGATAATTCATTTTCAATAATTCAAAAGTGACCGGTAAAACTTTAAAAAATAGCAATGGCAATTAGTATAAACGCAATAATAAACTGATAGTTTTCCGTCATAATAATAAGTTTTAGCGCTATACATGTGACAAAAGTCTTTAAATTTTTCAAAGCTTTCCAATCAAAACCAAACAAATTATTTTAATTTTTATTTTTTTATTTTGGATTTTTTATTGCGATTTGTTTGGTTTCAATTGGAAGATTTGAAAAATTTGAAGACTTTTGTCACATGTATAGCGCTAGAACTTATTATTATGACGGAAAACTATCAGTTTATTATTGCGTTTATACTAATTGCCATTGCTTTTTTTGAAAGTTTTACCGGTCACTTTTGAATTATTGAAAATGAATTATCAATTTTTTATTGCTATTTTATATTTTCTAGTGCGAATTGTTATTTTTACGTTGGCACAGTGTTCAATAATGAAGTGGCGATTTCACATATTTTTATTGCTATTTTTTCCATTTTTATTGATGTTTTGTTACCCTGCCGTCCTACTATCAATTCGTTAACTGTATTTTGCCTTCGAACGGAAAATACCATTCATTTCTTGGTTTGGTATTTGCATCTTCAGTACGGTTAATGGTCACACTAAACTGATACAAAAAAATTATTGGTATTGGACCAATACTCTTACGAAAATTCATACTCGGCAGCTAGAAAATACAGTTCGGAAGAATGCATTTAAATATGAATTACGGTGAACAACTTGACGGGTGACGGGTATATTTCAGATCCCAGAAACGGACAAACAAATGCGATTTGCACAAAATCTTTTCAGTGGCGTATTCTCAGAGATATATAGCTTGAAATTAAAGAAGACAAAAAAAAACTATTTTCTGAAATCACGAAGGTAGAGGACCCCCTTAACTTCCTTACTTCCAAAGTTTGGTACATAGCTGCAAACCTCCAACCGCAGGCAGTAGACATTGCAAAACTTACAGCCACCTTGCGAAGTTACAGGGTGGCAACAGGTTGCAAAGTTACAGGGTGGCAACATGAAAGTGATACACTTATAACATTATCGGTGAACCCCTTTTGTACGTTTTGAAACAGTTACTTGTTGCCAGTTCATTCGGAAGCAACAAAATGAATTTGTATTCTTCAATTTACAAAAACAAAAAAGGATTCATTTGTAGAACAAATTCGGATCTTGCATCTTGACGGATTCACAAACATAGAAATCAGACGGAAGCTGTCACATTTGAAGTTGGGCAGACGGTTTGTGTAAAGGACCATCAAACGTTTCAAGGATACTGGCACTGTTGTTCCTAAGATGAAACCCGGTAAGAAAATGCAGTATACGCACTCCCTTATCGGTCAAAGCAGTGAGGGAGCGTATTAGAAGGAATCCAGCTCGGTTGGCGAGAAAAATGGCGTTTGAAATAAAAATGAGCCGCACATCCATGCAAAATTTATTGAAACGGGATGATGGGATGGGACGGGATGGGGGGCTTTTAAACGACAGAGGATTCACGGATTGACATGCATGAATATTACCATCAGCTGTATATACATTTTTTTTTCGGATGGAAAATTGTTTACTTTGGAAGTGTTTCTGAACAAACAAAATGATCTGTATAAACGACGAAATAAAAATAGCACCACCATGCTTTTCTTTTATATATGTATGAATATGTTATTACCCATCATTTAATTGAGTTCATGTAAAATGTTCTCATATGAGTTACCAATCAAGCCAGTGTAAAATTATTTAGTCTTCTGGGACTATTTACATTTCAGTACTATAAAACGAAAAAAAATAAGGCGAAATAAAAATAACACCACCTCTTCTTTTAACCAAAAAACAATTTATTTACTTAACATTCATCTTGAAAGAGTACTTAGTAATGTGTAAACGAGTCATTGTTTCGGATAACTTCTATTAGTCATGATTTCATGGATAAAATCAGCTTCTCCAGCGTATCCTGCTTAATCTGCTCCCAGCATGCTCGAACTCGTTGTTTTAGAATGTTTACATTGTCGAATTGCTTGTCATTTTCGTAAACGCGACGAGCAAGAATAGACCAGAGATTCTCGATTGGATTCAGATCCAAAGAACTAGCTGGCCAGTCGAGAACCTCAATGTTTTTGTCAGAAACCCACGCCTTAGTCAGTTTTGAGTTGTGAATGGCCGCATTATCTTGCTGAAAAACAAATCTGGACCCATCAGCGACTCGCCGTGTTCAATCAAGCTTATCTCGAGAATTTCCACGTAATTTTCAGACTTCATTTTAGTGGAAATCCACGCCATCGGAAGCTTTCCTCGAAAGGAAAAGACGCCCCAAATCATCAGTGTTCCACCATCAAAGCTCCTGCACATTTTCACATGCGGGTCTTTGCGCAATTCGTGACAGTAGTACTGCCAGCCATCCGGACCGTCAAGGTTAAACTTCTTTTCACTGCCCGTTTTTCCATGCATCGGTCCCGGAAATATACTTTTCTGCAAATTTGAAACGATTCAGCTAATGTCGTTCTGTAAGGTCAGACTTACCCATCCTTTTACGCCACTCCAAGTTCTCGCTACTCGACAGAATTTGTTGAACACGATATGTGGTAACCGAAAGCTCCATCTCCGCACGGATTTGCGATGCTGTTCTTTTCTGGTTCATTGCGATTCTACTAATTCTCCGGGCCATGTGGCCACTTTTATCACCATTTTTCAAGAAGTTTCCAACAGCAGCGTGCGATCGAAAGATTTTTCGACCGATATCTCTATTAGAGAGACGCATCATGGTACGCCTTGATTTTTACCTTCTCTTTGAACGTAAGATGCTTGGATCGACCCATGGTCGATAAATTGCAGGAAAAAAATAATCTAAGATCACTACAATTAGAAGAAGACTTAGACTCTGAAAGAATTTGGTGCAAACAAAAACCATCCCCTGTGAAATGACAGACAGGGTGTCTTGAATACAGGGTGAAACTATTTTTTTTTCGCACATTTTTTATGATTTTTTTACTTAAATGTTAATGCTTAATAAAACTACCAGCAAAGTCAGTCAAAAACATTGTAAATAAAAAACTAATATATAGAAAGGTAAAAAACCATAAGAAACAAGGACGGTTGAGAATTATTTCCAAAAAATATAGCGATGCTATTTTCGTTTCGCTGAGTGTATGGAGCACGTCTTCGTGAAATACCGGATTGCCTTCTGTAATGCACTTGGACCATCGCTCGGCGAATACACAGGAAGAAAAATCCTTCTTGCTGGCTAAAATTTTTTCAATCAGTCTTCGAGATGACTGCAATATTTCAGACGCGATGAAATATGTACCGCGTGATATTATTGATGCTGATACCTTCACTGTATCTGCAG
Organism: Aedes koreicus; assembly: GCA_024533555.2. Taxonomy (NCBI): domain Eukaryota; kingdom Metazoa; phylum Arthropoda; class Insecta; order Diptera; family Culicidae; genus Aedes; species Aedes koreicus. Next base: position 340,966 of record JAHHFK020000111.1, read on the forward strand.
ATAATTTGACCAATGCGCAAAACGAATTTCGTGTGAACCAGCCAATCACTGCTCCACTTCCAACTTATCGAGTCGCTTGCTTTTGCATATAAATATTTAAGAACAGTCACAATATCAATAAAGGGTGTACGGAATCAAATTGCGACACACACAAATATTTGGCAAAATTCACCCGTTCAACCAATCATCTTTAAACTTTCACGGAGTAAAATTAAACATGTTATGAATATTTTCCCATGTTTGTTTTATTCAATTTCAATTCCATATCCAAATGCACGAACCTTCTTCTTTACACTACTCATAAGGTCCTGTACAACATTTGGACCAACTTTTTTTGCGTGGCAATCCATTTTTTCTTCATATCTTCCTACGATTTGACTTCCTTAGAATGCTTCCAAAGTGCCTGCTTCATGATGGTCCAGTACTTTTCAATTGGCCGCAGTTCCGGTGCGTTCGGATGGTTGAGATGCTTCGACACGAAATTGATCTCCTTAGCCTTGTACCACTCCAAAACCTCTTTCGAGCGATGGCACGAGGCTAAATCCGGCCAGAAAATCGTAGGACCATCGTGTGACCTCAGAAGAGGAAGTAGACGCTTTTGGAGGCATTCCTTTAGGTACACCTGCCCATTGGCCGTTCCAGTTGTCACGAATGGGGTGCTCCGCTTTCCACACGAGCAAATTGCTTGCCAAATCATATATTTTTTGGCAAACTTTGACATCTTCTGCTTTCTAACGTCCTCAGGGACATCAAATTTATGATGAGCAGTGAAAAACTAGAGCCCCGGAAGCTGCCGGAAGTCTGCTTTTACATACGTCCATAACGAGGCAATGTGGTTTCGTCAACATCTGGGTGTAGAGCTTCCATGTACGTGTTTTACCTACCGTATTCTGCCGTTCATCGCGATTTGGCGCCTTTTGGACTTTGTACGTGTGTAGTCCTTAACGTTTTTTCGCATCTTGCACGAAAGTTTTGGTTAGATTCAGTTTCTTCGCCACATCTCGAACTGAACTGTTGAGATTCCTCTTGAAAGCTTGAACTACCCGCTTGTGATCCTTAACACTATACGTAGATCCATTTTTGCCACTTTTTTCTTTCCGATCGATGGTCAAACGTTCGTGGTACCGATTTAAAACACGAGACACCGTAGAATGTACCATTCCCAGCTTCCTGCTGATGGCACAATGAGAAAGAACCGGATTTTCGAGGTACGTACGCAAAATTTCTTTGCGCCGCTGCTGTTCTTCCGACTCCATCTTTGCAACGATTGCACATCTGCTAGTGAAACTTACACAGCGTAAACAAATACACATTGAACTAATTCCACCCAAAAAGTCAATATAAAATACCCAACGGGTAAAAAGTTACAGCCATTTAAAAGTGGTGCAATTCGATTCCGTACATCCTTTAGTTTTTTTTTTTTGACTTGATGCATTTGAAACTTCATTCTTGGCTGCATTTGTCATAGGTTTTTCTTTCTTCAAGCAAGTCTCGTCTCATATTAAGGGGATACGGGGAAACCAAGATTTTCTTTTCCGAAATCGCAAGGTGACAAAAGACAAAAGATAAGAAACATTACACGTCATCTCGTATCATCTTGAGGCGTCTTGAAACATGGAGCACCCAGTGTATTTGCAATGTTATGATTTTTTTGACTGCTCCGCGTTCGACTGATAGTTTAGTTTGACTTAAAATAGGATTTTAAAGAGTAAATGAATTTTTGAAGATACTTTCAGTGTGAGTAGGTTTTAAAAGTCAAATGGTATATAATATGATATTAAAACACAAAATTCAAAACATTAAAATCTTTGCCATTGATTGATTTGAGATAATATAATATATTTGTGTTACACAAAACCAATGAGTAATAAAATGTGGACTTCTACTTTCCTAAAAAATAAACAATCTTTTTCTGTATCAATCGCATTTTGTTACATATTTATGGATTAAACTTTTCATGATTCAATTTATTACTTTCAATTTATCACCATTTTCGCAATATGAGGTGTAATTTTTCATTGGGTTTTATTGAATTTTCACAGAGAAATGTTATTCGAATAACAATTGACTTCTAAATGGCCGAGTTTGTCTAAAATCATTTATCAATAATTCAATAAAAAGCATATGTTTTCATAACAAAAATCTCCTTAAAAGTTTGAAAATCGGTAATTATAGTACCAATCAAAAGTATCGACTCACCTCGAAAAGATTGCAGCGTACATTTGAATATTGCATCACCATCAAAAGTATCGACTCACCCAGAACAGTAGAATGTATGATGCTTTAACTTGAAACCTTTATCACTTGCAAAATTGTTCAGAAGCTCAACTGAGCTTCCGGAAGGTGGAGAGTATTGTACGGAATTCGGTCACTACGTAGCGCTAGTGTGCATGTAAATGAGAACATTTTATTACGAGCTTATATCATGATCCCCACCTCCTGGAACATGCAGCAAGATTGTTGAAAGAGTCATACACTTTCAGATGCTGGAGAGTATTGTTTGGAAATCGGTCACTGCGTGGCGCTAGTGGTAATGTTGTTCAACGAGTAAATATCACTATCCAGACCACCTAGAAAGTTCGAACCTTCAGAAAAGTTGATCGAAAGATCAAGGACTTTCAAAAAATTCGTAATTCTTTTTTTACATAGCGCTTGTTAGGCAGAGCGTTTTTGAACTTTTTTATAACTTTATCGAGACCACCAAGAAAATTCGAACCTTCAGCAAAATTGTTCAGATGGTCAAGGGCTTCCGGAAGATAGAGAGTATGGTTCAGCTTTCTATCACTAGAGCTTGTAAAAAAGAGAATTTTCGAACATTATATCGTGATCCCGACAACCCACAATGTTCTAACCTTTAGAAAAGGAGAGATGCTTATTCAACAAGAAACATTTAAATTGCATTTGAAGTGCTACCTTACAGGAGATCTGATGCTGATGTATTGCTAATATAATGCTAGTAGCATCTGATTTGCAGATAAAGGGTTTATTTATTGCATATGCTAATGCTTATTGGTTTCCTGGGTAATTTTCTTTTCGTTCTTCTCACTCTTGGCTGTAACGCTCGTTGGACGACCTTTTTCCTGCTCTCAACTTTCTAAATCAAGTATTCTAGAAACACTTCCAAAGTTATTGATTAATATTTAGATGGGAAGTCGAGAAATTTTCCAAAGGGAGGCCTCACCTTCGAAATTAAATGATTCAAAACCTATTTATGTGATTTCAAAGTTTTGTGGTCTCATCACTTTTTTCCAAGTTTTACACACTTTTGAGGTTAACCCGTAATGCTGGTTGATCACCTTTTCGTGGTGCGTTACGGGGTTCAGATCTACCACCGAACCCTACACTGTAACCGGCCAGTACCCATTAATGGGTAAAAAAGTACCCATTTTTCGATAGTATATGAAGCTGTCAAAAAATGGGTACTTTTAAAATCAAAATAATGCATGCTTAAGACCCTTTTTTTTATTTTCAATGAGAGACCAAGATATGAGTATTTTTCTACCCATTAATGGGTAAAAAATATCTAAGCATTTTCCTGACTCGCTTTGTATATTTGAAAGTGCGCGGTCGAAAAAAAAAAAGGGGGGCGACGGAAGATAAAGGGGAGAAGGGGGACAATATTATTTGTTATGGGGGGGGGGGGGGGGGGGAGGGGGGGGGCGGGGGGGAAAAGGGAGGGGGGGAGGGTGTCAGAATACAAATACACATTATTCATTTTTTTTTTTTTAATCTTTATTTTACGTCGGCCTATTTCCTCACATGGTGACAATCACCGACGCCAGGAAGACGACCCCACCACCTGGACCCTACCTAACGACTCATGAATATGAACCGGGACCAACGGCTTTACTTCCCTTCCGAAGGAAGACGTGACCAGATTATTTCGCCTCAGAAAAACCACCGACGTCGACTGGGATTGAACCCAGACCCTACTGGGGTGCCAAGTAGCAGTCACGCTTACCACTACACCACCGACGCCGGCCATATTCAGTTATTGCGATCTATTATATTTATTCTAATGCTGAAACTGGTAAATGGGTAAAAAATACACCATAGCCTGACGTACAGGCTGTTTACCCATTAATGGGTAAAATCGTTTTACTCATTAAAGGAGTTAACCCACTTAAGTTTGAAATGAGTGATATTTTACTCATTAATAGGTACTGGCTGGTTTCAGTGTGATCCACCGAGGATGAGCTTGGAATAAGGAAAACATGGTTACACTCAGCCGAATTATCTTAAGAATTTCATAAGGTTCAACTGAACGATGCTTTAAATTTCATAAGGTTGACTTATGAATGGATTTTGTTTTACACAACGTTGTTCCTGTTCACCTTTAAGCTTACCTGTTACAAGTGTTGATATATACTAGTGGTCAAGTCACTCGACCCATAACTTCAACGTTCAAGGATCGAATCCAGGTTGCTCCATATTTTTATTTTTTCAACATCATTTTATTTCATAAGATAAATGAATGAAATTCATATTGCTTTCTTATAGCAAATAATCATAATGCAATCTTATGAATATCGAAAGTTTATTTCGCTGAGTGTAGTATCCATTTATGTCTATTCTTATTTTCTATTTGATATTCTATAGTTTGAATTGGTTAAGGGTTATAATGCATGGTCAGTATCGGAGTCATTGTTTGTTTTCTTTGCGATGACTCGATAATCAAGAAAAAAGAAAAAAAAACATTTTTTCGCAATGGATCCGGTTTAGACTGAAAAGGGGTGCACCTTTGAAGAGTGATCTCACTCCTCAAAGGGTTGAAATTTCCAACAATACAAACAGTGACAACTGTTACAACACCAAATACTCAATAGTGATGAAATAACTCCACATGCACTAATCAGAAAATACGGGATATACTACTAAAGGTCAAATTACTGGTCGCAGTGGTCTATGTCCCAGACAGAGGAAAAAAAAACTTTTAAGGTTTGACTTGAATCATAAATAAGTGATTTCAAACTTTTCAGGTTCGATACCAAATTTTTCTGGATAGACTAACATTATATTCAAGTGGCTAATTCACATCATATTCATAAGATCCCACGTTTAAAACGTAAAATTCACTTCGTATTTAAGTTGTTCCCAAAAATTTTGGATTAATTCACTTCATATTAAAACAGTTCCAATCTATTACTGAAGTAATTTTGTGCATTTCAGGGCTAATTCTCAATTCTTGAGAATTATGTTATTAAGTATTCTAATGATTCAAGATTGACTTACTTCATATTCATGTAACTCTATACTCTGCCCGGCTGATTTACTTCATATTAGAGTGCTTTCAAGTTTTTTTTAAGGCTGATTAACTTCATATTTCAGTAAATCTAATCTTCTCGTGCCAATCCAAAAAAAAAGGAGTTACGCAGGAGCATGGACTAACATTTTTACTTTCAAAAGTGCGTTTGTTTAAAACCTCAAGGTAAATGTTCTTTTGATCTCTGATAGTTGCTCATCGTTTCGAATAATATCGGATACAAATTAATTGCGGAACATAAATACAAAGGCCAAAGCAACTTTCGAGGTGGTCAGTATGAACTCGCTCAAAAATTCTTTTCCATGCCCACTAGCGCCACGAAGTGACCGAATTCCATACCATAATTAGCTCCCAAAAATTTCTTGACCTTATGAACAACTTTCCTAAAAGCAGGATCTTTCTAGGTGATCGGGATCACGATGTAAAGTCATTGCAAATACTCTGTTTTGCAGGCACACTACCGCCTCATAGTGACTGAATTTTGAACCAAACTCTTCACCTTCCAAAAAACCTTGACCTTCTGAAAAAATATTGCTCACTGTTCGAACTTCTCAGGTGGTCTGGATCATTATAGTCGTTTTCCATGCCCATTAACGCCATGCAGTGACCGAATTCCGTACCATACTCTCCACTTGCCGAAGCATTTGACATTCTGAACAACATTGCTGAAGGTGCAAACTTACCAGGCTATCTTACTGTGTACAACAATCTTTTAGAGCATTTAGAGATATAATTTTATGAATTAACCTCGTTTTAGGGGAGTCGATACTTCTTGCTAAACCACGTTTAGTCAGGTCGAGCTCTTCCGCTGCCGTCGCCGTTCCGCTTCCGTTATCACTGCGTTTGAGCCTTTACATCTCATTCCCGCTCGCGCTCAGTCAGTACAACTAGGTTTAGCAGTCACTCAGCTGCTTGGTTTTCAAAAGACACTCGCTCGGTTTAATAGCTCCCGCTCCCCCCTTTTTTGTTGAAAAAAAAACCCAGTTCGTTGGTATTTTAAAAAACAGGTGGGGGGGAGGAGAGGGTGGAGAAGGAGGTGGCGCGCGTGGGAAAAGGTTTTTTGTGCGGGTTGTCTAGGTTTTGTGGTTGGTAATAAATGGGGAGTAATATCGTCAATAATGACTCTCCTACTCATTCAATATATTTAAAAAATTATCAAGAAATTTATTTTTCGTTTTTTTTTTATTTACTTGTTTTTTTTCTTTTTTTGGGGTTTTTTTTTTTTTTTTTACTGTGAGGAGGAAAAGAAAAAAAAAAAAAAACCTATTACGAATGTCACCCAAGTGAAAAAATATGGAAGAATTCAGGGGCTTATTACGGTTTTCACTTCACGGTGAAAACAAAGTGAACACAAAAAACCTTATTACGAATGTCACACAAGTGAAAAAATAAGAAATAGTTCATCCGAGGAGACGATTCGAATGAACTCGGTGTTATTATGGTTGCCACGGCACCATCACGCCACCGAAAAAAGTGACGCAAACCGTAGATTTTCTGAGGGCTACTACGATTTTCACTTCACTATCACTTTCGCCTCACGGAGTTCATTTTTGATCACGGTGATACCAGTAATAGCCTAAAAAAAGTGAGGTGATGTGTAAGTGAAGTGAAAGTGATAGTGAAGGTGACAACCGTAATAAGCCCCTTAGCTTTATCTGGATTCCTCAGTATCAAATTTGCACGGCCGTTCGGGTTCTCCCCGGGTTTTCAAATTTCAAACTGGGATAGCTCCCGCTCTTTTTTTTTTTTTTTTTTTTTTGGGGGGGGGGGGGGGGGGGGGGTTACTCGCTAATTAAAAAGGAAGGTTGGTTCGTCCTTTTTTCCGGGTTATTTATTTTTTTTTTCGTGTTTGGGGGAGTTCTCTTTTTCTTTTGTAAGTTGTGTCGGAATAAGTTTATGTTAATAAATTTATGATGTACTGCATAGCTTCTTTAAAAACAGAAAAATCAAACAGTCAGAACTAAATCTGACTTCAAATATGTCTTTGATTGATTTAACAACAACTATAAAACCAAATACACAATGTTGCTATTAGAACCAAAAAGCATATAGTTTTGGAATAGGTCTTACCAACTTCTTGTAGAATGGACCCTCGTTGTATTAAGTCAGCTTTGGTAATGGTTAATCTTAGACCAAATGGAAATAATGACTTATGTTTTTTTAATAATATCGGGTAGAACGCGAAAAAACTTCCAATGTTACTTTAGTGGTCACCGGTCTGCTCGGAAGGAACAAATGTAGAGGAGAAACTGGACAAGTAGTCTTCGATATCAACGGAGTGCTTAGGGAGATGCCCGTTCTGAGGGTGGAGAATCTCGTCGAACAGATTTATCTAGAGGAGAGTACACAGATTGCCACATTGCCACAAACATTCAAATACTCTTACCGCTGCAGCGAAAGTGGAGGTGTCTGAGCTCAGGCGGTAACTTGCGAGTACAGTTAACCCTAAACACACACACACACACACACACACACACACACACACACACACACACACACACACACACACACACACACACACACACACACACACACACACACACACACATAAACGCGCGCGAACGCGCAAGCACGGTCATTCTACGTATTCGACTAACTGAATCACTCCTGTTTGCCGTACAAAAGTGACATTGGCATGCGATCGCAATACCCTCCGTTGTAAGGAGGGTAAAAACAATTTTTTTAAAAGATATTTACTAACTACTAACTTTTGCGTTTCCAGGCTCAACCCTCTTACCGTTATGGAAGTTATTGTTATACTGTTAAATATTTTAAGACAATTCCTCGCACCACTTATTTCTATTTAAAAAAAATGTTCGTTTCACTAATACTTACGGATATGTTCTTCGTTGCTTGCATAATTATCACACTAAAAGAAATCAACTGCAAATAAAAATGCACATCACTGTTTAAAACGGCGAAACATAAGGAAGGAAATGCACTAATTAAAATACTGAAATTGCATCTTCAAATTGTTTCGCTTTGCATTTCTAACGTTGTTGGTGTGACAGCAGCCACCCAACAATTTCATTATCCGTGCCTCGGAAAGGGTAGTTTCAATTCCGGATAATGTCTTCTTCCCTATTGTATAGCCATGGACTCCCTCAAAGTCTAGCTAAGTGATAAAGCTTGATTTGACTCAGTTGCGTGTGATTTACGACTCAGTTTTGAGGGGGAAAAGATGTCACTCATCAACTCTCTAACTCAACTTTTAGGAAAATTGAATCGTAGCTCACTGTGGCTAAAAAAACTTTTTCACTGAGTTAGTCAACTTTTATTTCTGCTCATTTTTAATAACTATGAAGTTGTTCCAACTTCGGGATACACTGGCGGAGTCCTGTAGCCTTTATTCATATTTTGTTGTACTCGTTTTTCTAGATTTTGGATGAAGTTCCAAGCATCCCAAAGTTACTATCGGATGCAAAAGGTTTTCTTAAATTGTGATTGGATGAATAAGTGTGCCCCAATCAACGGGAAAAGTTACAGGCGTTTTTATTTGTTGATTTTCGAATTGATGATCAGCCGTTTCAGGAACACAGCCCCTTTTTCTTTGATCAAACAAGCATCTCTGGATGACGAGCCTTTTTAATGTAAAGTAGGAAAAAGCAGTCAACTATATTACAAGAAATTTGCCTGCAAGTGCCTACTTAACATCGATCAGGTATTTTAGTGAGACATACAAAAATTGCAATCATTACAAAACATTTCTGCTTGCTGTAACACATATCGAAAAACCACATACCCGATGCTCAGAATGACCCATATAAAGTAAAGTAGAAAAAAAGCAGTCAACAATATTGTAATGTAATTTGGCTGCAAATGCCTACTTAACATAGATAAGGTACTTTAGTGATATATAAAAAAAATTGCAATGATTACACCACGGTTCCGCTTATAACACAAATCGAAAGACCACAGCTACGATGCTCAGAAAGACCCATATAATGTAAAGTAGGAAAAAGCAGTCAACAATATTGAATTATAATTTTGCCTGCAGGTGCCTACTTAACATCCATTGGGTACGTGAAGGATGAAACTCACATAATTCACTTGAGAAACTGATTCGGAAGTAACTGAGCAATGCACATTTATACTTCAATTCGGAACCGCTAGCCATGCAAAAGAAGATGTCCAAAAGAAACAGAAAATTCATAGTTTTATGATTACCACGAGAGTGCATTTGTCTATTGATAAGCTTGAAGATATGACTCATTTGTTCAAGATGTCATGGTTCAAACTCTAAATATGCAACACATTATGATCAAACGCAGTTTTGACGATAGTGTAGGTAAATATACTACTAGCGATTGTGACAGAAAGTTTTTTTTTTCCTTCTGAAATTCATCACGTAGCGCCTATTTTCAATATGCAAATTAGAAGATAGAATAGGTTTGAAAAACACGGAAAACACAGATGTGACGTTTCTGGTTAAATTTCACCTCATTATGACAAAACAAAACAAACCATTTGTATGTTTCTGGCAGCTTTCTTGCATTGTTGGAGAAAATGATGGAATAATTGCGCAAAATAAAACAGCTTGGCATGCAACTTAAAATGCCGTTCTACACCGTGACATGGTATATAATTGGCCACATACCAAACTATCAATACGTCAAAGGATAAATACAAACTTGGTTTTCAGAATTTTATTTAGATATTTAAGTTCATACATCACAGTCGGTATTTTGGAATTAAGCCACCCTTCAAAGACCGCCCAAGATTAAGTCCTCACTCGCTGCGCACATATTTTGTGACAAGCTTGTTAAGTTTTGAAAGCATATACGATCATGCAAAAACGACGAATGGGTTAAAGTCTGATGAAGACGGTGGCCAATCATCCTAGGTTATAAGATCGGTCAAATTTTATTCGCACCACTGCACCGGCCAAATTTCGTGACAAAAATCGATTAATCGAAAACCATTAACCTTAGACACCCAATGTCTTCGGAAGGTTTGATCTAAAAATGATATCTTTCTTTTGGTTTGAATGGTGACTAGGGTGGTCCATTTATGCTCATAATAAAAATTCTAACTTTTTATTCTAATGGTTAAGAGGAAAAAAAATTCCTACAAAATTGTAGATAAATTTATTTAAAGAAACTTTGCTGAAACTTAACTTCTATTTCATCTACTTACCGTTTTACAACAGTTTTTCTAACTTTAATTAGGGTGGGTCTTGGAAAAACTGTTTTTTGCTCTAACTTTTTTATTTAAATTTAAATTTGAAAACTTTCTTGAAATTTACGTATATTTACATGGCACATGATAAATGCTAGCTATACATTTCATCGATTGTAAAGAACACGTGCAGCTTGTTCAAAACAATTTACAAAAAGCATAAACGAAACGGAAAACAAGTTTTTAAATATAACGAAAAATATTTCAATAAACCATTTCCATTTCCCAATGAAATGGAAACATTCTTACGTCATCCAATGATCATGATGTTGAGATAAATGTTGAGGTGCATTGGTTCGTCGAGGTAAAAAAAACTATTTGTTATTGACAAAATGTAAAGAAGGTTTTTTTAACCATAAGTCGCTCAAAAAAGCGTTTGAATGACCTGAGCTTTGAAAGAAGACGTAAATTTCTCGCCGTCAAGCCGCAGAAGTAAGCAATTCTGAGATTAGCCTGTTGCAGTCCGTCTGCAATGCAGCAAAGAAAAATAGAAATACATGCTTGTATAAAATAATCAAAAAAATTATAACTAACATCGATAAGCTTGAAAACATTCTGCAATGCATGGAAACGGACATACCAAACCCATTTCCGCCAAGTGAAGCATTGAGTGTGTTGTTGGGCGAATCACTGAGAAAAGCTTCTTACATGAGATGGAGGAATGAAACAAAAGAAATGAATGTTCACATTTTCCCATCATATTATCAGGTATTTACTAACGGTATTGAGTTCTTTTAATAATTATTTTATGCTACAACCCTATTATTTGATATTGTTTAGGTCATGATAGCGAAGGCTGAATGCAGCCCGTATAAATTGGGAATAAAAATTACGTCGACTAAGACGTGTACAACGATAAGTGCGTCAACGAGAAATCAGTTGAATACCTATCTACAATCTTACTAATCATTAACAGCTTAGACATGGTAAACCTGGAGGTTTTCGACCAACTGTGCAATAAAACATATAAGATGTATGTTAAACTATACGATTGGTGTCCTATGCCAGCTATTCTTCATAAAATACTTGTGTACTCCACCCGCATCATGGCAACTTTCCCCTTTCAACTGGATTTATGGAAGAACAAGGTTCTGAAGCCAGAAACAAATATTATAGAAATGATCGTCTATTTCACGTCAGGAAAATGTCTGGAGCTGCTAATATTGCGGATGTATTTTACCGGGCTATGGATTCTTCAGATCCCATTCTATCAGCAAACAAGAGGAAAACAGTCCGAAAAAAGATCTCGATCATCTATCACGCATTAAACGGTCAATACAAATGTTGCTTGATTGGTAGTATCATCACTGTCATGAAAATCTCACGTTGTTACGCTCTTTGATGATAATTGTTGATGCTGCTGATCGATAGTTATGCAGATTTACCAATTACCTACCAATACCAATTTAGAAATGCGTTTTTCTATTAAAGGGGACCAACAATTTTGCATGTATTTTGTAGATGAAAGTTTGTACTTTTAAATCTAAAATTCATTCTAACAAAGTTTTCAAATTTAAATTTCAATAAAAAAGTTAGAGCATAAAACTGTTTTTTCAAGACCCACCCTAAGAAAAGTTAGTAAAACTGTTATTAAACGATACGTATATGAGATTTTAGTTAAGTTTCTTCAGCAAAGTCTCTTTAAATTAATTTATCTACAATTTTGTAGGAGATTTGTTTCCTCTAAACCATAAGAATGAAAAGTTAGAATTTTTATTATGAGCATAAATGGACCACCCTAGTCACTATCAAAACCAAAAGATAGATATCAATTTTTAGATCAAACCTTCCGAAGACATTGTGTGTCTAAGGTTAATGGTTTTCGAGTAATCGATATTTGTCGCGAAATTTGGCCAATCGTACCATAGTGCACTGATGAACCACCTTTGCTAGTGTTAATCTCCGAATAACTCCTTCGCTTGAGGAAGTGAGATTTGTTTCAAACTGTCTCGAGGTAATTAGCTGCATTAATTTGCACACCTTTGTTTATGAAAACATGTTCCTCTTTTACATACGGCTCCCCAAACCAGATTTTATTGTAACTAATATTATTAGTAATTGAGCTGGAAACAATATTCTTCCAGTTATTTATTTGCAAAACTAATAAGCTAAGCTTAATCACACGTTCATTGTTTTTGAATTTTAAATTAAACTTCTGCGTTTTATGTATTTTAACTTACATAATCTTTACTAATGATCTATCAGTCAAAACATATTAAAAATTCCTACTACTTTGGTTTTGATGCTTTGGTTTTTGATTGGTTACCCATTTTCATACATTTCCATAGATTTCCAATCGAGTGTATAACTTTAAATTGATGAATAAAGTCTAAACTGCCTAAGAATGAATGGATCATTATGATGCAAAAATAATTTTGTCTATTATCTATTATCTATTCTTTATGACATATTCGGTACACAGACCGAATGAAGGAGCTAGGCTGTAGCTAGGCTGTACTCCATACGCGATCTTTTTGGTTATTGAAAGATTGTTCCCTAACGAATAACTTTGAAAAATTATGTATATATATATATATATATATATATATATATATATATATATATATATATATATATATATATATATATATATATATATATATATATATATATATATATATATATATATATATATATATATATATATATATATATATATATATATATATATATATATAAATATATATATATATATATTATATATATATAAATATATATATATATATATATATTATATAATATATATATATATATATATAATAATATATATATATAATATATATATATATAATATATATATATATATATATATATATATATATATATATATATATATATATATATATATATATATATATATATATATATATGTATATTTATATATATATACATATTCAGATCTCAGGAACAGCAAGTTTTTTGAACGCCTTAAGTCGCATACCTCGCCTTAAGAGCAATCGATAGAAGCCCTGGTTGAATTGTGGTTCGTATCCATCTTCCGTGCAGATTAAGCAGCATTCCGTCGAAATCGATCACGTACAATTTTTTTTTCAAACTTGGAAACAGTGGCACTCACTGTTCTTTGTCTCCTTTTCTTTCTTCTTGATCTTCCAAAGATGACTTCTTAATATTGCTTAATAAACCAATGTCTACTCATCATATTTATGCATGTGGTTCAGATTCCAAGAATGCAATCTTTTAAGGAGGTTATTTCTTGCAAAACGATCATTGCATTCAACGAAAGTTTTGCTCCATTGGGTGGTTCTTGGAATGGTCCCGTTCTTGCATTATTGATTGCAGTACGGAAAGTTAAGAACATTGCCAGTGTTTCTTTCAGACAACCACAAGTCGTATAACAGTGTTCAAATAGTATCGTATATTCCTGTATACGTTATTGTGACCTTTATCGTATTATGTTTAAGTTAAATCGTAAAGAGTGGAAGTTTTCAACCTATGTACGAAGTGTCATGTATTCATCGTACTGCGTCACAAACTAAATCGGATATACATCGCTAAACTTTTTAAATAGAATTTGTTATTACAAATTCAATCGCACACAATATCAAATCAAATCCAACAGGACCTTCTCATTCCCGAGTGTCATGCATCTGCCACTGATTGAGTTTTAAAGAGGCACCAAGTGCATATTATTATCGTATGCCTGTTGTGATGATTTTAATTGTTTCATCATGTTATTTTGTTTATAATTATATTAAAAATGGATGAGTGCGAATTCCTTCTATCACATATTTTAGTTAAATATTCTTGTACATTTCATAGTTTTATTACATATTACATATACTGTCGTGAAACGCATATCAGTCTCATATGATTTTTTGGTGGTTTTGAGTTATGATTATTAATAGTTCTAATTATCGTTGTTCTTTACGTTTTAACGAAAAACTTCATAAGTTTGTACTGATGAAACATGAAAACAACATTGGGCCAGTTTGTCCTATCTTAAAAATAATTGCATATTAGTTCCACCACACGAAACAGGCCCTAATAATGCTCTTTCCTTAATGATCTACTCGAGGTATCATCTAAGTTTATGCATTTATCATCTAGTTTATGCATTTGGGTTATCTAAGATTCATCACTAGCTACTGTCTAGAAATGGAAAATGCTACCGACTTCGTCTTTCAACAGTTACTCGGTTAACCCCTCGCGTATGAAGCATTTCTAGCCGGTCGCGTCCACAAAAGGATTCATGCATGTCGATTCTGTCATCTTTGAGAACCAGTGTGGCACACTTTTTACTACGGCCACCATCTTCCATGTTTTCCCTAGTCCCTAGTGGAACTTTTCACCAACCCTCTATTTAGTGTTCTAGATGTCACGAAAAAAGAATAGAATCAGTAAAAATAAAAAACAAATTCTATTATATGGCCTTCGTAAATTAGGTTGGACATAATTTCCACTTCCATCGTATGAAGCTCGCTGCATGCTAATAAACATACAAACATTAAAAGAGCGTCGTAAATATTCAATGGTTTCATTTGTAAACGATATCGTTTCACAGCGCATTGATTCGGCAGCGCTTTTATCAAAATTATTTTTTTATGGATCTTCTCGGCAACTTCTTAAATGAAATATATTTGCCATAAATTATCATCGCACAAATTATGCAACTTTTGGACCAATAAATCGCATGATGGCTTCTTACAATCAATACTGAGAAATCATTAAATTTACAATGTCACAATATAAAATTAAAAAAACTTTTTAACACTTTACGAAATAATAACATTGCTCAATCTTAATTAACTTTTTCAAACTTCTTATTTAAGTTTTATATCTACCTTTTATTACTGTTCCCAACGATTTTTTGTTTGTTTTTAAATTTAATAAAAAAAAAACTGTAACTGTATGTGTACTAGTCTACGTCGTTTGATGATATAAAAAATGAACTATTTTAAAGCGCCTGGATTATTTTCACAAATGATCGACCGGCCATTTCATTTCAAAACATTAGAATTTTTCTAATAAGTTAGTGTATTACTGCAGTTTTGGTTAGAATAGACCATTTGAAAAAGATATAACCACATACTTATTCATTTCCATTAAGCAATAAATACATTTCAATATTTAATGAACAAATTTAGTCGTAGTTGGAAAACCAGGAAAAAAGTGTCCCTAAATTTACGTCTACGATATTCTTGTGAAATCATTGTGTATGTTTCTACGAGAAAAGTTATTTTTTTACGCGTGACTATTTTCTGTATATCTAGAATGCATTACTAGGCATATCGATTCAATTTAGCCAAGTTTAGGTCATTCTAGTATCGTGAAGCCATAGATTTGCCTAAAGAAATATGTCTCTCTAGCGTACACATGCAATTAACAATGGTCCTTGGCTTAGCTCTCCTGCCAAGAAAAAGCTTTCATTATCAACAAAGCAACAAATTCCCTGAGCACAAACTGCTGCATCATTGCCTTGGCCTTGTGTTAACTACCTTCTGGACAAACAAAACCAATCTCATATCTTTTGTGCTTTCTACAGAAACATGCTTGCCCTTGTCGGGTAACCAACACGGGTGGGGGGGGGGGGGGGACGCGCGCCGTCAAAAGAGTATGGGGGGGAGGGTGTTTTCGCGCGGTTTGTCTTCCGGTCCTTGTTCCTTCTCGCGGCGCATATTTTTTGTTTTTTTTTTGTTTTTCTCTTCTCTGTCTCTCTTCTCCACATGACTGTGATTATGGTAACTGTAGCGTAACTATAATGTAACGTAACCAACTGATGGTGAGTCGTAAAGTCATAAATGAAAGGGAATGATTCAGATCGGTAGGGTTCAACGCATTTGGTCACATGGAGGCCATTTTCATCAAATCGAACATTTTTTGTAAATGCCTATGGGAACATCCGTCACGTGGCATTGATGAATCCTTCGGCTTGCTAGCTTGATTTGTTAAGGCGAAAGCTTATAGAATCAACAAACGGCCGGTATCACATCGTTGATGGCACAAATCTCCAAAAACCATAACTGACGAAAATTTCAATCACTTGCTGCAAACATGGAATCGAGGTTTGTAGAATATATGCAGTTTCTTAGAAATTGGCCTTCGAAAACTCGAAGTGGCGTTGTTAATGCCCAATTGCAGGTCACAACACACAGTGTAAGATAAAACATAGATACAATCCCCCATCACCCATTGCAACTGGTAGTCGGTAGTCATGGATTCTAACGAAAAAAAAATCAGCTTGATTGGTTGATATTTCAGTAAGGCAATTGCGTGTTCCGTTTTCGGTAGAAATGCAGTCTTCAGGCAAATTGTCATATTCCAGAGAGATGCATCGCAATCCATATCGATTGACCAGTTCATGCACACTATTGCAGACAAAACGTCACCTTGAAATCAACTCAATGCATCACTAGTGGTGGTGGTGCATTTATTTACCATGCTCAGTGTTCCATGGAACTGTTTGACTCATTTTCTACGAAAGATTTCGTCTGGTAGAAATTTAGTTTACTACCGAGATGCATTCTAGCCCTGGGATACGATGTTATCACATTGTAAGTAAACTATTCTTGTTTGTTCCAAATATCGTTACCTACATCCGTGTGCATTTTAACAATGTGTGTAACTGCGTATGTGGTACAAAGTTTGTTTACGACCAGATTGAATGGAATAAACATGATAACAATGCGCATCAGGATCACTACCTACTGTTGGTATGAATGCACTGCAGCAACAAAGATGGGGGAAAAGAAACTGCAATGGATTTTGTGAACATTGTGTGTCAGTTGAAGTTCGTTTTCTCAAAATTTCGAAGAGCTTATTTCTGAGAAAGTTGATTCTCTATTTATTGACCGCACAAATTTAGTGATATTTCCCAGAAATTTGTTTATGAGCATGATGGACATTCAGACATATCTCCGTTTGCTTTTTCGTTCATTTCGAGTTAAGAGTAGGGACACTGGGGGTAATGTGATTCCCATAAAGAAATCAGTTTAATCCATTAATTGATGAAAAGTATTTACTTTATTTCAGTAAACAAGAATTTTATCTATTTTATTTCTAAATTTGGTTGAAATAAGGACCCTTCATTAAAGAAAGTGGACACCTGCTTCTCAAAGGAAAATATTCATTTTCGAACTAATTCATAAGTTTGCTTCATATAAATGAAAATCAACAGACATATGATCGAATTCACGTGAGTTTGAATATTTCCTTCTCTTGATACCTCTTTTCTCTAGATCCATTAGATTCTGCACAACTTTCTCCTTAGCTTTTCGTTGTGCTGCAGACCAAATTTGCTTGAAGCAGTCAACAGAGCTTACTTCTCTTCCATCTTTCTTAAGATGCCGCTTAATTATTGCCAAGCAGGGGAAAGCTCGCATGAGCACCACCGATATAAACTAGCAATCCTCGGTTGCTTACAGAAAAGTGAACGTGTGTGATGTTTTCTATCAAACGATTCTACACGATTTCTCGAAAACGAAAACTGTAGAAAGAACAAACGGGTTAAACAGAATGATGCGAAACAAATTTTCATCTAGACGTAATATCAGAATGAATGCTTTGCTACTGAACGCAAGCGATTTGAATACTCCGAACGAGATTAATTTGACTCAGTGAATGCAATCAGCTGGAATGATCATAGAAGAGATACGGCTTAATATGACGCTTTATGTTTTTATGTTGCATTTGATTACTTAACATCATGTTAGATCATTATTTGAATTATGTTTAAGGTATGATTTAAAAAGTGAGTGGGATTCAATCAATCTCGCTAAGCTGAATCAAACTGAATGCATTCGTTAACGATTCAGCAGGTAAAAAATAGGCTCTGAGAAAGCATCCATACTACTACAGTCCGATTCATTCAGTGTACGATCAGCTGCCAGTTTTGCGAACAGAATGAAAGCAGAATGGTAATGAACAGAATCTGAATAACTTACACGTGGTAACGCTCACTCCTACGGTGTATGCATATATAAGATTTTTTTCAATAGGGCGAATCTAATAATGAGAGATTCTCTTCTCTCTCACACTCTTTCTTTTATTACAGCGTAATTATAAAACTTTTGATGGATTCTTTAGTACAGATCGAAACACAACAGTGCTGGCTAGCATACTCTACAAATAGTAGAATGAAGAACGTAAAGCTGAATGGAATATGAATGAAAGAGAGTCTCTCAATTTCAGATTCGCCCTAATGAAAAAAAAAAACCTTAGATATAATTGAGAAATAAGAGCAGAGTGAACCGATTTTTCCCATGCTTGATTATTGCCCAGTATCTTTCGATAGGACGCAGTAAAGGGCAGTTTTGGGGATTTTGGCATTTATCGACAAAATCGACTTTTTCATTCTGAAACATCTCCAACGTAGTTGAAGCGTAGTGAACAGATGCCAGATCCAGCCAAAACAATGAAGGACAACATGTCTATTTGCGTAGCTGAAAACAAAAAATATATGCAGTAATATGTATGAAAGTCTACCGCAGATTCAGTTGCAGTTCCTTGTATTATTTTTTGTTAAACGTCAATATCATTCTGCTTGTTCCATTTCATGGCTGTAATGGCAGCTGGCTAAGTTAGATCAGAACTTCATTGGACCGTAATGCGATTGAATTAATTGCAAAATTCACTTCTGAAGACATCCCTCCTTGTATAAAGGGTAGAACGGTCAAAAATTGGTCAAACATGATTAAGTGCACACTGATTAGTGTATTATATAAATTATTATTTTTTTAAAGTTCATCGTCTACAAAACACAGGACAACTATTTGATTAGGCTTCCGATTTTCCAAATGCAAACTGTTGCGCTTTACGTTTCACACCTTCCATCAATTTTTGTACCACTGTTATATCCACCTTATATGATGCTGAACGCGAATTTGCCTTAAACTGTTTTTCGCTTCCAACTGTTTTTGAGTTCTCTCCAGGGTTTTTCTTTACGACTGCTTAATATTTTTCAATTTGGCGCAATTCCGGCGAGTTTGGAGGGTTTTTCTCCTTGGGTACGATTTGCACACTATTTGCGGTAAACCATTTCTGAGCCGTTTTTCCATAGTGGCAAGAAGTGAGGTCTGGCCAAAACAGCACGGAACAACTATGTTTCTTTAATAAAGGCAATAAGCGTTTTTGCAAACATTCCTTTACATAAATATCCTGGTTGACAGAGCCAGTTGTCACGAAACTTTCGCTTTTCAGCCCACAGGTTCGAATCACCTGCCAAACCAAGTATTTTTTCGGGAACTTTGACATTTTTTTCAGCTTAAAATTATCTTCATCCCTTCCTTTTCCGGTAGCCGTATAATACTCTTGACCTGGGAGCTGCTTGAAGTCAGCCTTGACGTATGTTTCATCGTCCATTACGACGCAATCAAACTTGATCAACAAACTCGTGTACAACTTAAGCGCTCTTCCTTTAGCTGTTGTGGTTTGTTTATCATCTAGATTTCTTGTCACTATAACCTTATATGTTGACAATACGGCTCGTTTCTTTGCTCTTTGCACTGTTGTGTGGCACATTCTCAATTTGTTTCCGATATCTCTGATGGAAAGGTTGGGATTGCGTTTGAAAATGCTGGCCACTATTCTTCCGGTAGCTGCGGCTTCCTGGTTTGAGTTTCTTCCTGATTCTGGCTTTCTGGTAGTCGTCAAACGTTCTCCGAACACTTTTATAACATTCGTCACGGTTGAGTTGGTAATATTTAGTGATTTTTCCAAGTCGGCTTGGAAATATTTTGGATTTTGCTTATGCGCGTGCGAAATTTGAAAACGCTGCTCTTCTTGCTTCGACGCCATTTTGACAACTGAATAGAACATGGCAAACATATCATACGCATACACTTACAAAATTAGAGGTGTTCAAGTTTTTTTTTAGTTTTTCAAGGGTCCTCCCTTAGCTCAAGTCGGTAAAGGCGCAGCTACAAAGTAACACCATGCTGGAGGTGGCTGGGTCTGATTCCAGGTCTGGTCTAGGAATTTTTCGTTAAGGACAATTTCCCGACTCCCTGGGCATAGAGAATGATTGTACTTGCCCGACAATCATACTAATGCAAAAATGGTACTTGACATCGAAAGCTCTCAATTAATAACTGTAGAAGAGCATCTAGAACTAGGCTAGGCTAGTGCAAGAGTTAGTGCTCATGTCCCAACCGACAGTCAACTCTCACGCAAGAAAAGGCGCTACACTCTTGGATTTGGAGCTTGGATACAATTGAGAAACGCCTGTGAGGACAACAAAGGAGTGCATTAACTTTCTTAGCTTCGTCACTCCCAACGACCAATATACATATAAATATACATATGCTTTCTCGCCAAGGAAAGTCTCCCGCACAATACCATCCAACTTCCAACTCCAGATGTCTATGAAGGTTGCATGAGTTCTCAGCATCTTCTTAAGTAGACATCTAATCAACACTTCCCTCCCATCCCTTGCTGATCATAAGGACCTGGCCAGGTGTTGTGCAAAGAGATTGATGGATGAAGAGCCTGCCACACCCAAGGCACCGCCTTATCTTCCATCGTCTCTACAACAGCCAACCCAGGATTGTGTATGGTCGGAAAATGCTATGCTATGGTTCTTATTTCCCAAGTACAGCTTTATATCATCCGCATATATAAAAACATAAGGATGTTTGACGTAGGACTACGTCTTTGTTTTCTATAGTGGGGTACAATTAAAAATAAACCTTTAGCGACCGTCACGAAAAGCGGTCAGGTTTTGAGCGTTAATATCTCAGTCGATTCTCCAAACATTTTCAAAATGTTTATCGCAATCGAAGGGAAATATTTCTACGCAAAAATACCAGTGATAATTTCGTTTTGCAGAGTAAATTTAATAAATGCCAAGTATTTTCCTATAACAGATTTCAAATGCAAATAAAATAGATCTGAAAAAAGAGATATATGGATACATAATAGAAGAGCTTCTAATGTGTCTGTTTGAATCCTACTTCATACTTTTGAATAAATTTTCAGGTATGGCAAATTCTGAAATATGGAGCCGCCGCCTTATCACAATTCTCAGTTCTCCAATGTGATTTCAATATGCACTTCTGCATGATTTCGGGAAAAAAGGGTTTCGAAAGCTGCCACGTTCCATAAAAATGTCGTTTGATGTGCATACAAAACTTGACGATTAAAATTTAAGAGACATTCAAACAGCAATCTGTTCTTTGTTCTTTTTTTTTACTATCGAGATTCTTAGCCTCTAGATCTCTCATCGTAGTCACTCAAATACCTTTTGAATAATTTTGTTACTTATCCGGGAGTGAGATTTGAACTCGAGACTTTGACGTGAGAGGTATGGATGTTAATCGATACACCACCGTCGCCCCCAGCCATCTGTTTGATTGAACTAGTGTAATTACTAAATTATATGTTTCGGTCCCCGTTTACAATTGCAAGCCACGAAATTCTCATAATTGGTGTTATTTAAGTTAGAAAAAATGGTCTTACGTCATACCTGTACCTTAATTAACTAAGCCTACGGAGGTTTCATGATTACTTTGATTCACTCGCATTTGGATATATTTGGAGCCCATGAAATAGGGTTCGGCACAGAGTGGTCGAATTCCATAATTTCAGTCGCATCATTCTACCCCAAAAGGAAACGTTACACTCCAAGTGGTTTACCACGCTGTGGTGAGCATAAGTTCACACATTCCTGAGCATGGTTCCGGCACCTTGAGATAAGAAGAAAAAATAACTAAACGAGGGGATGAGTGGCAGGAAGGGGAAGAGGCGAGAGTAAGAGACTCTCTTTTATCTTAGTAGGGGGGACGGGGTTGTGGTTGTCGGCGTTGTGTTTTGCTGTTATGATAGGCGGGAGGGGGGGGGGGGGATTTGGGGAGTGGGGTGGGGGGGGGGGGTGGTGGATTGTTGGGTAGAGGGGGGGGGGAGAGGGGGGGTGGGGGGGGGGGGAACACAGAGGGGGGGGTGGGGGGGAAGGTGGGGTGGGGGTGTGGGGGGGGGGTGTTGTAAGGAAGGGGTCGGGGGTAGAGGTGGGGGGGGGGGGCGGGTGGGCCGGGGTGATTTTTTTTTTTTTTGTTTTTTTAGTGTGGGGGGGAGTGGAGTGAGAAGTGATCAGGGATGCCAGATACTTTTTTCAAAAGTCTGTATCAATCTTATTGAAATGTCTGTATTTGTCTGTATAAAGGTTTTCGTTTTGGTTTTAAGGTACTTCAATGGAAAAAAAAAAGTTGAATATCGCTATTTATCGATGCTGAAAAACGAGTAGAGGTGAGATTATGTTTTGTAAACATCGCATAAACAAAAATCGAATGCAAAAGAGATTGTTATTTCAAGTTTTATATTTAAGTGTCAACTTTCCTTTCATTTCCATACATTTGATTAAATCACTGTAATTTTTCAATCACTAAGGCTGTGAACAAATTCGCGAGTTAAATTTAACTTTGATTAAAATATGACAGATGGAAAGTTATGCTGCTTATTTCTGACAGATGTGAAGTTAAAATTTTACCATCGTGGCTACATTCTATTCGAAAACCGGTTTATCAACAACACGAGGATTTTCGAACATGGCAACATAACTTTCGAAGTGTCACTTTTTAACCAAAGTTTAATTTAACTCGCGAATTGGTCCAAAGCCTAAATATGAACAAAGCAATATATATTGATCTTTTACATTTGATGTTTTGAAAAATTCTAGGCAAATCGTTTATTATCAGCATTCATAAATTTAAAAAAACAACGCACCTTCACTTCACTACTACAAAATTAATTAATTCCAAAGGCTTGAGCAACTGTAATTTTGCTGTCCATATCGCTTGTGAACAGACATTTCAAATTAGATGAAATTTCAACCACTCCGTTTTGCTTTTTTTGCGATCTATCGTACTCTTTGGCCGACAAAATGCCTTTGATGGTTCATGTGGCAGTGCGATTGCGAGCATTGGTTTTTTTTGATATTGTAGTGAAGATGTACCTATATTAATCTCATCACTCTGCAATTCATCCTACTTGAAATAAAACGATATACACGTGACAGGATTAGTTATTAATGTTGGTAGTAGTTATTTAACAAAAGCAAACATTATTAGAAAACGAAACCGATCCTTTAACTGCCCAATTGTTTGATTCATCCTAGGATGAATAAACGAAATAAACGAACAATGAAATTAATATGGGGGCAGTTACCCTAAATCGAAATAATTCGCTCGACAGTGGCCGTCGAATATGGCCAATATAACTGGAATGAGCTTAGAGTCTTAGACACGGAAAAGCTCAGTCCGCCACTGAAAATCTCAATTCCCGGAATTCGTCGTTGATTGGTTGAACTGATGCATCATCAATAATGTTATCAAATCGTTTGATAAGGTGAAAGAATGTTGGATTTGCTTTAACTCTAATATTGTCAGGATCAATTAACTAAATCGTTGAGGGTATCGTCCTTATGGTCAATTCTTTTTTTTAGGGAATCGTCGTTAAGGTCAATTTTTATTACAGCAGCATATGTAGAAATTCATCATTTCCAGTCGAAATTGATGCAAGTGCTCCATGCTTAAATAGACACTTCTAGCTTCTAGTGCATTCGTTGATCAAGGCCTGCACTTCGACACCTTCGTATGCAGTTTTTCCAACTCGCAGAAATTATTGGGGATAAGGTTCACAAAGCCAGGGTTCGTCAATTCTTTTAAATATCCTAGTTTCAAGAAACAATCCAATATCAAAAATATCAATTTGCAAGTTTCTGTTTTCAATTTGCAAGTTTCTGTTGTACACCATTAGCTTTTCCGATTGAAAAAAAAAAAGCTTCAACCGGTTGATTTTCGGTAAGATGTGGTTAGTTGCGATCTAGTAGAGGTGGTTTGATGGATCGCTGAGACGCTCGTGAACTTTCTTATTTTTTTCATCCTGCTGATGTATCGTGAAAACTCAAACATACTCAAATATACAAATATATAAAGACTTCCAGCTTCAAGAACACGCTTAAAAACTTGGTCCAAAGAAAGCCATCGGGTCGCGGACGGATGTTACATGTTTAAAAGTTTTAGCTCTATTAGGTGCTGCAGTTCGTTGAACTTTGCTCTTTTTAAAGGACTTTTGTTGAAGATGGAATATTCTAACATGAATATGATGCACACAATGCAAATGAATGGAAAATGCATTTCAGTACGAATAAATTCGTACAGTCGTTTTTAAACAGTACACTAACAGAATGCTTTCCACCGTGCATAACACTCGCTCCATCTACACCGAATCCTATTAGCTTCTTTTTATACGAAATCAAAGTCTTCATTAAACTTAGTAACAATGGCACAGTGTATCGTAGTAGCATCTGCTTCAGCAAGCTCGAGTTCGTGATAAAAAGAATCTCGAATTGACAGTTCATTGCCATTCCAATAGAAAGTCCTCACTACTAAGACCAATTGACTCATTGATTATAAAACTAAATGGTTTGAACCATTTGCCACCAATTCTTGGTGATGCGATTTGCCAAGGATGTTCGTTATGATGCTCGTATTTTTAGTTCGTTTCAGTGCTACGTCTTAGACAAGGGTCAAATCAATGAAAATAGCCAGGCACATACTTGTACTTCTACATCCCTCACTGGTTTTTTTTTTCGCCAACCAAGTGGTCCAACTTTAGACTGTCAATAATTTGCTTACTGTGACGTATGTAACTTTCTCTATGGTTATATTTTCTTTTTAAATCTAGAAATTTGTCGAAATGAATGTCTGTATATGTCTGTAACATTTTCCAAATGTCTGTATAATGTCTGTAATCTGTATGATGTCTGTATGCAAGATGAAATGTCTGTATAAATACAGACATGTCTGTATATCTGGCATCCCTGGTCGGATATTTTCGAAACTATCAGGGAATAAAAAACACATATTAGCTATGCTTTTGCACAGTTGAAGACCTTCACTGATTTTCAGAGCCTGCTCTTCATAACCGCCCAGAGTTTTTCTATTGAGATAAGTTCTGGCGAGTTTGGCGGATTTGCCTTCTTCGGCACAAAAACAACATCGTTGGCGTCGTACCACTCAATCGACGGTCCCAGAAATTGTTGCATTTTTTTAGATTTCAATCTTTAAATAGAATAGAAAGAAGCTGTCTATGATGCATGATGATGTATGTGTACTACCACTCATTGTAAGACGGAAACTAAGTCCGACAGCAATGGGCTCTCCTCTCTGTTAGACTTGATCAAGCTATAATAACCTCTGATTATGCCATTGTATGAAGGGCCAGAAATGGGTTGGGGGTATCGATAGGCAACATCACTTATACTTTTCCACAGGGATATAAAAAATCTCCTTCCAACAACAAGATTGAACAATTGGTCATAAGAGCGAGCTATCTAACATTCGGAGAAGAGCCCGTCCTCTATTCTCAAACTGTTTGCAATGGGGAGTTGGCATTCCCACTCTCCCCATCCAGAGTGCTTCAATCGGGTGTCCTGATAGTTTCTCCCATTCCCTTGAAATATGTATGTAAGGTACAGCTTCCGCGCACGCAATTTGGCCACCGTGTTAATTGCTTGTCAGTCCGGTTTGGCGCCTTCCTGACCTTTATAAAAACACGTAGCCCCACCCGCTTCATGGTCTGCTGGACAAACCACTCCGACAAATTGACCTTTTTGGCCACGTCTCGGGTGGAAAGGTTCGGGTTATTCTTAAAGTACTGCCTTATCTTCCGCGCCTTCTCTGGGTATTCCGTTTTCGGTTTTCAGCCGCTTCCAGCACGCCGCTCGATGTTCTTCGGCTCCTGGAACATCTTCACAACGCGGGACACGGTAGAATGGTGGATTCCAAGCCTTTTGCCGATCCATCTGTGCGACTGACCAGGATTATCGATCACCGCGCCCAGGGGGGGAAAGGGGGGAAAGGAAAAGAATGGGGGAAAAAAAAAAGGGGGGGAATATGGGGGGGGGGGGGTGGGTTTTGGGGCCCAAGTAACATTGTTAACACCATCCTGCTAAATTAAGTTTTATTAAAGTTCTATGAAAGCCACTTGAAATCAATTTAGTTTTATTATGGCACCAAGAGGTGCCAATGGTTCTAATATTTGTTCATATTTTAGTCAGGTTTATGAGAACCTACACAGCTTGTTAACAACGATCTTAAAACCTTGTTTCTCAAATTCCTTTTACTCCTATCAAAGGTTTTATTTCTACTTTACGAAGTCGTAAAATGCTGTATTGAAATGCCGTTGTAGGACTCATTGATATTTTCTTATTATGGTCAGTTGAAAAAGCGTTTTAAAACGATTTTGCCTCCAGTAAATGCATTAAACGGCAAATTGGCATTGAAGGAAGTCACCATAAGACCAAATAGTTTTATAATGGTCATTGCGAAGAAAAATTGGCTTTATGGCAAAACTGTGATTTTTTTTCCAATCGCCATATTGAAATATAAGAAATAATTGAAATGTGGAAAAATAAATGCATCAAATTTTCAATGGTATGCAAATAAAATGTAGATCGGAGACTAATTTCGGCATTGTTTTAGATAATCTCATCCAATTCCAAGCATTTTTCAGGAAATTCATGATTAATTTATCGAATATATTTGTTTTAATTTGATTTATGTTGTTGTAAATTCGCATAATTTCCGAGGCGCATTAATTTTTGGGTCTAATCGTGCCAATATTCACCATAAAAATAAATGCGCATATAATTTGGAGCATAATACGCTGTAGAAAACACAATTTGTTTTGGATATTTTGCTATCAAACAAAATTTCCCCCAACACTAGACCTTTTTTTTTATTGCTAAATGAATCAGAAGAGCAGAGAATCGAACAAAGCAGAACAACGAAAACCAACCTCGATTTCACAATGAAGTTTGACAGCTGTGGCCATTTGGCCATTTTATGAAGGTTCTCAAGTGGTCATAACATCTTTCACGAGAACATTTTCAAAATCTTTATGTTCTTATAAAGGTTTTATTAACTTGTTTTCACAACCGTCTATAGAGTGGGCCATTTTGTACAAATTTTGGCTTTAAAGAAGCATAGAGGAGGTGTTGGTAGACAAAACAGTTTTGAATGTAATTTTATCAACAAAGCCGGGAGGAGTGCCATACGGCTGGAATAAAACTAAAATTGTTACTTGGGATCCTACCATTTTTAAACTTCCCTGGGAGTACTAGGAACACAAACCCGGATGTTGTTATTGTGGTCCTGGAAACACCTACACAGAAAAAAAATCTGAGTTTTCATTGTGAGTAAATATCAGAGATGTAAATTTTTTTTCAGAAAATTGTGAATAGTAAAGAAGTTTGGAAAAACGATGGAGCCAAATGGGTATGTAGTTTTTGTTTGATGGATTTTTTAGTTATGCTCCTGAATTGCACTTATTTTTGAGTTGTCATGTTATTCGATGTGTTGCATGATAGGTTTTGATCCAAATCCGAATCTGGCATTATTCCCGGGAGCCGCAGCAACTTCCTTTGTATTCCCCATGTTTTTTTAGTTGTTGCATGATGGGTTTTTTTTTCTTTTTGATGTTTGCTGCTTTTCTGGGGGGTGTCTCAGGGTCAGTAATCTAATTCGGAAAAAATTTCGTTGTTGGCGGTGGGTTAACTGCAGGATAAAAAACTCATACCAAAAAATATTGTAAAAAAAAAGGAATAAAATAAACACAAATATTTAAATACAATCCTACACTGCTTATAATCACATACCAGTCTTTTGTGGAATAGTAGTTGAAGCTCAGAACACTTTAACATTTTAACACTCAGAACATTTTAACACTGTTTCACTGTTATGCTAAAATGCAGAAAAACAAATTGAGCATTACAAGCACTAAATTATTATGATGCTCCATGCTCCTACAAGCAAAAGTAATTTTAAATGTAAGGATGACCTCAAGGCGTGCTGAAATTATTAATTAAATAAGAATGTAATATACACTCATTTCACAATTGTCAAATTGACAACATTGCTTAGGCTACGCCAACCAGCGTCTCCATGCTGAAATGCAGAAGCCAATTGAGCCTCTATTGTTTGTCATGTTGCTTCATCCTGAAATGTGTAGATAAATACAATGGAAAAACTTATTTATGTGATATAACCACAATGGACTCTTAGTTGCGGGCCTTGGCTAAGGAGCCCTTGCGGCACGTCAAGTCGGCCAATTCAGCGCAAGGGATTCCTCTTTAACCCATTTTTTTTGTCTTAAGGAGGGTTCCTGTGTGTGGCTGAAGTGAAAAAAAAAAAAATAACAACCAAAATTTGAAAAAACTTTCTCGATTGCGAAAGGAAAGAGTTCCCCCTGTTGTGGTGACAATTTCGGATTTCCATGCTTTTCGCAAGGAAATCTTAACATTTGTTGAAGGTGTGAAATATTCCCTTCAATTTTCCAGACGAGGTGAATGCCGTTTGCATACAGAAACCATGGACGGATTCAAACATCTTCTTGAGTATCTTATTCAAAAGAACCACATTTTTTCACATACGACACCAAAGCTGGGCGTATTTTCAAGGTTGTCGTGAAAGGTCTGCCCAGTGGTTAATCTCTGGAAGAAATAAAAAACGAGTTGATAAAATTACTTGGAATTAGCCCAGTCCAAATAATTAAAATTAAAATTAAATCCCGGCCTGGCGATTCTCGCAAAGGGATTTCAAACGATTTCTACTTAGTTCACTTCAAGGCAAGTGAACTTAATAACCTTAAGGCTTTAGAAAAAACAAGCCTTTTGCTCCATGTCCGAGTGAAGTGGGAACATTTCAAGAAGACTGGAGCAAATTTCCAAAGCCTTACCCAGTGCCGTAAGTGCCAGGGATGGGGTCACGGAACAAAGCATTGCCATATGATTGGTAAACGCATGAATTGTGGAGAATGAATTGTGAAGGAAAATCCTCAAAAATTTAAATGTCCAAATTGTGGTGAAAACCATAAATTAATTTTTTGGGAGTGCAAGACTCGTAAGCAATTTTGCAGTCGCTCTCTAAACGCCTGGTAGGAAACAATGCACGTTCCCGACCAGCTACTACCCAGTCTGCAGCTGGTAACAACGATCAGCAAAGAACAAATTCCTACCAAACCGTCGGTAGAAACAGCGGACAGGTTTTTCCATCTGCAACTGTTACTTTAAACGCTCAACGAGGAGCCAATACTATTTCGATACCTGCAGGCACCAACAGGGTTCAATCTGCAAACCCTAGATTCTTACCTAACCGTGTTGTTAACAATGTTCAACATGTAAATGGACCTACCTACGCTGCCGTTGCAACGGGTAGGAACCAAAACCAAAATTCCCACGGGACTTCTGATGAATTTGAGTTAGGTAGCATATCCGCTCCTAAATTAGAATTTTTACAGCAATCGTTCAATGATATGATAACCGATATGTTAAAAACTAATTCCATGTTTGATGCTATTCAAACTAGTATTAAATTTGCCAATAATATTGTCATGACATTGAAATTCAGTATCGGATTTTAAATCAATAAATATTTTGAATTGGAATGCTCGATCCATCAAAGATAACGAGGATGAGCTATTTATTTCTTTAAAAGTTCATAACGTGCATATTGCTGTTATAACTGAGACTTATCTCAAACCTGCCCATAAGGTCAAAAGAGATCCAAATTATTTTGTCTACCGAAATGATCGCCTTAATGGAGTTGGTGGTGGCGTTGCCATCATTGTCTACAGGCGTATCAAACATCACATTCTTTCTTCATTTGAAACCAAAGTTTTTGAAACTTTGGGGATTTCAGTTGAAACAAAATTTGGCCAATTTACTTTTATAGCTGCCTATTTGCCTTTTCAATGCACTGGCCAACAAAAGAACTGGCTCAAGGGTGACCTTCAGAAACTTACCCGTCATAGGTCTAAATTCTTCGTTATTGGTGATTTCAATGCAAAACACCGCTCATGGAATAATTCGCAAAGCATTGCCAATGGTAATATACATTTTGATCATTGTTCTGCAGGCTACTACACTATTCAATACCCAAACGCCCAACTTGCTTTTCCCAGCCAGAAATCTCTCAACTATTGATTTGGTCCTAACTGATTCATGTCAACTTTGTAGTCAATTGATTATCCATGCTGACTTTGGTTCTGATCACCTTCCAGTTACATTTGAAATATCTTAAGAAATCATTTCTAATCCCATCAGTTCTACTTTCAACTACCATTGAGCTGATTGGGATCAATATCGAACATTTATGGAATACAACTGATCCTAATGTTCCATTGCAAACAAGAAATGAAATCAATAATGCTCTGGAATCTCTGGCTTTCTCAATAAGTAGAGCAAGAGCTGGTTCAGTGCCAAAATGCGAGGTTAAATTCGATTCAGTTATACATAATTGATGACAATCTTCAGCTCTTGATTCGTCTGAAAAATGTACGTAAGCGTCAATATCAAAGAACACGTGATCCCGCTATAAAAGTCATATGGCGAGATTTACAAAAACAAATTAAAAAACGC
This sequence comes from Aedes koreicus, assembly GCA_024533555.2. Lineage (NCBI taxonomy): Eukaryota > Metazoa > Arthropoda > Insecta > Diptera > Culicidae > Aedes > Aedes koreicus. Next base: position 371,775 of record JAHHFK020000111.1, read on the forward strand.
TTCTCTGCCCTGAGGAACAAACATTTTGAAAATAATGTGTCAAAATTAGATCCGAGTTCCAAACCTTTCTGGAAACTCTAAAATCTAGAGAGAAAAAAACCCTTCAAAAGCCTATACCAGCGCTTAAGGAAGGTGATAACATTTTGCTCACAAATGCGGAAAAAGCTCAAAAACTTGTTAAGCAGTTTGAGAGCTCCCATAATTTTAGTTTGGGTCTTACAAGTCCTATTGAGGATCCGGTTTCCAGGGAGTACCTGAATATTTTTTCTCAAGAAAATATGTTTGATGATTCTTGTGGAACTGATTTGGATGAAGTAAAAACTATAACTAAAAAATTTCAAAATATGAAAGCACCAGGTGATGATGGAATTTTCTATATCCTCATCAAAAAACGCCCTGAGAGTACTTTATCTTTCTTGGTAAAACTATTTAATAGATGTTTTCATCTGGCATACTTTCCAGATAAATGGAAAAATGCTAAAGTCGTACTTATTTTGAAGCCAGACCAAAATCCGGCTGAAGCTTCTAGCTACAGACCAATCAGTTAGCTTTCTTCAATAAGTCTAGGGTTTTTTTTTTTTCATTGGGGGAATCTACAATTGAGAGATTCTCTCCGGGCTTTACGTTTTTCATTCTACTATTTGTAGAGTATGCTAGCCAGCACTGTTGTGTTTCGATCGGCACTAAAGAATCCCTCGAAAGTTTTATAATGGCGCTGTAATGAATGAAAGAGAGCGAGCCCGGAGAGCATCTCTCAATTGTAGATTCGCCCTAATTAAAAAAAAACCCTAGAAGTAAGCTTTATGAAAAAATAATTTTGAATGGAATGATGCTTCACATCAATTTTTGCTGATGAACAGTTTGGATTTCGCCATGGGCATTCAACTACGCATCAACTTTTGAGAGTTACAAATTTAATTCGTTCATACAAAGCTGAAGGCTGCTGCAACTGGAGTTGCTCTTCTAGACATAGAAAAAGCATTCGACAGTGTTTGGCATGAAGCTTTTATTGCGAAACTGAACACGGTCAATTTTCCGCTTTATATCATGAAATTAGTTCAAAACTACTTAACTACTTGCAAGTAAATTATCAGAATTCTAAATCTGATCAATTGCCTGTTAGAGCTGGTGTTCCTCAAGGTAGCATTCTTGGGCCAATACTTTATAACATTTTCACTTCAGATCTCCCTGATTTACCTCTTGCTTTGCTGATGACATAGGCATTTCCGCTAAAGGAAAAAGTCTTCGTGTTATATCCAGAAGGCTACAAAAAAGCTTGGACATTTTTACAGATTATTTTAAAAAATGGAAGATTTCTCCTAATGCTTCCAAAACTCAACTTATAATATGCCCTCACAAGCCTAGAGCTGCATTTTTGAAACCAAGTAATAGTCATATGATCACTATGAACGGAGTTCCAATTTCTTGGTCAAATCAAGTAAAATATCTTGGACTGATACTTGATCAAAAATTAACTTTTAAAGATCACATTGAGGGCATTCAAGCAAAATGCAATACATATATAAAATGTTTATATCCTCTTATAAACAGAAAATCCAAACTTTGTCTGAAGAACAAACTTCTAATATTCAAACAAATTTTTAGACGGGCCATGCTTTATGCTGTGCCAATATGGTCTAGTTGTTGTGCTACTAGGAAAAAAGCACTTCAAAGGATTCAGAACAAAGTTCTGGAAATTATTTTGAAGCTGCCACCCTGGTTCAGTACTAGTGAATTACATAGAATTTCAAACGTTGAGACTCCAGAAGAAATGTCCAACAAAATAATTCATAATTTTAGACAAAAATCATTGCAATCTTCAATAGCAATAGCAACTAGTTTTAAGAAATCATTTATTGTTCTTACACGCAGGCAAAAAAAAACCCTGCCAAAAATACTGAATAGACAAGGTAAAAATAATATTAACACAATTAGATATAAATGATAGCATATAAGGTTGAAAAGTTAATTACTTAGAAGGAGCCCCTAGGTTAATATATGAATGTAAAATAATGTAAACTTTGAAATATTTAAAGAGTTAAACAAATAGAAAACTTATATGACAGCTGAAATTATTTCGTGGTACGACATGTTTACATTTTTGTTACATTCAGTAAAATGGCGTCGAATCAAGTGGAAGTGCGCAAACGCATTTTGTACGAACGGCAGCAAAATCCAAATTTATCTGTACGCGATCTTGCCAAGAAACTAAAACTATCGAAAAGTACCGTGTTTTGTGTTTGCAAATCATTTGACCAGCGCTTGGCTGTGGATCGGAAAGGTCGGTATCGAGTTCAGGCCAGTATCGACTTAAAAAGTAGAGAGGTTACGGAATTTTGTTCAATATTACCAAGCAGAATTTTGACAATTGATCTGCGTGGAACGAAATGTCACCTTCACTTACGGAATAATTGAGCGGAATATTTTTCCGAAAGTAAAAGTGACAGCTCCCGTACCTTACAAATGCCAATTTTATTATTCGTTCTTTTCAGGTGGAGACTGCTGCAGAAATTTCTTTTCGATTATTTACTTTTCCGTTTCAGTAAACGGAATTTAACATAGGATTGAGATAGAAAAAGAAATTTCTTTCTAACACGATACCGACCTTTCGAAAGAAATTTCTTTTTTTATCCCAAACCCATGTTAAATTCCGTTTACTGAAACGGAAAAGTAAAGAAACATAGAAAAAAAAGGTTTCCTAAAACTATTTCCATACGCGGTGTTTAAATTTTTCTGCTAAATGCTATTGAGTTACATTTTTTCACGTTGAGTTGAATAAGTTAATTTACTTCTGGAATTCTTCTGCGACGCTAGAATTATTTATTTCCATGAAGAGCTTCATGTCATCTACATATATGAGTATTTGGATTTTTTTTTAAGTATGTAGGAAATGTCGTTTATATACAAAATAGTGGGAAGAAGTGGGCCTAAATGTGAACTTTTGGGCACCCTCGAGGCGACAGATGGGCTTTGAAAGTTTATCTTGAAAACGAACAATTTGTTTGCGATGCGTTAAATATGACTGTAGCCAATACAACAGTCCAGGTTTCATTCAAATGTTTTGCAATTTGAAGAGTAATAATGGTATGTCGATTCGGTCAAATGCTTTACTGAAGTCAGTGTTAAAGGCGTCTACGTGCTTGCCATTGTCCATTGCATTCAAAATAAAAGTTACAAATTCAAGAAGATTAGAAGTAGTTGAGCGACCTTTGAAAAAGCCGTGTTGATTGCTTGTTATTTGGTTTTTTACTTGCTGAAAAATATTTTCATTTACGAGAGATTCAAAAAGTTTTAAGATGCAAGAGATAATGGCAATTCCACGATAGTTGCGGATGTCTGATTTGAAAATCGGAACAGAATAAGAGGATTTCCATATTAAAAAGCAGTTCTAAAGGAAGGGCAAGTTCGTCTGAAAGGTTCTTTAAAAAAAAGGGTGCAATACCGTCTGGACCTGGTCCCTTGGAAGCATCCAAGTTTTGTAGTGCTTTGAGAATTTCGCGAGGAGGTAATTGATTTACAGATATATTGTTGGAAAATTCAGGAGTGAATGCAAAGAAGTCGCGATCACGGTTTTCTTCGGAAATGTAGTGTATACTTCTTGGAAAAAATTTGCAAAAAGCTTGGTGATTTCAGAAGGATTATCACCTACATTTCCGTCAAAATGCATTCGGGGGGAATTTTTTCTATTTTTCAATATCGTTTTACATACTTGAAGAAATTCTTAGGGCATGATTTGACTTCAGTTTCGACTTTACGATTATATTTTTCATGTGCAGAATTAATGGATGTGTTAAGTTGGTTGCATATGTCATAATAATTTTGCCAATTTGTGCTAATGTTTTGCTTTTTATATAATTTGTGTGCTTTTTGTTTATTGTTGTTTAAATGTTTCAAATGTGGATTGAACCACACTGGTAATTTATTGTTATGAGTTCACCTTCTTCTTTTCATTCGTACAGTTTCTGAAATAAGCTACTGAATAATTGAATGAAATTTGCCTACTTCAGTGTTGACATTTGCTTCAATACTTATTACGTTCTGCCAATTTATTGTACATGGTCTACATTTTGCTTCTTCGTAATTTGCTTTATGATATTCCAGCACTTCCTCGAATTCCCAGTTGCTGGGAAAGAGAGTATTATATAAGAAGATTGAATATTCAATTGCTGTGTGAAATACTTCATTTTTCCATAAAGGTGAGAATGAAGTACTCACACAAAAGTCTTCAGTGCAGTTCGTAAATAAGAGATCTAAAAATGCATTTTGCTGATTCTTTATATAAGTATAAGGTACAAGAGGCCAAAAACAGCCAATCCACCAAACTGTCCAGAACTTCACCCAATAGAGAAGTACTGGGCTCTAATTAAGCGGAAACTCTTCGAATCTAAGAAGAAAGCAAATGGTACCGATGATTTCAAGAGAAGATGGAGAATCGTCACAGCGGGCGTAACCGTACGGAGCCTGATGGCGGGTGTACCACAGAAAGTTCGAGAATTTTACTGAAAGAAGGATTAAGATCTTAATCAACTGTTTCTTATGTAGATATAACTCTATTATTGTGAAATAAGCAATCAGTTTTGTTGAATTATGTGTAAATTGTTTTTGCTGCTATTATTTTGGTGTCCGAATTTTAACGTGGACAGGCTTTAAAAGGGTAAAATGCCGTCAACTTGCAAAGACCATTGCAAAATTCCCTAGATAACTTACCTAGGAAACTAGGGATCGAATTCTCATCGCAGAAAACTAAATTGGTAGTGTTTACTCGAAAGCGGTACCCACCCCAATTGCAGCTTAATCTTTTGGGCAGAATACACGTTATCTTCAAAATACCTTGGTGTCTGGTTTGATTAAAAGTGCACTTGGAATGCCCACAATGCGTATTTGATGCAAAAATGACTAAAAAAAAGGTCACCTTTCTTTGCTCATCTTGTTGCACATGGTTGGGAGACCTCACAACTCGTTAATAAACTACTATGCTCTTTGTTCTAGAGTAAGGCACTTTTTGCTTTCTCCTTACTAGAAAAAATCACCTTCTAAAATTGGAACGAATTCAATATCGTTGTATGCTTTGGACGTATGCAGTCAACCTATAACATGCGTCTTCAAGTTCTGACAAGACTTAAAACTCCTCCAGAATCAGTTCTTGGAGCACTCGCTCAGAATTTAAATTAAATGTGGAGTGAAAACGCATTTGTAATAGAAAATTTTAAAGAAACGTTAAAGTTATAAACACAAAATCTCGATTTATGAGAATCGACCACTACTACATATAGTTGGATATGTGTCTTCCGTGCTCACTTCACTCAGTTCCTCAATTTATTATGATCTTTCCATAAAACAAGCATCTCATGGGATTCCGGAAAAACTTCGTTCAATAATAATTCCACGTATTTTTAACTGAAAAGTACCAACAAGTCAATTAAAAAAAAAAAGGTTTTTCACTATTGGATCTCGCTTCAATTGATCCACTGGCTTCTGTTTCTTTGCTGAAAACTCTAGCGCCTTCCACAAACTTCAGGAACCTCGTTCTATTTATGTTGCTGAGCTGGCAGCAATCAACTTCGCATTGGGGATGATTCCCAACATGCCCGCAGACCATTACTTCATATCCTCGGACAGCCTCAGTTCGATTCAGGCTCTTTGGTCGATGAAACCTTGTAGACACTCATCTTATTTCCTTTTAAAAAAGAAACAGATGAGTGTGCTGGTCGAAAGATCATATTTGATCACCTTTGTATGGGTCCCTTCACATTGTTCAATCCCAGGCAAAGAGAAAGCGGACTCGGAATGCATAGGTGGGCGCACAAGAAGGTGATTTGTATGAAAGGCAAATTTCACACGACGAATTTTACCATTTAGGGCCGATTTCTTCACCCGCGCTTAAATTATAAACCAGGTTTACCCGTATAGTTAAACCTGGCTTAATGCTTAAGTGGAGGTGAATAAATCAGCCCTTAGTACGTCAGAGTATCCTTTCAAGTTGGTAAACCGATTGGGATATCGGAAATCTAGGACGACTGTAACACTCCGTGATTTCTATTACACATCTCTGAAGAATAAACCGCGTGGACAGCAATCTTTGCTGGTGTGGAAACGGCTATGATGACATCGATCACGCAGTCCATGAACCATGAGGCCCAAGAAAGAAAACTTGATGCTTCTGTAAGAGATTTGTTGGGATCTCGCGACCTTTGTTATATGCAGTCGATTTACATATGTGTTTCAATTGTCTAGTACAAGAGTGTAATAAGAGTTGAAGATGTGGCTGGGTTCGATTCCCGGTCTGGCCTAGAAATGTGTCGTCAAGAAAAATTTCTCGACTCCCTGGGCATAGGGTATGATGGTACTTGCCACACAATCATACTAATGCAAAAATGGTACCTGGCATCGAAAGCTCTTAACTAATAACTGTGGAAGTGCATATAGAACACTAATTTGAGAGCAAGCAATAAGCTAATTGTGAAAGCAATCAGCTTGAAACGCTAAGAAAGAAGAAGCCATAAATGGTACACTTGCCATACAAGATATTAAATATTTTCTCTGTGAAATTACCGGTCACGTTTTTTCGCTGAGTTTTTCTGCAAACGGACTAGGATAAGGTCATAGGTGTAAATTGCCGATATTTAAAAGAGAAGAGAAAGAATTTTTTTTTATTATTAAATCATTTATTTGTACAGGCTCAATCGAATCAACTTTACAGAGCCAAGTTTTCAGATTTATAATAAATTGCTGATATAATTAACTTTCTCGAATAATTCATTTTAAGGGCCTAAAAGCCATTTGTAAACAATGACTTTAAACGTCGATTTCTCTTGAATCTTAAATCACTCTCATGAAATGAAAGCATCATCTGGTAGAAGAATGTTAGTTCTACCTTATGGAGTAGCTGGATATAGCGGGATTCTCGTGATTAGTGAGAGATCAACGTTTAAAGTCATTGTTTACAAATGGCTTTTAGGCCCTTATCATTAATTACTCGAGAATTGGTATTTTCTTCCCCAAGAAGTTTTGCACATCAAGTAAATAACTCGTAGGATTTCAGCGCAAACTGCGGACTGTGCTAACTTTGTCTCGTTCGTTGACCACAGACGCGTGACGCTATTATAGGTCTGCACGTGCGTGAGTAAGCTAGCAGTCAGCATGCCATATCAACACTAGCGTGGTATCTGTTCGAATGCCGGTAGATTCACACGACGCGGCGTCTCGTAAACAAACCGATCGATATAAAGCTCCGACGCCTTTCAGGGTATAAGATGCATACAAGCTCTCTGTCGCTCTCGGTGTGTTAGTAATCAACCTATTATTTTCGTCCGTCAGATCCATTCGGTTGACGACGGCCGCGACGACGTCTAACCACCGCGTAATTTCATCGAACATCAGTTGCTGGTAGATCGTGTCGGTGTAAGGGTTCGAAACAACCTGCATGTAAAGTGTTACTTAAAATTTCCTTATTGCAAATACCTTCCTACGTCTCCACTCTCCAGTGATAGCCGGTAATTTTTTCATTTTAGTTTTGGTAATCTGTTTTGTTCGGATGTAGGTAGTGTTTTTTTTATGTCCCATTAGAGATGGGTAATATCTCATCTCAAGGTTGTGCACAGTTGCCAGCTGGCGGCGAGCAAAATCTTAGGCATATAGCTATTTTGCATGGAACTGATATATGATAACAGAAACTATAGTATTTAGGGTGAACCGGAAATACTTTCTTCAGAAAATGCTCCCTGTTATTCAGATCAATCAGCTGTTAATTTCTTCAGTGAATCCATCTTACGGCAATGTAGAAGGACATTGCCTGTGAACAAAAAATGTTATTGCGTAATAGGAATTGGTCCGTATGTGATTACTGATTTCATGTTTTTGTTAGTGTTCACAGCTGCTGTTGAAAATAATGGTACCATATTATTGCAGTATCTGGTCTATATTTCTACATCGGCAGACGTGAGATTGATGTGTTTCAATGATAAGATTTCTTGTGACACACGTTTTATTTTCGATGAATTTAGGTTGTATTAATTTAATTTAATAATTCAATAAAATAAGTAAAAACAAACTACAGTAAAATCCACTACATTTATAAATGAAATTAACAATTACATTTAATGATGATTACATGCTGATATGGCATATTTGCAATGCCCGTGATGATACTAACAACTTGTATAAACATTAACCTCAATCTGTTGTTGGGACTGCCAGCCAAAGCAACACATCCATAATAATCGTGCTCTTATCAACAAGCTAGCCGGGGAGAATCATACGATTTAAGATTGACTTTAACCATAAGGCAACCACGAAACAGGTTAATACATTCTATATTTCGTTTAGTTTTGAACGGCTTAAAAACTGGATTGCCGAATATTGAACAGCATTCCGGTTCAATCTGGTTCCGTTGGATTTGTTTGTATGGAGTGACTTATTATTGATTACGTAACGGGTAGTGGAAATTAATTCATTAATAACACAGATTAAATTTAGTCGCTTCTTCCATAATGATTTGCAGAAAGATGCGAAATTTGGCACCATCACAAGTGGATCCACTTCAACACTCATAACTCAGTGCTCGCGACGAAAAAACTTGAATAGCTTGAGCCGGCTCTATGCACTGATGGAAATATAAAGTATTGCTCATATTGGTAAGAATCTCACCAACACAAATCGCGTAGCGTTACTATGTCTGGACTGACGTCGTTGAGTACCTTGAAAAGGGTCAACCAGGTTTGTCTTGCTGCGATCTAAAAACAACAATCAGTTTTTTTTTCTTGTTTTGGAGTTGACTTAGTTAAAGATTTTCTGTGTCACGATATCACGGGATGAAATGATTCAGTATGAATAATAATATTGTAGCGGAAAATGTGTCCAACTGAAAACAAAAAAAAATGTTATTTGTTCTTGCCTTAAACATTCACGAGCACTATACTCACTTTTTATTCGACCTGCATTTGGTTGAGCCGACGCCTGCTTATCTGTGTAATAACAACTGTTCTGGCAATAACCTCGGGCGGTCAATCATACTCATGCTCATGCTGTGATTTTGTGAACTATAACAATAAATATTTCTACTTGTCCGGGCAGATTAACATAAAATTGGATAGAATTTATATACATCGTGACGGCAGATTTGCATCACGATTAAGATTTTTTCTAATGCACAAAAAACCACAAACAATACGCGCAAGTTTTCAATCACTTGTTAGCTGCGTTGAGGCAAAAATCTGATTAAACTATTTCACATAGTTTTAACAGCTTCTTTGATCAAGAGTTATCGAAAGTTGTATTTAGGTGTCAATGCCATGGTGGCGACCATTACCAGATTCAAACCACTATCACTTAAACCACAGAGAACAGACGTCCAGGCTCAAACGACCGCTTGTGATCATAAACGGAACTGTCGATTCAAATTAGTATGGGATGTCTAATGAGGTGGCGCTAGTGTTTCAATTTTGACTTAGGGACATTGACAGAGTTATTATGTTACGTCATCAATGTTGGTAAACAAAGTGATGGTGAAAGGTTGAAATGGGACGAAAATGTGAATACTATTGGTGCACAAATCAGCAAGGAAACAGTGAACCAATTTCAAATAGCTAGTTGCACATTGATTGTTGGAAATACTTTGGGAAAAACAGTCCATAGGTTTCCCAAAAACAATGATTTGTAAGTTAATTACGCAAACATTTGAGAAAAGAGCAATTAATCCTCTTTGTATAATTAAGATACAGTAGGTGGGTGGCATGTTGCAGGTTAACAGATAGGTGTCATGTTGCAGGCAGCAGAAATATTCGAACGTTATGGTGCCTAAGCCTTCGAACAAAAAACACTATGTTCCAACCACTTCCCGCCAGAGAGTTACCGGGATATGCACAGGAAAGAACTCGCGTGCGGAAAAAAAACATCGCAATATCGTCAGTCACAATAATGCTTCAAAGGGAACTACTACCTAATGCTGTTCCACGCGTGGATTCTCTTTGTGGTTCCGGCGAAGGTTGCGGTGAGGATTCCGATGAGCAATCAAATGCTGGTGGCTTCATTGGGAAAGAGCATAGCAAGAATTTGCCAGCAGATAACGCAATGGAATGCGAATATCTCGAAGATGATGTTGACTTCCAAAAGTGGATGGAAACAACTTCACATGCAGAGACATCAAACTTGGTTGATGTTCAAACGGATGAAAAAGAACTGTTTTTACATGGATGCCGGATGACAGATCGAAAATTGATCTGCACGGTGAATGCTTCTTACCCAAGGAAAGAGTAATATGTTTGACCACTTTTTTCACAGGCCGTCTTTCTTTATACGCGGAAACCAAGGGCAAAAGAACTTAAATTTGTAGAAAGTGAGGTTTTTATACAACTTCACAACTTTTTTTCAACTTTACGGTAGGTCAATTTCTCCTAGCCGTCCTCCATTTTCTCATGAAATAGAAACGACATGGAGAAAAATAACTCTTTCCATGGGTGGATTGCTTTCACGGTGATGGCAGTAATTAGTATGGAATGTCGCCGCACTACGGCGCCACTATATTAGCATACACATGTTTTTTTGTTATATTCGTATGAGCCAATTCGTCTGTTCTCTGTGCTTAAACGGAATCCACTTATTAAAAGATTTTGAGTGGGTTGAATTATTTTCTTTTAATTCTGGTATAATCCGGCTTTTTTTTTTTTTGATTGATAAATTACTTTTATTTATTGCCAATCATATTAACATTAGCTAGCTCTCAAATTAGAGTTCTAGATGCACTTACACAGCTATTACTTTTTTTGAATTAGTATGATCTTTGCCCAGGGGGTGACATATTTCTATGCAAAAATGTCCTACATAACAAAAAATATATTAAAAAGAATGAAAACAATATCAAAGAGCGCACCAAAATACCACTGTAATAACTAAACAAACAGAAATCATACAAATATGCAATATAATATCGGTGTTGTTCATTCCGTCTATTTTCCTATCATTAGCTGTTCGAACAACGGTTTGAACGAAACATGTAATTTTCTGCGTTTTTTTATATTCATATTTTTTTTATTCAAGGTATATCTCATGTAAATTTAAGCCAGATATCGTTAAAATCAGCTGAGCCTTACAAATAAACGAACTAAGTTAAAAAAAATCGTTTAAATCAGGTCTGTGCCTGAAAGAATGTAAACAATTTCTTTGTTTACGCTTGCTCTGGCTAGAAATTGAACGAGGGAAAATTTTACGCGTCTGTTATGATAATTTGTTGTTTTCTGTGATCGTATCCCAACCAACATGTGTGCTCTTCTACTCAGCGTATATTCTGTCGTGTAGCCCTAAACGAAACAATTACCTAGACATTAAAGGAGTGTAAGCTGTTTTTTTTTTTGGCAAAATTACAGGTCAAACCAATTCCACCTAGGATCTTTCCAAAATTCACAAACCAGGAATCGGAATACAGGAAACTATTTTGAAAAATGACTGAAAGATGAATCGAAGAATTTCAAAATCTTTGCACAGGAATTTAGTGTTCGTTAGTGTTCCGGTGAAGATATAAGTTGGAAGGGTTGTGATGAAGAAAGTGTCCAAGACATATAAACTACCTTTTACGGTGTAGTGGATAAATCAAGTGGTACTATCATGGCACCATTGGATAGGAAAAAACAAACTTCTCTGATAAAACGTGTATCGGTAACGATCCGAGCAGAAGATGCAAACACCGGGCAAGGTCAAACTTTTTTAGGCTGACGAAGTGCACCCATGAGCCAAGTTGAATGGATACGCCTTTTATAGGACCTGCAGACCTTAGCCAGACTGATAAGATAAGATATAATATTAAGTTAATCTTATACAATAATGCCTTTTAAAATACTTGATATACATTAGAGAACATCCATAAATTGCGTTACGATTTAATGGAGAGGGAGGGACTTTATTCCCACTATACTAAGAACGCACGATAGTTAGGGTAGCATACCAACCACATGAACCTCATATTGCATAATATATTGGATCATTAAATTAGTCATTGCCAAAAATACTCTTGCATACGAGCTTCCCCAAATGTCGTATCGATTAAGTCTAGGTCTTGTTCTTGTTCACTAAGAGTATGGACAAAGTCTAGACTACATTTTCTACAAGTAAACAGCCAGTACTTGAATGATTCTGGAAATTTATAGCAATGCATCCGCAGCCTTTCTTATAATTTTTATCACCGACATTTTTATCAGCCGAACACAATTTCTTGTGTTGTATGTTGCATGTAAAAGCTACAAATTATTCTATCCGAGATTTTTCGAAAGTTTTCTTATTGACGTACAAGCATAACAACAATTTGAGTGGTCGAACCGGTTGAAGAGCCCATTTTTATGGTTTCTGAACAGGTCATGTTAGGGAAACGCACCGGTATTAGCCATGATTCTATTCTGACCATGCTTGACAATATTAAAAACCGTACTTGACGTTCTTAAAGGTTGGAGATCTTAAAATGTGTTTCGAATTTTGAATCATATTCTAATGCAGGGGGTGAAAATACATTTCTCTCGCGAAATGCACGAATGTTATTATTTAGAAAATAAATCTGAAAGGTGGTCAAAACAGAAAACTATGGTTAAAACTTTTACATGTACCCTAATCATAATTACAGAAAATAACAATATTCTATAATATTACTCTTAACTACCTAAAACTCCTCCAATTTAAATTTGAATATTTGTTAGTTCATCATAAATAAATGCATGTGATTTTCTATGTCGTTATAGCATGAAGCGACTCAAAAACAAAGTCAAGAAACTGTTTACCTTACTAGAAATATGTCTTTGTTAATGTATTTCGTGTCAATTTCTGCCATTTCCGTTAGTATAAAGATCGAATCAAAGGTTTTCTAGAATTGTTATAGCTTGCAAGTATACATAAAATATTTGAATTAAATTTCCTTACTAAAACTGTGAGTGCCTAATTAAGTATTAAGTTGATTCTGACAACCAAAAAATGCTTGAATTAATGCCACTTTCGAATTAATGATTTTTTCAAGTGCGCTAACCTCTGCATTACTGTTTATGTGTTAACATTATTCAAATATTCCCAAGCGTCCTAGACATTGAACATCTCATTGACTGTACACGGTAACGCTTTCAACGTGGATTAATTCCGCCAATTAAATCAGTTCTTCTAGTTATACACATCAGCGCCTCAGCTTCCACAATTATCTTAGCCTGCAAAGTGGAGCAGAGGTAGCAGAGGCACAGATAGCACGATTCTCAATAATTGGAATTTTATTCATTTTATGATAAATAACTCGTTGATTGAACAAAACTATACTATAAATTTAACCAATTCCCGTGATCGTCAAACTAAAATTTAAATGATTGAACGCATCAATATAAGTACAACGAAATAGATGTGATGTCAAGGCAATCTTTTTTTCATAATCGCTAGACATTGAGTGGTGTGTGTTAGTGTTTGTGAAATGATTATTGACCGGTAAAGGACTTTTTTAACGGCTTGTGTTTGGCAAACTGGGTCTATTATTTTCGCGAACATGGTTGTGATGCAACAGTATTATGCGAACGTCGCCGACCGTTTTGTAGCCAAGCCCCTTCTATGTTATCAGTCAGTTTGGCGCTATCAGGTGCTGCCCGGCCGCATAATAAATTTTGCTTAGTGCAAAGTGGGGCAAAAGCTCAAACGTTGTTTGAAAATAAAAATATGCCTAAACTTCAATTTGGGTTTCAAATCAAATTTATTCCGAACGTCATTACAAATCTATGTGAACGTAACATAATTACGTTGGAAAAAAAAATCGCTTAGTTTTACACATGGATAGTGTCAAACTATAATTTTATAGTTTATCGAACTGATGTACTTTAAATTACCTTTCCCATTACCATTACCAATGGTAAAAAAATAAGAGATTTCAACGTTTTGTTGATTTATCAAAAGTTTGAATACTTATCACATTCAAAATAACTCATCAATGCAATGTGGTCCAAAATGGCAAAAAGGCCAACATTTTTCTTCCTAAAAACCTCATCATTTTAGCCATAAAGTAACTTCGGAAGAATTACATAAAATAATCCTTGATTATTTGAAAGTGTTAAATTTTCGTCATGTCCTACTCTGATAAAAATAAAACAAAACTAACTATTTTCATTGATTATATTGCGGATTGCTATCTTGTGGAAAGTTGTAGAAAATGAAGAATCAAGCAACTTTTCTGAAGATATAACGGTTTCTATTTCCTACATATTTGGAGTTATTGAGCGTTGTCTATGGTACACAGTTTGAAAGTAACATGAGATTTTCTGCGTTATTTAATGCACATATATGGAATGCTACAATTGGCATAAATTCATGGGATATCCTATTTAAATTTCAGCCAAATATCGTCTAAGTCAGGTCTGTTGTAAGGTATGCGCACAGCAAAATCTAGCCATGGTTTATTAGCCACATCGTTTTTATTTATTTATATTATTGAAGAATTATAATTTTTGCAATAAAGCAAACTTAACAACATGTTTTGTTGAAAAAGTGAAGGTCATTTTTATTGATATACAATAAAAATTCATCTAACGCGGTAACATGGTAACATTTCAGTTATAAATTGTGTGTATAAACTATCCAACATTACTACTATATTGAACACAACTGAACAAAATCAAAGCACCAAAACCATTTTATACCACAAAAGTTCAACTCAGTAGACGCAGTAGTTCTACGCCCCAAAAAAAAAATATTTCACGGGAACCGGGTTTTGGTGATGTTTTTCTAAACAACACCCTGAAATAATTCGTGAAAACCGAAAGCACACTTGACACATAGACTATACATATTTGCAGATCATAGCGTTCAATTTCTATGGAAACCATTATAATTTTCATATAGGAACATATAGGACATACATATTGGAACAAACAACTTATCGTTGACTCATGCTCTCCAAGCTTGAACAACAAAATGTAATCAACAAGTGCCTCCACTGTCAATTTTTCGAGACAAAATTTAAAGCAACAGGCGAGAAGATTTGTATTTTCCGGATATAAATAGTAAAACGTGAACGCCAGGGGATCAGCAACCCAAATATTTAACCTATTTTTATTTTCTGTTTCCTTCATATTTCTTTGTCTACCACACACGCCAAACACGAAGAATATTTATCTTCCCGTTTTTTTTTTAATCTTCATCACTGGGCATAGTTATTGTTAGAGCTGGAATATTGATGTTTCAGAACTTTTAAAAAGTACACCACATTACATGGTATGAAAATGTATCAAAATGAAATTTAGTGATAAAATTTAAAAACAGCGAAATTCCTTCTTAAGAGGAAAATTGATCGAATTCATAGATGGCCGCTATTGGAACGGAAATACGGAAATTTGAATCACTTGTCATGTGAAGCACCTTAAAAATACGATACATATTTTGCATGCGAAATCTTGGTAGCTTTTTGGATTCGTGCCATTCGAAAGATCCTCAACTTGTGAATATCACTTGCAAAAAGGTGAAATTTTCGCTCTATATCAGTACCAACATGTCTAACAGTAGCAGTAAAATTAAATGAGAATGAGAAATATTTGAGTTAGAATTTGAAATGTCAGTATGTCAATGTGAGTCACAAACTAATGCTTAATGCGGCGAGTATAATTCATATTTTTACTATTGCACCTGAAACTTACATCCGGTTGCTTGTTCAAATCATCAATTTTTACAGGATTGCTTATGTCATATTGCACCAGGCAGTTTTTGAGAGAGATTGAGAGACATTCAGAGATTTTCTTTGGTATTCCCACCTATTGAAATATTTTCAATTATCTTCATTGAATAGCTCGAAGAAAGAAGTTTTTATCTAGCCCCTTGGACGACAAGGATTTTGGTTTTGTAACGAAAGTCAATGAAGAGAATCCATCAATGTTGCATAAGGTTAAAATATTTTGAGAGCACAAAAGTCATCTCCCGCATAACAAACTATTCAACTCATAATTGAGTCAATTTTAATTCAATTTTATCAAAAATGACAACAACATCAACTTAAATCAGATGGATGTTGTTGAACTGTCGGCGAGATTTACTCAAATTTGAGTGACTCTTCTTTTGAATAAATTAGGTAAAAAAACTACTCAACTATGGGCCTATACAATAATGAAATTATTACTCTCTGTTCGTTGTAACGTATCAACCATACAGAAGCAATTTTATAACTGTATGTTATGTGTGAGATGGCAATTGAGCTCTAGACGTTTCAAGGCTTACTAGTATCTTTTGACATAGGATCTAATGCATTGTTCCAAAGTGTTTAAGACAGTTTCAAATAAATGCATTGATTACTTTAATAAGAAATTTGATAAAAAAAAAAACCGGTAAGAGCCCAAACAAACTAAACTAACTGGTGTAGTTGTAAGCGGTGCCTCTCACCCCAGTCGTTGTTGTATGAATGCCAGTCGGCGCCGTTGGGATTTTTTGAGACGACCCTAACCCTAATGGTGAAGGGACCAAGCTTACCCCCTACTTTTATGTCATAACTTAAAAATGATTTGTTTGGCAATGATGAAAATAATAATAAAAAAAAAAAGTTCGACGCTATATTATCAGGGAAAACATAGAATTGGTCACTACTAAACCGACTTCAATGAATCATAATGTAACTGGTCGATTTTGCATAACCTCATGTATAACTGCCTTAATCGTGAAAATGTGATTCAGACCAGAATTCTAAAAATAACGTTCTTATGATGTATCAAATTTCCAAGTAGCTGATTGTTTTCGTCATAACAAAATACTTATTAACCTGTCATTATATACGAACTTACGATGTGAGTAAAATGTAAACAATTGCTTGTATGGCATTTAATATGCACAGGCATGTCATTTGTCGACCAAGCAAGTGAAAGACAACCAAATATATCCGGATTTTTTAACTGCCGTTTTGATCTTGTTTTCAAATGCGTAGCGACTCAAGACCATTCTGGTCAACTCATACAGCATTGGTATGGTATTTATACCATGCAGAGGTATCAGTTACTTTTGACACAGCGTTTGGTGTTCCTGAATACCACAGCAGCTATCGTTAAGCAGCGACCTAACCAAGTATGAAATTCAAGCTGTAATACGCTGATTGCAATATGTAATGGAGTGCTTGAATGCACTTGTTAACAACCATTCTTGGCTCCGATAATTGAACTATCAAACTACACTTTAGCATTTGAAGTTCATTCTATAGTTTGAGGAGCAGGTGACGATAAAGTGCCATAGGGCGACAGGATATGTCAGCCTTGCTCCCTCATTTGGCCCATCTACCAAATGGATAATACATTCAACGATTATCGACAAAACCATGTTCACGCCAATTTCTTGTTTTGATATTCGGTAAAGAAATTTCTGGTTTCTATCGGAAAAATAAAATTACTGTTGGGTGTTTTTTAAAATTTTTTTTTCTTTAGCGGTTTTTTTTTTTTTTTTAGGGGGTGGTTTTTTTCTGTTTGGTTGTTGCGGGTGGGGGGGGGGGAGATAAAAATAAATAAAAAACTGGGGGTGCGACACATCTAAATCCAGATTCAAGATGATCGAAAAATCCCACGCTAGCGAATCTATCTTTGAAAAATCTTGTTTCAGCTTGTGAATCTTAATCCATCAACCTTCATCGTGCTGCATCTTTTTGCAGTAAATCTTTAAAATCTGCATCAAAATCTTTGAAATCTTCTTTCTATCTACTAATCGTGAGCACATCGCACAAAAGCAAAACAAAACAAATCCTGCATCGGAGATAGAGTCGCGCCGCCTGGAAACAACTGTAGAATTCTGCAGCGTTCCCAATTTAACATTTGTTTTTGAAAATTCTACCGAACTTCGGTATTGATTGATGATGTATTCAGTACTTTTTGTAGCTAACGATGCTTCCATTTTCACAGTTTTTTTCTCTGTCAATTTTAGTGAGCTTCAGTATTGCTTACTGAATTGTTCAGTAATTTTTGACAGTTGAGAGTTCATCACTTGTTTGACGATCATTCAGTAAAAATACTTTTAGCTGTTTGAAGTAATCCTTTAACTGACTTCAGTAAAAAAAAAAAATTGGTGTGTTGGAATCATGATGAATGTTGTATCTCCTAAGTTTTTAGCCGGCATGTCATCACTGGTTATGCTCAACAGATTATCTGCGCATTCTTCAAGTTACCTTACTTTGGCTAAATTTAAACGATATTGCTAGTACTGCATCCTAGATACACAAAAAAGGGTCACACGATATGAATTAACTGTTCACATAGTACCATGAACAATGATTTCTCAAAAAAACAAACATAGACCCAATTTTTCTATGTTCCCCACAATGGCGTATTATAAACATTACATGTTGAAATTTAGTATTATTGCATTTTTAGACAATGTATGTGATGGAATACTTTTCAAATGACTTACCAAAACAAAGTCCAAAGCAACTAAATATGAGTAATAGAAATTCTACTGTATGACGAAAGGCCGATGAAAATCATTGAAGTGTGAAACACACAACTAGTTTTATCTTAATTAGTTTTGTGAAATTTTGTGTTGTGTTAAGCAAGTCAAGCAATTGAATTATTTGAAGAAATAATTAAAATGAAGTATACGAAGGCTGTGTTTAGTAATAAATCTAGTGGATGAAACGGATTTGCAGCTACGAATAGACCAAATATAGTGCTTATAAATCGATATTACATCCATTTCCTCTATTTTTCTCGTCGTTAAAAAAGCGAGTTGCATAAATTTTCGTGGTTCAGAATAAAAAAAAACTCATTAAGCACTTCTAAGAAAGCGTATGACTAGTTAAATATCGTTAACAGCTCAATTACTGTATGAGTAACAATTAAAAAATTTCTAACCCTTATCTAACGAACCGGGCTGACCGAAGTGGCCTTTGCTGTTGTCAGAAGTAGTTTCACTTCTACTTGATCGATTCACCTTGCACGTTGCATGCCACTTCTTTTTGTGCCCGTTGGTTCGTTATTGAGAATTATTTTAACTGGGCTGTCATTTTAGCAGTGTGAACGATGGCAACTCCCAGCAACTGATGCAATTCGTAGTTCATTCGCCTACTCCACGTTCTATCGTCCACCTACACTCCACCGTAGAAGCATCTTCCGTTCAAAAACACCAAGGCGTTGGTCCTCAACAAGCATTGTCCATGTTTCGTGACCGTAGAGAACTACCGGTCAAGTTAATGTCTTGTAGATAATCCAAAATAGGCACGATTGGCAGCAATAATCCGCCTTTGTATCACTCTTCTGGTGTCGTTATCGGCGGTCAAAAATGAGCTCGGATACACAAATTTGTCTATCGCTTCGATTTAAAACCGTCGAGCTCGTGGTGAAAGGCTTACATTGTAATCTCATGAGTCTTCCCCATATGTTTTTGGGCTTGGGGCATTTAAGAAAACCCCAATCAATTTTGTTTCAGTTTAGTTTTGGTTTTCTTTTCCCCCGTCGGGGTGGGGGGTGGGGGTTATATATAGCCGGGGGGGGGAAAAAAAAAAAGGGGGGGGTCTCTCGAGCCCCGGGCGCCCCCCCCCCCTCTCAAAAAAACACACCAAAAAAAATAAAAAAAAAAAAAAAATACAATCCCGGCGTCCGCTCCCTTTTTAGGAGGTACGGGAGGTGTGCTATCTTTGAGTAAAACCAGACGTGAATAAAAACAAACCCAAAAGGAGAGGGTTCCTCTCCCATGTACGCATCAAAACAGAGTGTGTACAAACTACCGCTAGAAACTATCACAAGCTATCAGTGGTACATGAGCGAGTTCCATCACGTTATTATTGCCTATTGAGGTGGCGGATTCGTCCGTGCCTTGATCTACCCCGCAGTGGGATGTTAGGCAATGATAACGTCCATGGTTCGAGTACTCTTTACCCATGCCTTTCGTTCAATTTTCAATACTTAAATTCTATTTCCAACCTACCGTACACTGACGGAACTTTCGACACTTTCTCTTCATATCTTTCATTCTAGCAAACATAACTGTCCACTCTTGGTGCCTCATGGTGATGAGCGAAACATCTCCTTCTACATTATTAAAAGGGTGTCAAGCTGGACTGCTGCAACCATCGTGGCCACTTACTAATTGTCCAATAATCCAATAGCATTTTAAGTGTCCCGGGGACCGGGCGACACACAAAACCCGACCCCTCGGTTGGTTTAACCAACGCGTTTATTTTTGTTGGGAAACGTATTTTTTGGTATATTGTCCTGGGGGGGTTGGGTGGGTTGGGGGGGAAAATTTTTTAAAACTATGTTCGTGACATTTCTGCAGCACTTACCAACTCGCAAAAACCTGGTCCGTGGTAGCGTAGGAACCCATGAATCCCGCTTAATACTGCCCCATATACTTCTTTGCAATTGGTGACAGGCGGTACTATAGAATTTTGGATTATTGGACAATTAGTAAGCGGCGCACGATGGTTGCAGCAGTCCAGCTTGACACCCTTTTAATAGATAGGGCACACGATACTAATCCTCCGATAAAAACTTTGCTTCCCAACTCTTGATAATTACACAGTGCAGTGCCCTAGCCAGGGCTTTACCGCCGTATTTTAATAGCTCGTGCTTGAGAGCTGGTAAACACCAGCAGCTTTGCAGTTTGATAACGGATCAATTTCCTTCTCAAATCTGTTGAGGATTGGGGTCAAAACCCGAATCCTGTCTTCGCGTGTTCCTAGATTGTTTTAACCGTGCCACATTCATTTGCTGTAACATTTCCGTTTAAGTGATCGTCAAAGTACTACTCCACCTTTCGATCACCTCACACTCACCTGTGAGAAGATTACCTTCCAAGTCTCTGCACATATCAGCTTGTGGTACGTAACCTTTGCACGAGCTGTTCAACTTCTCGATTGACGTTAATTTGGGTATGTCGTTAGCCTTGTCGTTGTCCTTCTACATCATAATCGTCACTCCACATACGGAGAATACAGATATAATAATTATAGTATGTATGTCGTTAGCGTTAAGTTCTTAGATTTGTGACGGCAAAAGTTCATTTTTGTATTCCTGTAACCTTCACCCTAAGTCAGCTCCTATCAATAATGGCATGAGCTGTCTAACTGTGCAAGTATAAATAGATGCTGCGTTATATAATCCGAAAACATATGTAACGCTGACACTAATCTTTTCCTCGTCTTCAAAGAATTGTAAAACCATATAAATGACTGTACTCGAGTATCTTTATTTATATTAAAATAAAACAGTGATGACAGATCACATTTCACAAGAGCACTTAAAAAAATACGCAGTAGAATGTGATACTAAAGCAAAGTATTTCTTGCGGTTAATTTCGTCTGAGCTCGTTCATACAAAAGTCTTACAAGCTTTTTGCACCAAGTGCTGGTTTTTCTTTCAAAGACTTGTATCCAATCCTGGCAAGGATATTTCGCACAGTTTCAAAGTTGGCAATTTAAATTTCGGCATCCCGGAGGGAAATACCAGGTCACAATATCTTCCTTTTCAGATGTCAGTCTCTGGTTCCAAATTACGAAAAACGACAAAAAATTTTGCAAAATAAGGTGTGTATGATGTGAAAAATTACAATTACAATTATTATTACGAAAGGTTTTTGTCTATTATCAAAAGAAAGAATAAATATTGAAATGTTAACGTCAATGTGAGAATTATTTGTCTTGAATTTAAGAACAACCCCGTTATGCTCTCCCTCTCTCTAGAAATGATAATGGGAATAATTAGAAAACAGCTTTCAATGCAACATACATTAGATACGATTAAAAAATTAGTAGTTCTACGTCAAAGTATTGTCGTCCCTTCTGGTTTTTAATTAAAAAACAAACACTCGGATTTTATTTCAATACCACCCGATCAAGAGAACTGGGTTGCTGTACAGTCCTACAATACAATTGGTGACCCTGATTTCACGACTGTTTTGCATTTAGGTAATTTTGGAAAGTCAACAAGTTTATTTTAGACTTACCATCTAAACCCATACCTAAAATCACCTCTATTGAATGCTGGAAAGCAAAAAAATTGAGTATGGTGGAAGGCAACATCCACCGTGTTGTGGGATACCCGACTGTATATCAGCAAACGGTGAAAAAGCGTTTGAATGATCGCGTAAATAATCAGAGAGCGTAAACGAGTCCCGTAAAGCTGCTAATAAGCGGCAGATAGTCTTGCGGAAGCATCGAAACAGTGCACATCACTACCTTCCATGTGTGAAGAATTTGTTCGAGAAAAATAATCGTAAATCAACGTGATCTATATATAGAAGGTACCTGACTCATAAACGTACCCTATTGTTCATGTAGCTGTATCAGTTTTAATTGTGATTGACACATTCTGAGATAAAATATTGGTTGATTAAAGACACATTAGTGCGATAAGAAATGTATCATTTGGGTCAGGCATTCAAAACATTCTCATAACGAATTTTTGAATTCTCATTGCTTATCTTGAAGTGCAAGAAGATAACGAGTGGATTTCCGTACACAAAATAACCAATGGTTGAACAATTTAACAATTACAAGCATATTATCCCATGCCAGATGTCGTCCATCAACATAATATTTATCACGAGATCGTTTTAATCACATAAATGTTATCATTATGATAACACGGATACAATAATAAGAGAAGAATAAGTATGAAAAAAACATACTAAGCACATTCCTACGAAAATTGGGGCCTCAGATAGCACGGTTCAACAAGTCGGAGATGGCGGGTTCGATTCCCGATATAAACATTCATTCATTGATGTTGGCATCAGAAAGCTTTCAATTAATAACTGTGGAAGTGCTTTTAGATCACTATGGATCAGGCGAAAGCTGGTTAAAAATACGTCAAAACCAGTTAGAAGAAGAAGAAAGAGGACAAATAGGTCTATCGTTTTAAGTGAAAGCCTTATCATAATACATTAAAAATCTTTTACGTAACGGCAAATGAGAAATCAAAGTTCTTATTTACGTGCACTATGTATATATAAGATGATAACTGAGCATGACCTGCGAGCTGATCAGCATGTACTTGAAACATGTGTTTTTCCGATTATTTTTATTTGCTGTGATGCATGCAGTGAAAGCAAACAACCTATCTTTTAAGTTTGAAATCTACATCAAGCGTAAGTTAGCAGAACGTACTATTTCATCCAATAATAAATTATCTCCATCGATTTCTTACTCTATTTTTTTTAATTGTCCTTATCATAGATTTTTTTTTGTATTCGGAAAGACAAAGAATATTGTATATTGGTAAAGTAAAAATTATGAAACTGTTGTGCATAAAATATCCATATACTTCGTTATCGAATAAATTTAACTAATTATTAATAAACCAAATAGATATTAATCCACACTCCAACATATGTGAGACGTTACCGAATCTCAGGATTCAATGCTTATTTGGTTCACGACAAAACGGCAGTGGAAAACCTGAGAGATTTATTAAGCTGCTTAAAGTGACACGGAACGACAGCTTTCCATGAACACTGTCTACTACCCTACTACGGCATCTATAACTTCGCAGTTTCTAGAGGTTTCTGCACCAGATATCCCAAACTAAGTAATTGGTGGTAAAAAGTGCAGAAAAATCGAAGAATGATGATGTTGCTGATAAATGTCATGTTAGTTACAAGATAGCAGTACGTAGTTATTCCATTCAATGTTTTTAATTTTCGAATCCTACACAGTTTGAAAGAAACATTGAATTTTCTGCGTAAGGAATGTCAGATTTGGCATAAATTAATGGGATATTTCATGTAAGATCAAGCCAGATATCGCTGGAATCAGGTCTGTTGTATGAAAGATTGCAAGCAATTTCGTTGTTTATGCTTGCTCTGCTTTTCAAGTGAACGAAGGAAAATCGTACGTGTCTGTTAAGATTCATTATTTTTTTTTTCGTGTATCCTCTCTTTAATTTTTTCATAGTCCTCCTACTAACTGGACAGTTTAGCTATGTTTTAGGTACCCATTCACTAATTGTAGATGTTTTCACCGTACTTAAACAATGAAGTGTTATGTTGCTGTTGAATCTATTTTTTACTTCTAAGAACAAATTTTTGTTTCACTTTATGTGAGAATTACAACAACCTCTTGTGTATTATTTTTGTTTGCGGCGTATAAGTGCTTATATTTCAATGGCGTTGATTCATTCAAAATGAGTATTATAGTAGAAAATCGATAACGATCACATCAAACCCATATATACATAAACAGCAACCATAAACTTACAGAAAAAAATGATGAATATTAACATACACATAAAATTTCACCTCGTTCAAATGCAAGGCAAGTGTGGGCTTCGTGGTCAAGTGCTTAGCGGCGTCACCCGTCGTTCTAGCCATTGCCATGAAGTGAGGGTTCGATTCCCGCTTCGAATGATAATTATTGTAGTGTCATTTCATTCAACTATACAAGCCTGTTTCAGTGATGCTTGAGTGGCATGCATGGCTACTGATAACAACGTGATAAATTCGAGACTTATTTATTTTTCAACCTAGAGCTACGTGTTTGGATAAATATTGGGGAATTACTTTCAAAATTATAATGTCAATTGATCTGATCACTAATTCATAGCGGTTTTTTTTTTCAAATCGATGGTGCTCACTCTTTAGTAGTGAGTGTTAGTAGAAATTTCTAATATTTGAAGTAATAAACATCCTTTAAAATTTAGAGAGAGAGAAAAAATCACTCTCGCGTGCACAAGTTAAAGATAGAGAACTTCTTTGGTCTAATCGCCAATAGCCCATCAGCTGAGCTTAGCTTAAGCTGACTGCACAAGTCAAATTGATTGATCCAAATTAGTGAAATTTTACAATGAATCAATTGAAGGGGTCGGAATCGACCGTCCATTCTCATTGTACAAGTTTCAATGATTCCACATTTAAATTACCAATAACGGCGCCGGCCCCGTCCTTGCAATAAGATGGGTAAAGAAATATTACTGGTTTTTTTTTTTTGGACCGGTTTTGCCTCTGCGTCCCCGCTAAGGTCACATGAGGAAAATTTAGTTAATAGGTCAGGTTTTGTTGGATCAGAATTCACCTTGATAAATTTTGATGAAAAAGAATAGTGAAATATCTTAGTAGTAGTACCGACTTCCGATTTGGACCTATTTAAACCAACAGTAAGGATGCTGTTGGGACCACTCACAATGATGTTGATTTTTCATTGAGAAAGCAAGGTAGTATTTAATAACGCTTGAGAGCGGATTTGGACTGATTTATAAGGCACAGTAAGAATGCAATTGGGGCTACTCACATAGCGTTATATGGGTTTATTTGATCTTATGGTGGTACGGTGAGTTCGATGAACTAATAGTATGTATCACAATAAATTAATTTATTGATAAAGTAGTTAGTAATTTTAACAAGTCATAACATGTTATAAGAACCTTAACATGTTCTTTTGATTATCAAACTATTCTGTTCCCATAGTTTACAGTAATCCGGATTCGGAGGCAAATCTCATACCCTGCAATGGTCACGGAAAGGTGATCTATCAACGAAGCTCGTTGAATTTATCTAAGCACAATGTTAATTTAAAGATTGGACTCGGAAAAAATGCGACACTTTGTTTTGGGTGTAACTTTTTATCGCGTGAGTAAAAATTAATGAAATTTTGGGTAATACTAGTTTAGAGTTATGTTTATGTGTGCAAAATTTTATTGCGATCTGTCAAGTAGTTTTCAAGATACATTCGAAACAAGAAGAGCTACGCCAGCAAATCTTGGGCGCGGTGATCGATAATCCTGGTCAGTCGCACAGATGGATCGGCAAAAGGCTTGGAATCCACCATTCCACCGTGTCCCGCGTTGTGAAGATGTTCCAGGAGACGAAGACCATCGAACGGCGCGCTGGAAGCGGCCGAAAACCTAAAACGGAATACCCAGAGAAGGCGCGGAAGATAAGGCAGTACTTTAAGAATAACCCGAACCTTTCCACCCGGGACGTGGCCAAACAGGTCAATTCGTCGAAGTAGTTCGTCCAGCAGACCATGAAGCGGGCTGGACTACGTGTTTTTAAGGTCAGGAAAGCGCCAAACCGGACTGACAAGCAAAACACGGTGGCCAAATTGCGTTCGCGGAAGCTGTACCCTGAGTGGCTGGTCAAGCCAGGCTGTCTCGTCATGGACGACGAGACATATATCAAGGCGGACACCAAACAAATCCCCGGCCTCGACGTTTTTGTCGGTTCAAAAAATACATTATGTCAAAACATAGCTAATATATAGTTATTTAATCCCTGAAAATTTGAGAAGTATCCGATTTAAAATGAACGCTTCCTAAATAAGATTTACCTAAAAGTACAAATCAGTCTTCACATATTTTCCCTTATCAACAACAAGTGCATAAATCATATTTTCACCAAATTTAATAGGGGAATATAGATATAATACTCGATATTGAAAATTTCATGGCCTGCCATCTTATTTGTTATTTCAAAATTCGGCTTTTCTTCACATAGTCTGTTAAATCTTCCTTTATCTATAGAGATACCAGAATACTAACCCAGCAATCCTCTTAAAACATCGAGAATTTTTAATAGTTTATTTTAGTTTCTAAAAAAGACAACCCATGATCCCTTTTAGGAATTTTGACTAGTGACTGATAACGAGTAATAACAATTCCGTTTGGAATCGAACACATTTCACTCCGTATTACTCAATCACATATAAATAACAGCGTGTCCAAATAGGTACATAGTTTTAAGGAGATATTATCAGCTGATTCAGCATCCATTATCAACCCAAAGAATGGTAAACTGATCCTGTCACTTCAAAAAGAGGTTATCTAAGATATACTTCAGAAATGCATCGTTAAATGCGAATTGGGATCGAAGCAAAAGCTGAAAACCTCAGGAAAATCAATTATCACGTAAATAATATTTTTTTCAAACTCAAATTGTACAAATCTTTACTTCGCAACAAGAAGCATCTGCAAGCACTATGTACTTCATAAATACATCATATAATTGTGTCAAATGTAATAAATAAATAAAATGTTTATATCCTCTTAACAAGCTAATAATATTTCAAACAAATTTTTAGACCGGCCATCCTTTATGCTGTGCCAATATGGTCTAGTTGTTGTGCTACTAGGGAAAAAAACACTTCAAAGAATTCAGAACAAAGTTCTGAAAATGATTTTGAAGCTGCCACCGTGGTTCAGTACTATTGAATTACATAGAATTTCAAACATTGCAATCTTCAGTTGCAATGATAAATTCTATAGATAATAACTAGTTTTAAGAAATCAATAATTATTCTCACACGCAGGCAAACAAAACCCTGTTAAAAATACTGAATAGACAAGGTAAAAATAATATTAACACAATTAGATATAAATGATAGCATATAAGGTTGAAATGTTAATTACAATCTTGGAGCACCTAGGTTAATATATGAATGTAAAATAATGTAAAATTTGGAATAGAAAGAGAGTTAAAAAAAATTAAAAATAAATAAAACAAACATCATATCATTAGTTGAATTTCCATAGTCATCAGAAATAGTAAAATGCTTCTCTATATTCATACAAAGCGCACAAAGTGATGTTTACTAACTATTGCTATTTTTCTTTTCCCTTACAGAATACCTCATCCGAACACAGCAAAAAACACAGCAGCTACGTATCAACTGTTTACGTGTATTTGGCCAAACCTCATCTAATTTATTGCGTCCAACAGTGTACTTTAGCATCACACTTGTGTTAATCTAATATTAACGGTTATTCATGAACTTAGGATAGCGATCAATACAAGTAGTTGTTTAAAAATTATACGTACAAATTTATATAAGCCTTAAGGCAAACTTAGTATTAGGCTACAAAATCATCACCATCGCCATGTCAATGTGTGGTGCTCAAATTGCCTTAAAGGCCTTTAAAAGGGCTCCTCGTATCAGAATTTGGTCAATGACCAAAAATGCGTATTCAACTAAGGTGCGTTCGGGGTAGTTTCAGAAAATCATATTTTTTATCATTACTTCCATAACTTCTTGCATTTCGAAATATACAGGTTGAATACAAGCCGATCCGATCCGTGCTGGTTGCGAATCGTGGCGAGATTGCCATCCGTGTCTTCCGAGCTTGTAATGAACTGGGTATTCGATCGGTGGCAGTGTATTCCGAACAGGACAAGATGCACATGCACCGTCAAAAAGCAGATGAATCCTATATGGTGGGCAAAGGACTCGCACCCGTAGAAGCTTATCTAAGCATTCCAGAAATTATAAGAGTCTGTAAGGAAAATGATGTTGACGCTGTGCATCCTGGGTGAGCAAAATGCATTCCATTAAACACCAGTGAAAGATTTTCTCAATCTATTTTTTATCAATATTTACAGTTACGGTTTCCTGTCTGAGAGATCTGACTTTGCCCAAGCCGTAATCGATGCCGGCCTTCGATTCATCGGTCCGTCGCCAAAGGTTGTGCAACAAATGGGTGATAAGGTGGCTGCTCGTAAGGCAGCTATCGAAGCTGGTGTTCCGATAGTACCTGGAACCGATGGACCTGTAACTACTAAGGAAGAGGCATCCGATTTTTGCAGAAAACATGGATTGCCCGTAATATTTAAGGCTGCTTATGGAGGTGGTGGAAGAGGAATGAGAGTGGTTAGGAAAATGGAAGAGGTTGAAGATAATTTCCAGCGTGCGAGCTCAGAAGCTAAGGCAGCATTTGGTAACGGTGCCATGTTCATCGAAAAATTTATTGAACGACCACGACATATTGAAGTGCAGCTGCTAGGTGACAAGGCAGGCAATGTGGTTCACTTATACGAGCGAGACTGTTCAGTGCAAAGACGTCACCAGAAAGTGGTTGAAATTGCACCTGCACCGAGGTTAGCACCAGAAGTTCGGGATAAAATGACTGAATACGCCGTAAGATTGGCCAAACATGTCGGCTACGAAAATGCCGGAACAGTGGAGTTTCTTTGTGACGAATCGGGTAATTTCTACTTTATTGAAGTGAACGCCCGTCTGCAAGTGGAGCACACCGTTACAGAAGAAATTACCGGAATCGACCTTGTACAATCACAAATCCGCGTTGCGGAAGGAATGACGTTGCCAGAATTGGGATACAATCAAGAAAATATTGAAACCCGAGGTTATGCCATTCAGTGCCGTGTAACGACTGAAGATCCTGCCAATGACTTTCAACCAAGTACTGGCCGCCTGGAAGTGTTTAGATCTGGCGAGGGTATGGGAATTCGTTTAGACAGTGCCTCTGCCTATGCTGGTGCTATTATTTCTCCATACTACGATTCATTGCTAGTTAAGGTCATTTCACACGCATCTGATTTGCAATCTTCCGCTGCCAAAATGAACCGTGCTCTACGTGAGTTCCGTATCCGAGGTGTTAAGACCAACATCCCGTTTTTGTTAAATGTACTGGAAAACCAAAAATTCCTGAATGGTGTCCTGGATACTTACTTTATCGACGAGCATCCAGAGCTGTTCCGTTTTACTAAATCCAAGAACAGGGCCCAAAAACTTCTAAACTACCTTGGCGAAGTACTAGTCAACGGACCTACCACCCCATTAGCAACCAAGCTAAAGCCGGCAGAGGTGCAGCCACATATTCCAGTTTTGCCGTTGGGTAAGTAAACAATTGAGTTATACGTGTTGTTCTGTTCTGTTAATTTGAAACAGTGTGTGGCTTGCTTATTTTTCCAGAATGTTTATGTATGGTGAATGTTGATTAAAAATATATTTACATTTAGAAGTATCCTAAAAAAATATCCTTATTACTATTATTTTTGCAATAACCGGATCACTAACGCTTTTTTAGTAATTTTCCCCTCGTGATAAAAAAAAAATTTTTTTTTCAATGGCCACACGCTTTGAATGATGGCGAAAAGGTAGATTTTATCGAAACAAAACCGTTTCTGGAAAAATATTTGGTAAGGTGCTGTGTCGGATTTTATGCACCTCAAGCGTGGGGGCGACCCCGGCGTAGTGGTTAACATCCATACCTCTCACGCCAAAGTCAGGAGTTGAAATCTCACCCCTGGACAAGTTAAGAAAAACACCCAAAGAGGTGTATTAATCACTACGACGAGAGATGAAACAGCCCGAGGCTAAAAAACTCGATAATACAGAGGAAAAAAAACCCTCAAGAACAACCTTTTTTTAATATTTGCCAATACATCAATAATGTTAAAAAAAAATTAAAAATATCGGTTGAATTATGTCTGTTTAATTTGCCAAGTAGTTGTGTGGTTAAATTTGACAGCCCATTTTGTTTTCTCATTGACAACCCAATGTTAAAAGCAATCATGTCAATAAACGATGCTTGATTACTGGTTTAAGTTACAAGTCATCTAAAAAAACTTAATATTTTTTTCTCTGCATTGACAAAAATTCGAAGACTGTGTTCATATCATTTGATTTGGCTTCAATGTTATATGTTATGTTTACTAATATTTTAAGTTATGCAACTACGAATGAATGTGTTTTTTCGCAGATTTATCACCAGAAGCACTTGCGGAGGAGGAGAATGGCAAAAAAGGTACTGCACGGAAAAAGATACCAGGAAGTATTAGCGTAATAAGTTTGTCCTACAAATTTGAAACAAAATGATCTTAAATTCAATTAGTAAATCTATGCCTCATGTTAAGGCCAGATAATTCAAGCTTTGTAATTCTTTGTGAAGAATTAATATTTAATTAACATCTAATGCTGCAGTAATATAATCTTTAGTGAATAACCTCCTAACTTGTCAAGGGTTATAAAAACTACGATTAATAGTTTGAACGACTTTTCCCACAGTGACTGATCCCCCACGTGGATTTAAGGATATTTTGCGAGAACAAGGACCAGAAGGATTCGCCAAGGCAGTTAGAGCCCAAAAGAATCTACTGCTCATGGACACCACTTTCCGCGACGCTCATCAATCTCTGCTAGCCACCCGTGTTCGAACACATGATTTGTTGAAAATTTCCCCCTTCGTATCGCACAAGTTTAACAACCTGTACTCTCTGGAAAACTGGGGCGGAGCCACTTTTGACGTTGCTCTACGATTCTTACATGAATGTCCATGGGAACGACTGGAAGACATGCGAAAGCAGATTCCAAATATTCCATTCCAAATGTTGCTCCGTGGTGCGAATGCCGTAGGTTACACGAATTATCCGGATAATGTCGTGCACAAATTTTGCGAACTATCGGTACTATTAGCATGCTTTCCGTATGTGCTATCCATGATCAAACTATTTTTAATTATTCGTAGGTTCAATGTGGAATGGACATCTTCCGCGTGTTTGACTCCTTGAACTACCTGCCGAATTTAATTTTGGGTATGGAAGCTGCTGGTAACGCTGGAGGTGTTGTCGAAGCTGCAATATCCTATACAGGAGACGTTAGTGATCCAAGCAAAAAGAAATATGACCTCAAATACTACACCAATCTTGCCGATGAGCTGGTGAAGGCTGGCACTCACGTACTTTGCATCAAAGATATGGCTGGTCTACTTAAACCACAAGCTGCCAAGTAAGTTCTAGTAATTAATTGAAATAAACTGAAATAATATTTCTCTTTGCTAGGTTGCTTATTAAGGCCATCCGTGACAAACATCCCGATGTCCCAATCCACATCCACACTCATGATACTTCTGGAGCGGGCGTTGCTTCAATGTTGGCTTGTGCTGAAGCTGGCGCTGATGTAGTGGACGTTGCTGTGGATTCAATGTCTGGAATGACTTCTCAGCCCAGTATGGGTGCAGTAGTTGCCTGTCTACAGAGAGCTGCGCAGGACACCGGTCTGAATCTACAGGACATAAGTGAATATTCTGCTTACTGGGAGCAAACTCGAACTTTGTACGCGCCGTTTGAGTGTACAACTACGATGAAATCTGGAAATGCTGATGTGTACCTGAATGAAATTCCTGGTGGCCAATACACAAATCTTCAATTCCAAGCATATTCCCTCGGACTAGGAGACTTTTTCGAAGATGTAAAGAAGGCTTATCGTGAAGCTAATATACTACTAGGTGACATCATCAAGGTTACTCCTTCGTCTAAGGTTGTCGGTGATTTGGCTCAATTCATGGTTCAGAATCATCTCACTGCGGACCAGGTTATGGAACGAGCCGAAGAACTCTCGTTCCCGAAATCTGTAATTGAGTTCCTACAAGGAGCTATCGGTACTCCGTATGGTGGATTCCCTGAACCATTCCGTTCTCGTGTGCTTAAGGATATGCCAAGAATTGAAGGGCGTCCTGGTGCCTCGCTGTCTCCACTAGATTTTGACAAACTAAAAAAGGACCTCCAAGAATCTCATCCAGATGTATCTGATCGAGACGTCATGTCCGCTGCCTTATATCCTCAGGTCACCAACGATTTCCTCAACTTCAGAGATTCATTCGGACCAGTAGATAAGTTAGATACTCGCATATTCTTGACCGGGCCAAAAGTGGGCGAAGAGTTCGAAGTCACCATAGAAAAGGGTAAAACGCTTGGCTTCAAAACACTTGCTATGACTGAAGATCTAACAACAAATGGTGAACGTGAAGTCTTCTTTGAACTAAACGGTCAAATTCGATCAGTGATGGTCCGTGACAAAGAAGCGGTTAAGGTAGGATGACAGTAATTTTATGAATCAACACGTAATTTCATCTCGTTTTTCAAACAGGAACTTCATATTCATCCCAAGGCTACCAAAGGAAATAAGGACCAAGTTGGGGCCCCAATGCCTGGCTCTGTTATCGGTATATATTTATATAATACTGTTGGCAAAACATTCCTCAATTCTTATATATAACTTCTTTTAGAAATCAAAGTGAAAGTAGGAGACCGGGTTGAAAAGGGTCAACCGTTGGTGGTTCTATCTGCCATGAAAATGGAAATGGTTGTGCAATCGCCTCGTGCTGGCGTTGTTAAAACGCTGGACATTTCTTCCGGAATGAAGTTGGAAGGTGAAGATCTGCTTCTAACGTTGGAATAATGCGATGAAGTGCAAACAATTTCTTTCGGATTGAAAAAAAAAATATGAAAAGACATGCAGTTGATATTCCTTCAAGGTGAAGTTACATAAAAAGTCATACAAAAAACATCGCGTTGTAGAGATAGGGGTGTATTTACTTGGAAAATGTGTATGTGGATGATACTTAAAATGTACTGTCACGTAGTGTTATATTAACATGTCGCCCTAAGCAGCTTTTTTGTTAAACATTATTTTTGATGGCATATTCTGAGATTCAAATAAAAATGAATACTCAATTCGTACAATCACGTCTTTTTAATTATTTTTATATATCCGAGGATAACAAGACAACCAATACTGCACAGAACGACCCGTAAATTGATATTTTGTCATTCGTGACATTGAAACATCAAGTGATAGAGATCAGTAGCAGTTACAGATTTGTATGTTGATTTCGATGGAACTTATTCCTACTTAATATGTTTTTGAACTGTTTCTGAATGATGATGAGCTTGAATTGAATCGTGCTTAATTTTAAAGCTATATCCAACATTATGATTGACTTAATTTGAGCATAAGTTTGAATAAATCTGATACTGATATTTCGTATTATCATTTAAATTATACATAAACTTTTTCTAAGTCATTTTCCTAAAAACAAAAAATGCTATATGTCATTTTCATATTTCAACCAAATTAGTTGTTTTTTTTAAAAAAAGTGAATGCCTCACCAAAAAATGTAACTAGGGACAAACCAGCTAACACAAAATTTTATATGAAAGCGGATAACAAGCGTGTCCATAATGTGGAGGCGATATGCGTACATGCGTTCATTTAACTACATGTATCCACATCGTCTCCCTACTTACCTAACCAATCAGACCCAGTCCGGGGTGGCCTCTGCTGTACACATTCTATTTGGTCCATGGCTGCACTTTACCAGCCTCGCCGCCCGCGAAGGGTCCGCAGGTCACCTTCTACTTGATCGATCCACCTTTGCTAGTTGTGCACCTCTTCTTCTTGCTCCGATTCGGATTGTTATCGAGAATTATTATAACTGGGCTGTCGACCAGCATTCTTACGACATGCCCAGCCCACCGTAATCGACCGATTTTTGCGCAACTGGTGCAACTCGTGGTTCATTCTCCTCCTCTACGTTCTGCCTTCCATCTGCATTCCACCGTAGATCGTACGCAACTCATTTCGTTCAAAGACACCAAGGGCGCGTTGGTCCTCCACGTGGCCGCAGAGGACCATAGGTCCATTTAATGTATTGTAGATGGTCAACTTTGTAGCTCGGCGAACTTTGTTCGATCTTAGCTTCCTTCGGAGTCCGAAGTTGGCACAATTGCCAGCCATAATGCGCTTTTGTATCTCTCTGCTGGTGTCATTATCGGCGGTCACCAATGAACCTAGATATACGATACATCGATCTAAACTCGTGATGAGAGACTATTATTGTCTTCTCGTGAGCCTCTTTCTGATGTATTTTGTTGTTAACGCATTGATGATAAGTCGAATCCTCCTAGCTTCAACCTTAAGTTTGCTGTACGTTTCCGGCATCGTCTCAAAATTGTGTGCTACAATGTCAACGTCGTTGTTGGAGCCTAAAAGTTGAACTTCCTGAAGATCTTACCACTCGTGTCTACTCATGCTCTTCGAATCTAACCCGCCAATGCAACGTTAAAGAGCAAACACGACACGAGGTTCACAGTATTCGGTAATTTTTTACCGAACTTTCAACAGCTGAACGTTCGGTAATCCGCTTTAACGGATTTCGGTAAAATTTGACAAGTTCCGGTAATTTTTTTACCGGAATACTGTAAAATTTCACCGAAATCCGGTAAATCGGATTACCGAACGTTCAGCTGTTGAAAGTTCGGTAAAAAATTACCGAATACTGTAAAATTTTCTAAGTGTGTACATACATAATGCCTCCACTAATATACGATTTCATATTCGATGCTGTGTTTACTTGGAAGGAGGTGCTAATATAAAAAAAGGTGTAAAAAATACTTCCATACAAATGAGGGTTATTATATTCTAAAATAAATTTTTGAAACTGGTTCTAAAAATCGTGGTTTAAGATAGCCTAGTTGAGAAAGCAAAGGTGTTGTTTATCGAGTCGAAGGCTGGAATTCGATTTTCGATCCGGTCCTCAGGTTATACAGTATATTTATGCTTGTCACACAGTAAACAAACTCATCCATTGGAGCTGGGTCGTTCCTAAGATCAGTTGGATACGCGGCACCTAAAAAGCAAGACCAAGCGAGAGGGGGCTAATACGCTTAAGGGAAGATAGCTGTAAATTACGTCGTACCAACCTTACCAATCGGACTAAGGCCGGTGTGGCCTCTGCTGTACACAGAAGTTGTTTCCATTGTAATCGGTCAATGGCTGTTTCTCGCCAGCCTCGCTGTCTGCGGAGGGTCCGCAGGTCGCCTTCTACTTGATCGATCCACCTTGCTCGTTGCGCGCCTCTTCTTCTTGTACCTGTCGGTTCGTTTTCGAGAACCATTTTCACAGGGCTGTCGTCCAACATTCTTACGACATGCCCAGCCCATCGTAGTCGACCGATTTTTGCGATGTGTACGATGGGAGGTTCTCCCAGCAACTGGTGCAATTCGTGGTTCATTCGCCTCCTCCACGTTCCGTCTTCCATCTGCACTCCACCGTAGATCATACGCAGCAGCTTCCGTTCAAAGACTCCAAGGGCGCGTTGGTCCTCCACTAGCAATGTCCATGTTTCGTGGCCGTAGAGAACTACCGGTCTAATTAATGTCTTGTAGATGGTCAACTTTGTGGTTCGGCGAACTTTGTTCGATCTTAGCGTCCTAAAGTAAATTACGTCGTGGATGACTCAAATGAACGTAACTGATCTAGTGACACAAATCTTAACTAATACCTGTCAAGAAGATTAATAAAATTTATTCAGCAAACAATCCATGGAGAGAAACCAAGACGAGATTTGAGAGAGCACGATCGTGATAGATTTACTTATAACAATGACTTGGTGTTTAAGCTTCTCGAAGGTGCAAATAATAGTGTTGGGAAGGTCATCAATTCGCGGATCTATGCTCGGATTTCAATATTATGCATTGAAAAATTTAGCCTTCAATAATCTATCGAGAACACTGGTCAAACAATTGAGGACAAAATGTTAACTTGTTAAGCTATGAATAGAGCATTTATTATAATTGGTCCAATCCTCCAGTTATTCCGAAAAAGCCATTTAGTTATTGATTGAAGATAGGCTCTAGGGTAACGTCAAACGATGCAGTACAGTTTCTAATGAACTACGGTGATATATCAATCAGATCAGGACTATTCAATGCATTGACTGAATGAAGTCTGTAACTTGCCCAGCTGAAGATAAGGTATTGCAATGAATACCTTTGCAGTAACTCATTTTGATTCACTTATATTCGTTTACCGATTGCTCATTTCAGAAGCTTATATTTGACATAATATTCGCAACGGTTAATCGCGAATATTCGTCGCCACAGTAAAACAGTAGACGTTCCAGTTACAATGTGGGATCTGCTTGCTTTCACAAACACAATAGCACCAGAAACAGGGACAGAGACAGGGAGTTATTACCTTCCCGTCGGTATTGGATATAGATGTTAGCAACCTGGCATTTCCAGGAAATTTACGTTTTAAATCATTGTTTACAATTGTTACTTTTGACCTTTTGACGATTTTGTCTAGATTCGACAAAGTTAAAGGGTAAATCAAGCAAAAATTGTCCAGTTGGGATATCAATTACCCACATTTTAACTATTGATACAAAAATTGCGCCAACTCATTTCATAATTATTACTAATATTTCCTCCCACTGACAATTTTCGTATATAAGCTTTCACTTGTTTCTTAAACATGGATATTGTACATAAAACAAATGTCTCGTATCTTGTATGAAACACTTATATTGCTTTTTATTTGGTGAAATGCTATCATTACACCTTTTTGTATAATGCACGAAATCAATGGCGTGAAGACCACCCGCATAATCACAAACCATTCCTGAACCATTTCCCATAATGTTGACGACCGTTTCCGTTATTGTTACGACATTTACCTTTATAGTTGACAACTATAAACTAACAATCTCTTATATAGTTTCAACAATATGTCAGATGGTAAAAGGCCAAATAACAATATGCTGAATAGGCGGTTAAGTTACGTTACCATAAAAAAATGGCAATTTTCACGAACAAAATTTTTGCTGTACTCTATGCCAAAAAGTTGGTGTATAATCCAGACCGAGTGCAGACAATAGAAAACCTTTCAATGACAATATGGCATACATTAACAATATGTGTTAATGTAGAGGTTGTATGGTGAAAGCGAGATTAAACTATTTGAGGACAATAACATAAAATGTGATAATATATCATAAATTCGAAATATAGTTTTGACTAAAGGATGATACGGTCAAAATTTGGTCAAGGGAAAACGCGTGTAAATCGGTGAAATCGTTTATTTAAAAAATCAAATTAAATTTCTTTTTCAAGTTCAATTAGTATAAAATTCAGGAAAAATATTCAGTTAGGCTTCCGCTTTTCCAAATCCGAATTGCCGGGCCTTACGCTTGACCCCTGCCATCAGATTTTGTACAGCCACCTTGTCCACCTTCTTCGCCGCAGAAAGCCAGTTTGCCTTGAACTGCTGCTCGTCCTTAGCAGTTTTTTTTGGTCTTCTTTAGGTTCCGCTTGACAATAGCCCAGTATTTCTCAATTGGGCGGAGCTCTGGCGTGTTGGGAGGGTTCTTGTCCTTGGGAACCACCTGCACGTTGTTGGCGGCGTACCACTCCATGGCCTTTTTACCGTAATGGCAAGATGCCAAATCCGGCCAAAACAGTACGGAACAACCGTGTTTCTTCAGGAAAGGCAGCAGACGTTTATTCAAACACTCTTTCACGTAAATTTCTTGGTTGACAGTCCCGGAAGCTATGAAAATGCTGCTTTTCAAGCCACAGGTACAGATGGCTTGCCAAACCAGATATTTTTTTGCGAACTTTGACAGTTTCGTGTGCTTGAAAATATCTGCTACCTTTCCCCTTCCTTTTGCCGTATAAAACTCCTGTCCCGGAAGCTGCTTGTAGTCGGCTTTGACGTAGGTTTCGTCGTCCATTACCACGCAGTCAAACTTCGTCAGCATCGTCGTGTACAGCCTCCGGGATCGCGCTTTGGCCGTCGTATTTTGTTTATCATCGCGATTTGGAGTCACTACCTTCTTGTAAGTCGATAGTCCGGCTCGTTTTTTGGCTCGATGCACGGTTGTAGACGATACACCCAGCTTATTTGCGGCATCTCGGAGAGATAGGTTAGGGTTTCGCTTGAAACTACCGGCAACTCTCTTTGTCGTCTCAGCGGCTTCCGGTTTTCGATTTCCCCCCGATCCAGATTTCCTGGCTGTCGACAAACGTTCCCCAAACACTTTAATTACATTTGTAACGGTTGATTTGGCAACTTTTAGCGATTTTGCCAACTTTGCGTGCGAGTAGCTCGGATTTTCGCGATGCGCGAGCAAAATTTTGATACGCTGCTCTTCTTGCTTGGACGGCATTTTGACAACTGAAGAGTGAATTCCAAAATCAAAATAAGAGCAACATTCTACACACACACACCTTCAAAATGAGGGGTGTTCAGGTTTTTTAAATGCAATATTGAAAGAAATACGTCAAGTTGATATTGACCAAATTTTGACCGTATCGCCTATATAGCAGATTGTTTTTCGTTATGCGGGCAGCCAATTGCTGTTTCTCTTTTATAGTACTCGTGCATGATGGTATTGCTGCTGGGATCGGCGGGAATAATGTACTCATCCCAAAATAAAAATTCAAGCGGTGTCGAGAGTTATAACTTCATACTCATTAATCAAGTATCTTCTCTCCAGTCACACGGATACAAATTTCATCCATTTAAATTAAAAATATCGATGTTTAACTTGAAACATAAAAATTATTTATAGTAAATAGAAAGCATGTTTCGAACGAAAATAACAGTTTTTGAATCAAATTTAAGGCATGTTAATTTCAACAATACATTCATCGGGTAGGTGAATTTGAGCGTGTACTTCCCTCTCCAGAACGTGAGACCGAGGCAAAGTTTCGACGCTCGCAACATGAGCCAATCGTCACATTTATTGGTAGGTTATATCCAATGAGGTCTATACAGGTGGCTAAGAGCATGGTGTTTGTCGGTATTAGTAACGAAAAATGAGTAAACAATCCATGATTTCAGGTAGTGACGTAAAACTCCAAAAACAAGCGAATGATAACAATGCAAGTTTAGTTTTTGTCCGCATCCTTTTAGTGTAAAAGAAGGCATTTTTCAGCCGAAACCTTTTAAAAACCACACCAATTACCGAAAATAAACATTTCACCTTGTGATTTGCTGCAATTGTAAATTGATGTTTTTGGAGATCTACGTCACTCATGTTTACAAAAAACAGGCTGTGCATCATCTCACGAACACAATGACAGTATTTTGCATTACACTAATACAACTTAACCACTTCTTCTCCACCTGTATAGACCTCATTGGGTTATATCTAGGGTTTTTTTTTTTCATTAGGGCGAATCTACAATAATCTCTCAATTATTGAGAGATTCTCTCCGGGCTCGCTCCTTTCATTCATAAACCAATCACCTTTACGTTTTTCATTTTAATATTTGTAGAGTATGCTAGCCAGTACTGTTGTGTTTCGATCTGTACTAAAGAATCCCTCGAAAGTTTTATAACGGCGCTGTAATGAATGAAAGAGAGTGAGCCCGGAGAGAATCTCTCAATTGTAGATTCGCCCTAATGAAAAAAAACCCTAGATTTGCTCGATTCCAGTAGTGAAACTCTGAGCAAACTTCTTGAACCTGGAACCTGTTGGAAATCCATAATTTTTACGTTTATTCTTATCATTAATATGTTTAAAATAAACATAATATGAGTTTTATTTCAAACATCGATGTCACTTGGTTTTTAACATACAATATATTTTAAATAAAGTATGTTTATGTATGTTTAAGCATGTTTGCGGCCAGAATAAACTAAGTTTATGTTTGGATTTACCTGAAATATGTTTGTTATGACGGTATTTTTTTCTGCGTGCACCATGGCCTAGTGAGATCAATCACGGATTCAGTATCAGCTCTTTCCAAAAACTGCAGAATCGAAGCCCATGTAAGAAACAGTCATTCATGCAACCACCAGAGAGACGTTTCTTTTTAATTTGTAACAAAATATTGGTAGCTCTTTATATTGTTTGTTGGTACAATGCACGAATGATCGTTCTGTGTCAACAACTACCTTCGATTTCGTAATATAAACTAAAATTAAATTTCAATGCCGAAATGCAGCGAAATCTGTCACATTCTTCACTGTCTGACCACAACAAAACCTAATTGAAAAAATGTGTCGCATCGTATCTTCATTTATTTGACACAGGTTTATCATCGTAAAAGGGTAGATAAGATCATTGAACATTTATTATTAAACGATATAAAATGTCCTTCTAAGGGGCACATAGGTTGTATTCGTTCTTGATACGTGTCGGTATAAGTTGCGTATAGTAAGTCTTAGGAATGACCTTAAAAAATATATTTCTTCTCCTAACAGTGCTTTCAATAGCAAATGCTGCAACTGTAAGTATAAATATTCTACTAAATATTCCTTCTCACAGAATAACACCCTCATAAAGTTTTAATAAAAGTACGATGTGCTGCCAATTCCTAGGAAAGATTTTCCAGAACATGATGGATTGAGAAAAATTGTCAACGGTCAAACGGCTACATATGCTCAATTTCCATGGCAAGTTTCCATCCGCGCAACGTTGGGCCGTTCTGTAACTGTTTGTGGAGGATCGCTGATCGCACCGCAATGGATTTTGACGGCAGCTCATTGCGCCAAGGATTATACAGCATTCCAAATTGGTATGGGATCTGTATATCTCAACGTCCCAAGACTGACGATGTCGACTGTAACCAAAATTGTTCATCCGGAGTTTGATCCAGTCAGATTGAGCAACGATGTTGCTCTTATCAAACTTCCATCACCCGTGCCTTACAGTAACGAAATATCACCAATTCAGCTCCCACCTATGTCATACGCAACAAAATCGTTCCAAAATGCTTTAGGAATTGTATCTGGTTTTGGACGAACTTCTGATGGTATGTTGAAGCTCCATAATTCTGAACGTTAATCAACACCAATGTATCAATTTCAGCTAGTCAGTCCATTTCAAACTACCTGAAGTACGAAACCATGCGACTAATATCGAATTCAGAATGTGCCAAAGTGTATGGAACTACTGTCATCAAAGAGTCCACTCTTTGTGCAATTGGGTCAGAACGAACAAACCAGAATGTATGCCAAGGAGACTCGGGAGGCCCATTGGTCACTGAAGAGAATGGCGGCTACATACAAATTGGTATTGTGTCCTTCGTGTCTAACCGCGGCTGCAGTACAGGAGACCCATCCGGTTACATTCGCACTGCATCCTTTCTTAGCTGGATAGCCCAACAGACAGGAATACGTATGCATCAATAAAAAAAAATGTTTGTTTATGACCTCAGTTATTTATACATGTTTAAAATCATACACTCACGCTTAGACGACATACATCTTGGAATAAATTATCTCTATAATGTTTATACGTTTTTTCATTGGATTCCACCAAACAAAATTCCATTAAGCGGATCTATGACAAAAATCGACATTTTTACAGATGTTCACATGGACTAACATAGTGAAATCGTTCTTATCAAAAAAAAAAATATAGTCCAGTGTTCCAAACAGTAAAGTTCCCTTCCACTGAGTTTTTGTTAATGTGGGTGGAAATAATTTATTGCACACGCATGGGTATACATTTGACATTTTGCTTGTATATAAGTCCAAAGTTGTCTCAGATTTTCGAACGAAGTAGACTTTGTTGTATTATCTTATTTCCTTCCAATTCCTTCTTTTTTCCGCATTAGTGTAATTGCTCGGGGAACCCAAATTTTGGGTTTTGGGTTTTTTTTTTTTTTTTATGAGGAAAATTTTTAATTTTTTTTTTTTTAAAAAAAAGGGGGGGGGCGCCTGGGGGTTTTTTGGGGGGGGGGGGATTTTTTTTTTTATTTTTTTTTTCTCTTTTTTTTTTCTTAAAACCTTTTTGTTTTTTTTTTGGGGTGTTGGGGGGGGGGCCCAACTAACATTTTTAGTTGCCTAAGCCGAAGTTTATAACTTATAAGCTGTTTTATAATTGTTTAAAAGCAAATGAAGCTGAATAAGCTATAAGCAGAATTAAAAAATCGATACAGTACTTATGCGTAATGTAACACAGCTTTAACACAACATTTAGCTCTCGGTTGCATACTTTGAAAAGAAAGCTCTTATACGAACAATGTTTGTCTACGTTTACACAGCTTGTTTATGTAGCTAAAAAATTAATCGGTTAAGCTTTTGAATAATCATTTTATTTTCTTATACACAGTTTTATTTGTTAGCTTTGTTACAGCTTTTCAAAAGCCTTTATATTAAAAATACCTTAGCCGCTATACAGCTAAGTGATTATAGCTGTATAGAATGTTGTATAAGCAGTTGCGGCATAGAGTATGCAGCATCTTTGCAGTTATTTATATTGATTTGCAATTCATACACTGAGCGAACGAATCGAGAGGAATTCATAGGAATATCGTATAGAAATTTACCGGAAGATATTGTTGCAAATTTCATACGATTCTCTAATGGAAAAAAGTTCAGAAAAAAAAGTTGCAAGTGGGATTCAAACCATGAACCTCGCGATCCAGAGACGAGCCACAATCCCACGAAACTATACACGCATGATAAGTGATGTCAAATGAAAGTGTATAAAAGACATGTTTCATACGATTTCGCCCTTGCTTTGTGGTTCAGTTCCGATCGTATGAAAACCGTACGGATAATTTTCTGAGTGTAGCTAAGTAAGCGCATTCATTTCATGTTATGTCAACCACCTTACAACCATTCGTCTGAGCTGTCAAACGAAATGAAAGGAATACCGTCCATTTTATAAAGCAGAGTATTAAGATTTCATAATGTTTCGAAGGATTTTGAAGACATATAAGAAAAGCGGTACTTACTACCGAAAAACTGATGATACCTCTCGTGATGATCTTCAGGAATGGGCAATGAAGCATAACATATCCCACCTCGCATTGAAGGATCTCTTAGCAAAAATCAATACAATGACATTCATCTACCATCAGATCCTAGAACATTGTTGGGAACTCCTTCGAGTACTCCGGTTGTCGATATTCCAGGTGGACAATATTGACACCAAGGTCTAAAAAGTTGCCTTTGAAACTGTCTTGCAGATCTAAGCAAAGGGTTTCAGTTGGTGAGGATTTTGTTCACCGTAAAACGGTTAAATTATATACGGATACAAATTTGTGTGTATAGGATTAAATCTTGTTGGACAATTTCTGTTGAAGTTTATTGTGTTTCATTGTTTTGATAATATTATGTCACATAAATTCAAAATAAGATTCGTTTACTTCTTATACACAATTAGTGAAAAGATTGTTGAATATGTCTCGGTGGCTTAGTGGTTATTCAATCGGGCCACAGGAAATTCTTGTACCTAATTTTAATAAGATTTTCATTTTGATTGTATAATTTTTATTACTCTCAGAAGTAATAAAGTATCTAAAAAATAATAATAACAAATGGTCCGAGAAAGGCACAGATAACAACGAAAATTGAATGGTGATCATGCTTAAATCATAATAATTTTGGTAACTTTGATTTTCAAAACAGTATCAACCAGTTGATAAAGAGCTTCAGCAATCATTGTTGTTCAGCATTATTAGATCTAAAATCTGGTTTGAACACTTTGAACACGGGTACTGGAATTCCTTACAGCTGATATGGATCAGAGGATACAGTCACGGGTCTTATGGCGAAGGTGCAGAGTTCGAATCTGGTACGCTGGTAAGTTATATATAAATGTATAGATAAAAATCTTATAATATATAATTCATATAGTTAAATGTTAATTGCGCTCTACAACGGTAAAAAAGCTACATTGCTCTAATATCGTCACGAGTATTGTAAACAGTGTTTGACATACATATTTTTTTCGATTGCTGTATAGTAACTATGTTTAAGCGTTTATATAAACGTGTTAAGACTAGCAATAAAACGCCGATTGCCTCAGTTCTAAAAATAGAAATTGCTTTGAACGAATAAATATCTATAGAGTATCAGCTGTATACAAGTTGAGATAAAGTTGAGAGAATGATTATCAAGCATAGAAGCTGCAAATTGGTGATACTACTAACTTTTTAAAAGCAGTATACACGCTTCTTGCTATCTTTTCGCATTTTCATGAAGCTGTGTAGATTCGCCAGATTTGCCTGTGAAAATGTTGGCTGGGCGCATGTGCAACCACTACTTAACCATTACTTAGTTTAACGCTGTATACGTATTGCCAATGAAGCGTTTACCTAATGAAAAATGTTAGTTGGGGGGATTTGGCATTAGTTTTCATGTTCAATGAGCAAATTCACTAATTAATTTTATATCAAAACCGATGCCGGCGACGCCTTACGGTTTTCAAGAGGGGAAGGATGATTTATTTGACAATTGTATTCCCATTGTATTCACTTAAACACCTTTTGGTTGTTTCTTGTGACTTGTCCGGGGCTGGCCCAACTAACATTTTTAGTTGCCTAAGCCGAAGTTTATAACTTATAAGCTGTTTTATAATTGTTTAAAAGCAAATGAAGCTGAATAAGCTATAAGCAGAATTAA
The DNA here is from genome assembly GCA_024533555.2 of Aedes koreicus. Lineage (NCBI taxonomy): Eukaryota > Metazoa > Arthropoda > Insecta > Diptera > Culicidae > Aedes > Aedes koreicus. The sequence goes on from JAHHFK020000111.1 coordinate 416,383, forward strand.
AAAATCGATACAGTACTTATGCGTAATGTAACACAGCTTTAACACAACATTTAGCTCTCGGTTGCATACTTTGAAAAGAAAGCTCTTATACGAACAATGTTTGTCTACGTTTACACAGCTTGTTTATGTAGCTAAAAAATTAATCGGTTAAGCTTTTGAATAATCATTTTATTTTCTTATACACAGTTTTATTTGTTAGCTTTGTTACAGCTTTTCAAAAGCCTTTATATTAAAAATACCTTAGCCGCTATACAGCTAAGTGATTATAGCTGTATAGAATGTTGTATAAGCAGTTGCGGCATAGAGTATGCAGCATCTTTGCAGTTATTTATATTGATTTGCAATTCATACACTGAGCGAACGAATCGAGAGGAATTCATAGGAATATCGTATAGAAATTTACCGGAAGATATTGTTGCAAATTTCATACGATTCTCTAATGGAAAAAAGTTCAGAAAAAAAAAGTTGCAAGTGGGATTCAAACCATGAACCTCGCGATCCAGAGACGAGCCACAATCCCACGAAACTATACACGCATGATAAGTGATGTCAAATGAAAGTGTATAAAAGACATGTTTCATACGATTTCGCCCTTGCTTTGTGGTTCAGTTCCGATCGTATGAAAACCGTACGGATAATTTTCTGAGTGTAGCTAAGTAAGCGCATTCATTTCATGTTATGTCAACCACCTTACAACCATTCGTCTGAGCTGTCAAACGAAATGAAAGGAATACCGTCCATTTTATAAAGCAGAGTATTAAGATTTCATAATGTTTCGAAGGATTTTGAAGACATATAAGAAAAGCGGTACTTACTACCGAAAAACTGATGATACCTCTCGTGATGATCTTCAGGAATGGGCAATGAAGCATAACATATCCCACCTCGCATTGAAGGATCTCTTAGCAAAAATCAATACAATGACATTCATCTACCATCAGATCCTAGAACATTGTTGGGAACTCCTTCGAGTACTCCGGTTGTCGATATTCCAGGTGGACAATATTGACACCAAGGTCTAAAAAGTTGCCTTTGAAACTGTCTTGCAGATCTAAGCAAAGGGTTTCAGTTGGTGAGGATTTTGTTCACCGTAAAACGGTTAAATTATATACGGATACAAATTTGTGTGTATAGGATTAAATCTTGTTGGACAATTTCTGTTGAAGTTTATTGTGTTTCATTGTTTTGATAATATTATGTCACATAAATTCAAAATAAGATTCGTTTACTTCTTATACACAATTAGTGAAAAGATTGTTGAATATGTCTCGGTGGCTTAGTGGTTATTCAATCGGGCCACAGGAAATTCTTGTACCTAATTTTAATAAGATTTTCATTTTGATTGTATAATTTTTATTACTCTCAGAAGTAATAAAGTATCTAAAAAATAATAATAACAAATGGTCCGAGAAAGGCACAGATAACAACGAAAATTGAATGGTGATCATGCTTAAATCATAATAATTTTGGTAACTTTGATTTTCAAAACAGTATCAACCAGTTGATAAAGAGCTTCAGCAATCATTGTTGTTCAGCATTATTAGATCTAAAATCTGGTTTGAACACTTTGAACACGGGTACTGGAATTCCTTACAGCTGATATGGATCAGAGGATACAGTCACGGGTCTTATGGCGAAGGTGCAGAGTTCGAATCTGGTACGCTGGTAAGTTATATATAAATGTATAGATAAAAATCTTATAATATATAATTCATATAGTTAAATGTTAATTGCGCTCTACAACGGTAAAAAAGCTACATTGCTCTAATATCGTCACGAGTATTGTAAACAGTGTTTGACATACATATTTTTTTCGATTGCTGTATAGTAACTATGTTTAAGCGTTTATATAAACGTGTTAAGACTAGCAATAAAACGCCGATTGCCTCAGTTCTAAAAATAGAAATTGCTTTGAACGAATAAATATCTATAGAGTATCAGCTGTATACAAGTTGAGATAAAGTTGAGAGAATGATTATCAAGCATAGAAGCTGCAAATTGGTGATACTACTAACTTTTTAAAAGCAGTATACACGCTTCTTGCTATCTTTTCGCATTTTCATGAAGCTGTGTAGATTCGCCAGATTTGCCTGTGAAAATGTTGGCTGGGCGCATGTGCAACCACTACTTAACCATTACTTAGTTTAACGCTGTATACGTATTGCCAATGAAGCGTTTACCTAATGAAAAATGTTAGTTGGGGGGATTTGAACTAAGGAGAAGTATGGGATTTGGCGTGAGAGGTATGGATGTTAACCACTACGCTTGTGGTGCGTTACGGGGTATCAGATCTACCACCGAACCCTAGTCTGAATTAATTCAAACTAGGGAACATATTTGTTTTTGTAATCAAAGGAACATATATTAGTCCTTATTACATTTTATGTCTTGTGAAAAGTGATATACTCGGATTGAGCCACCGAGGATGAGCTTGGAATAAGGAAAACATGATTAGTATTCATTTATGTGAATTCTCATTTTTCTATTTGATGTTCTATAGTTTGAATTGGTTATGACTAGGGTTCTGATGCATGGTCAGTATCGGAGTCATTGTTTGTTTTGTTTGCAATGAATCCGGTTTTGACGGATAAAGGGGCGCGCCTTTGAAGAGTACTGTCGCTCACAAAGGGTTTAAATAGCGGAAACTTTCAATAAAACTCGATTCATTGCCAACAAAACAAACAATGACAACTGTAACAACACCGAATACTTCATCATTTCTCAATAGTGATGAAGTAACTCGACATGCACTAAACAAAGGATACGGGATATACTACAATAGATCAAATTACTGGTCGCAGTGGTTTATGTCCCGAACAGAGAAAAAAAAACCACTACGCTGGGGTCGCCCCATATTCTAGAGTGGAACACCTCTGTACCCGACCACAGGTCCTTCGGTGGGGGCAATATTTCGGGGAGGGGGGGGAACCCTAGGTCAAAAGGGGGGGGGTTTGGTGGGTTTGCCGAGGGGGGTGCAGAGGGGGGGGGGGGATTGTTGTTTTTGTATAATACTCTTCTAATATGGGGTTTATTTGTTCACGGAATTGAAATTTCAGGAAAAACGACGGGGACGGGGGGGCGGGGGGGAGGAAAAAAAAATTAAAAATAGGAATTTAAAATTTAAACTTTAGAAACAGAAATAGATTTAAAAAAAAATGTAATCTAAAAAATTCAAGGATAAGTAAGAAAAGTATTTCACACATGCATTGTATAGACTGAATCTACTTGAATCTATTGCTGGCTGGATATTTTTTGTAACTAACTAATATAATCTAAAAAGCTACGAATTTTCAAGGAAATTTAATTTTACTATTATAAAAACTGGACTTCTGCCCACCCGTGAATAAATATATTCTCTAAACTACGAACATACATGAAAAATGAGTTTGTTTCGTTTTGAAAATTCATTATTTTGTGACTTGCAAGCTATTTTCCTCAATCAACGACTGTTAGTAGTTGTCTAAAATATTCCCAATAAACCATTTAACTAGACTAAAAGCTGAATTATAAATCATTTTTGTTTTGCTTGAAGATAATGTTCGGTCTAACAAACTGTTATACAGTGTTTCATGCTTGTTCTTTGTTTGTATGCTCAAAAAATGAAACACATAGAAGTTAATAATTAAGAGCTAGTTCGCGTGAGCCGCAACTACCCTTCCAAAGGAGGTTGTTTCAATGCTCTTCAATGAGATTCAATGTTCAGTGATTGTTTACCTACGTAAGTGAATATGCTTAGCAAAGTTTCAGATGTTTTGATAATGTGGAAGTGGGGTAAAGTGGCATTTAAAAAAGCAATGGTCAAAAATAATCAAAATCATAATAACAAATACAACATCAGGTAGAATTGACGACTTCTGTGTACATAAGATGCCACCCTGGCCTTGGCTTGTTTGTAGATAAGGAAGAGTTGGCGAATTGCGTTGATATTTGGCATGATAACTAAACTCAACTGACTCTCTCAAATACATTACACTTGGGCAGTTACCCCAGGCAGTAGGATTATAACAGTAGTACACGATAAATAAATGACACTTTGAAAAAAATAATTGCAACATTGATTCGGGGATTCGCAAAGTAAACTAAAAGTAGTTCAGCAATGGATAAAATGTGTTTTGACTGTTTTCATTTAACGGTGAGTGTCGGCTCGACTGGCTACGTTGATTTGGATTGAAACTGCTACTATTGCGACTGATGCTCGTTTGCCCTCAGATAGGCAATACCAACTGCAAGACGACGTCGCTTATTCGGACCGGCAGCCCTGAAAAAAACTCCGGATAAACAACTCTTATTGAGCTACGACGCCATCAAGCAGTGGAAGGAACAGCAAATGTCCACTTCAACCACAGGACACAGGAACTCCAGCAGGCCGACGCTCTGCTAACGACCAACGAGCAGGAAGGGCAACAGACGCATCTGGAGGCACTCGGTGCGGTAAATTTCGCTGTTGATGGTACCCGTTGTGATGTACGGTTTACTCAGTTTACCGCATTGGCATATGACCTGCCAGAGCAAGTATTTTTTGGCAAGTTAGTCCATTTTCTTCTTCCTTATGTCTTCCGGAACATCAAACCGTGATTTGGCAACGTAGAACTCCAGCCCCGGTATCTGCTTTGCGTCTGCCTTGATGTAGGTTTCGTCATCCATAACCACACACATCGGTTTCGTTAACCACTCTCGATACAGCTTCCTTGCGCGGGATTTGGCCGCCGTGTTTTGTTGATCACGCCATCATGCCTTGCGGACCTTGAATACACGAAGCCCAGCTCGTTTTATGGTTTGCTGAACGAATCAGACGGAACACTTTGCCTTCAGAGGCAATTCAGATCGAAAGGTTCGGATTACACTTGAAATAATCCAACACCTTCCGGGCCTTCACATGGTCAGCTGTCTTCGATTTTCTTCCACTTCCAGCCCACCGCTCGGTCGTCTGGGACTCCTTAAACGATGTTACCACCCGAGACACAGTTGTATGGGTGATTCTCAGTTGTCTTCCAATCCATCTCATGATCGCAGTAGGATTTTCCATGACGGCGCGCAAAATTCTCCGGCGATTTTCTTCTTGTTTCGATGACATCTCAATAACCACTAAACCGATTGTTATGAAATGTTGCACATGTAAACAATTCACTCCAAGCTAGTTATACCCAGATTTTCATCAAAATAAAGTTACACACGGATAAAAATGGTGCATTTTTTTCGAGTACAGGCCTTATATCACAAAACATTGCGATTGGTTAAGCAGATTGGAGATAAGGGAATCATTGGGTATAGCACCAAATCTCTCCCGGTTGGTGCGAAAACGATGAGCTTGGAAATCAATAGAAACATAAAGTTTCCAGAAGGCACGAAATGCTTCTAAGAGACTCTAATTTCACCAAATCCTTCAATCGTAACTTTAAATGGATTAACATAGATTGCTCTCTTTAGAAGGTTCAAATTACTTGATGCAGATATATGTTCCTGTAGTAAAATAGTTTGTGGAATATAGTTGTACAAATTGAACGTTTACGAAAAAAGAGGCTGTTTCGTGCATCGGCTGTGAACGGTTGTGTCGATGGTTTGATGCGCACTATTTTGTTATCGAATATAGCGCGGTTATGGCGCGAATGAACGAGTGAACACAGAAATAAACAACAAAGCTGCTTCATGTGGAGGTTCGCCGGGTGTGGTTGGTCGATGGTGGGGATCTGGAAGGGAGTAGACTCAAAAAATGTGAGTGTCAAGTGGAGCCAGATTCGAGCTATCACAAACTGTCAAGTGAAGCCATGAGAATAAAATATAAGTCAATTGATATTGAATATTAAATATTGTTTTGCTTGAAAATAATTTGAACTAAAATATGTTTTCATTGTGCAAAAGATAGGAAATGCAACTCTGTTGAGTGTCAGGCATATTTCATCAAAAATTTGACCAATTTCTTATAATAACTAGCGACATTTATACTTGTACTGAAGTTATAACAATACCGGAAGAAAATCTTGTTGAATTTACTGATTTCTTGATATCTTTTAAAAATAAACTTGATCATTTTGATCATGAAATAAATTTTAAACTATAAAATTTAATTACATTGCTCAGTGTACAAGCAAACGATAAGGTTCGTTTTTTCCTGAAAGTCGGGATTGTTTTTCTCGTTACATTTACAAGCGCAGTTGTAGTTAGAGTTTTTTTTTATTTCCCGAAAAAGAAAGTGCAGTTTAAGTAACGTGTGAAAATAAATAATTAATTGCAATTGGCAGTCGTCGAGCCATTTTGTACTGCATCTCCGCGTGATCACGCATACCAGCAGCCCATCAAGTGATAGAGTGTATCCGTTTCATTTCATCGCATCGCTATCGCTGCGCTTCACCCGGCGGCAGCAGCCAGCAGCAGCAGCAGCAGCAGCAGCAGCAGCAGCAGCAGCAGCAGCAGCAGCAGCAGCAGTTCAATAATACAAATACGGAGCAATTCGCGATTAGGTCGTACATGCAAAATATAAACAAAATGTTTTTTCAATGCAATGCATAATTACTACAACTAAATCATGAGTTTTGACCTTTTTGTCCTGGTTGTGCTTTAATTTTATTCATTAAATATTGTTTTTGCAAAGGGCATAGAGTTATTTCGTATTCAAAACAATTCACTCTGCGATTTTCGCCAATTGATTGTTGACAAAGGGAAAGGCGTAATTTAAATCAAACATAAACATGGCGTAAAGTAAAAGGCGATACTGACAAAAAATCAAAACAACGGCCAAAAGTAAAAGGCGATACTGACAAAATAATCAAAACAGAGGCGAAAAGCGGAGGGCGAAACCTATCAAAATGTCAACAATAGGCGAATAGTATAGGGCGATACTTGTATTTCCTGTCCTTGTGGGGCCAACATTGAAAATGGCGTAATCAAACATCCTAGTATTGACAGGCGGATATTAAAAAAATGCAAATTTCAATGAATGACGAACGAATTTCCATCAGTATTATATATGAATCAGAAGCTAGCTCTGTTCTCAGTCTGTATGCTAGATTGTATTTGAATTTATTCGTTAATTTGTAAATTACGGTTTGAAATTCTACTTGCAATATTACAATCATCATTTCCCGTTTGTTTACATTCTGCATGTTCGCCCTAATCGCAAATTGCTCCGGAAATAAGATAAGTGTTTGGTGTCTGGTACACGCATTCGTTCCGTCAGCACAAGAACAACAGATCAGTATAATTAGTTAAGTTTTTTTTTCTCCCTCTCATTCCAATAGTGTATTGTGTTTGTATGTTATGTTTGTGTGTGATTTAAATCTGTCTTTGTTGGGGGGCGTTTAACGCTCTCACAAGTAAGACAAATCGTGCATGTTGAAGAGGTTTCTTCGACATGGACGCTTTGTCTGAAGAAGTACCTTTGTCACCTGATTATCACGAAAGTAAAATTCAATAAACTCCGTGTAGTCGTCTCTAACCCGAAACAGGCTAATGAGATTGCTGCCTCCTAGCTTTTTACTCTGGAATATCGAGTTTATATCCCAGCTCGTGATGTGAAGATTGTAGGAGTGGTCACCGAGGCGAGTCTGTGCCCTAAAATTTTGGAGAAGCAGGCTGTTGGCCGATTCAAGAACCCTCTGCTTCCCCCAGTTCAGATACTGGAAGTGCAAAAGTTAGTAAAGGTATCGCACATCAAGGGTAATCAAAAAGTTACTCCCACAGACTCGTTTCGGGTGACCTTTTCTGGCTCTGCCCTTCCTCACTTCATAGAGCTGGGAAAACTTCGGCTACCTGTGCGGTTGTTTGTACCTCGGCTAATGATCTGCCAAAACTGCAAGCAGATGGGACATACGGCCTCCCACTGCGGCAATAAAGCACGCTGCTCCACTTGCGGGGAGAAGCATGAGGCTGGTCCCTGTGCAGATAACACACTAAAATGCGTTTTCTGTAAAGGAACTCCTCCCCATGCTCTCTTGTCATGCCCGGCGTACAAACAACGCGGGAAAAAATTTGAACGTTCTCTAAAACAACGTTCAAGGCAATCTTTTGCAGAAATGCTTAAGAAAGCCTCGCCATCACCCAAAGCCAATACAAATCGCTATGCTCCTCTGTCAGATGACGAGTCTGGTTCTGACTTGGTTGGGGAGGGAACATCTTTCAGTTTTCCGGAAGGTGCTTCATGGAAGTGAAGACGCATCCAACCACGGAAAATTGCTGAACAGAAACCCCAAATCAGCCTGCCCATTTCATGGAAAGGTGGAAAAAAGAAAAATCCAATTCCTCCTGGTTTCCGTAGTACTAACTACACCCAGGACTTCCCTTCTCTTCCAGGGACATAAAAAAACCCTAGCGCCCCGGTTTTACGAACAGAAGTTTCTTCTCCATCAGGACTGTTGTCATTTGATGACATTGTTGAATGTGTGTTCAAGTATCTTTGAAATTTCTGATCCTCCTAAAAGTATTGTTTTGGCAATGCTTTCCACAGTGAAGTTTTTAAAGCAATTGACGTTGAAATGGCCCCTCCTTGCAGCTATCATTTCCTTCGATGGATAATTTTCCTAAAGACGTCGGGGATTTGATCACTGTTCTGCAGTGGAATTGTCGAAGTCTTATTCCTAAATTGAAATCTTTCAAATTTTTAGCTCATAATGCCGGTTGTGATGTATTTGCTCTTCGTGAAACATGGCTCTCTTCCGAAATCAATCTTGCGTTTCATGATTTCAATATTATTCGTCTTGATCGAGAGGATTCGCGTGGAGGAGGAGTACTTTTGGGGATCAAAAAGTGCTACTCCTTCTATAGAGTAAATTTTTCTCCAATTCTAGGTATTGAAGTTGTCGCATGTCAGACTGTTATTAAAAATAAAAGCCTATGCATTGCTTCTGTATATATTTCTCCTAGAGCCTCAATTAACCGAAAACAACTGTCAGATATTTGTTCGGTACTTCCTGCTCCACGGTTGATCATGGGAGATTTTAACTCTCATGGTACAGACTGGGGAGAACTGTACGATGACAACCGGTCTTCCTTAATATATGATCTCTGTGACAACTTCAATATGACAGTTCTAAACAATGGAGAAGTAACACGTTTGGCTGGTCCATCCTCAGTTGGTAGTAGATCAGACCTCACACTTTGCTCAAATTCATTATCGTTGGACTGCACGTGGAATGTGATCCAGGATTCCCACGGTAGTGATCATTTGCTTATTAAAATTTCGGTTGCCACCGGCTTCAATTCGTCGGAATCCATTAACGTCGCGTATGATCTTTACCGTCACATCGATTGGACAAAGTGGAAGACAGCAATAAATGAAGCCACAACGACGGTAGAAGAACTTCCACCGCTGGAGGAATATAACTTTCTTATCCGACCTGATTTTGGAAAGCACGCTTCAAGCTCAAACTCGACCAGTTCAAGGAACGTCATTTCGCAGGAAACCTCCTTCTCCATGGTGGGATCAGCAATGCACCGAGGTTTACCGTAAAAAGTCGGACGCGCTTAAAGTTTTCCGTAGACGTGGAACACCTGAGCACTTGGGCTTCAAATGGTGAGTTGACAACTTCGAAGGAGGGTGCGACCGATCTCTCGTCCTCACAAGTTCCTACCTCACGCCTCCACGAGTCATATGATCACAAAAGACTGCCAGCTGAAACATGGAGACGCTGGTTGGCGTAGCCTGGGTAATGTTGTCAATCTGACAATAGCGAAGTGAGGGGGTGCGACTGGACATCGCGTACCTTAAGTCATATTGCATATTTTCCATTTTCAATTTATTAATAATTTCAGCACGCATTAGAATCATCGGCATCGAAAGCTCTCAATTAATAACTGTGGAAGTGCATTTGGAACACTGAGTTGAGAGCAGGCAATAAGCAATTTGTGAAAGCAATAAGCTTGAAATGCTATGTATAATAACGCTATAGAATCATCTGCATTCCAAAACCATGTAAGAGCCTAGAGCAACATGACAGGCATCAAAGGCTCAATTTGTTTTTCGGCATTTCAGCATAATATTTAATTTACACTTCTAAACTTCAACTACTATATTCATAAAAGAGTGGCATGTGCTTATAAGCAATGTAGGATTATATTTTAATATTGTGTTTAGTGGTAAAGGGCGAACACGAAATTATTGCGACACATTCAACAGGGCATAACTTTTTTACCATTGGGTAAAAATCAACCAAATTTTGCACACTTTCTCATTGATGTGTATTGTTTACATGCTGTCAAACTCGAAGTCGTGTTTTTCGATTCAACGAAAATGGAGGTGAACCAACGCGAGTCGAGAGAACAAATTCTTTCCAAACACCTGGAATTTCCTGACCTGTCGCACCGGCAGTTGGGAAAAATGTTGAACATTCACCATTCAACCGTCTCCAGAGTGTTGAAGCGGTTCCAGGAGCGGTTGACGTTGGACCACGGCAAAGGAGCTGGAAGAAAACCGGGACCGGAGAACAAAAAGACGGAGGGAAAGGTGAAGCGGATGATTAAAGCAAATCCCAACGTCTCAAGCCGTGATTTGGCTAAAAAGATCGGCATGTCGCAGAGCTAAGTCCAGAATGTAAAGAAGAGAGCTGGACTACATACATACAAGGTACAGAACTTCCCAAACCGCGATGAGCGGCAACAATCGACGGCTAAAACTCGGGCACGGAAGCTCTACGAGAAGATGCTGACAAAATATAGCTGCTGTGTGATGGACGACGAAACGTATATAAAAGCCAGTTTTAAGCAAATTCCGGGGTTGGAGTTTTTCACCGGCAAGAGCAAGTTCTATGTGGACGACAAATTTAAGAAGAAGAAAATGTCGAAGTTCGCCTCCAAATATCTCATTTGGCAGGCCATCTGCTCTTGCGGACTGAGGAGTGAGCCTTTCGTGACAAAGGGCACAGTAAATGGCGAGATTTACAAATCTGAGTGCCTCGAGAAGTGCCTTTTGCCGTTCTTGCAGCAGCACGACGAAGCTCCGCTATTTTGGCCGGATTTGGCATCATGCCACTATTCTAAAAGTGTCCTGGAGTGGTATGAGGCCAATTCTGTCCATTTTGTTCCAAAGGACATGAATCCGCCAAACTGTCCGGAGCTGCGCCCGGTGGAGCAGTACTGGGCAATGATGAAGCGGGAACTTCGGAAGAGCAAGAAGACCGGACTCTTCGATCACTCCGATTGCAACCTTTGAAATGTTACTAGAACAGTATAAAGAAAAATTTTACAACATGTCTTATAAAACAATATCTTTTATTGAAATTTTATCTCAGATATTTGGAATGTTCTATTCTGTTTTCAGGTTTTCCTGGACTAGAAGGATATTAATACATAACTAATTTTTATCTATTTTTCAGTAACAATCCATTGGATATACCATTTAAGTTTAAAATTTGAATAAATTAGCATTCGTGTCTATAATGGTATCCTAATTTTTCGTGTACAAATTATACTAAATATTAAATAACACATAACGGGGGAAAGGGAGGGACCATCAGGGCACCCAAGTAAAACGATTTGGATAGGGAGCATGGGACTGTCTCCTCCCTATTGTTAACATTTCGCGGAACGAGGGCGGGCTCTTCGACCCCATCTATTGGGTTTATTCGGTCATTCGAGGGCTCGATTCTAGTGCTGTTTGTGTGACCTAGCTTTTGGAAGGAGATTCTTTTCTCTTTATTCGCGGGTTTCGCGTAAGTGTATCTGCTTACGGGTCCGCCCAAACGTTTTTGGCCCTTCATACTGGAGCTTGATGATCACAAACAATAATAGAATCCTGATCAAATCGTTTTTCAGATTATTCCACTGCTATGGGAAGTTACCTTGCTACAATAGATGGCAGAATTATATCATCATCATCACGTGGAACACCTGAGCACTTCGAAAAGTACACGGCACTCAAACGCGAACTAAAAAGCCTCATCAAGGCCAAGAAACACGGATACTGGCGACGATCTGTGCACGGGCTATCGCGTGAAACTATCGCGTCGATGACTTCTATTTGGAACACGGCGCGAAGATTGCGTAACCAAACTACAAACAACGAGAGCGAGGAGTACCCGGACAAACGGATCCTCAAATTTGCGCGAAAAGTTTATCCAGTTTCGGTGCTGGCACGGATCATTCCTCGCGAAACCACGAACTCGATAGATGAAATCAGCCAACCTTTTTCAATGGTAGAACTCTCTCTCACACTCTTTTCCTGTAGCAATACGGCTCCAGGAGCTGACCGGATTAAGTTGAACTTGCTTAAGAACCTCCCAGACGTCGCTAAGAGGCGCATGTTGCACTTGTTTAATCAGTTTCTGGAACTAAACATTGTACTGGATGATTGGAGATGGGTGAGAGTTATTTCCATTCAAAAACCTGGTAAGCCCGCGTCCGACCACAACTCCTATCGACCCATCGCGATGTTGTCTTGTATTCGAAAGTTGTTGGATAAAATGATCCTCTTCACAAACAACCTGCTGTCAGATACTCAATATGGTTTCCGTAGGGGTAAGGGAACGAACGACTGTCTCGCGTTGCTTTCCACGGATATTCAGTTAGCTTTTGCTAAAAAAAAGAGCAAATGGCTTCTGTATTCTTTAATACTAAGGGGGCTTTTGACTAAGTATCTGTTGAAGGTCTTTCAGATAAACTACACGCTTGTAGTTTTTCTCCATTAATGAATAATTTTTTGTACAATTTGCTGCCAGAGAAGCATATGAGCTTTTCTCATGGAAACTCTACAGCTTCTCGATTTAGCTACATGCGTCTCCCCCAGGGATCATGTTTAAGCCCCCTTTTGTATAAATGTTATGTCAAAGACATTGACGGTTGTCTAAGTGACAACTGTACGTTGAGACAATTAGACTCCTTAGACAATTTGTCTATTTGGGCTCTAGAGTTAGGTATCGAATTCTCTACGGAGAAAACTGAGTTGGTAGTTTTTTCTAAGAAGCATAGCCCAGCACAACCAAAGTTTCAAATATGGGGTACACCACTAACTTATTCTATGTCATTTAAATATCTAGGGGTCTGGATCCATTCAAAGTGCACCTGAAGATCCCTCATTGAGTATCTGAAGCAAAAATGCCAGCAAAGCATCAACTTTCTCTGCACAATTACCGGGACCTGTTGGGGAGCACATCCACAAGATCTTCTAACATTGTACCGGACAACGATTTTGTCGGTTCTAGAATACGGTAGTTTGTGTTTTCAGTCAGCGGCTCGGTCACACTTCATCAAACTGGAACGTATTCAGTATCGGTGTCTTCGTATCGCGTTAGGTTGTTTGCACTCGACTCATACCATGAGTCTTGAAGTGCTGACTGGCATGTTGCCACTCTCGGATCAGTTTACAGAATTATCTCTCCGCCTCCTCACCAGGTGTGAAGTTATGAACCCTCAGGTGATCAAAAACTTTGAGAAGCTCCTTGAGTTGATGATGATGATGATGTGAATTACCATCTAATGTAGCAAGGCAATTGTCTATAGCACTGGACTGTTTTAATTAAACGGTTTGATCAAGGTTGCATAGTGGTAAATATTTCATCATGTCCCTGTATGAAGGGCCAAACACGTATTGTGGGCCCGTAAGCAGATACAGTTACGCGCAACCCAGAGCTACAGGGGTCTAAAGAGAATTGCCTTCCAGAAACAAGTTCGCAGAAACCACAACAAAACCGAGCCCCCGCCTAGTAAAAAGTCCCACTAGATGAGGAGAAGAGCCCGCCCTTTATTCACGAAATGTTAACAACAGGAAGTTGGCAGTCCCACTCTTCCTATCCAAATCGCTTCAATCGGGTGATCTGATGGTCCCTCCCTTTTTCCCAGCATATGGTGTTATATAAATATATGCAAAATTTAGAGAAATAATATGATTTTCTTACCTTGATTTTGCAATCCTCTTACCTTGAAGCTTGTGTTAGAAAATTTGGCTGGTAAAATTGGTTAGAATTATATACCGCTCCCCACGAACTGCTTCAACCTTCCTTTGCTGTAGGGTCGTCTCGATGTTTTGCTTTTGAAGAGCTGACTTCAGTACCTAGCGCAACTCGAAACTCACAATGTGTCATAGGCACCGCTCGCGGCTATGGGATAGGGAAGAGAATTGGAGAAAGGAGAGAAGCATTAAAAATTAGTAACATGACATGCGCATGTGAGCTTTTCATGGTGATATTCTCACAATGGCCGTTCAGAATGGTTCGACGAATGCATATGAGAGATCATTCCCGATGAGTTTCCACTAGTTTACTCCATTCCATAACGTTTAGTCATAAAAGACATGAAACGTTTTACTAGGTGCTACATTTGAGAATACCAGGGCAATGATCCCCCATCGCATCTTCATGTGAGCGTTACAAGCTGTCCATTTGGTTCAGGCACTTTTGAACGTTGATGTGGCAGCCCATTCACACATGAAATCTGCCGCGAACAACTCGGCAGAACGCGCCCATACCCGTTTCTGAACCAAAGAGCAGGGTTGAGAAGCTCCTTGAGTTGAATCTTCAAACTCGCTTCATGACTTTGTACTATTTGTACATAACACAGGATGTCGCCGAATAATCCCAATTGCTTCTCCAATTCGGCAATTCGGTTTATTTTGATTTATCAATGAAGCAGGAGCTTCATGGAATCCCAAAGCATCATTGTCCTATGATTACTCCTGTTATATTTGCTGCAAAGTCTGGTCAAGTTGATTCCACTAAATCGTCCTTCACTGATGGATCATTGATAGAGGAGTCAGCAGGCTTTGGTATATTTAATGAAATTCATAGCGCCAATCGTAAGCTTCAAGCTCCTTGTTCCGTATATGTCGCTGAATTAGCGGAATACACTTTACGCTAGAAGTACTTCATTTTCTCGGATAGTCTCAGTTCTATAGAAGCTATTCGCTTCTTGAGGCCGGTAAAACACTCCTCGTATTTTCTCATGAAAATACGGGAGCTTCTAAGTGCTTTATCTTCGCGTTATTTTATCATCACCTTTATATGTGTCCCTTCTCATTGTGCAATTCTGGGCAATGAAAGACCGGACTCCCTTGCAAAGGTGGGCGATGGAAGGCGATATTTATAATCGACAAATCGCCTTAAATTTTTTTTTTCCTATTTTTCACCAACAGTCACTCGTAAGCTGGCAGTATAAATGGAGTAAAGGAGATTTCGGGCGATGGCTACATTCTATCACTCCCAAGGTGTCGAAGAAATGTTGGTTCAGAGGATTGGATGTGGGTCGAGACATCATTCATGTGATGTCTCGCCTCATGTCCAATCATTATTCAATAAACGCTCATTTGTTCGGTGTTGGGCTGGGAGACAGCAATCTCTGTGAATGTGGACAACGTTATCAGGGCGCAGATCACGTAATTTGGTTTTGTGCTGAGCATTGTGGAGTCAGATCTGAGCTTTATGATTCCCTTTGGGATCGAGGTAAACAACCCAATGTACATTTTGGTTGCACGCGATTTAGAGTTCATGAAACTTATTTATGTGTTTTTAACTAACATTAATTATAGATTGTAGTTTGATTAACTTACATGTTTAGGTTAAATTTCTGAGGACTGTGTGAGTCAGTGTGTGAGTGTAGGAGTGTGTGTGTGTGTGTGTGAGTGAGTGTTTTTTTTTATTGGAAGCGTTCAATTAAAAAATTGTTATTATCAACATCAAAACTATTGCTTTTCAACGAAAAGAGTTCTATTATGGAAACTATCGTCAAAGCAAATATATTTAGGTCAATTCAAACGTAGACTTTTGTTTGTTCTTGCCACTAATATTTGTTAAATTTGTTTCAAAAGTAGTCTATGTTAAAAATAGCGTAAAAGTATTCTATGTTAAAAATAGCGCGCATTAAAAATAAACGTGAATAGTTTTGGATTTGACAACTCTGTAAATGAAAATAAATATGTTTATTTGAACCATGCCCTATATTTTTTCTGATAGGGGAGAGTTGTAAGACGGTGAAAGCAGCGAGACAGAGGCATTTGTACATTAAAAAAATCACAGGAACCTGATTTTCACACCATTGAAGCGGGTTTATAAGCCTCCCGTGAAAAACATCTGGTTTCGCCTTTGTACTGAAACTGCATTGTTTTTACCTCATTGTAAATTTTACCAAGATTGTTCGTGATTTTAAAACTTACTTAAAACGCTATTCAAAAGGCTTAAACTGTCGAAAGAAATTTCGACGAAATTTTATTTCACTAAAAACTGATTGGGAAAAAATATACATTCATTTTCTTTAAATTAAGCAATCTGAGCACTATCGAGAATAGTGAGACATCAAACAGAAAATCAGAAAAATCATAAAACTATAATAAATCACCATAACTTGTACCAAAAGAAGTCACCCCACATGTGAAAGTTTAAGATTTTCGTGTACAATTGGCAAACTTCATCAGTGTCGTGTACTAATACCAACAATCAATATGCAACTAGCGATTTGAAATTGGTTCACTGTTGTAGAACCCCTTGTTCTGAAGTACACCTTGAATCCAGCACCTAACTATACATATTTGCGCCTTTGTTTTGATTTGCTGTGTTATTTTGACAGAATATTTGAGAGTGTGTTCGTGTGAGTTCATTATTGGGGGCGTGTTATTGAGCTTGGGACCAAGCTTGGGACCGATGTGCTAGTACTGACTGAGCCAAGAAAAAAATCGTATTTGTTAGGGACCTACTGGTCTTAGAGTTAGGCTATGCTAATACTCGACTGACACTCACCGGGATTTAAATAAATTCGTTGAACGTAAATTAAAGCAGATTACAGCACTGTTATGATAATGAGATACCTGTAAAAACTGCAAGGTACAGCCCCATTGGGTTGTTCGAGATTATGACGGAGGACTACGACTAAGTGTAAGCCATTTTAATTAACCAATGCAATGTTTTTTGAATTAATATACTAATATATAACAATACCATATGTATCATATCATCAATTGATTTCTTTCGGTGTAAGTAATTATTAGTCAATTTTCCGTTTATTTAAAATTAAATTCTGTATGTTCCCGTGATATTATTTTTGTTTTAAGATCAGAGGCATCATAAAAATTAACTCTTTCAAAACTGTGGTGACCCTGAAAAGGGTCTTTTTTGGTTTTTGGTGGTGGCCCTGAAAAGGGCCTTTTTTGGTTTTTGGCGGCCGTCTTCGGTTGCTTCGAAGGAACGTTTGCGCGTTGATCCATCTTGCGCTTCCGGGAATTGCGCTTGTATACAGTAGCCAAATGTTGTGTCATTTCAATAATTTGCAAATTTCACTAAATGAAAATAATAGATTGGTCAATATATTGGTATTGGGTATTGAAGTCCGTGAGAGGGAACTAGCATGAAAGTAACAGAAAAATTCCTACTTCAACATTTCCTTCTTGGACTTTCCAGCTTATTACTTGTCATAACTAGCATATTTCGTCGTTATCTTGCAATACTGGCACATCTCAGAATGAAAATTGTCGAAAATTCACTTTGCTTGAGTTTTTATGTAGATTTATTGCGATATTTCGTGAATACTCTGCTCTAAGAATGTGTAATTGAGTGATAAAATTACGAAGTTAAGTAGGCATATAATGAGCAACCTCTTATAGTAGTTCAGTATAACCCTCTTTCCAAAATCATAATAATAGCCCTGAAATGGGCCTTTTGTGAGACAAATATCATTTTGCTCCTCGTGGTTGCGTCAACCGTCTGACTAAGCATTCTCCATCGGCTGGGTCAACCGACTGCATAACAACCCGCTTTCTAGCAACAACCAACTAAACCATCGACTTTTTGGCCAAAGGCTGTTCGCTAATGCGCCCTCCACACTGCTTGCCACTGCCAGCAACTAACCTAATCTACTTAAGCCACCATGTACAACTAGGAAGTATAATATGTGTACACATGGTCGATCAGCCGTGTTGCAGTTCGACTAGAATTAACTCCTAATATTTCGTTTGCTGGTTCTCCAACGTGCTTGTCCATTTACACTGGTAAAGGTAAAGGACAGATTTCAGTTGTTGACGGGGGGAACATGGTTCGCGATAGAACTTAGGCTTTTTACTCGGTCTTCTTGTGCAGCAGGACAGCCTGAAAAGGACAACACTCTGTGAAATGATCACACCGGAGAAAAGTTTTATCAGCTCCTCGTCGTTGCGGATGGCTAGCTGCATGTGACGTGGTATGATTTTGGTCTACTTGTTGTCGCGGGTGGCATTTCCTGTAACCGATTGGGTTGGAAGTAGATGGGGCCGTGGCGTAGTTGCCATTCCCGAGCAGACGGTGAATGCGACCGAGTGGTAACTGCAGACCGGTGCGGTTCGAGCAGGACTTTGGCTTTCCCTTGACGTTTCCTCGAGCTGCTACGTATCACTGATGACTGATAGCCATGCAGGGGCCTTTTTTATATAATGGCATCGGGTACCATTGCATGGAAGGAAGATGGTAACACAAAGGCAGTGCGAAACAAATTTTACAAAAGGGGACGGGTCTCACTAGTTGCACCAGTGAGGAAATGGAATCATCACGCTGTATGGTTTCGGAGGTTAAATTCACATCACCTTATGCAAAAGAAAAATGCCCTTTTCAGGGCCAAAAACCTTATCCAAAGAGAGTTGAGATATGGACACACTTACTTCTGAACGTTGTATTTAGAAACTGCATAGTTAGTTTATATTGGTCAGAAATATTAGAGCTCACAAAAAATAAGAAATAAAAACTAAAAAAACAATATATCGAACGAAAGGAAAAAAGGGGAAAATCTGACAAAGCATTCTTCACTGGCTGGGTCAACCGACTCCATAACAAGCCGCTTTCTAGCAACAGTCAACTAAACCATCGCTATCTGGCCAACGGCTGCTCGCTAGTGCACCATCCAGAGTGCTTGCCACCGCCAACAACTAACCCAATCTACTTAATCCACTATGTACAACTAGGAAGTACAATATGTGTACACATGGTCGGTCAGCTGTTAATAATATTTCGTTTGTTGGTTGTCCAACGTGCTTGGCCATTTACTCCGGGACGCGACGTTTAAAGCAATGCCATGTTGAGCCGGTGCGTGGTAATGGAAATTTTGATGAGCGGAAGAGAAACTTCAAATAAACAAACTCTTTAGATGGGCAAATTAATTTGTTCGTCCTGAAAAGGACGGATTTTAGTTGTTGACGGGGGGAACATGGTTCGCGATTAAACTAAGGCTTTTTACTCGGTCTTCTTGTGCAGCAGGACGGCCCGAAAAGGACAACACTCCGTGAAATGTTCACACCGGAGAGAAGTTTTATCAGCTCCTCGTCGATGCGGAGGGCCAGCTGCATGTGACGTGGGATGATTCTGGTCTACTTGTTGTCACGGGCGGCGTTTCCTGCCAACTCGAGGACTTCAGCCGCCAGGTATTCCATCAACACAGCGATGTAGACGGGGCCTTTGACACCAACGCACTCGGTGTAGTGCCCTTCCGGAGCAGACGGTGAATGCGACTAAGTGAGAACTGCAATCCTACTGCAAATGTGTCACGGCCAGACAAGCTGCTAGGCAGTAGAGTGTGCCGGACGACTTGACGGTGTGCAGCCGAACGCTGATGCAACAACTTCGAGATCGCCGAAAGACTGAAAAAAAATTTATTTTGCAACATAGGCGTAGCCGGGGGGGGGGGGGGGGGGGGGGCTAAGTTTTGATTTTATTTTTAGAATTTTATTATTTGTTTCAATATATTATTATTTATTTTTTATCTCTAGAACGTTGCAAGGTAACTTGTTGCAATACAGTTGATGTTACTCCAATACTACTCAATTAAGTCACAATCAAGTCACTGTAACCAAATATGACGATTTTGTGTTGCTTGGGATGTTTGTCAGATTGCTCCTTTGCCTAAATAAAAAAGCCAAATTACGCAAAGTTGCCTCGATTTTGTAACAAGTTGTAGCAAAAAAGCGTAAAAAATTGACATCCATGAGAAAAAAGTTGTAATTATATAATAGTTTTTAAATAGTAACGAGTAACAATTTTATTACAATATTTTTCCTTTAACCTAGAACCCAACCTATGTAGCCTAAAGTATCTAAAAACTCCAAGCAGCACACAACAGTCAAAACTGGTTTCAGCAGCTTTATTGTGACTTAATTGAGTCACAGAGCAGTCACCTATACTGGGTTGAAACAAATGTGCTACTAGGGAAATATCTCTTAATCTGTAATGTTAGCTATTAGATAAGCATTGACTGATTTTTTTCCCCGCTAGCTGAAAGTTGAAGAAGCTATGCTCAATAAAATGTGCAGTTCTTGGTTAATCAAAAAACTGAATATTCAAACCTATGCTATAGCTTTCAGAAGCCAAATAATACTAGATTAAGAAACACAGTTGATAGTTAGAAAAAGTATCAACGAAAAATATTTATTTGAACTATTCATGGCATGGGTCAAACCGCCCCGTTACCCCGCTTTCCCCGTTTTAGGGTACTATAGTTTCGTATTATTGAGAATATATGTTGATCATATCTTACAGTTTGATTCAGCGTGTGAGAAGCAGAACAGCAAGCTAGTCAGGGCGAGAAGTTGCAGTTGTCTTATCCTATTCAAATAATTTATCCGTTTTTATGAGCATGAGCAGGATAATGTGCATGATTGACCGCCCGAAGTTGTTATTCCGTTACTGCCAGTTCAGCTGTTATTACTCAGAAGATCAACAGATGATGCAAACATGCTCAATGTGTAAAACTGGTGATCCCAAACTAAGGCAATACCGGCGCTGACCTCGTCCGAATGCAGGTCAAATAAGGAAAGGGTAGGAATGCGTTAACGTTTATTTGGACGTTTTATTGGAAGCCGAGACCACCGCCGCACTTCCACGAGAAATCACTGGGATTTTGGATGACAAGATTGGGTGGCAGCAGGGTTCGTTTTGGTAAACAATAAGCTGAATTCACGCTTCGTTTAGTAAAATATTTAAATACTAGTACCGATTTCTGATTCGAACCGATTACAACAGTAAGGATGCTATTGGGGCCACACACAAAGTGTAATGGTGTTTTTTCATCGGAAAAACAAGGTGATTTTTTATAATGTTGGAAATCCGATTTGATCTGAGTTAAACCAATAATAAAGATGCTATTGGAGCCACTCACAAAGTGAGATGGTGGTTTTCCGTTAGGAAAACTAGGATAATTTTATGAACGCTTGAGAGACGCTTTGTTGTTCTCTTACTATGCTCACTCGATCACTCGTTACACCGAATTATAGATAACCGAAACAACACGAAACGCGCCATGCTCGATAGGAAAATAGTGCGTAATAAAGCATCGACACAACCTTTCACAGCCGATGCTCGAACCAAACTCTTTTTTCGTAACTTACAATTTTTACTACTGTATTCTACAATCTATTGCACTGCTGTAACTAATAACTGTATCAATCAAGTTGAAGTGTCTAATGAACAGTCTATGCTAATCCATTAAAAATTGAAATTGAGGGATTTCGTAAAAATAAGAGTCCGTAGATGCATTTTGCGCCTTCTGGTAACTTTATGTTTCTATTGATATCCATGCTCATCGGTTTAATACCAACCGGGAGAGACTTGGCCTTATACAAATGGATTTCATTATCTCCAGTCCGCTCAACCAATCGCAACGTTTTGTGATAGATTGGACGGATTATTATAATTTGAGATAACTCCATGCAGCTGTCTTCCAAGTTTGACAGATCGACAAGCAATCGGTGGAGAGTTTAGAGGAAGACCGGAAGAATAAGCGATGGTTCTGCGCGTGTTTATAAACAGAAGAACCTTCATAACAAAACGAATCATCGGGTAAAATACATACGGTTTTTTTTTAATTATAAGCAGTCTAAAGCAGTTATTTGATTCATTTTATCCAGAAGTACCATAAATGGACATTCGAAAGTTTTTCAAAAGTAAGTATAATATTTTCCAGCATGTAATTAAAAAAAAACAAGCAAACAAAACAAAACGAATGTTTTTTCATGCAGCTGAAATAACCACGAATAGAAAAATATGCAAAATGGTTGTATTTCTCGAATTTGAACAACAATTTTAATGTAATTCAATGATACACCGTTTTGGTTTCATACTACTCAGATACACATGATTGCTACATATACCGTGTTTCGACAGAACGTGTTTCAGTTGGATCATATCAGATAAATCGGTTCAAATTTCAAAACGCAGATGCAGATGTGTATATAAATTATTTTTAAAATATTGAGGAATAGCTGTTGGAACGTATATGAATTTCTTTTCGTCATTGATGAATAAAATTTCTTAAATTATTTACTAACTACTCGTGTGTTGAGAATGCAAGTAGCAACAATTCAGCACAAAAAACACAGCTTGCTTACATTTGTTACTTACGTCGTTTTAAAAGGTTATGTTTGATGTTCCTGTTTAGAAAATATCAGATAAAATAATTATACTAAAGGTGAGCAAAGGGGACACAAACCATAAGCTATAAACCACCAAAACTCAAAATGTATGTTTGTTAAAAGCTAATCACTTATTATTTGAACAACCATTAAAAAAATATAATCTATTCAAACGGTGTGAGCATGGTGAGTAAAAACGGTGTTTCTTCTGTGTTGCTTTGGATGAGAGGGTCGCGGATGAAAAGTACATTTGCAGTACAAACTGCAAACAAATTCGGTGGTTATTCTATACAAAAATCCAACATGACCCGTTAAATGTTTGGCATTCAATGTGGTTTGATTTAAAAACATGGGAAAAATCGAAAGTTTTTAAAATCGTTTTTTGTTATTCCAGAACAAGCCTAGAATTGTTTAATCTTGTTGCAAGAAACGGACGGGTATTGTCAAATACTTTGGGTGAGAGTAGAGAAGAAAATCCACCCGCATTCAGGCGTAATGTCACATAAATGGGGCTCCATTCCCGCTCCATCTGTCGGAACATGAAAATGACCCTACTCTACTGGTCCACCGGGCGTTGTATTGTCCGTTAAGTGTCCGTTAACATTAATTGTTCAGTATGTGCAACCACTGGTTGGAGACAATGTAATTATATCTCTCTCTCTCTCTCTCTCTCTCTCTGTCTCTCTCTCTCTCTCTCTCTCTCTCTCTCTCTCTCTCTCTCTCTCTCTCTCTCTAAAAAAAAAACTCGCCCCCCCCCCCTATTTGAAATCCTGGCTACGCCTATGACCCACTATATCACACAATATTGCGAGTAGTTGAACGGATTGGAGATAACGAAAGCATTGGGTATAGGACCAAGTCTCCCCGGGGGGGGAAAAAATTAAGGGGGGGGAAAAAAAAAGAATCATTATCAGTTACTAATGCTATGATGGGCCACCAATCGGAGGGGCGGCCCAACTTGTCTTATCTCTATTTGCAGGATATCTACAGAAAAAAGGGCATGCCGCTGTTCATGCCTAACTATTACCTACACAGGCAGAAAAAGCGATCACCATTATCTACGAGTTTACGGTGATTAGGTCATGCCAACATACCTAAAAACATACCTAAAAACGCCCCAAAATAAGTGACCTTTACTTATTTTACATAAATTATGTACCAGAATTGTTATTTTAGCTTTAACGAAGAGTCTTGCCAACTGGGCGCACTGTGCTGAAGTGTTTTGTTTGATTTATTTGTTGACAAAACTCCGAAAGCTAAACCCTCTCAACAAGTGTGGCTGCCGCTGACATTCTACAGTTATTTATTGCAAATTTCACTGGTAAGTCGTGAGAAAAAATGTCTAACCCAACGGACACATTCCTGCTTCATGTGATCTGACATTATATTGATCAAAAACTAAAGTTAACTTACGTTTTTCTTCAAAAATCTGTTTGTTGTTTTAAAACAACATTGCTCCTTCGCTGCATCTAATGTTTGTTTCCAGCAGGTTAACATGTCACAATCCATTGACCAGCAAATTCTGCGGTATCTGGAGAATCTAGATGATTCCGAGGATGGGTTTGAACAATCGGATTCAGATGTAGAGGATGAGCATGCGTACTACACGTCGGTATATCAGCTCATACAGGATCTTGAAGACTCCGACCAGGAATCTGAAGACGACGAGGATATTCCGCAAGAGCTTTCAGATGTAGAATTCCTAGTGGATGAGAAACCTGCACCCTCGACCAACAATCTCAAAGAGACTATTACTAAACCTGTCTGGAGGAACGGACACATGCCTTTCGATGAATACAAGATCGCTTTCCAGGGTGATAGCACCTTGCCCGATGAGTTGATGGATTGTGATACGCCGTACGACTTTTTTTCCTACATCTTCACGACGGAGTTGAAGGACAAGATCGTCGAGGAAAGCAACATCTATGCAACTCAAAATAACATATCCAATCCAGTAAGCATCTCCAGAACCGACTTCAACAAGTATTTGGGTATATTGATATACAGCTCTGTTGCAAAATTTCCTAACACAAAGTCATACTGGAGCAACAAATATGGTTACGATCCTATCAGGGCAACTATGCCACAGAATACCTTCAGCAAGATTAGCAATGCTATTCATTTTAACAACAATGACGGGTTCTTGCCTAAGGATCATCCTCAGCATGACAAGCTCTATAAGATACGGCCAGTTATACAGTCTCTTAGAGAACGTTTTGGCACAATTCCAATGGAACAAAAGTTGTCGATCGATGAGCAAATGTGTGCTACTAAGATAGGTCACTATATGAAGCAATATCTACCGAATAAGCCACATAAATGGGGATTCAAGTTGTACCTACTTTGTAGTATGGAGGGATTTGCTCACGACTTCGAGGTTTATTATGGTAGCGGTAAGCAAACAGAACTTCTGCCAGATGAACCAAATATGGGCGAGACTGCAAATGTAGTTACAAGACTAACCAGAAACGTGCCACGGGACGTAAACCATATTTTGTACTTCGATAACTTCTATACTTCGCTTCCTCTTGTTACACACCTCGCCAAGGAAGGCATTCATTCTCTCGGCACAGTAAGAGTGAACCGATTGAGAAACGCAAAACTTCCAGATAAGAAGGAAATAATGAAGAAGAATATTCCCAGAGGATTTCACCAAGAGTGCCTTACTACTATAGAAGGCGTCGACGTCAGTGCAGTAGTATGGAAGGACAATAAGCCTGTTAACTTGCTGTCGACGTATGTTGGAGCAGAGCCAACCACTACAATCGCCCGGTATGACAAGAAAACACACGAAAGAGTTTCTATACAATGTCCGAAAGCTGTAAGGGAGTACAACGCACATATGGGTGGAGTGGACCTTATGGACAGCTTCATCAAAATAACTGTAAAAAGTCGCAAATGGACCAGACGCCTGTTCCATCATCTAGTAGATATGACGGTCGTGAATTCATGGATCATTTACAAGAAAGTTTATCATCAACTCAAATCAAAGCCGTTGAATCTTCGAGAATTTAGGCTACACTTGGCGGACACTCTTTGTAATGTTGGGTTACCATCGGCAAAACGTGGAAGGCCAAGCAGCTCAGGAATTGCTACGAAGCTTCAGCAGAAGAAACGCAAAGGCCCTGCTCAATCAGCACCAACAACTGCAGTTCGATTGGATCAAGTTTCCCATTGGGGAGTGTGGTCGGATAAACAAACCCGATGCAAGTATCCCGATTGTAAGGGGTTTACATATATCTACTGTGAAAAATGCAAAGTTTCTTTGTGCAATACAAGAAATAACAATTGTTTCTATAAGTATCATAAGTAATCATGATTTGTAAGTAACTGTCGATTAAATCTGACAATAAAAGTAATTTTGTCGTTAAACTTTCGATTTAAATTCGTAACTCTCGTTCTTCGATAAAGGCGCAGTGTTGTTTTAAAACAACATACCCATAACTTCGTAAAAAAACGTCTTTCTTCAATATACCATATACCTAACGATTAGTTTAGGAGTTTTTAGTGTGTTATAAATGGAGTTAATTTTTTAAACCAGTTTTTTATTGTCGTGCGCATTTAAGGGTTAAGTAACAATCATGCCCGAAGACTTAAGAAGTTTGCTTAAGAAGGAGAAGCGTCTTCTGAACAGTTTAGTGCTTGTGGAGAAGTTTTTGCGTGATTTTGATGAAGAGCGAGACAAACAAGAAGTAGAAGTTCGTTTGCAGCTGCTGGAAAATTGTGTTTCTGAGTTTTTTGTGGTGCGTGACAAAGTGGAGGTATTTTTGGATGAAGCTGCGGAAGAGGAAGTTACCGATCCTGATGAACCGGACAAAGCTCGCACCCAAGTAGCAATTCAAATGCAAATTGGTTTTATTCATGTTTTATGGTAGTTTTATCAAAGCATTATGGAGTTCATCCGGTTTTATCAGGGCATTTTCCAAGTTAAGGTGGTTTTAATTCATTAACAGTTCTTAAGAGTGATTAAAGAACACTTGAAGAAACCTCCATAAAACTACATCATTTATAAGTGTAATTCACCTTATCAGTAGTTATATAAGATACTTGATCCCCCTCTCAAGACATCGTTTCGCAACTTGCATAAAACCTGATAAAAGTTTTGTAAAAGCTTTATGACATTCTTCTTTAAGATGAATGTATCTTGGAAATGCTGCCATAAAACTCTCCTAGAACCATTTGATTTTAAATAAGAGCACATATTCTTGAGAAAGAACATTATGTGAAAAATAAACAACCTGTGGACGCCCACAGGTGGAAGAAATTAAAAACTAGCGGATCGTTCAAGCGGAAATTCAATAAAAACCTCTCCAATATATTGAGCACTCCTTCATCTCAGCCACCAACGACAATTTTTTTTGACCATTCCATTGAATTCGCAGCCTACTGAGACTAACTTATCAAAAGGGTCTATGCGTTATGCGTAAAACGAATAAAATATAATGGTGCAATGTGTCACCAGTTGAAAACCGAAATGCATAACTCATGATATTTGATTTTATGCCAGTTGTGCAAGTTAAACCTAACGTCTCAGGTAGTGCGTTATGGCGCCTCACCGTGGAAATACAGCGCTGTACTTTTGACGTAAGGTTTAATGTGCACTACGATTGTAAAATGTTATGTTAATGTTGAATTCTCCCGAGTCGTGCATTTCAGTTCCCAATAGGCTACACAATATTTACTCGTTGCAGGTAAAAATTAGTATATCATCTGAGCGAAAATCGATTTTTCCCATGATCCGCGCGTTTTATCCAAAGTCGGAAGTAGTGCCAACAATCAATGTGCAACTAGCGATTTGAAATTGGTTCACTGTTGTAGAACCCCTAGGTCCGAAGTATACCTTGCAGTCTGCACCTTGCAATAATTCTTGCGCTTTTCGGTACCTTCCGGTACTAGTATCTTGGTTGTTGTTTTGATTCACTATGTTATTTTGACACAACATTTGAGAATGTGTTGGTGTGAGCTACGTTGTAAGGGGCGAATCATTGAGCTTGGGACCGAGCTTGGGACCGATGTGCTAGTACTGACTGAGCCAAGAAAAAAATCGTATTTGTTCGGGACCTACTGGTCTTAGAGTTAGTCTATGGTAGTGCGCTGGAATCGCTCAGTGATCAACTACACAGTGCACTTCTTCCAACGTTAGGTTCGGCGTACAGATCAAGAGAAAAATCATCTTTCGCTCAAGTGATGTTTCAGCCATCGACGCAATATTATTATCTGTTCTTCTTTCCAAATCCATTGTTAGCATATTCAAGTTAGAGTTTTTTTTAATGTTTCAATCGCCTTACGCTGGTGATTAAAAACAATAAATTATAAGCTGTAATGATGAACAACAATTATGTGTAGGCACTTTTGATTTAAACGTTCACATTTTCTTTGTTTATGATGTGCCTTCTCCACACTGATTTTATGGCTATCTTACGAAAGACTTGTTTACCTTGAGCAATTCAAACAAGTTTTATGCAAGCGTTACTCCTCTTTTTCAAGAATAGAACAAGTAAAGATGAACTTATCGTGCTCCTAAAAAAATCTTGTTAGTCTTGTGCAAGAAATATTATTTTTATATGCGTTTTATGGTAGTTTTAAATAAAACCATTGAAAAAATGGCGAGCGTGGCTATTCTGGATTCCCTCGGAATGGTAGCCATTTACATATGTATGCAAAAAAAAACTCTCGTTTTTCCAATGCTACGAACAAACAAATACATTTTGAAACTTAAAATTGATTGTAGACACAATTTATTCAAGATCTAACAATTTATCAGCCTTGTCACCTAATTGTTGAATTTTCAAGTATTTTTTATTTTTCAAATAAATCAATGGTCTAGCAATGATTCCGTGGCGCATTAAAATTTTCGAACTTTTATGTTATAATACACCAATAAACTGAACGTCGCATGAAAAATGTATCAATTGCAGGCAAAAAACTCATGCATTTATGGTCAATTTTACAATTAATTTACATACGTATCCATGGAAAAGAAACTCTTAAAAAAGTCCCCATTCAGCAGAACGAATCCAAAAATGAAATCTTCGAAACATATTTGTGACGGACTGGAAGTGTTCTTAGAAAGGAAAATCATAAAACTACCAAAACTTGTGGTAGTTTTATCATAGTTTTAATTCTGCATGTCATTACAAGTATGTACAGATAAAACTATCAAGTTTTAAGCGAATCTTGGGAAATAGTCTTGGTAACCTCCTGTAGTATGGGCCTTTTTGAACTTATGAGGGTTTTATGGCTGTTTTATCGATTTTATGTAGAATATCTAGTTTTATGCGTGGTTTTATCAAATGAGTCTTGAGAACTTCTTCAAGTGTACCTTAAAATTGAATTTGTTACATGGGAAGGCAAGGCTGGAGAGTGATTCTAAAAAGAGAGAAAAAGATAATCTGGCCATCGCTACCGATGTGGAGAACCGGTTTTGCAAAGCCAAGGCTGCGTTGATGGAAAGACGTGTCAGAAAACCATCAACGAGCTCTAGATCGTCAGTCATGGCTGCCGGGACAGCTATTTCCAGGGTGAAGCTTCCAGAGATAAAGCTTCCGACATTCGACGGCAAGCTACGAGACTGGGTGTCTTAACGAGACGCATTCAGAAGCCTGATTCACGACAATCGAGACCTCACTTATATGGACAGGTCTACATACCTTCATTCGTCGCTAACCAGCGACGCTCTTCAAGAAATCAGTTCAGTCGAGCTTGCTGCTGCCAATTACTCACAATTCGAAGAAAGTACCCGTCTACCGAAACCTGATTAACTTCCTAAAGAATCACTGCGCGGTTCTTCAATCAGTTGGATCGAATAAACCCGTCTCTGTAGATTTGAAGAAGCCAAAACTAAGTGTTGGCCATTTCTCAACGTCCGTCGGCCGGTGTCGCTTTTGTTCAGAACCTTTTCATCCAGTGTTTTCGTGCAAGCGGTTCCTGAAGCTAAAGATCTCGGAGCGGTACGATGCAGTGCGGAGAAATGGCTTGTGTATGATCTGCATATCGTCGGGTCACTTTGCTCGGAACTGCAGCAAAGGTGCGTGTCGTCAATGCGAGAAGAAGCACCATTCCCTTCTTCACTCAGAGATGAACAGTGACATTACGAAATCATCCGATCCACAGACGACAAAAAGACCCCCAAATGAAATCCACCAACAGACACAGCAATCTCAATCGGGAACACCAACACACCAGAAAGCACCAACCACAAACCACAACGAACCCTCAACTTCATTGTCAGTTGTCAATACACAATCGCATAGCACCAACCCACAGTTCGCCACAGACTATCCAAATACATTGCAACACACCACAGCACTTCCGACACAATCTAAAACTTCCACACGACTAGTTCTCCTATCCACTGCCATTGTGCGGATCAGCGATGCCCGCGGAAGCTCAAGGCTGGCCAGAGCACTGCTCGATTCCTGCTCGCAGTACTGTTTCATTTCGTCTGAATTTTGTCGTCGTATGAAGCTTGAAGAGTATCCGAGTTACTTATCGGCGAAAGGCATCGGAAATACCGGGAGCGTGTTAAAAAAAGCTGTTAGCAGAACAATTTGTCCACGTTTCGATAGCATTTCGAGTTTCAAGGAAATTATGCGGTTTAACGTCCTGCCCAAGTTGACGATTCCGCTCCGATGCGAAGGGTTCAAAACTTGCCAGTGGAATCTGCCAGATATTAGCTGACCCTGAGTTTTACCGCACGTCGGAAATCGATATGATAATCGGTGCCGAGTATTACCTCGACCTGCTGCAGGAAGGAAGGTTCAGGCTCAGCGAGAATGGCCCAACGTTCCAAAACACGGTTTTCGGTTGGGTTGTTTCCGGACGTGTTCCCAGCAACTTGATCTCCGTAGCAGCAACAGCCACCACGTTGTGTTCCATGTCCGATCTTCAAGAACGGCTTACTCGTTTCTGGGATCTTGAGGGTTGTCATCTGGCGAGCACCTATTCCGTGGAAGAGTCCACATGTGAAGAGTTGTTTAAGAAATCCACTACCCATGACGTTGATGGTCGTTTCATCGTGAACCTGCCTAGAAAGGACCACGTTATTGGTCATCTGGGTGACTCCAGAGCGGTGGCGGAGCGGCGGTTCCTTAGTCTGGAGAGAAGGTTATCCAACAACCCTCAGCTGAAGAAGCTATATTGGGAGTTCATAAAGGAGTACCTGTCAATGGGGCACATGGAACAAATAAGCGGTAGAGAGTTGTCTGAGGTGGCACACTATTTTCTGCCTCATCACGCCGTCTTGAAGCCGGACAGCACAACAACAAAGTTGCGTGTAGTGTTCGATGCTTCGTGCAAAACATCGTCTGGTCTTTCGCTCAACGACGGGCTGATGGTCGGTCCTGTGGTTCAGGACGACCTAATTTCGATTCATGCTCGAATCCGTCTGCATCGGATCGGCATTGTGGCTGATGTAGCAAAAATGTATCGAATGATCAAGATGTGCCCACGTGATCAGAAACTGCAGCTGATTTTGTGGAGAACAAACGCCGACGAACCTATTGAAGTGTTTCAGCTAACAACCGTAACTTATGGTACCGCATCTGCTCCGTTTCTCGCTACACGTTGTCTGGTTCAACTAGCAGAAGACGGGGAAGCCACACATCCAGGCGCAGCGAAGGTGTTGCGGAAAGATTTTTACGTCGATGACATGATCACTGGCGTTGACAACCCCGAAGAAGGAAAAAGGCTGGTCGAAGACACAATCGCACTAACAGACTCTGCTGGGTTCACACTACGCAAGTGGAACTTCAACTGTGAAAAGGTGCAAAGTGAGTTGAAACCGGATCGTCGTGATCATCGAGCGGTATTCGAAATGGATTCCTGGCCTCTGGCTTCAACCGTGAAAACGCTAGGTCTCGTCTGGTGCACCAAAACCGACAATTTCCGTTTCACCATGCCCGAGTGGAACACAACGTCGGTGATTACAAAACGAGTTGTGATTTCCGAGCTCCAAGCTGTTCGATCCACTGGGTCTAATAGGGCCAGTCGTCGCCGAAGCAAAAATCTTTATTCAGCAACTGTGGAAGCTGGAAATGAGCTGGGATGATCCGCTCCCAGAAAACCTTCAGGCCTTTTGGTTGGAATATCGCCGGAATCTTTGTTCTCTGGAATCCATTAGCATTCCGCGATGGGTTGGGTATACCCAGGAATGCGTCTCAACCGAATGGCATGGATTCTGCGATGCTTCGGATAACGCATACGGCGCTTGTTTGTACCTCCGCTGTACTTACGCGGATGGCTCTGTGCGTGTCCAGCTAAGTCACGAGTTGCGCCACTTGAGGACTTGAAGAAGAAGAAACGTAAACAGACTACGCCCCGCCTCGAATTGTCATCTGCTCTGCTTCTCAGCCATCTTTACGAAAAGGTCAGCCAAGCCACCTCACTAGTAATTCCGTCGTACTTCTGGACTGATTCCAACATCGTCAAATTTTGGATTGCGTCGGCACCATCGCGATGGCAAACCTTTGTGGCGAATAGAGTGTCCGAGATTCAGCATCTGACGAAAGGTGGTGTGTGGAATCATGTCGCAGGAATCGAAAATCCAGCTGACGTTCTATCTCGCGGAATTTCAGCCACACAGATGGAATACCAGCCACTCTGGTTCAATGGACCTGTTTGGTTGCACCAAGGTCAAAACTTCTGGCCTGTAACCCCTGATGTCCGCGTTGAACAGATTGATCCAGCCTCCCTTGAAGAACGGAAATCCGTAGCCCTGCCACTGCATGTCATTGCTCCAAGCGAGATATTTTCGCTACGTTCGTCACTGTTCTCTCTTGTTCGACTGGTGGCTTTAATATGTCGGTTTCGTCACAACTCGCAGAGAACGAACAAAAACTCCAGAAAAATCGGCCACATCAGCACGCAAGAATACGAGGACGCCCTACTGAAACTGGTTCGCCTCTCGCAAAAGGAATGCTTTCCCCAAGAGATTGCAAGTCTTGCCCGGGAGGATCAGGTTAAAGACTCTTCGAGAATATCATCCCTTCATCCTATACTACGAGATGGTATACTCCGTGTTGGTGGCCGGCTCCGGAATGCAACTGTTTCGGAAAATCGGAAACATCCAATGATCATTGATCCCCGTCATCCTCTCGCCACGTTGGTAATCTGCCATTACCACGTAAAAATGCTTCACTCCGGACAGCAAGTTGTAATCGCGAGTGCCAGAGAACGATTCTGGATCCCCAACATCCGAAATCTAGTGCGTAAAGTTCTCCACGAATGCGTCACCTGCTTCCGAGTCAGACCCAAATGTTTGGAACAGCTGATGGCCGAACTACCACCAGAAAGAGTAACACCGGCACCGCCATTCATGAAGGTTGGTGTGGATTACTGTGGCCCGTTTCTGGTTTCCTATCCTCATCGCCGAAGTACTCCAGTAAAGTGCTTCGTTGCAGTTTTCGTGTGCCTAGTCACGAAGGCAGTTCATGTTGAACTAGTCTCCGATCTCACAACGGAGGCGTTTTTGGCGGCACTAAAACGCTTCACCGCCCGTCGAGGGCGTCCACTCCTCATAATGTGTGACAATGGCACGAATTTCGTTGGTGCGAAGCGGGAACTTCGACAGTTGTTGAACTTATTCGAACAGCAGCAATTCCAGAACGTTGTAGCCTGCAACGCCGTGAATGAAGGGATCGAATTCAAGTTCATCCCAGCAAGGTCGCCCAACTTTGGTGGTCTTTGGGAAGCCGCCGTGAAGTGCTTCAAAAACGCTTTCAAGAAGGTCATCGGAACTCGGACGTTGTTGTACGATGAAATGCAGACCGTGCTCACGCAAATCGAAGCCGTTTTGAACTCCAGACCCCTCACCCCGCTCAGTAATGATTCTGGAGATTTCGAAGCGCTCACACCTGGGCATTTCCTAATACAGCGTCCACTGACGGCCATCGCTGAACCCGATCTGGAGAATGTTCCGACCAACCGTCTCTCCGTTTGGCAAAGGGCGCAGGACTTTGTCCAGGAACTGTGGAAAAAGTGGACCACTTTGTACCTTTCCGACCTGCATAACCGAACAAAGTGGACACGCCAGCGTGACAACATCTCCGTCGGCACTATGGTGTTGCTGATGGACGAGCGGCTTCCGCCGCTGAAGTGGAATTTGGGTCGTGTGATTACCATTTTCAGAGGCTCAGACGATAACATCCGTGTGGTAGACGTGCGCACTGCGAATGGGGTCTTTCGAAGGGCAATCTCGAAGGTTTGCGTCCTCCCTATACGAGACAACGCAAACTCATCCAGCGAAGAGGCATAACTCGCCTCCACCGGTGGTGCTTCGGCACCCGCGGAGGTCCTTGTGGCCTCCGCACTCCAGTAAGTTTTGTTTTCATTCAGTATTTCAAAAAATTATCGGAATTTTCATACCCCATAGTCGCTGTTTTACCGGTCCCGGGTCACCGGGACAATTGATCGTTCGGAGCCAACCTCATCAGTCCAAGACCCTATCCATTAGCCCCCGTTTCGAGGTACAAGCGCATGTGATGGTGATGGTAATTGTGAACGTCCTCAAAAAGTCCTGTCCGTCGAACTCTAGTTAGAGTATTCCGTTGGAGTCGGTAACCGACTCAGTTTGTTGCATGGCTAATTCGTCATCTTTCGCCGAGGTATATCCTGACATCACCCACTGGTACAGAAGCTACAGTGTCAATCGGAGTTTGGCCAACTCATCGAGCATCCTGTGGCAACCGGATCAGTCCCATGGCGCGGTACGAGCTCACCGCAACCGTCAGGACCCACGTTGGTAACGATTTGGTCACTTTGCAACCGTTTTCAATCGTTGGACATCACCGCCGCTGGTAGCGGCCGCGGAGGCCACGAAGGCCTCCGCACCAGGCAAGTTTTTGTGTTGTACATAAATCCAAGTGAAAAAGCACCCTCTCATTTGCAGCAACGTTTGATGCCCCTCCGTCGTCGTCGAGGACAACCGCAGGACGACCTAGAGGACTCCCAAAGGCGATCGATGCCCATTGTCTGTATCCAAGAGGAAGACGAATCGACCGCACCCCCCGAAGAAACACTATTGCCATCCTTTTCACCGTCAGCAATCAAGCCGCACATGTACCGAATACCGCAGAAACCGCAGATGTACAAGTAACCCGAAGCCGTTTCACGTACGGCACCCCGAATACAAGCCATCTATCCTAAGTTCATCCGTCGAAGAACAATACCGTCAATTTCGCTAGCCAGCGCCCAGTACGAGCCAATACCCGTGAATAGAATTAGATCCATTATCTAGAATGCAGAATGCAATTAGATTAATTTTGAAGTGAAATTGAAATCCGTAGGTTTCAAGGCGGCCGGCTATGATCGTGCCAATAATTAAGTTTTGAATTTTTAAACTATGTTGCGAGAACCACCCTAGCGTGTAGTCACTCACTCTCGCATATCCATCAACAAGTCCGTCGGTCACCGTACCGTACACCACTAGGTAGATGCCGATCGCCTCACGATCGTCTGTTGTTTTGGTCAAACCACCTCTACTGTGTAGATGCAGCAGAACAGAAAACAGATGATAGTTTAGTAAGCAATAAACCCCTGCCGCGTTCGGTACCTTAAATTGAAATAGAAACCTCTCGTACTTTGTTTCCAAAATAGAGTGTTTCATTATCAATAAAGTGTCTGTTTTTTTATCGCGAATTCAAGTGGCTTTCAATAGTGAATATATCACCGCGCGCTCTTGGATCGATTACCGGGTTGATCATAGAACAATCGCTCTATGTGCGTGAACAGTGCTAGTTACATATTTCAGTATCGTAAAAATGGGGGTTTTTTTTTTGGGTTGGGTTGGTTTTTTGGATGTATGTTAGTCCCAAACATCATCTATTGGTTCTTTGTGTAAATACAGCTGATCTGGCAATAATGGAGTAGCATCCGTGGGCGGTCAATCATGCTCATGCTCATGCTCAATAGCATCCTTAATCTTTAAATCCTAATATTTAAATGTTTTACTAGACGCCGTGTGAATCAGCTTATTTTTTACTAAAACGAACCCTGCTGCTGCCCAATCCTGTTATCCAACATCCCAGTGATTTCTCGTAGAAGTGCAGAGGTGTTTTCGGCTTCCAATAAAGCGAATATCACGTCAACATATTCCTACCCTTACCTCATTTGACCTGCATTCGGGCGGGCCGGCACCGGTATTGGCTTAGTTTGTGATCACCAGTTTTTACACATTGAGGATGAATGTTAGCCCCAAGCATCATCTGTTGGTTCTCTGTGTAACAACAGCTGATCTGGAAATAATAGAGTAGCAACCTTGGGCGGTCAATCGTGCTCATTCTCATGCTCATGAAGTACATGCATCATAAATTATAAGAAACATTCGTGTTGCTTGTCATTTCGTCAAATGCAACCATTAAACCTTATTCATACAAACACCTAGTAGGGCCTGTTCATAATCCACGTAGACTCATTTTTGCCAAATCTCAGAAACCCCCCCACCCTCCCCCTTGTAGCATTTTCACCATACATTTTTTGGAAATTTTGTATGGAGCGAAGACTTTGGTAAACCCCCCCCCCCCCCCGACCCCCCAGAAAAGTCTACGTGGTTTATGAATAGCCCCTTACCAATTTAATGACTTTAAAACAATAACGCATCCTTTGTGCTCTCTTTGTTTGAAGTTACGTGAATTTCCGAAACCGCTTTTAGTATGTAACCAGCAATTTGCATGCTTTCCATGATACAGTGGATCCTTCATCTATGGCGATTCTTGAAACTGTTATGTTTTACATCACATTTCATAATATTATATATTCGAAACGCAGCACATTTCGATATACTATTTAAACAAAAAAAAACCAAACAAAAGCAACTTTATATTAATTTGACGGTAGAAACATTAATTCACGCCCATCTTCCTCATTTGGAAATTAAAGAATCCTAGGTTCATATATTTTAAAATATTTTTTGATTTTCAAGACATCAACACAGTACGTTGTTTGCACTATTTATTCAAACCTTCAATTTGGAACAATATTTACTTAATAATTCATATGAATTCGAATTTCTTCCCTTTTCTTTAATTGGTTTAAAATTTTATTCTGGGGAGCACTCTTGCCAGCATACTTCACTCCAACCCTTTTTGAAAAATCTATTGTTTCGCCTTTTTGTAATCAGATTCACTGCTGCCTCCTTCCTTAGCCTTACGTTTATGAATAATATTCTGAATTTGCTGCCATTCTCGATCCAGCTCTGCTTTTTCGTTCTTCTCCGTCTTGTGTTTACGGGTTTTACGACCATCCTGCATTTTTACACCGTATTGGAAAGCAGCCTTGGGTAGAGCTTCCTTACTGCTCATATAGTCTATAAATGTAGTGTAGACATGAAAATTTTCAGGAAACTACAGAGAGAGAAAAAAATTTACCGGAATATTCCTCTTGAGTGTCGAAGTCCCATCGCCCGATCGGGCCCTTCTTATTCCCAAGATCCATTTTCGTATAATCAACCTCATCGTCAGAATCGTCTATAGCATCGTTCATCTCTTGCAGTCCAGGGTAGCATTCTGCATACCCTTCTGGTTCGGCTGTTAGCTTTGTGATGAGTTGTGCAGATAGTTTTGGAGGTGCTGGGACTAGAACAGAAAAAAAATAATAGTCAGCAGTTTGTAAATACTTGTACATTGTAATAAAACAACATACTTTGAATGGTTCCTGTTTCACGTTCTTCTTCTTCATTAGATTTATCGAAATATCTGTGTTTGCTCTGGTTGTCGTCCGTCTTCGATGATGAAGCACCGGCTTCGAAACGACGAGATGGTTTGTATTCACCAATATCTCCATAAATAGAATCATCCATGTGTTTGTCTTCCGGAAGTTTGAAAAGCGGCTTATCTTTGTCCTAGAAAAAAAAAAGAGTTATAGCAAAAATCTCGAACCGACCAATATTACTGTGAACTTACCCTACGTTTGTTTTTCTTGCCCCGACCACCCTGGCGTAGGTATGACAGAATTTGAGCCAATTTATTAATGACAATATCGTTAGTAGTGAGTGTTTGAGTATCACCCTCTACCATGGGTACTTCCGCTTTTGAACGTATAACCGTTGTTGGGATATCCGTTTCTACGTTTTCATCTTCTAGTTCAATATGATAAGCCATTCTTCCAGGCGCAAACATTTCGTTGCGTTCTACATTACGTGATCTATAACAGAGTAAATGAAGATAATGATTTGTTTCGCTTCTAAACTACACATTTGTTTTTATTTCATAACGTAGGGTAGGGGGTTAAAAATTCAATTTAACATTTTACGATACTTCAGTTAGATCTATGATCTACCATCAGGTTTACAATATAATTTTTTAAAAGCCTAAAAGAAACTGGTGAGCCGGGTTTGCAAATAAAGAAAGCAATTGAACTTTAAAAACTACAAGGGACAGACCAATAAGGTTATAGACTGATTCCACGCCAAATCGGTCGGTCACCAAACTCAACTATCTTCGATTTTGATGAAACTTGGTACACGTCTTCGGTATGTTGAAAAAAAAAATCCACTGGTGTTAAGATTATTTGGATTCAAGAGTAACTTTTGAGATGGGTGTATGTTTTTTTTCCAACATTTTACTTGAAAAATCGTAGTTCAAAAACCATTACATTTAGAGAAAAACTTTATATGGGGGAGTTGTAGAGAACTAAAAAGGCTTTGTAAAAAAAATGTACACTGAAAAAAAAAATTTTTTTTCATAAAGAAAAATCGAAAATAAATACTAAAAATCAAATATAAAAAAAAAAACATATTTTTAATATTTTTCAAATTTGTTTTGTGGAAATTTGAGAAAAAAAGACACGTTTTGAAAAAAACTCTAGGATGGACGCTCTTATAATAAAAAAGTTTTCCGAAGAGCGAACTTTGGTGCATATTTCAAATTTTGGTTATTCATTATTATAAATGAAAATTAATTATACAATATGATTTTGGAGATCATTAAAAACAATAATGATAATAATGATAAATCACCTGAACGCAACCGTTTTCGAGATTTTTCGGATTTTATTTCAATAGAATGAAAAAACATAAGAAAATTCACTCTTTTCTTAAGTTAATCGAGATTTCCACCAGAAATGATAAATTTTCCAAGATCTTCATATTATAACGTTCACATTACTCTAATGTCCTCTTTTCTTTTGATATCAGGATGATAAGAAGACTCATTTGAAAAGACCCAACAAACATCGGTGTTGAATTAGAGCTTGTTCAAACAAATTTGGAGAAGCTATTCAGCTATTCTAGAAGAAACAGCTGAACAGCTTCTCCAAATTTGCTTGAACAAGCTCTAATTCAACACCGAGGTTTGTTGGGGAACAAGATAAATAGCACTATTGTTTTAATATTGCAATCAATATATTTATAATTGTTTTATGGCTGTATCGGTCGGGCCGCTCAGAGAATGAAGGGAGCGAATTTGCTAAAGCGATGAAAGTAACAGCGAGATAGATGTCGCAGGGGCGACAAGTGTGAAATGGACAGATGATGAAATTATGCGGAGGGTCATATAGAAGAAGCATATTAATCGAACTGCTGACTATTTTGCCAAGCTCCAACGATGTTAGAGGTCGGGTGTAGTGTGTGAAAACTACACTCCGAACAGTTCGGGGATGTAGCGATGAAAGTAACACATATTGTTTAAGGTAGGTAGACAAATAGCAGCTATAACGTATGTCAGGTATATCTTCTCATAAAAAAAACAGCTAATGTACGCTGCCTGTAAACTACCAGAGATGTTTTATACCTGCATTTCCAAAGGTACCACAGCCAATATATATGCTCATACATAGTCGCATTCATCAGTAAAATCTATCTGAGTGAACTGAAAATGGAGTTTAACATGAAGAAGTGTTGTATGCCGTTTCCCACTAAACGGTGCTCAAAAAACCTTCGTAAATTAAAAAAAAAAAATTTAAAAAAACACAATTTTGTGGGAAAAACACATTTGGACACTTTTTTGTTGTTTGGTGTTTTTTGTGTTTGTTTTTTTAAAAAAAGGAAAAAACCCCACTGGGAAATTGGGGGGCCGGGTGGAAACCCACCATTTTCTAACATTATGGTTCCACAACCATCTACATCACGGCAAGTAGACTTGTATGGTCTCGAGGAAACGCCATCGGCAATATCATTAATGTCAGTGCCATCTGATAGCAGTGTGCAAGATTATTCAAGGCGCCATAATATTGAGCTATTTAACAAGGGCGTAGCTGGAATCAACGTTTCGCCAATATCGGCTAAAAAGTTCCTGAACGTAAATTATGCCCGCAAAAAGTTCAAAGATGTTTCAAACGGCATTCGGACACACATATTTGGGGATCAAGCGGAGGAGGATGACCTGGAACAATTGAAAGTGAAAGCAGCCGAATATGACGAAATAATCGCGCAGCTAAAGGACCGGTATGCTGATCCAGAAACTTCGAGGGACGATCAAGTAAGGATACTTTCGGTTTTACCACAATCTTGGACAAATCAAAGAGTAATGGCAGAATTTGGAATAACAAACAAGTACATCGTATCACAAGCTAAATTCCTTGCAAAGCACGAAGGTGTTTTAGCTGCCCCTAACGAAAAGCTGGGACACGGTCTGAACCCGGAAATAAAAAACCAAATTTTGCAATTTTACGACAGTGATGAGATTACACGAGCAACCCCTGGTATGAACGACTACGTTTCAGTGAGGAGTGAAGGTAAGAGGGTTCATATTCAAAAGCGCCTTTTAGTTTGTTCATTAAGAGAAGCTTTCATTAAATTTCAAGAGATGCATCAAAATGCTGTTGGGTTTAGCTCTTTTGCAGCACTAAGACCAAAGCATTGCAAATTACTTGGCAGCACAGGTTCTCATAACATTTGTGTTTGCACCATTCATGAGAACATTAACTTGATGCTTCATGGTCTTAGAAAATATTCATTCGAGAATGATTATAAATTGTGTTTTGAAGAAATATTATGTAGCTCATCAACTAGAACTAAAAAATGTTACCTCCGTGAATGCGAACGATGTCCAGGCTTTTCAGATTTTGAGAGTAGTTTAACAGACAAATTAGAAAAACGTGGTTTAGTTGAAATATCTTTTGAGCAATGGATTTCAACTGATAGATGTAGTTTAGAGACACTTGTTAAACCAATTGATGAATTTATTGCTTATTTTTGTGAAAAGTTGGAACAATTAGTATCCCACGATTTTGTCAAATCTCAGCAGTCTAGTTTCTTGAGAGATTATAAAAGTTGTCTTAAAGACGGCGCAGTAATAATAATTTGTGATTTTTCTGAAAATTATTCATTTGTTTTTCAAGATGCTGTTCAAAGTAGTTATTGGAGTAATGAGCAAGCCACTATTCACCCTTTTGTCATTTATTACACGGAATCTGGAATACTTAAAAATATCAGTTTCATTGTTATCTCAGAAGTGTTGAAACATGATACGATTGCGGTGCAGGTGTTTATTTCAAAACTAATAAGCTTTTTGCAAACAAAAATTAAAGTAAAGAAAGCTACGTTTATGTCTGACGGGGCAGCATCCCAATATAAAAATAGGAAGAACTTTGCAAGCCTTTGTAAGTTTAAAAAGAAATACAATATTGATGCTGAATGGCATTTTTTCGCAACATCCCACGGTAAGGGACCTTGCGATGCAATTGGTGGTACATTAAAACGAATGGCAAGATATGCAAGCCTTGCTGTACAACATGAACACCCTATAAAAAGTGCATTAGAGTTATTCGAATGGGCGAACCAAAAAAGTGATGATTGTTTAACAAAAATGTCGTTTTGTTATGTATCACATGAAGAGTATGAACAGGGGGTAGCAGAATGGAATGAAATTTACCGACAGACTAAAACGATTGCAGGTACACAAAAGTACCACTCATTCGTTCCAATTTCAGAAAACGAAGTTTTTGTAAAACTGTTTTCGAATGACGAAGAAGGCAGGATTCATAATATATATAAAAGCAATCAATAGTTTATATAATGTTTATGTAATATTATCAATGACCGAGACTAATAAATGGTATATATAAATATAAATCCAACCATAATTCATTATTTTTGTCTTATAACTTTAAGTGAAGCTTTTTCAATCGACGAGCTGTTAAGAGTAAGTAAGAGGCACATACATGTGTTTTAAAAAGGCTAAAAACACAAGAGAAACAATCGTTAGCTATTGTTGTTTTAATATCACGAGTAATTTATGAAAAGGGCGTATTTTTTGAGGTTTTGAAATTTTATTGAAAGAAAATCAGAAATATCTTGAAAACGGTTGCGTTTACGTGGTTTATCATTATGATCATTATTGTTTGTAATGATCTCCAAAACCATATTGTAACATCAAAATTTATTTATAAGAATGAATAACCAAAATTTGAAATATACACCAAAGTTCGCTATTTGAAAAACTTTTTTATTATAAGAGCGTCCATCCTAGAGTTTTTTTTAAAACGTGTCTTTTTTCCTCAAATTTCCATACAACAAATTAAAAAAATATTAAAAATATGTTTTTTTAGATATTTTATTTTTAGTAATTATTTTTGATTTTTCTTGATGAAAAAAAAAATTTTTTTCTGTGTATATTTTTTTAAGAAAGGTTTTTTAGTTCCCTACAATTCCCTTATATAAAGTTTTTCTCTAAATGTAATGGTTTTTGAACTACGATTTTTCAAGTAAAATGTTGGAAAAAACACATACGCCCATCTCAAAAGTTACTCTTGAACCCAAATTATCTTAACACCAGTGGAATTTTTTTTTCCAACGTACCGAACTCATGTGCCAAGTTTCATCCAAATCAATGATGATCGGGTATGATTTTTGGGATTTCCGCACATTCTGGATGGAATCCCTCAAGCAAAACGTCAATCTAAATCAACTCTTAAAGCTCTGAAACGAGCTGAATGAGCTTGTTCAGAGCCACAGATGAACGACAATCGGGGATGATGGAAACTGCCGGCTACACTAAACAATTCTTTTATTTTTCTACTTCTATTGGTACAATTGCTTTTGCTTCTGCTGCTGATGGTTGCGCGGTTGGAAAGAAACTAATAATTTGCAAGTACTAAAATTGTGTTTTATTTATCATTCTTTTTCTTATATACTAACTTACAATTTCAAGTGTTTTAGCCCAGTGGGCTCTTCAGCTTTGTTTAGTGTGTTTTATGTGTTTAGTGTGTTTAGTGTGTTTTATGATTTAAATTAATTTTCAGATCAGCCCTTGGGGCATTGTTTGTTTAAAATTTGATAACCTACTTAAACTAAAACTATAGCTACAATTTGAAAATCCTAGGGGTGGGGAACCAGATTCCGGATGATCTGGTGATCCGATGTCAGGCAGCGTGCCCTGTACCGATTGATAGACTCACTAAAGCGATCATCGAGCATTTTTATCTCAGCCAGGCGGTGGACCTCAGATGTTCTTGCCTCGGAGGGGTGTTCAGGATCTTCCTGAGGAA
Organism: Aedes koreicus; assembly: GCA_024533555.2. Lineage (NCBI taxonomy): Eukaryota > Metazoa > Arthropoda > Insecta > Diptera > Culicidae > Aedes > Aedes koreicus. The sequence continues at coordinate 459,077 of JAHHFK020000111.1, forward strand.
CTTATTTTGAACACGCTGAAGCTTCAGGTGATGTGTTTTTGCGCAATTCTCCCAGATTGGCATGCCGTACTCGATGACTGGAAGTATGATTTGCTTGTAGACAGCAAGCTTGTTTTTCAGGGATAATGTAGACCTTCTGTTGATCAATGGGTACAGTAGCTTCAACAGAACGTTACACTTTGTGACAGTTTTGTCAACCTGCTCCCTGAAAATAAGCTTGTTGTCTATGGTAACACCAAGGTAAACAGCTGATTTGGCCCATTCCCCCGTTGTGTTGTTTAGGCTAATTTTACAATCCTCAGGCGGAACAAGTTTGGGAGAGTTGGAGTGTGGGAATAGGATGACCTGGGTCTTCGCCGCGTTGATACAGATCTTCCATTCGGTGAAGTATTCTGACAGAACATTCAGGCTTTCGCTGTAAGCGGTCTTGTTACCCTACCATTGTGGAGGACTGCGGTATCATCGGCGAACAACGACAAAGATCCATTTTCAGGGAGCGGGGGTATGTCCGAGGTGAATAGGTTAAACAGAAGTGGACCTAGTATACTTCCCTGCGGAACACCGGCGGAGATCTCTTGTGCATCTGAAACTGCACCTTGCAGCGAAACACGGAATGTCATGTCCGACAGGTAATTTTTAATTATCTTCACCAGGAAGATAGGAACATTGTATCTTTTTAGCTTATACACCAGGCCATCGTGCCACACGTTATCGAAGGCCTTCTCGATATCGAGAAGTGCCATGGCAGTCGATTTCGCAACAGACTTGTTCCGCCTGAGGATGTTGGTTACTCGGTTAAGTTGGTGCACTGTTGAGCGACCACGTCGGAATCCGAACTGCTCGTCGAGCAAGATGTTCAGCTCGTCGGCAGAGGAGAGAAGCCGACGGTGGATCGCTTTCTCAAACAGTTTTGATACTCCTGAGAGAAGGCTGATGGGCCTATAGCTCTTGGAACATGAAGGATCTTTCCCAGGTTTCTGGATGGGGATGACTTTGGCAGACTTCCAACACTAGGGGAAGTAGCCAAGTCGGAGGCATTGGTTGAAAACCATCGCCAGATGGTTATAGAACTGGTAGCTCAATTGCTTGAGCTCCAAGTTCATAATATTATCGAAACCTGGGGCCTTCATGTTCTTTGAGCCTTTGATATAAGTCAACAATTCGTCAGCTGAGATCTCCAACTCCTCTGTGAAGTCGTTGGGACTTATATGGATGTTGTTTATAAGCGCGCTAACGGCAGCTTCGTGTGGACTGACGATGTTTTGTCCGAGGTTGTGGGAGCTGACGAAGTGTTGACTTATCTCAGCAGCTTTTTCTACAGGAGTTATCAAGCGATCCCTAGAGCTATTGCTATCTAGTGGGATCAACGGTGGAATGGGCCTTGGCTTAGTTTTCAAAATCTTGGTCAACTTCCAGAACGGCTTTGCACAATCTGGGAGAGAGCGGATCTTGTCGGAAAAATTGTTATTTCTGAGGTCCACCATTCTGGCCTTGATAAGTTTTGTTATCCGATTGCAATGCGTTTTTAAGGTAGGTAGACCAGTTCGCTGGTATTGCCTTCGGATGGCGTTGCGCAATTGTATTAATTCTTTAGTGGGTCTATCAATGGGTACAGAGTTGCTCACCTGATCAATTACCGGTACATGTTGCTCCCGGGCCTGGGAGATCGCTTGCTCGATGCTCTGCAGCTGCCGATCGATGTCATCAGTTGACTCGAGGTGCACGGTAAAATCGACGGTGTCGTCGACATGATGTCGGAACCTCTCCCATCTGGCACGATGGTAGTTCCGTCTGGTGATCCGATGCCAGTTGACCGAGGACCCAACTTCGGCCACCACTGGATAGTGGTCCGAGCTGAGCTCCTGGTGTACTACCGGCTGGGCGATGTTGTTCCCCATGTTGGTGAGGAAGATGTCGATTGTCGAATGTACTCCGGATCTGCTCAACCGGGTGGGAGTATCCGGGCCCAGGACGGTGTAATGTCCCTCTTCCAGGTCTTCCTGCAAAATTATTCCGTTCCGGTTGCGCCGGGTGTTCCCCCAAATTTCGTGTTTCGCATTTAGGTCGCCGGCGATGATAAACTGCCCCTGCATCCGAGTTAGCTTCCGAATGTCGTTCCGTAGGACCGTTGTTGTTCCGTTAGCGGTGCTAGCTTGCTTGGGACAATAGGCCGCGATGATGGTGATGGGGCCGACGGCAGTTTCGACCTTGATTCCGATGGCTTCGATAGACTGCAGCTCAAAACTCGGGAGCAGATGGCAGTTGATGTTGTAGCGCAGGGCGATCGCAACTCCTCCTCCACAAGAGCCGCTACGATCAAGTCGCATAATCCGGTATCCGGGGATGCAAATGTTGTGTTCCGGTTTGAGATGTGACTCGGTGACGATGGCGATGTCGATGACCTTCCTGTTAAGGAAGTCACCGAGCTCAATTGTTTTGTTCCGGATGGAACAAGCATTCCAATTGAGGATGCTGATGGTGCGATTACGGTCTATACCTGAAAATAAATTTCATCGTTACGGATGTGGCGGCTTTGAGCTGTTCCTCCTTCGAGCGGCAGGAACGTAGTTGGCGGTAGAGCTCTTGGACGAATTCGACCATTTGCTCCGTGTCATAGAGCTGTCCATCGTTAGGTGGTTGCGTGGAGGAACTACAACTCGGATTGTACCAGCCTGGAGGAGGAGCTGGCATGGGGGCCTCGGCGGCTGCCGCGAATCGTTGCTGAACGGATGCTGACGGTCGGTTTGCATGGCGATAGTTTAATGGAACTTGCGGCAGGTTCGGCACTTGGTACCGGAGCGTCGGGAAATTTTCTTCGTCCATTCGAGGTGGCGGGCGGCGTTGTCCAGGCCGAGACTTGGTGGACGCCTTCTTGCGGATGGCCAAATACTCCGCTCGTTTGGGACTAGCACGGTTGCTGCCTTCGTGGTTAGCGCCACAGTTGGCGCACTTTGATGGGGCACCTTCATCCATCGGGGCGCAATCCATGGCCCGTGTTTTCAACAGGTCTGCCATCGTGACGGAACCCTTCTCCAAGTGGACCAGATAGAGTTGGTCGCGATGATTTCCCTGTTCTTGACGTCTGATTGGGAACACCTTCACTGGTTTCAGAGCCGCCGCTTGCAGCTCAGCGACTATTTCCTCCGGAGTGAATTCTGGAAGGCCACGCATAATCACCTTCAACGGCTTGTTTCCGGGTGCGTCGTGGGTGTAGAATTCGTGTTGCTTGGCGACTAGGTGAGCGCCGCTTGCTTGGCGACTAGGTGAGCGCCAACAGCACGGTAGTCAGCCTCCGTCGAGCACATTATCTTTGTGCCCGTACTGCACAGCTTGTACAGCGGATTTACTTTAATCGCTGCAAGCTCCGTCCTAAGGGCAGCGATGTTTCTTGACGTGGTGAAAAGCGGCGGAATCTTCGCTTTTTTCGGTATCTCCTGTACCGGGAGCGTAGCAAACCGATTGCTCGCTAGTAGCCGGGCGTTGGGGTCCAATGGTCCGGTGTCGTCATGCCGCAGACGCTTGCTGGTGCTTGGTTTCGGTATGGCTTCAGGAGCTGATGTCACTGGCGTGGATGTCACCACGTGTTGATTTTTTCGACCCATTGCCACGGCAACAGGTCGAGTGGAAAAAATTTCACAACCTTGCAACACTTTCTTCTGGCTTGCTACCGCTAATAACTTAGCAAGCACTGGCGATAGATCACGAACCGGACGCGCAATCACGAGAAATCGGATGAGGGGGGGAAAACGGGAAAAACTTTTTTACGAGAGAGCGAAAAACACGACCGTACGTGTCGCTTGTTCGAACTGGAATAATAATTTGCAAGCTACAACATGCCGCTTAAATAGATACAGCGCTTGTTTGGCGATATGGTGGTTGCTTGGTGATATGTTTACTTGGTGATGTGGTTGTTTGGTAGTTGTGCTGCACGCTGACTGTGATGTATTTCCCGGCTGGCTGCACACGTGGGTTTCCATGCGTTGGCCAGTGACGCTTCCGACGTGAGACGGAACATAATCCCCCGGTTGAGGTAACTCAACAATTACCAGGCGGTTTAACATTATCTTCGATGGGTAGAATGGACACTTTGTTAATTGGCCGTCGATACGTGGTACCATCAGCGATGACATCAACTGCTCGGACCAGACCGTCGGCTCCAGGATAGACGGCCATGATACGACCTAATTTCCAATTGAGTGGTGGTTGGTTCCGATCGTGAAGCAGCACGATCATATCTTCACGGATGTTGGGCATTTCCTTTTGGTTCTTCTTCCGAGGCAGCAGGGTGTTCAAATAGTCTCGGCTCCAGGCACGCCAAAATTGCTCGCGTAGGAGCTGGAGATGCTGCCACCGTGTCAAACGATACGCCTTGACATTCTCCAGGGATGGTTCCGCTGGGGCGGTAAGCGGTCGTCCGATCAAATAATGTGCCGGAGTTATCACCAGCGGGTCCGCCGGGTCGTTGGAAAAAGCGTACAAAGGAAGAGAGTTGAGAACGGCTTCGATTTCGGCCAGGATCGAACAGAGTTTCTCGAAGGTCAGACTGGTGTTGCCGACGACACGTTTGAGATGGGTTTTGGCCGACTTCACAGCCGCCTCCCACAAGCCACCAAACTCAGGTGCATCTGGTGGGATGAAATGCCACTCGATCTCATGGTTGTGGCAGAACGATACGATGGTCTCCACGGCTTGCTGGTTACGAAATTGCTGGTAAAGGTGATTCAATTCGTGGTTAGCTCCATGAAAATTGGTAGCGTTATCCGAATGGATTTCGTGGACCATTCCACGGCGTGCGATAAAACGTTGAAGGGATGCCATAAAGGCATCGGTGCTCAAATCGGATACGCCTTCCAAGTGGACGGCTTTGGTTGCCATGCAAACATATACGGCTACGTACGATTTCACCAGAGTTGGTCGGCGTGTTCCTTGCTTGGTGAGGAATGGTCCGGCGTAATCTACACCGGTTACGGCAAATGGGGGCGACGGTACTACTCTGGATGCTGACAGGTTTCCCATCAGTTGGTTGGGGTTGTTGGATTGGTCCGGAAGCATCTTACGCAACGATGTGTGATTAACCGTATGGTGGATCGAGCGTTCAGCAGCCAGTACCGTTGTCTCATGGCATTTATCAGGCCCGTTTGCCCAACGTGGAGAAGCTCAACGTGCATCTGTTGAATTAACAGGCGTACCACCGGATCCTTATCCGGCAAGATGATTGGATGACGGCTCTCGAAGGGTAACTGCGAGCGGTCCAACCGACCACCTACTCGAAGCAGTCCGTCGTGATAAATCGGTCGAAAGTTTCCGAGTCTCTTGCAGGGCTTGTTCGCCTGAACTCGCTTGATTTCTTTGATGAAATGTACTTGCTGCACAACATGCATGATGATTTCAGTTGAACGGCGTAGCTCTTGGACAGTCAAATGAGGGCTTCGCTCACGTTCTGACAGATTCCTTTTGCGGCAGTTGGCCACAAATCTCAGGACATAACCCACGACTCGTTGCACCTTGCGGAAGTTGCTGAACTTGTGGAGAAACGATATAAGGTCCATAGTAACATCGTTTGCAGCCACCAGGGATTTGAGTTCCGGAAGCGCATCGTCTGGAACTTCGTCGGGGGTATCTACGTCGTAGTCTACTCTTTGGAGGAATTCGGGCCCATTCCACCAAAGGCTGTTGTTCTTCAGAGATTTAGCGAGTGGGCCACGGGATACGATATCTGCTGGGTTACTTTGGGACCAGATATACTCCCATCGATATTCACCGGTGAGTTCATGAATTACAGCGATTCGATTTCGGACGAACAACTGCAGCTGGTTTATGGGTTTCTTAATCCATGCTAGCACGACGGTACTGTCGCACCACAGCACAATGCTCCGGAACGACATATCCATGGCTGGAAATACTTTCTGCACCAACCGGGTTAATAGCAGAGCTGCAAACAGCTCCTTCCGTGGGATGGAGAGTTCTTTAAGGGGAGCAAATTTCGACTTGCTAGTGAGGAGACGGATCTTCGCAGAACCGTCGACAAAGATGCTTCGCAGATAAATGCAGGCTCCGTATGCTTTGTTGGAGGCATCCGAAAAGCCGTGCAGCTCGTATGTGACCACATTGTCGAATGTCACACGCCTTGGAATTTCGATTTCATGAAGATGCGACAAGGAATCTTGGAGTTCTTGACACTGCAGTACTGTATCGTCGTCAACCGGATCGTCCCAACCGGTCTTCAAATGCCACAATCTCTGCGCTAGGAGCTTCGCCAGCACAATAACTGGTGAAACCAGCCCAAGGGATCGAAAAACTTCGCAATCTCGGAATACATCATTCTTTTCGTTGGCCGTTGTGTCGTTGAAGGGTTTGGCCGATAGGCGATGAGCATCGTATCTGTGAATGGATCCCAAACTAATCCAAGCACTCGGATAGCCTTATTCACTCCATGCTCATCTAACGCGACCTTCTTCTCTTGTTCTTCCACGGGGATGTGCTCTAGGAATTCTTGTGAGTTTGAGCACCACTTGTGTATGGGGAAACCTCCACGTCCAAGCAGTTGCTTCAGTTGTTGTTGCGCATCGATGGCAGCTTCCACCGAGTCTGCACCGGAGAGTACATCGTCCATGTACGTCTCTTCCTTCACTATGCGAGCGGCGACAGGAAAGTCTTCTCCATCTTCTTCTACGAGCTGCACCAAACACCGCGTTGCTTGGTAAGGTGCCGATGCTGTGCCGTAGGTAACGGTACAAAGTTCCAGAACTCGCATGGGTAATGACGGGTGCTCTCTCCAAAAAATTCGCAGGAACCGGCGATCTGACGGGGCTTCAAGTACCTGGCGATACATCTTTGTGATGTCTCCGGTGAAGGCAACCTTGAATTTCCGGAACCGTAGCGTAATGTGATGCACGTCGTTCTGCACTACCGGACCAACTTGCAGTACATTATTCAAGGAGAGTTCCGATTGTGACGTCTTGGCGCTTGCGTCGAACACGACACGACATTTCGTGCTCGAGCTAGAAGGACGCAATACTGAGTGATGTGGCAAATAGCAGGCTTTCTGTGGGTTTGGATCTTCGGATTCGTTGATCTCGCGGCAATGGCCGAGGGTCTCGTATTCTCGGATGAAGTTCACGTACTGCGCCTGCACTTCAAGATCACGGACCAGTCGCTTCTCTAATATTAGGAACCTCTTCAGCGCTAGGGGGCGGCAGTTATCCAATTGCGAAAGATTATCCTTGACCGGTAGTTTCACAATGAAGCGTCCAGTTTCATCTCGCTGGTATGTAGAAAGGAAGTGGGCTTTGCATGCTGATTCTTCGGTCGACAGATTGGGAACGTCTGGCACCTCCTCAATCTGCCAGAACTGGTGCATTCTTTCCTCAATTTCTTCAACGGATGCGTGGGAGTATTGGAGCGAAACATTCGATACTGGCGGGTCGATGATCACACCAGCTACGATCCACCCCAAGTGGGTATCTCGCAACTGTGGAAGGCCTTCGGCTAGGCTCAATTTGCCGGGTTTTAGGATGTCGAAAAAGAGCTCACCACCAATCAGCATATCCACTTTATCGGGCGTGTGGAACATGGGATCAGCTAGTGTTACCTCTTTGGGGATAGTCCAGTTGGAGATGTCGATCTGGGATGTTGGAATCATACCGGTCACTTTTGGAGTAACCAGACACTCGAGGCTTGCGTGAAAACTGGACACACGGGAACGAAATTTGACGACCACCTTTTCACGGGCTAGGGATCGCAGGGCGTTGATGCCAACGATTGGAACATTGGCTGGTTTCTTTATGACACCAAGGCGGTTGGCCATCTCTTCCGTCATGAAGTTAACTTGGGACCCATTATCTAATAGCACTCGGCACGGGTGTGGCTGATTTTGTTTGTCGAAGACCTGCACCACTACAGTTAGTGGCAACACCGTCTTCGTGGATTCGACTAAATTTGACGAACAGGTTGTGGACACTGGTGGGTCCAAGGGGTTGAACCTTTGCACCGCAGTCGGTTGACTCGGCACGGAAGGAACCAATGGCGGGCTTGCCATCGTCTCTGCAGGGAGCGAAACGTTCGATGAGATTACTCGGCTGGCTGCTCCATCCTCATGAAGCAATGTGTGGTGCCGGCGTTGACACTTGAGGCACGTCTTATCTGAAGGGCATTGATTGTATCGGTGTCCTTGGCGCAGGCAGTTGAAGCAAATTCCAGCAGCTCTGATCTTATCAATTCTCTGGGCGGGAGTGAGGTTGGACAAAACCGAGCACTCGACGTTGCGATGGGAACCGCCACAAATTTCACAAACGCTCGATGGTTGGGGTGGGTTGGTTGATGCTGCATGACTCTTCTGCGGATGTGTTTTCAGTGGTGGAATGGCTTGCTTCAGTTTTGATGGTTTAGCTGGAAACGCCGTCTCGCAATTCTCGAGGATTTGGCACCTCGACTTCTGGAAGGCGATGGTTGAGTCGTATTTGGGAAGCTCTCCTTTCCTCTGGGTCCCTTCCCAGGATTTGCGGGTTGATTTGTCAAGTGCAGAGACAATCTGGTACACTACCATGTGCTCCGATACACCAGTGATCTGCTGTTCGAGGAATTTCAGGCTCTCGACATGGTGAGTAGCTTCGGTAAGCAGAGCTCTCAGCTCCTTATGAGACTCCGATGACATCTCTCGGAGCGAAAACAGACCACGAATTTGGGTTTCTACAAGCAGGCGCATGTTTTCGTAGCGATCCTCCAAGATGGTCCAAGCTTGTTGGTAGTTTCCGTCCCTCAGTACATTGGTATCCAACACACCGGATGCATTTTCGATGAGCGCCTTATCGAGGTGGTACAGTTTAATGGCGTCTGTATCCCCAGAATGTGCCATCAGGTCTTGGAAGATGGCTTTGAATTTTGGCCACCCAGAATAGTTACCATCGAATGTTCGAATCGGTACTCTGAGTGGCTGCTGTTGGATGTCCACCGTTGGTGTGACGCTCGGACCAGGCTGTGGTGCTACATTATTTTTGGCCTCTAACAGCAGCTCTTCAACGGCATTCGACACGGTGTAGAAAATGTCCTCGAAGCTGGCATATTCCTCCTCCTGGTCGTCAATGGCTTCGTCTGGCACCAGTGCCAGCACCTTATTGTGAATTCCGCTATATTCTGCATACGTAGCGGACAAGCTTTTTGAGAGGACGTCCAGTTGTGCCAATCCAAGCGACTCGTTGTTGATGAGTGTTCGTTGCCCTGCCACCTCGACGATCTGCTCCTCGAGCTACCCCATAGTGGGATGTTAGGCAAATGAAACGCCTGTGGTTCGAATACTACTTTACCATGCCCTTTCACTCAATTTTCAATACCTCTGTTCTATTTCTAGCCTACCGTACACTGACGGAACTTTCAACTTTCTCTTCATATCTTTCATTCTAGCAAATAACATTACTGTCCACTCTTGGTGCCTCATGGCGATGAGCGAGACATCTCCTTCTACATCATAATCGTTACTCCACGCACGGAGAACACAAACATAACAATTAATGTATGTAAATAGTTTTATAGTTTAGGAATCAACGCGTAGAAATATTTAGGATCGATTGGGGCAACCATTTTGAAAATGTTTGGAGAAACGACTGAGATATTAACGCTCAAAACCTAACCGCTTTTCGTGACGGTCGTAATAGGTTTTTTTTAAATTGTACCCCAGTATAGAAAATAAAGATGTAGTCCTACGTCAATTTTTTTTACAATTTGTTCGCCACAATCATTCTAAATACGTATGGAAAGGTAAATAAAGTTGAAATTCTTTAGTATCAGATAAATTTCATTTTATTTTAATATCTCTTTGAAAACACGGATTAAGTGCTGGTTTGGGTTAATTAGTCAACAGTCTAGATTCCGATTGCGCAGATTCCTTTATGCCGGTTAAGTGGTATTATGATTAGATATTCCATTTGGGCTTCAAATGGTGAGTTGACAACTTCGAAGGAGGGTGCGACCGACCTCTAGTCCTCACATGTTCCTACCTCACGCCTCCACGAGTCATATGATCACAAATGATTGCCAGCTGAAACATGGAGACGCTGTTTGGCGTAGCATGGGCAATGTTGTCAATCTGACAATAGCGAAGTGAGGGGGTGCGACTGAAGATCGTGTACCTTTAAATCATATTATATATTTTCGATTCTCATTTTATTAACAATTTCAGCACGCTTTGGAATGATCTTTGCATTCTAAAACCATGTAAGACTCTGGAGCAACATGACAGGTATCAGAAGCTCAATTTGTTTCTCAGCATTTCAGCATAAAATTTAATTTAAAATTGCACTTCTGAACTTGAACTCCTATATTCATAAAAGACTGGCATGTGCTTATAAGCAATGAAGGATTATATTTTAATATTGTGTTTAGTGGTATTATGGTAAGATAAGCCATTTATTTCAGAAATCATCAAACCGAACTCCAATTGCTATCTTTGAAATGTTACTAGAACAATACGAAGAAATTTTTTTGCAACATGTCTTATAAAATAATATCTTTTATTGAAATTTTATCTAAATATTTGGAATGATCTATACAGTTTTCAGCTTTTCCAGGGCTAGTAGGATATTAACACATATCTAATTTTTATTTATTTTTGAGTAACAATCCATATATACTAAATATTAAAAAACATATAACGGAAAAAGGGAGGGACCATCAGAGCACCCAAGAGAAACGATTTGGATAGGGGGCATGGGGCTGCCTCCTCCCTATTGTTAACATTTCGCGGAACGAGGGCGGACTCTTCGACCCCATCTATTGGGTTTATTCTGTCAATCGAGGGCTCGATTCTAGTACTGTGAGTGTGAACTTGCTTTTGGAAGGAGATTCTATTCCCTCTATTCGCGGGTTTCGTGTAAGTGTCTCTGCTTACGGGCCCGCCCAAACGTTTTTGGCCCTTCATACCACTATGGGCGATTTCCATACAAGCAGGCGGACGAAAATATTTTGATCATTTTTTCTTGTTTTGTAAAGTTTTCTTTGGTTGATGTTATCAAAATATGTTGTTAATATACTTTTTTTAACATTTCGGGATTAACTTTTCAAAAGGGCTTAACTTTCCATTGATTTAAAAAAAACTATAATATCTTGAAAACGGAAGTGACTAAAACTCTAATTTCAAAGGATAAATCATGATAATAATATTTCAATCTTTCTAAGGGAACATCCACAAATTACGTGATATATTATGGGAGGGGGGCTCAGAAATAGAAACGTACCATGTATTAGGTATGGCATAATATGCTACGAAGTAGGTCTGGAAATGATCAATATTATGCTACGTCATTTGTGGATGGTCCCAAACAGAGATATTGCCTTTTCACAGAAAACTTAGCATGCATAGAATATTCAGAAAGAAGAAGAAGCAGCATCCGCAGCTGTTGCTTCCTTCAATGATTTGAATATTACCAAGCAAACTCGATGCATAGGTACAAGGTAATCGCTGAACAAAATAGCTGTGGTTGTCAGTGACGATTGTCAGTTTCGGGTATTTGAATCTGACGCCTGATGCAATTTTTTCTCTGAAACGGCAATAATAAGAATTGATTTTCGGTCCAACCATCAATAACGTAATTTATTTTTCGAAATTGTTCCATACTGCCTTCCCCTTGTATAATTTTTACGAATAAACCTGATAAACGTTTCATGACACGTAAGAAAACACAAGATCCCTTTACCCGTCTGCCCCAGCAAAATTAATAAATGACTTCTTTGTATAGAACACGCAACAACAAATAAATCATAATCTACTTCAGTTTATTTATTTACATAACGGTAGAAATACATATATATTTTTACAAAGCGAATAAACAATAACAACTCCAATATTTTTTTTGTCGATTTGCATTAATCTTACTATGTTTCTGTTTCATCACAAACAAAATCCTCATCAACTTCATCGACAGCTTTCATAAGTTCCTCCAACGCATCGCAGTTATCGGTGTCGGATGTTGAACGTGTTTCAGAATCTTAAAAATCATAAAACTTTTCACGATATCTGGATAATCTAGAACATTTTTTTTCTGTCGTCTTTTCTCCATCCAATGTGAGCTGATGAATGGGATCATGGCACGAATGAAGACATCATGTAAGTTGTCCAGCCTTGAGCGCTTTCTAGCATGATGGGTTCGGTATTTCTTTAACTGTTTGTGCTGGCTTTCTGCTGCCTCTTCTGCTAATATACCAAGCGGCGCTGGAGAATGCATAATAATTTCTCCAGCATGAGCGAGTGCTTTATGCACAGTTGCAGGAATTTTATACCAATCGTACAATTCCAGATAAAGTCGGTAGGTATCCTTGCAATACGAATCTATTTTTTCGGGGTTTATTGGGTCTTGACAGTTGATAGCAATTAAAATATTTCTAAACCTCACAATCAATTCTTCGTCGATGTTCAGAATTCTGCTTAAAAGCTGAGGATTTGCCAATGTTCGTCGACAAACGTTACCTGTAGTACTTGTACCTGCACTACCAGATCTTGGTTGATCTACTCTGACTCCAAAATGCTCATGAAGCTGTTTCGTTATCAGTTTTTTTCTTTGTTAGTATAATTCTTTAAATGGCTGTGAAACCTGCCATTTTTTAAAATCCATTCTATATGCAATATGCAAAAGGCTTTCGAAAAATCGAATCCAAGCATGAAGCGGAGATATACCGTAATGTAGAGCATCTTCGTTTGTTAAAAATCCTTCTTCAAACTTTTCTTTACTGTTCATTACATTAGGCTTTGCTCCACAGATTGGGCAATTTTGCATTGATGAACTTCCTGTAATATACGTGAAGACTTTTCCATCTATCATGCTAAGTACAAAATCAAAATCAACAAGAATTATGTTGTCATTTAAAAGCTCGACCTTCACTGGCGTCAATTCATTCATTTCTTTTTCAATGTCATTTTTTGTGGCAAGAATTACCTCCTTACTCTCTTTGATAAATTCAAGGATGATGGGCCTACAAAATTGAATACTTTGAGGCATAGCATTGAACCACATAATCATTTTTCGATCATTATGCATGAATAACTGAATTGGAGTAAGTATTGATGAAAATACATCAGAATCATTCTGACATCCTTCTGGCAGCTTTTGGTGGTACTGAGAATACCCGGTTGAGCCATCCATACCCCAACTACATAATAGAATTAGTTCAGCACTATCCAGCTCGTTAGAATCCATGTACTCGTTCCGCTCTGCGTCGATTATTTTCACGATTCGATGCACTGTATTGTCCAGAAGCGCCTGCAGTTTTACTCTAATTTTTGAAGCGGTTGCTTCGATGAACTCGTTGGGAGGTGCGCATTTCTTTTTTATTTCCCCGATGACGCCGTAAGGTGGAAATCGTGACGGTGATTCTCTGTGTATTAGTTCGTATTGGAATCGTTGAAGGAGCATCTTGTTCTTGTTCGATGAACTCCGCAATGCCGAAGTCTCCATTTATCCAATCCCGAGAATATGCCTCGAATCTTTCCTGTTTTCGTTGAGCTTCATTCCACTTTAGCTTGTATTTACAAGCGGTCCTATAGAGTTTATCCTGGAGACGTTCACGTTTTTCCTCCGATATAAGATAGTTTTCACAAATAAATTTAAAAGCTCTTTCAACATTCGCATTATGCGTCAATTTAGAATCAAACAACGACATTATAACTCTATTATCCATTTTTACACTTGCACTCAACCGTAGTTTATGGGATTTCAAATAATACACTGTCAGTATAAATACCACTCCTGGGAATAAATCGTACTCTAGGTACTTACCATGAGCCTCAAACATTGAGTACCTAAGCGAGTCGATGGCAGCAAGGTCCACATACACGTAGGTACGAATTAACGAATTTACGAAAATTAATAAAGCAACACCAGCAAAAATTCAGGAAACACATTATTCAAAAACAAGACAAAATAACAAAAAGAACGTAAACTTTAAACTTACATTGGAAAACATGTTAACATGAAGAATCCCTTGTATGCGATGATAATAATACCGATTTTATTATTTATAACCAATTATAGCAGAAACTGTTTTAAACATATTTTTAATAATTTTAAATTTAAAAAAGGTTCAGCCCTTTTCAAAAAAATGGTCGAAATTTTCTGTAAAGTGTTAATTTATAACTTATTTTGGTTAAACCATCGCCAGAAATTACCAAAATCGCCCAAAAAAGTAAATACGTTTCCATCAACCTAAAATAATGGAATTGCACCAAAGTGGTCATATGTTTAAACCCACTGATTTCAAAATGGCGCAAGTTTGCGCAGAGTGTTCCTTCGTAATTTGTTATTATACATCCCACACTTGATTCAGAGCTGCTGGGTTATGCGGGGATATGGGGAAAAAAAAAGTTGCTGATCAACAAAGTTAAAATTTCTAATTTTTTAATGTTTTTTCTTCTCTTAAAGATTTTTTTGATTTTATTTCTGAATGACAACCTATCGTATTATTATTTTTTAAAGCTAGTTTTGTTACCTTTTCAATCATGTATAGTGAGCTGGGGGTTATCTCATAAAAACAGGTCAACATTTAACTTTTCGGCAAAAAGTACGTTTTTTCGCTAACTTACAACTTTGACATCTAATATCTCAGGAATGAAAAGTACTAGAGGCTTGAAACTTTGAAGTTTTCTTAATTTATATGTTTACTTTTGATAAAAAAATTGAAAAAAAGTTTTGGTGAAGGTCACTTTTCCGATTTTCGTCCGCCTGATATCTTATAGTGCATACAGGAGCTTGATGATCACAAACAATAATAGAATCCTGATCAAATCATTTTTCAGATTACTCCACTGCTATGGAATTTTACCTTGCTAGAATAGATGGTAGTATTACATAATCATAATCATCATCATTATGATTAGATATTGCATTTATTTCAGAAATCATCAAATCGGGCTCTTCCATTGCTCAAATTGTTATCTTTGAAATGTAACTTTTGAAAACAGAAAACAAAGCAACAAAGAATAATTTGTTGCCTTTCAGAAAAAACCAGATATATTTTTCTTGAAATTTTATCTGTGGTAATAGGAACAATCTCCTCTGTTTTTCGGCTTTTCCAGGACTATTATGATATTAATACATACCTAATGTTTCTTTCCAGTAGCAAACCAGTGGTTGTCAGATATATTTTATAGATATATCAAATTCTTATTATAAATAATAATATTATATTATAAATTCATATAATCGGGATATAGGAGGGATAAGATTAGATTTTAGATTTCAATTAGTCAAGGCGATACTATGTAGTGTGTAGATGTTCCTTAAGCATCGCGGAATGACTGCACATTCAAGAACTAATCAAAGGCGCAGTAGCATTGAAGAAAATATAAATATCAATCATTGCATAGTATTCTTCTATAACATAGTGGGAGTGGCGACGCTTGTTACAAGTGAACAGCTGAGGACACTGACAAATATGAAAATTGGTCATACACACCCTGAGCAGATGATCGATAGCACATCCATTGCGCAAATCGTTGCTCAACAGATTAGGATTGTTTTTACGACAGGAAACTCTTTTTGATTATGTCAGAAGCTTTTATAGTCATCATTGCGGAACACGTCGATAAGATAATCGAAAACCGTGATTTTTATGCTGGTTTACTTGCTTGATAAAACTAGCAGTTAGTCATAGTCAGGGCCGGACTTGGAAAGGGGTAGGGAGGAAGGCCCCCACATTTTAGGA
This sequence comes from Aedes koreicus, assembly GCA_024533555.2. Classification (NCBI taxonomy): domain Eukaryota; kingdom Metazoa; phylum Arthropoda; class Insecta; order Diptera; family Culicidae; genus Aedes; species Aedes koreicus. The sequence continues at coordinate 474,764 of JAHHFK020000111.1, forward strand.
GCTCTCACAAAATGTATTTCTAACACTGTATTTACCTTTTAATGAGTAACTTTTTCCCATTATTTGGTATTTTATCGTTGTTATCGAAGTGACCATTGAAAGCAGCTTTAATCTGAGCGCTAGAAAGTGATGGCTCTATTGTAGATCCAGCAAACATTTCAGAATGTTTATAAAGTGATACACATTCCCAGGTAACTCTCGCGTACATTAAGCCCCGCATCTACACATTACCGATATAATTTTGACAATGGTACTGCAACACACTTCCAGATTTAGAAATTTAATGTTTCTAAACCAGGCACGTGTTTCGTATTATTTGAAAATTTGTTTTGGTAATATATTTATAATCAGTTAGATCTTATCAAAGACTGGCTCCGAACTATAATTTTTAGTATAATTTTTCACTCCACTTTGCCAAAAAATATATTTTCACGCCATGGAGCGACTTCTAAATCAAACTTCAAAACTGTGTCAAAGTTGCACGGCAATAATAATAATCAATTCACTCGCGACAAAACGTAAAAATACTGATACTGAATTTCCTCCGAAAACCGACCGGGAATGCATAGATTTTGCCACACCAATAAGCATAACTCATTCAATACTATTGGTACATTTACGAAATCAATTTCGATCGAAATTTTCCAACATTTTAATCATGACGGAAAAATAAAACGACTTCTTCGCTCAAAGCCTAAAGGGTGTCCACGATGAAATTGCCACACTATGAAATTGCTCTAACTTTTTAACCGTTGGGTAGAATTTAATGAAAATTTGGGTGGATTTAGTTCATAGTGCATTATTTACATCCTGCAAGTTTTAAAGTCCTGTGATCAAAACTCGCGGAAATGGAGTCGAAAGAACAGCTCGTGCGTGATAAAATCTTGCGCATTCATCACGAGAACAAGGATCTCTCGCATCGTTCCATCGCTAAAACGTTGGGAATCGCGAATTCCACGGTGTCGCGAGTGATTAAGCGGTTCGAGGAACGGTTGACCACCGATCGGAAGCCCAGAAGTGAAGGAAAAAGTATTCCGTACAACACCAAAAATCACAACCGCGTAGTTGGGGCCTTCAACCGAAATCCGAACGCCTCCGTTCGGGATGTGGCTAAGAAGCTGCACCTAAGCCGAAGTTTTGTCCAGAAGGCCAAAACTAAGGCTGGGCTTCGAACGTTCAAGGTACAAAAGGCCCCAAACCGCGACGAGAAGCAGAACAAGTCCGCCAAAACCCGTGCCAGGAAGTTGTACCTCAACATGCTGGCGAAAGTTGAATGCTGCATCATGGACGACGAAACATATGTGAAGGCCGACTTCAAACAGATCCCCGGTAACCTGTTTTTCACGGCCAAGGATAAGTTCAGCGTTCCGGAGCATGTCCGCACTCAGAAGATGTCCAAATTTGCGAAGAAATTCCTGGTTTGGCAAGCCATCTGCACGTGCGGGAAGCGGAGTGCACCTTTCGTGACCCAGGACACGATGAACGGACAGGTGTACATAAAAGAGTGCCTCCAGAAGCGGCTGCTTCCTCTCCTGAAGGCCCACAACGTCCCAACAATCTTCTGGCCGGATTTGGCCTCATGCCACTACTCCAAGGACGTGCTGAAGTGGTATGCGGACAATAAGGTCAATTTCGTGCCGAAAATGTTCAACCCTCCCAACACTCCGGAGCTCCGCCCCATCGAGAAGTACTGGGCGATTATGAAGCAGCACCTTCTTAAACGACCTAAGGTAGTGAAGGCAGTCGAGAAACTGAAGAAAATATGGGTTTACATGCAAAAAACGGTTGATTCACAGGTTGTGCAGAATCTTATGGCCGGGTTTAAGGCCAAGGTGCGGGCATTTGCGTATGGACTGTAAATAAAATACGAGTAAAATGGTAAAATGAAGTTTAATAGTTATTTCTCAATCCCTGAAAATTTGATGGCAATCGGATGAAAACTCGAATTTTGCGAATCAATTTTGTGTGTGGCAATTTCATCGTGGACACCCTTTACTCCTTCGAATGAAACTAGGTTAACTTTTAACCCTTCAAAGGGTAAAGAAGTACAAAACAAGTTTTAATTTAAATTGGGTAAAATCTCCAGTGGAGCTAAAGAGTCAACAACTATAAAATACCCATTAATGGCAAAAGCTAGTTTTAACGTGTCATACTTAGCATTTTATTCAATCTTTGAGAAACATGACCAACAATTTAAGGGCACCCACAAGTTGATGGTTCCAGGATCCCACAACTGTAAATCCGGCCCTGGTACAATTGCTTGGGCTTTCATTTACAGAATTATTTTATTTTTTCAGATTAGGACCATTAAAAGATAAGTGTATCAGTTTGATAAAAAAAAGCAACAAAATGCATACAATATACGTCGGGATCACTTATCGAAAGCTTATCGTTTGTACTCTCTATCTTAAAATTTAAGGAAACAACTTTAAATAATAAACCTTCAGTCAAATCGAGGACACGATCCTCTATCTACTTACAAATGCCACAAGTTCATCCTACATCATATATTCATCATTATTTTTATTCCATGTTGGGTATAGACTGTTCCTGTAATTATAAATACACTAATGATTAACCGTCAATTCAAAATGTGTGCAGTATTCAACCAACTTTTGGCTGCGTACTGTTGTTAACATCCAAATTAAACTGATGTTGTAATTTTTTTCAATTTTTCGCACGGAAGTTTGAAAATGCGTGGTCTTTCTCCCGAGCAAAGAAAACGTATTGTGCACAAACGGTGCACCGTCAGTGGTCACAAACGGTGCACCGATTAGAAAACTGGCTAAGGAAGAAGGTGTGAGCGTCGGAGCAGTTCAAACCGCATTACGGAAGTATCAACAACAGTGCTTTTTCGTTGATTCCCCGAGACGGGGACTATTTAAAGCGTCATCCTTCAGCATCAGTCTGAGATGTGGCGAAAAAGCTAAGTTCTTCGGCGACTAATGTTATGCGTGCCAAGGAGAGAATGTGCATGCATACTCGCCGAAAGCAGAAGCAGCCAAAACGAAGCACTAAGCAGGCTGAATCTGTGAAACCGAGGACTAGAAAGCTGTACGACAAAGCTACGATGAAAGCTACATAAAACTCGATTATATTTCTGCCGAGACCACAGTTTTATACCTCGCGGAAGGGAAAGGATGTTCCTGGATCAGAGAAAGCCATTTACACCGAAAAATTCGGCCAGTAGGAGTGAAGGAGTGTCTGCAAAAAAGGTTGCTATCCTTGATCAAACAGCATAACAAGCCTACAATCTTTTGGCCTGATCTTGCTTCCTGCCATTACTCTAAATATGCACTAGAGTGGTACAAAACGAACAATGTCGTATTTGTACCAAAGGAGATGAGTCCACCAAACTGCCCAGAGATTCACCCTGTCAAAACTTTCTGGGCTTTGACGAAGGCAAAGCTGAGAAAACGCATGAAACCAACGGATAGTGTTGGAAAATTTAAGAAACATTGGCCAAAAGTGGTGAAAATGGTAGGAGAAAGCACTGTGCAGAAGCTTATGAGTAGTGTTACGGGAAAAGTGAGAGAACTCCCCTACCCTACGAAAAATCAAGCAAATTGAAATGAAGATGGAAAGAAAACATTATTATTTGCTATGTTTGAGAATAAAATAATCAAAAATCACAGTATGGTCTTTTATATTTGAGAAAGAAAGTGTATTTATATTTTTCGGAACATTCTATATATGCATCACTGCGACCATTTTGTATTGGTCTTCATGGACTGACTCCATGCATTTTCCCAGCCAGATATTAAATTTCGAATAAAATGCACTCTTGGCTGAGTGCTGCGTTCCATATATCAAAGGGTTCTGCTAGCCTCTTATCCAGAAAAATACGCCTTTTATTGAAGATTGCTGTACAATAACATAGCAGGTGTTGAGAGGCTTCCTTTTCTAGGCCATCATTACATCATATATTCAAATTTTGCTTGTGAAATGAATGATCGGCAAACGATTCTCATGCTCATACTAAATGTATCGGGCTATCTTTGCTTGTGTGTTATTTTCTTTAACTATTGGAGCTCCATTAACTTCCACAATACAATAATTATCAAACTCGGCTCCACTCTTTTAAACTTTTATAAATTTCTCTTAGTTCAAACGTAACTTATTCCATTGACTTATTTGACTGTGATTTACGATGGCTAATTCGAAAACTGTAGTTGTTAATGTGGAAATAAAACGTCATATTCGATTTCTCCGCCTCCAAATCGTTTCACATATTCTTACCTCAATTCTTAATATCTTTTGATAAAGTATACACTTTCGTTTGACAACTAAAAGATTTTTTAAAAATATTAACATTTTTTCCCCCCCTGTGGATATGGTGGCTTAGAAACTTCAAATCAATAAGGAAAATATATCACAGTATCAGAATCAATCAAAACAAATAAAAAAATCCTATTAGTTAATGACAATTTCTCTATGGTTAAGACCGCAAAAAAAAATCAGAATTTAAATGTAATTCGATTATTACTTCTCTGTTTGATAAGAAGTTTGTCATATGCCCAATGGGCAGGTCATGCTGCAGGTGGCAGTGTTGTTAGAAAAAACAGTCCAATGAGCCGTTCGTTTAGATAGTTTAGTATTAGCTAAATAACTTTTTCCACAAGCGTCGAATCGCTTTGCGGTCTTGGAAGAAAAGTTTCCTTGGAAGACCCAAGATGCTAATAATTTCGAGAAACCGAGTTTGAACCATTGTTTACAAAAGCACATTTGACCGTAGTATAATTTTCAGGAAAGTCCATACAGTTCAAATGCAAGTTCCAGAATTGATCTACCTAGAGATCAATAAAGAGAACGTAGACATGGTGGATCATTGAAATCTGTGGCGATTTTCAAAATAAATCCAAGTTGACGGTTGGCTTTGTCAACACAGGCTGAGTAATGCAACTAGACCGTGAGTTAGTGGTTCAAGAGCACTCCAAGATCCTTGACTTTATCAAGGCGCCCAAGTTCTTGTTCTTGAATCGTGTAGTGTCACATAGTTAATAGGCTTCGCAATCCGCCGATAGATAACGCAACACTTCGATACCTTGACTTTGAGAATGTTCGACCTGCACCAACGAGCGAATCGATTTAGTAACTCTTGGAGTCGCATGCAATCGGCTTAGTTACGTTCTACGAGATATATTTTCAATTCATCTGCATAAATGAGTATTCCTCTGTTTGCTAAAAGGATCGTCACCTCGTTGAAAAATAGTACGAACAGCAGTGGACCCAAGTTGCTGCCTTGTGGTACACCAGAGCACGGAGAAAGAAGTAGACAATGTTGATCCAACTTTCACATTGAGTTGTCTGGTACTAGCGGAGCCAATTACATACTCTGTTTGACACACCAATTTACTCCGACTTGCTTTGCAAGAAGATAAACAGTGTCAAAGGCAGCTTTTATGTCGGTGTATACGGCATCAACCTGAGCTCATCGTCAAAAGTTCCGATATAGACAGAGGTAAATTCACATGGATTACTCTCTACGGTTCGTTGGGATAGAATCCGTGCTGATTCAAATAATCCCGCGGTAGTTTGAAATATCAAACTTATTGCTTTTTTTATGCACCGGCAGATATGAGTCTTCCAGGTGGATGGAAAACGTTGATGCTGAAGTGATTGTTTGAAATTTGCTTAAAGAGGAGCGACCGAAAATGAGCTACACAACACATGAGGGAATGCCTTAAGTCCAGGCTGATAAGACTCCTTAAGTTTCAGTAGAGCTGCTTCAACCATTGATGCGTTGATGTTGAAAATGTCTAAACCGACCGCGTCTCTTGGCACGAGATCAACAACAGATTCTATCTCAGTTGGCATCCGATCTTCAAACACGCTAGTAACATGCCGAGAGAAAAGTTCACACTTCACTTCGGCCGTTTGTGCATTCGATTCTCTTAGGTACATCGAGGTCGGCAAATCACTCTTCTTACACTTTGAAACACTTTGACAAAACTCAACAACGTTTCGGGTTTCACCGAAGATCATCCCGTGTCTGTCTATCGTACATTTTGTACAAGAGCCGGTTGTGTCCACGATAAATCGGACTGGCTTTGGCAAATTGTCTCCTGGCCAATATTGCCGTAATACCATGGAGCGCCGTCGACGCAGGGTACGAAGATGCGCCCTCACCAAGCTGGACTCATTTGGGGCCTCTTGTGCGGTGCAGCTTGATACAGTTGTGCAGAGTACAATTTAAAAAAGAAATAGCGGCATTATCGACATCAAGGCTTTGGTACACCTCAGTCCGGTCAACTTGCGATAGCAACTCATTGAGATAATCATAGTCTCAGTGATGTGATACAGTGGGCATACAAACTACAGAGAAAGAGAGAGCTGGATGATAGTGATCAATTGGAACAACTTTGTCAGTTGCTAATGTTACGAAGCCGCTTGTCATATCCGAGAAATTTGAAAATATGAGATCAAGTATCCGGTCAGAGCAGTTTCGAATTAAATTGTCTTAATTTGTCCTAATCCAAGAAACGCCATACTATCCAGATGTAACTGACAGGAAGTCTGCGACAAGATCGGATCAGCGAAAGCGTACCCACTACTTGAATTCTTCCAGATCAAACGTGGTTGATTGAAATCACCGAACAAAACGAGTTCACCCATTTTGCCAGTTGTGTGCTTCAAAGATGGCATCTATATGAAGCTGCATGAAACTACTGTCTTGACTTTCATCCAGTGGCCAATACACCAACAAACAGAGGATACTAACAGAGGATTCGATCACGATTTTCCCCCATAGCTGCTCGATGTTATTTGTAGTAGTAAGCTGAACAACTGAAGAGGCGTACTTCCGGCTTCACAGCTATAAGTTCTCCTTCGCCAATCCACTAAACTATCCCCAATTGCGACCGATCGAACGCTACTGGACAATCGTCAAACGGAACCTCAAAAAGACAGGTGCAGTAGCCCACAACATGTCAGATTTCAAGAAAAACTGGTCAGAAAAGTCCACGAAGTGCACAAAAACCACCGTGCCGAACTTGATGGACGATATTTAAAAAAAAAAAAAAAAGACCGTGCGTTTCGTAGTTGCTACTCTGTTACTGATCAGAACTAGTGTAACTGCACAGAGAACCACATAGATGGAGCTTGGGAGTAGCTTTACATCTTCAATGTACAAGTTCACCAGGTTTTTTTTTTTTTTTTCTTTTAACTCTTTATTTGTTCTAAATTTATTCATATTTACATTTCATGTTAATCTAGGTGCTCCAGCTACTACCGTAACGTATCAACCTTAATTGTTAAAATATGTACCTAATTTTGTTTACATTGTTCATGCCTTAGCAGTTCAGTATTTTAAACAGGTTTTTATTCCTGCGTGTCAGTATAACAATAATAATCTTAAAACTAAAATCAAACTAAAATTAATCTTAATTAAGCATAAAGGGAATTAATCATTGCAATAGAAGATTGCAACGATTTTTGTCTGAAATTATTAATTATTTTGTTGGACATTTGTTCTAAAGTCTCAACATTCAAAATTCTATGTACTTCGTTAGTACTGTACCAAGAAGGCAGCTTCAAAATCATCTTAAGAACTTTGTTCTGAATCCTTTGAAGTATTTTTTCCTGGTAGCACAACAGCTAGACCATATTGGAACAGCATAAAGCATGGCCGGTCTAAAAATTTGTTTAAATATTAGTAGTTTGTTCTTCAGACAAAGTTTGGATTTTCTGTTTATAAGAGGATATAAACATTTTATATATTTATTACATTTGGCTTGAATGCCTTCAATGTGATTTTTAAAATTTAATTTTTGATCAAGTAATAGACCAAGGTATTTCACTTCGCTTGACCCGAAAATTGGAACACCGCTCATAGTAACGATGTGACTACTACTAGGTTTCAAAAAAGAAGCTCTAGGTTTATGTGGGAATATTATAAGTTGAGTTTTGGAAGCGTTGGGAGAAATCTTCCATTTCTGTAAATAAGAAGAGAAAATGTCCAAACTTTTCTGCAGTCTCCTGCAAATGACACGAAGACTTCTTCCTTTAGCGGAGATGCCTGTGTCATCAGCAAACAAGGATTTCTGACAACCCTGAGGCAAATCAGGGAGGTCGGAAGTAAAAATGTTATATAGTATCGGCCCAAGAATGCTACCCTGAGGAACTCGAGCTCTAACAGGTAGTCGATCAGATTTGGAATTCTGATAATTTACCTGCAGAGTTCTGTCAGTTAAATAATTTTGAATTAAGTTCATAATATAGAGCGAAAAATTAAAGTTTTTCAATTTAGCAATCAAACCTTCATGCCAAACGCTGTCGAATGCTTTTTCTATGTCTAGAAGAGCAACTCCAGTTGAGCAGCCTTCAGATTTGTTTGAACGAATTAAATTAGTAACTCTCAAAAGTTGATGAGTAGTTGAATGGCCATGGCGAAATCCAAATTGCTCATCTGCAAAAATTGAGTTTGTATTTATGTGAAGCATCATTCTATTCAAAATTAGCTTTTCAAAAAGTTTACTGATTGAAGGAAGTAAACTTATTTGTCTGTAGCTAGAAGCTTCAGCTGGATCTTTAACGAGCTTCAAAATTGGAACAACTTTGGCATTTTTCCATTTGCCAGGAAAGTATGACAAATGAAAACATTTATTAAATAATTTTACCATGAAAGACAAGGTACTCACTGGGAGTTTTTTGATGAGTATATAGAAAATTCCATCATCACCTGGAGCCTTCATATTTTTGAACTTTTTAGTTATAGTTTTTACTTCATCCAAATCAGTACCCCAGGATTCATCAAAAATATTTTCCCATGAGGAAATATTCAGATAATCAAGAGCAACCTAATTCTCAATAGGACTAGTAAGACCCAAACTGAAATTATGGAAACTGCTCAGCAAGTTTTTGAGCTTTTTCCACATTTGTTAGCAATATTTTATCACCTTCTTTGAGCCGTGGAATAGGTTTTTGAGGTTTCTTCAAAATTTTGGAGAGTTTCCAAAAAGGTTTGGAACTCGGCTCTAATTTTGACACATTATTTTCAAATTGTTTGTTCCTCAGGGCAGAGAAGCGTTTTTTAATTTGTTTTTGCAAATCTCGCCAGATAACTTTCATGGCGGGATCGCGTGTTCTTTGATATTGTCTTCTACGGATATTTTTCAGACGGATCAAAAGCTGAAGATCGTCGTCTATTATAATTGTATTGAACTTTGCCTCGCATTTTGGAACTGAGATAGCTCTTGCTTCAACTATGGAAGTAGTCAGAGATTCAAGAGCATTATCGATATCATTTTTAGTTTCCAAAGGAATATTAGGATCAAAGTTATATTCCATGAATGTTTGATATTGGTTCCAATCAGCTCTATGATAATTGAAAGTAGAACTGTTGGGATTAGAAATTATTTCTTGAGATATTTCAAAAGTTACTGGAAGGTGATCCGAACCGAAGTCAGCATGGGTAACCAATTGGCTACAAAGTTGACATGAATCAGTTAAGACCAAATCAATAGTTGAGGGATTTCTGGCAGAAGAAAAGCAAGTTGGGCTGTTTGGGTATTGGATAGTGTAATAACCCGCAGAACAATTATCAAATAGTATATTACCATTGGAATTACTTTGAGCATTATTCCACGATCGGTGTTTTGCATTAAAATCACCAATAATGAAGAATTTTTACCTATTACGGGCAAGCTTCTGTAGGTCACCCTTGAGAAGATTCTTTTGCTGACCTACGCATTGGAATGGTAAATAGGCAGCTAATAGTGTAAGTTCACCAAATTTTGTTTCAACAGAAACCCCCAAAGTTTCAAAAACTTTGGTATCAAATGAAGAAAGAATTTGATGTTTGATACGCCTATGAACAATTATGGCAACGCCACCACCTGGACTTTCAAGACGATCATTGCGGTGTACGAAATAATTAGGATCCCTTTTTATTTTATCACCTGGTTTAAGAAAAGTTTCAGTTACAACGGCAATATGCACGTTATGAACTCGTAAAAAGTTAAACAGCTCATCTTTATTATTTTTAAGAGATCGAGCATTCCAATTTAAAATATTCAGTGTCTTAATACCCATTGCTGAATTTCAGGGTCATGACAATATTGTTTGCAAATTTTATACCAGTTTGAATTGCATCAAACATGGAGTTTGTATTTAACATTCCATTAATCATATCGATTAATGATTTCTGTAAAAAATCCATTTTTGGAGCGGTTATGCTACCTAAGTCAAAATCTTCAACATTTCTGGTAGAATTTTGGTTTCTACCGGCTGTAACGGCAGCGTATGAAGCTCCATTACCTAGCTGTACATTGCTACTAGCAGGTAAGAATTGAGCATTGAAAACTTGTGCTCTGTTTGTACTTACGGGTACATTTGTACTTCGCTGACCATTGTTAACAGCAGATAGCAGTGGAAAATTTGACGGTTGGGCATTGTTCGTACCTTCCGGTACGAATGTTGGATTTCCTCCTCGATGACCGTTATTAACAGCCGAGGAATAATTACCTGGTCGGGAACGCGAAGCGGTCCCTACCTGATGCTTAGCACGAGAATTCAAGATCGCTTTGCGAGTCTTGCATTCCCAAAAATTGGATTTGTGGTTTCCACCACAATTCGCACATTTAAAATTTTTGGGATCCTTCACAGGACAGTTGTCCTTGGCGTGAGAGGAATCGCCACAATGCATGCATTTGGCATCCATGTGACAATTTTTTGTCCCGTGACCCCATTCCTGGCATTTACGGCACTGGGTAAGGTGTTGAGAATTTCCTCCAGTCTTCCTGAAGTGTTCCCACTTCACTCTGACATGGAGCATAAGGCTGGCTTTTTCCAATGCCTTAAGGTTATTCAGTTCATTTGATTTAAAATGAACTAAATATAAATCGTTTGAAATTCCATTGCGAGAATCGCCAGGTTGGGATTTCTTTTTCATCTTTATCACTTGAACTGGTGTAACTTCAAGCAATTTAATAATTTCTTGTTTGATCTCATCCAGGGATTCACCACTGGCTAGACCTTTTAAGACCACTTTGAACAGACGTTCAGTTTTGGTGTCATGTGCAAAGAATTTGATGCCTCTTTGAGCAAGATACTCCACGAGAAGTTTAAATCCGATCAAGGTTTCAGCCAATACACGGCATTCACCCCGACGACCAATTTGAAAGGAAAATTTAGAATCTTTAATGAAATTCGTGAGTTCCTTACGGAGCCCATGAAAATCAGATGTTGTTACCACAATAGGTGGAACCTTTTCTTTCCCTGCATTAATTCGGGAATGCTTCGAAGATTTTTGCCTGACTGATGGATCATTCTCATCATCAGTCAGAATATCGAATTGATTGCTCAAATCAATATTGTTAGAAGGGGAATCCAGAGATTGTCCCTTTCTTTTGCGTTTAGACGCCATTTTCTCCAAAATGATGCTAATATACGTTTTCTCCTAATCAACTTCTAAGCAGATTCTACAAGAATCCGAAGGGTCAAAGAGGAATTTTCCAAATCGATATCCAAGTCGGATTACCTCGCGTAGGGTCCAGACAAGGATCGAAAAGGAATAAGGGTAAAAAATAAAAAATGTGCAGGTAATGTTAAGCACTGAAAAGTGCTATTTGATTTTGTTATAGCTTTAGGTAGCAAAAATACTTCCTTCAGCAAAAGAAAATAGAACCGCACGGCATGATAGCTCGATGCGCACTGTGAAGTTCACTAGTTCATTCTATTTATAGATCAGTACCGGCGCCGGCCACGTCCTCACGGTCTTCGGGGAGGGGGGAAGAATGATTAGATTGACAATCGTTGGTTAGAAACCGTGTTTACCTCTGCGTCTCCACAACGGTCAAGGGAAGGATAGTTTTTGTGTTAGTGAGGCAGGTTATTTTTAGATCATGGATTCACTGTGGTAAGTGATGCGATTAATGAAAGATCAGTAGGCTGCTTTTTATTTTAAATCTAGTGGTGATAGAAAGAGCAAGTGACAAATGGCAATGAAGGGGACGAGCCTGGGATCATCTGCTCAGTATAACGGGTAACCACTGAGCTACCCAGTCACGTCAGAACTGGATCTTTAGTTTAATTTTCAATCTTTAATGCTTTTTCGAGTGTTACATCTTTCATTTGTTTGATTGTTTTCCCTTTCACGAAAACCTACTGCTATTTAATGATGTACATTTGTTTTTAAAATGTTTGAATTCATTTGAAAAGTCCATTACAATGCAAGTTCGCAGAAAAAAAGTTCCAATAGATAATACCTTAATATTTCAACTGTATTTATAAAACAATAATAATAATAATAATAATAATAATAATAATAATAATAATATAAGAAGTCGTTATACAAGCAGTACCTGAATTTATGTACACTTGCTCTTTTTTGAGATTTCGAAAATTGAAAATCCACGATTTTCTACCATTGTTTGCCCGTAGTGAAAAGAAACTTTCCTAAAGATATAGACAACGTTCCACAAATTGTTGATTAAGAGTGTTGTGGAAAAATATTACAATAAATATTGTTTAAGAAAATTATTTTTGACGAGTTATTGGCTAAAAATAATAGAATTAAATGGAACTTTGATAATAAAAAGAGTTTATAGAATGGTTCGGATAAAAAACATATAACAGGATTTATAAAATATGAATCCACTGAACTGAAATTCCATAGTCAGATTAACCTAAATTTGTCTCATTGAAGTCTAGCTCTCGAATGAGTCAAAACTAGGTCACTTTAGGTTATCATTATTACCTTGTACGGTTTGGGTGATATTCTGGTTCAGAAAGGGTCAAGAAACTCCCATTCATTTCACACCCTTTTTCTCTGGACCATGCCCAGACAAAACATCCAATTTTACACTTTCTTACTTCGGTACTTTTTTGCCTAAAATAAATATATTTTCGAGCAAAAGTTACAGGTATTGATCATAAACGTTTATTAGCCTGTGTTGGTAAAAATGGATGTAACTCTGTTGTTGATACTAAGATGTGTCATGGAACTATCAATATACAATACAAACAATTCATAGAAAAACTTAAACAATCAAAGAGTTTTTATATTTCGGTAGCGGTAAGAGATAAGATTTTCTCTAGGATTTTTATAAAAACCTATCCTAAAAGTTGGATTGAAGCAAGATTCATCAAAGAATGATCCCAAAGCGTGCTGAAATTATTAATTAAATGAGAATGGAATATATACCCTGCTTGAACACGATCTTCAGTTGCAGTCACTCACTTCGCAGGGCACAGTGGGCAAAAAATAAACAGAATCGCACTTATTTCGTACCGCTGGTTTCTGCTTATATCTTTGGCTTATGAACTTATAATACACTGTACTTCATGACGGGGCTGTTCATAAACCACGTAGATAATTCAGGGTGGGAAGGGGTTCGATAAAGTTTACGTTTGTCTACGATTGTGGGAGGGGGGGAGGGTACCAAAAGTTTACTTAGACCCCTGTTTTTTTTTCTCTACAAAACGGATATTCATACACTTGGACCTTACACACGAAGGATTAATACAATTGCTAAGACCTTGCGTATTATCCTCGTACCACCCTGAGCATTTACGGAATCCTTTTCTGAGTCAAGTATGCTCGAGCCCTCATGGCTTGAAGTATGACAACGTACTTTTTTTTGCCAAAGTAAGTTTTATTGCAATTGTAAACCAATCTGAGTCATGAAATTTGTGCTGGTTAGTAAGCTTTTAATACATAGCCTGTTGGTTTGTGCTTACAATTCAAAACGTGCTACGAAAAAAATATAGTTGATAAGTACACGCAGTGGCAAAAGAACCTAATATTGAGTGCAATTCACCCAGGTCGACACTCTTGAAGCGATTTTCATTCCTCGTGTCATTCACTCGCATATAAACAGAATAACTGACAATCAAGTAATGTTCGGTAATGCGGGCAACTTTGATAGCGCATGAGGACTATACAAATAATTTATTATTTCACAGCTATACTACTATTCTACTATTGAGTAGCCTAAGTACCGGATGGAATCAACAATTATTTTCATAGCCATACGCACTATCAAAATAACCCACATTATTCAAGATATTCCATGATGTTCAAACAACTCAGTGAGTTGTACACTCATTGTTTAATTCTAATTTAAAAAAAAAGAGACAACATGATTAATTTGAGCGTGTTGGTTGTGTTTTTCTTTCGTTTTTTACAACATCGGGAGAGCGAATGCAAGGCACCAACTCAATAGTAAGTTTATGATGTCAACCATTGAGTATTTTCATTTATACGTGAATGAGATGACGTTTGATAGTTGACATGCACTCTGAGATTTTTCTAATCGTCGATAGTTTAAAAAGAAATCATTTTTATCATTCACGGGGTTTACAAGACGCATAGTATAAAAACAATACTAACGTTGCATAAAGTTTAAGCTTAGTCCAAGTTGTGTGAGAAAATTTAAAAAAAAGCATTACTGTCACTCCTTTGGCGCGATCATGTTGTCATTTCATGATGTGAACATTTAATCGATTCTCGAAAATAAATTTCTAGTTCTGTTCAGTGGCGTATGTGTAGCGAGGTATGATCTCAATTTTGCTGGTTTCAAATCAGTGCTTCACCAAACAACAGCATTTGATGTTCGAATTAAACGATGGCAGTAAATCGTATCCCTCTTTATACTTGGTAGTACATCAAGCCAATTGGATTACATCGGTTATTCAAATCAGGAAAAAATAATGATACTCTATGTCTACATGTGGCATCCCTAATAAATTTCGTATGGTTATTTCTCTTAACGACCTATTTGGGTTATCATCCAAACCATTAAAGAAATGGTTGGAAGATTTGTGATATCGTTCGTTTAAGGTAATTTTATATCAAGGATGCTCAACGTTACTATATGCCAAGCAACACATTTCCAAGCCGAAAAATATCCTCGAATAATCCAATCAATCCGGTCAATCGGTTTTTATTCACACCAAGAAAAGCGCGTCTTTGATAGAACTAATTCATGCAAGTTGCTGCTTCGTGTAGAATGGAATACAATCTGACATGCTCTGATATTTACATCACAATGAAAATTCAGATTCAGCCAGTACCGACTTAAAAAGTAGAGAGGTAACGGAACATTGTTCAATATTACAAAGCGGAATTTTGACAATTGATCTGCATGGGACGAAATGTCACCTTCACTTACGGAATAATCGAGCGGAATATTTTTCGAAAGGAAAAGTGACAGCTCCCATTAGTTTGCGTGGACACCTTACAAATTCCTATTCTGTTTTTTTTTTTGTTCGTTCAGGTGGATACTGCTGCAGAAATTTCTTTACGGTTCTTTACTTTTCCGTTTCAGTAAACGGAATTTAACATGAGTTTGGAATAGAAAAATAAATTTCTTTCGAACACGATACCGACCTTTAGTTTAGATCTTTTTCTGAGTGTGCATTTAGCTTTGATAGTTGACATACATTTAGTAGAGGGGTTAAGTTATATCCAGTTGTGATTACCTGTCAAATGCTAAAATTTCGTAAAATGACGTGTTCAAGTGATGCTGTGAAAGTCTCAAATTTCGGTCTACGTGGTTAATGAACAACCCCTGTCTGAAGCTTACTTACTGTTGCATACAAAGACTACTTTTTTTTTAATTAAACAAGATAGAGGGGAATAAAAGGGCAAAACGAGACACTTCCGGTGGTCTGCGGCTTGATTCGTTCACCGCAAACCAGCAGCATTTAATTACTCGTATGAATTAATAAAGTAATTAACAGTACGATATGCTTTGAACAAAACAAGAATTTGAAGTTTTTACCTATCTGGTTAATGGTAAATAGGGAAGGATGATAATAAATTCCCGGTTCGATCAACTATGTAAATCTGTATGCAAATATCGATTTAACCAACAGGACGGTGAAATATAAACATAAAGAAGGTAGTCGAATAAACGGAACAAAGATTCTAGCTACAGCAGTCTAGCATTATGTTTCTATGTTAACTTATAAACTAGAAGTAGTCTTTGTTGCTAAGAAGACAATTTTCAAAATTTGGTAGGCTTTTTAGGCCGAATTGCCGAAATTTGCATCAACCCACAAGTATGAATTATTCGTTATGTTTCGTGTAGCTTAAGGAGGCATAGAAGTTTTTTTTAAATTTTAACAAATTTATTTCTTTTATTGCGTATTTTGACTGCTTTATGTCTTGACAAATACGCGTATTTCGTCTACAATGTACAGACTTCTTCAGTGTCGTGTACGCGTATCAGACAAGATAAGTAATAAAGGTAGTTGGAATTAAATGTAAATTACTAGCCTTTCTTCTCATTTTCTAGTTAGTTTCAGTTTCATTTTTTTTTATTCGGATGAATATTCGACCGCCAATCTCTAGTTTCGAATAGAGCAAACTCCAACAAGGACAACTTCAGGCTGGGACAGACGGTTAAAGTGGGTGGTCATTTGACAATAAAAATAAATGATAACAAATGCATGTGTGATTTATAACATGCAAAAAAGCCAAACCTATTCTATTTTCTTGCGTGGCAATAAAAAAAAACATCTATTTATGCCTGCTTAACAGATTGACTACCTTTGATTGACATTGTTCCCTTCAGTATTCAGATAACTTCTTATATTATGATATCTGTTCACATTCTATAGTTCCGATGCAGTCTTCAACTTTGTCGAACTGCAACGCAACTAAAAAGTTTGAATAGCTTGAAAACTAAATTTTTGTCTTGGAATTTTAAACTTATTGCTAATTCCAAATGCACTTCCTTAAATATTATTGAGGGTCCTTCAATGCCAATACCATTTTTACAGCAGCATAATTATATGGCAACGAAAAACATTCTGTTCCCCAGAATTCTCCAACCCGAAAAATTACTTCACCGGGTCCGGCAATCGAATAAAACCTCCTAGAGATCAGTGCATTGTAGGTGCATAGTAACATTTTTTTATCGGATTATATGTCAAACATATCTGCAAATGCCTTTCCATGGCTCAGAGATAGTCGATGATTCTTCATTTCACTGCTTATTCTTGCATCACATCATAGAACAGCAAATTTCATTGCAGCGAAAACGATTATAGTAACATCAATCATGCAGTTTGACAGTATGCAAATCAGGATGACGCCAGAAAGAACTTTTTGAATACCTCTAAGGTAAAAAAAAAGTTCCTCTCAGACACGAATTGAGAACATGGTGATCACTGTAATACAAATGTAATCACGTGATCTTATCTTGGCAACATGGAATGCTGGAGCCGGAAAAGTAAAATCGATTCATCGTGTTTTGGATTTGTTTTACCGAGGAACCGGCAGCAGTATTTTTTTTTCAGCAGATATACAGCAAATTTAATTGCCGAAAAAATTTACAAAACCAGAGATCCCCGAAAACAGTAAAATATAACGCAGAAACTCTGCACCATAAAATCATTTCAACGAGATTAAAATTAACTGTCAGGAAACAAACGAATCCCTTCTAAGTGCCAAAGTCAAGAAGAGTGCTTTCCACGTGGATGCAACGGATGGGAACATAGTTTTTTTTTATTGGAATCAAAATATGTAGAAAAATATGAATCTAATTTTTTATCTCGCCTTTTTTTCTAGGTTGACGATCATCATTCAATCTGAAGAGAATCCATGGACGATAACATACCCTCAAACATACCTTCACCAGATACAAATCAATTTTGCTAGATTGATTCAGACGTAGCTGATAGAGTGGCGTAATCTTTTTCTTTTCAAATATGTTTTCTTGTATAAATTTCCAATAAATGAAATAAAAATGATACGCAGAGGTTTTTGAGCCATCTACGTTTAACTAGAGATTTCGGAAATTAGTGACATTTAAATTCCTCGTAGCTTTCCGAGTCTTCGGTATTTTTTTCCGTAATTTCAGAATAAAATTTAATGCAGATTGCCATGGAAAATGGACAGCTGAAACAATTTTTGTTTAACGATAGCTCGGTGATTCAATGTTTCACCGAAATTTTTACTAAAATCTCAGCTGTTGTGACCTCGGCGATTTACATTACGCTCTGAACTTAGCTGCGAAATTATTCTCATTTTTTTCTGGATGATAGGAATTTCCATTGCGGGAATAGCGTTGAATAGCAGATTTAAAAATGTGTTCATTTAAGACACTCAATTAAAGCAGACTAGGTGTTGTTCACCTATTTATTGTTTTTTTGACACATCATATAGTATCGATGGAACAAAATAAGAGATTAAGTCATGCATGCTGGTAACAATAGTTCTCTTACCCGCTTAAAAGTTAAGTTCACTATTTTATTCCCCAGAGTTTTCTTTAGCTCTGCTCTGAAAATCTAAAGGTAATTTAATGTAATTATTGCTATAATCAAAAAATTTGCTTTTATTGTTAAAAATCTCAATGTTCAAACTAAATGATTGCAAAGTAATTCAGAAACATAAGCCAACTTCAAAAGCTGATGTACAGACATACCATATATTTCACTGTGACAGTTGCACTCACATGATCATCATGCATAGATGTTGTTTCCTTAATAATGTTCCTTACCTTAAATCAGCATTCCAAATTTCCCACTAATGAAAGTATTCAATTTTTCAAACAGGATAACATGGATATATCCAAGAAGATAGAGACCTAAAAAGTTTGGTTTCCTTATAATAATCTCATAGAACTTGCAGCTTTTTTAGAACTCGATTGAAACTGTTCGAACACCTCGAGGCGAAATTATCAAAAAATGCGTGCCGAGCGATGTTTATAATGTTCACTTAAACAATCTATTAGATTGGTATGGCAACGACAAAGTGTTAAACAATTCATTTCGCCACAGGGCTTAGAATTGGAATTTGTGCAATCTTTATCATAGACATGTTTCGATATCGACCTGCTTGTTTGGTTGCTGTTCTGTGTCAGACTTTCCGACCGGCAAAACCTATTGGTCTGATGTACTTTTTATCATAATCGAGATTAGGGGCGACTTGCATGTAGTAGATGTATTCGGGTGGTCATTTATCGACGAGAAATAGCTCGTGTCTTGATAACGGTGACATGTCTCGGGAAATTTGACGAAACTACGTAATAAGACTATATAAGAGAACTGGTTTGTTATTCCCTCATCAGAAGTAATCCGACAGCAGCAAACCAATAATGAAGCTATCAGCCCTTTTTGCAGTACTGTGCGTTCTAGGAGCTCAGGTAGGTTAAGGTAGCATATCCAAAGCAGTAGGATAAATTAATATTTAAATAATCTAGGCCGCACCAGACCGCAATCCACGAATCATCAATGGACACAGTGCGCCTCATCAACCGTACAATGCGTATGTTTTGTACCTAAATCCTCAAAACGCAGGATTCTTCGGAGGTGGCTCGATTATTTCTGATCGTCACATTCTAACTTCTGCCCAGAACATTGTAGGGTGAGTCAGCATATTTTTAGAGTTCAATTGCAATTGTTTGACCAACAGTTAATCCAACAGATTTGTACGATGGGACATTGGACTTGGAAACAACATCTTTACCCAACTTACCACAATTACTTCAAACATTGCAGTGGCTCATCCTCAATTCAACTCGGCAACACGGGCAAACGACATTGGCATCATCACCTTGCCTGCATCTCTTGTATTCACGTCGACCGTTTCTCCCATTTCACTTCCAGCAGTAACTCAAACACTGAATCAACTACCTTTCGAAAATGAAGAAGGCGCGATCGTAGGTTTCGGTTTCACCACTGCAGCTTGTGAGTTGTTCTTTCAAAATATTTGGCTTATCGAATAATTGCTAACATTCTCGTCTTTTCTACGATAGCTACGGCCCGATCGGACTTCTTGATGCGCGCATTCCAGCGAGTTACTTCAAATGCTCGCTGCCAGCAGCACTATCAAATTACGCTTCCTAATCATTTCTGCGCAGAAGACAGCGTTGAGATTTCGAATATCTGCAATGGAGATATTGGAGCTGGTTTCATTACTTCTGTACGTGGTCGTCCAACTATTACTGGAATTGCCTCACTGATTACCCAGAGCTGCGCTAACACGACTCCAACCGGATACACCCGTGTCGAAACATACAGGCAATGGATCACTTCTGTAACTCAAATCTAGGAGATTTTTGAACAGTGACGACAATTTAACGAATAAAAACTTTATCTAAAGTATGAACGCTTGTGATTGTATTGTAACTAGAAATTTTCTTCTTAATCATGAATAAAATTGTATCCTAAGGTTATCACTTTCAGCAATTATAACTGAACTACTTTAATATTACATCGATTCAATGTTGCAATAACAGGGCAGGTAATGAGTTTACCACACTATATTATTGACTCTACTGACTTTAATTATTCAAAAATATTGGCGTAGTGAATACTTACAACTATTATTTCAAAATCACATCAAGGTCAAGGTCCAAAAATGTGTTCTGATACGGCAAGCCAATTTTGATCCAAAGCGCAAATAAATATTGGAACTGACATGGCAACTGACATGGCAACTGCCCTAGCAAAACACTTTTTGCGAATCGGTTGGGTACTCAAAATTTTCGGCTCAAGCTTTTTCAAGGGAAAGAGAAGACGTTAAATTTCGTCGAATAGTAGCCAACATGGTGAGTCTATTCCCTATGAGGAAAATATGTTCAAGCTAATTTCGAACCACACCTACTTTGTTTCATTGATAATTTTCGATTTTTTCTTCTCTGCTAGACTATAATTGAATCGAGTATAAGAAAAACGCGCATGAATATCAGCTTCTACCACAGCTTGATGTCTTATTTTCGGGAACAAGTGAAAATAGGCAAGTGCATCGTCAGAGTTAGAGGCACTTTTTCTTATAGTTTATTGTTTCATAGTAGAGGTTTTTTAACATAGCAAAAGATCTTCGTTTGAACATAGGACTACGTTTCCCTTTTCCATATTGTGCATAATTTCAAAATTTTGAAAAATGAAAACGTGACGCCAAAACGTTTTTGAACGCTAATAAATCTTGTTCGACTTCATTAATACACCATTCGATGTTCGAACTTCATTAATACACCATTCGATCGACAAAAAAACAAACATTTGCAATTTTTGCATTGAAATTTAAATTACGTGCTATTAGCACCGCCAAACCTATTTTGATATTCTTAATAAACCTAAAAAAATATTCTTCTACTCTACACTGTCTCCACCCACCAATTCGATCAGGCAAACATCTCATCGCTTGTTTACGTTTTACCTCGAAGTGTACGTGCGAACAAATAGGTAATTATCACACACACACACACACACACACACACACACACACACACACACACACACACACACACACACACACACACACACACACACACACACACACACACACACACACACACACACACACACACACACACACACACAATGCTGCGTTATCTAATCAAAAGGGTGCGAGCAGTATGGGCTAGGGTCACCAACACAAGGAATAACATTTCCCTAATATGATGGTGATGCTACTTTCCGTGAGGGTGCTGAGAGTTCTGAGAAATTTACGTTTGACGTCTTACTTCTCCTCTTTGTTTACAAAATCAGATACGTCTGTTTGAAAAAGTACTCGAGCATTATTTATTTAAGCTTGAATTGGAATTGAAGGGAAATATCGGTTTGTTGGTGCATTTATAGGATCCGTATGTTTTTGCTCTATGTGTTTAGTTCGGATTTGTCAGATACTGAAATGATCACACCTATGGCGTATTTTACCTTGGTTCATTACAAATAAAAGCACTAAGTTTTATTTGAATTCGTTCACGCGTAGTGTCACAATGAAGCCAGATCTATTCCAAAGTGCAGTGATTGAGCTGTATAAGCAGATGGAGGAAATGCCCTCAGATCCGAAGTGTACTCCGTCAAAGGGTTAATCGAAATACTAGATCGTCAATCCGAAAAATGGCGAAATCATTAGAAATCGACCCCACATCAGTACGAATCCATGAGGATTCAGGATTAAGTTCATACCATTTTTTAAAGAACCACTACCTAAATGACTGGATGAAAGACAATCGGTACCGGCAAGCAAAGATGTTGCTGAAGGAGTTCGGTTATGGACGTCATTGTATAATTCTAATCACCGATGAGAAAATTTTCACCGCCACACTGAAAATTTATTTTCGTAAATTAGCTTTCACTCGCTTCGTAATCATGGATTTTGTACATAGAACAAATGTCTCGTGTATTATATGAAACATTCATATTGCTTTTAATCTTGTGAAATGCTATCATTACACCTTTTTGTATAATGCACGAAATAGATTTCGTGAAGACCGGCCAATCGCTGCTTCGCTGATGTTGCTGCTGGGATGGGCGGGAATAATTTATTTATCCCAAAATACAAATTGAAGCGGTGTCGAGAGTTATAACTTCATACTCATTATTCAATTATCACGTCACGAGTCGCCATGGCATAGTGAGATCAACCGAGGATGCAGTATCAGCTCTTTCCAAAATTACAGGATCAAATCCCATGTCAGAAACATTAAAAAAAAAACGCTAGACAACTCCACGTGATTGCGCTTTTTTGTCAATTACATTTCGAGTCGATAAAGTAGATCTCTCAGTCTTTCAGGCAACCATCAGAGAGGCGTTTCTTTTAAATTGGTAACGAAATATTCGTAGCTTTTTATATTGTTTTCGTACAATGCACGAATGTTGTTTCTGTGTCAACAAATGCTTCGTGCTTTTGACAGTTGCGCGTGTGCCATTAATTACGAATGTATTTTCATAAAAAGAACAAATCAGTTTCGTTGCTGAAAACAACGAACAGATTTGTTAGTTCTACCTTCGATTTCGTAATATAAACTGAAATTAATTAATTGTATGATTTTTGTGATTGTTTTAATGATTGTGTGTTTTGTGGGAGGGGGGTAATTATACCCAAGTAGCAATTCAAATGCAAATTGGTTTTATTCATGTTTTATGGTAGTTTTATCAAAGCATTATGGAGTTCATCCGGTTTTATCAGGGCATTTTCCAAGATAAGGTGGTTTTAATTCATTAACAGTTTTTAAGAGTGATTAAAGAACACTTGAAGAAACCTCCATAAAACTACATCATTTATAAGTGTAATTCACCTTATTAGTAGTTTTATAAGATACTTGATCCCCCTCTCAAGACATCGTTTCGCAACTTGCATAAAACCTGATAAAAGTTTTGTAAAAGTTTTATGACATTCTTCTTTAAGATGAATGTATCTTGGAAATGCTGCCATAAAACTCTCTTAGAACCATTTGATTTTAAATAAGAGCACATATTCTTGAGAAAGAACATTATGTGAAAAATAAACAAACTGTCACAATGGACGCCCACAGGTCGAAGAAATTAAAAACTAGTGGATCGTTCAAGCGGAAATTCAATAAAAACCTATCCAATATATTGAACACTCCTTCATCTCAGCCACCAACGACAATTTTTTTTGACCATTCCATTAGATTCGCAGCATACTGAGACTAACTTATCAAAAGGGTCTATGCGTTATGCGTAAAACGAATAAAATAAAATGGTGCAATGTGTCGCCAGTTGAAAATCGAAATGCATAACTCATGATATTTGATTTTATGCCAGTTGTGCAAGTAAAACCTAACGTCCCAGGTAGTGCGTTATATGGCGCACCACCGTGGAAATACAGCGCAGTACTTTTGACGTAAGCTTTAATGTGCACTACGATTGTAAAATGTTATGTTAATGTTGAATTCTCCCGAGTCGTGCATTTCAGTTCCCAATAGGCTACACAATATTTATACTCGTTGCAAGTAAAAATGAGTATACCAACTGAGCGAAAATCGATTTTTCCCATGATCCGCACGTTTAATCCAAAGTCGGAAGTAGTGCGCTGGAATCGCTCAGTGATCCACTACACAGTGCACTTCTTCCAACGCTAGGTTCAGCGTACAGATCAAGAGAAAAATCATCTTTCGCTCAACTGATGTTTCAGCCATCGACGCAATATTATGATCTGTTCTTCTTCCCAAATCCATTGGTAGCATATTCAAGTTAGAGTTTTTTCTATGTTTTAATCGACTTACGCTGGTGATTAAAAACAATAAATTATTAGCTGTAATTATGAACAACAATAGGCACTTTTGATTCGAACGTTCACATTTTCTTTGTTTATGATGTGCCTTCTCCACACTGATTTTATGGCTATCTTACGAAAGACTTGTTTACCTTGAGCAATTCAAACAAGTTTTATTCAAGCGTTACTCCTCTTTTTCAAGAATAGAACAAGTAAAGATGAACTTATCGCGCTCCTAAAAAAATCTTGTTAGTCTTGTGCAAGAAATATTAGTTTTATATGCGTTTTATGGTAGTTTTAGATAAAACCATTGAAAAAATGGCGAGCGCGCCTATTCTGGTTTCCCTCGGAATGGTAGCTATTTACAAATGTATGCAAAAAAAAAATCTCGTTTTTCCAATGCTACGAACAATTTCTGCTGTTTAAAATACCTTTTGAAACATAAAATAGATTGTAGGCACAATTTATTCAAGATCGAACAATTTATAGGCCTTGTCACCTAATTGTTGAATTTTCATGTATTTTTTATTTTTCAAATAAATCAATGGTCTAGCAATGATTCCGTGGCGCATTAAAATGTTCGAACTTTTATGTTATAATACACCAATAAACTGAACGTCGCATGAAAAATTTATCAATTGCAGGCAAAAAACTCATGCATTTATGGTCAATTTTACAATTAATTTACATACGTATCCACTTTGGAAAAGAAACATCATATGTCTATCGATGTTTTTTTTTTCTCTTTCTCCCCATTCAGCAGAACGAATCCAAAAATGGAATCTTCGAAACATATTTGTGACGGAAAATCATAAAACTACCAAAACTTGTGGTAGTTTTATCATAGCTTTAAGCATGTCCTGCATGTCATTACAAGTATGTACCGATAAAACTATCAAGTTTTAAGCGAATCTTGGGAAATATTCTTGAGAACCTCCTGTAGTATGGGCTTTTTTGAACTTATGAGGGTTTTATGGCTGTTTTATCGATGTCATGTAGAATATCTAGTTTTATGCGTGGTTTTATCAAATGATTCTTGAGAACTTCTTCAAGTGTACCTTAAAATTGAATTTGTTACTTGGGTAACGAACCTTTGAAATGTCGGTTTTATGTTTTGGCCAAGGTGGAGGATTGGGGGGTAGGGAAAAGAAGTTTTACTTTTTTTTTTTATGGAGGAAATAACATTCTTTGTGGGTGATTCCGTAGGTGGGTGGGGGGGGGGGTGGAAGCCAGAAGAGAAAATTTTGAGAGATCGATGTAAATATTATTATTTTTGTTTTTTTTTTTATAAGTGGTTTCTGGGAAAGACCTCCCCACTTTGTTTTTGTTTAATTAAATTTGTACACACGTTTTACCCACGAAAGTAAGTTTTTTCGTAAGCGCAAGCATTTTGAATAGCACTTCAATTAATAATTTGTAGCTCGAAAACCTTTGGTTGTACAAAAAAAACTGTCGAAGAACAATTTGTGGCCCTATGTGTGAAGGTTGTAAAAAAAGTATACACTGAAAAAAAAGCGAAAAAAAAATTAACATTAAAATTTAAATATCTAAATAAACGATTTTTTGATTTTTTTATTTTTTGACTGTAAGAACTTGAAGTTATTATGCAAATTTAAGTGAAGAGGAAGGTAGGAACTTGTGAGGACGAGAGGTCGGTCGCATCCTCCTTCGAAGTTGTCAACTCACCATTTGAAGCCCATCCAGGTCATCTTCCTTTTCAAATCCGAAAATGTTTTTTTTAAACCGTCAGTAATATTCAAATATTTTCTCCGAGGATAGTGAACCTGCTTCAGCTTTGATGATATGACCGGTGAAACATTGATTCCAACTATACCTTTGTTAAACAACTCGATATTATGCGCTCTGGAAAATGCCTGTTGCAAGCTTTCTTGAGAAGATGATGTGATGGATGTAGCCGAAGGTATTTCCTCCATAGCATACCTTGATGTACATGGTTGAAGCTCCGGAACGGGGTTGTGTGGTTGCTCATCGATAGTCAGTTTCTGCGTGTTTCACTTTGTTTAATGTAATCGACACGAATCACAGATTGATTAAGACGTTTCCAGCGGAATTCGGCAGTTCATTAATATTAGCCCTTGAATAATGTTTCGTTTACCGAGCACCGTGTTTTAGGAAAGGGTTTGCAACACTTCACCTTATTAAATTCCATTTTGAAATTATTATTAAACACTCAAAACAAATTTGTTACTGATGCTTTCCGAGAAGTGGAACGAATTTATATACCAAGTACAGGTAGTTTTAGATTTCTAGGTATACTGTCGGCAATACCCAGCAGCGGGCTACCCAACGGACGAGTTTTTCAAGCTACTGAGAGCCTTTGATGCTACCTAAAATTCAGGCAGGCGGAACAGATTATGAACTGTAGAGGACCCATTGCGCTGACGTCGTTGGCAAAATATCTTTTCCTGGTTTTGATGTTGTTTATATGTGACAGTTATGAACCCGACATGTTCGCGTGTGAAAACAAGACGAACAGTAGCGCTATGCACCCTCTATAGTTTATAATCTGTTTTATTTGAACCGTTCATTCAATCATCTTGCGGTCGAAGAGAGAGTAGCGTAAAATTTATTATACATTTCGAAAAACCAACTCTTCTTGTTGGAGAATCAAGAAAAACATGTGAAAAGGTCGTGTTTTCGCAAATTATTCGAGTATGATAAAATTAAATCGCAAATATCTCAAAAACGCATTGTCGATTATTTTCCGAAATTAACACAACTTGTTCTTTTTTGCACAACTTGTTCTTTTTTTGTACAACCAAAGGTTTTCGAGCTACAAATTATTAATTTAAGTGCTATTCAAAATGCTTACGCCCTTTTTTAAAACTGACTCTTGAGTCACAAAAATTTATGTTAGCGCGGAAAATGCTCAGTCTCCTAAGCCAAACGCGTATGCAAAGCTTCATTCAAATAAAAAAATATCGAAAATAATTTTCCACATTTCCAGGTCATTTCGCCTGGAAACGCTCCTATATTTTCCATAAATACATTGTTATTCAATATACGATTAATAAAGTGAACACAATATTAATAAAGTGAACAGGCATAATATTTCCTCACCCTGTAGTATAAGTAAAGTAATTCAATTTAAAAATGACCTGCTATTGCTCCCATACAAATATGAATATGATCAGGTTGAAAATTTGGTTTTCTCTTTCAGGGTCCTCAAAATCGGGTAGCAAATGTTTCAAACTGTTTTTTTTTTTCTTTTTTTTCATTAAGTTTCATTTCATGTTTAGTAATAGCCACACCCCTTAGTTGCGAAATAATTTTGCTTTGTCGCCGTTGTCTGATTTTATAATCGAGGCCGACCCCTCCTATAAATTTTGTTGCATTCGCGTGATGCTCTTCTTTCAGGACTATGCTATTCAACGCTAGTATATAGAGTGCTAGACGAACGGAAATAATTTCATTGTTAGATATTAGCTCTCAGCTGATTGTTTACACGGACTTTGTGGATAAATGCGGTAGAAATTATTGCAATGGACATGAAAATGTGGGCCGAATTTACAGGTGTGAAGGCCAACTTTTGGGTTAATGTTTGGTCCTAATTACAACTAACTACTTCATGCCGTACGAAATTATAAGAGGAATTTATTTTGTGCTGTTTTTGATAATATGTCATGGTAGTTTAGGTTAAGTCACGAAAATTTCACTTAAACACAATTTTTTAGAGAGAGAATTTATTTGGTCGTCCTGAAAAGGACGGTGGTCATGATTCGCGTTAGAAATACTACTTGGGATGGTTCAGGTAATCTAGTCGTCACAATTGGCTTTTCCTATCCCTGAGGTTTTCAGTGACCCGAAATTTCATCACTGCAGTGGGTAGACAGGGACACTGTATTCACGCAAAAAAAAATACGTAGTTATACCAACACAAAATAGGAATCAATTCAACTAAAATTTTGGTTTGAATATGGACCAATAAAACAGATGAACTAATTCAACAAAACATTCGAGTTGAAATAAAACTTCATGCTTTATAGAATTGAACATCGTGTTTTATTGTTCAAAATAAAATGTTTTCTTAAACCAACTAAACGCATTGGTTGAAATAACAAACATTGATGAACTAATACAACAAAACTATTTAATTGAAATAAAACTTCATGCTTTATAGAATTAAACGTTGGGTTTTGTTGTTCGAGACAAAATATTTTCTTTAATCAACTAAGCGTATTTGTTGAAATAATAAACATTGATGAACTAATACAACAAAACCATTGAATTGAAATAATACTTCATGATTTATGTATTCTCATATTTTGGCAAGAAATCGTGCCTACTATGGACTCCCGAGGTCACTCCGGTCAAGTAAAAATCGCCGTGGCACGAAGTTGACAAGACAGGTGATTAGACAGGTGATTCTCTACGGTCATGATATATCGACTATGCTCGCGGCAGACCGCAGTCAGATTTTTCTCGTGATCTGCTCCTTAAACCTAACATCGGATTTGTGCGCTGTCTGATCGACTTTGTTGTGTACTGTATAGTCTGATCAACTGCAGTTATAATTATCATATATTATGTTTAAACTTACATTAGAAAAACTACCGGAGGCAAAGGCAGAGGCAGCAACTTGTGAGCATTGTGAAACTTTTGTACAATAACAATATGGATGCTCGGCAGGCTGACAGTATGTATTGTGCGTACAAAAATATTTTCTTAAAACAATAAATTAACCGTTTGAGTTAAAAAATAAATGAGATTGTTTTAAATCAAATATTACTTAAATTAAATTAATACAGCAGTGATTACTTTAAATAACTTTATTGGTTTGATATGACTGATATTTTGAATTGATTTGAAACTTTTTTATGATTTGAAACAAACAGAAACCTTGTATAAAATAGCAACAAAATATTTTATTGATCCAAAACAGAGTGATTTCTTAGGGTGAAAAATTATTTTGTTTAAACAATAAATTAATCATTTGAGTTTAAAAATACATGTGATTGTTATAAATCAAATATTGTTTAAATTAATATCACACAGCAGTGATTACCTTAAATAATTTCATTGGTTTGAAAAGAATGAAATTTTAAATTGATTTAGAACTTTTTTTTATGAATTGAAACAAATAGATACCTCGTATTGAATACCAACAAAATATTTTGTTGATTCAAAGCAGAGTGATTTCTTTGAGTGTTGCTAGTCTTGCCTTGTCTCCCATACCACAACCGGGCGGGCCGTGGCGATTAGAGTGGGCAAATCCCTGCTAAAATCCCTGCTGAAATTACTCATCTTTCTTCTATTTTTCTAGTCACAGGTATTCCACTGAAAAGCCCCCTCTCCACACGAGTAACAATCAACACATATTATTATAATTGGCTAAAATTCATGTAAAATTCCACATAATATTCATGTGTTCACACATTTACAAAACCCTCTTAGAAACACATATGAAGTTTATGTGGCAAATGAAAAGTATGTGTGGCCACACATAGTGGTTATTTGTACACATATGAATTATGGGTGGTTACAAATAGATATCATTTGTTGCTCAAATTGCAAAAACTCATGTGTGGGACACATAGATATTATCATTGCTTTTTTATCAGTGCGGGATTCAATTATCTCTATGTTTACCGACCTTGTTCTGTGCCGCAGTACGAATCCGCCACTCTATTACACTCAAGCGCGAATAGAAGAAGGCAGGTCCATCTTTAAGATCAGCATTAGGAACCCACAAAGGACAGACGTGGGTATTACGGTTGTCCACGATAGCATTTGCCGCTTTGCCATCAACTATAGCATAGAATGCGTCGACTTTAACCAGTCTGCTTATTGATGAAATATAAAAGAAATGTATATTGTTACTTTTATGTTCCTGCAGATTATTTGTAGACATTTTTGTAGACGACTGTGGACGAGATGTGATCCACATCTTCTGATCGTCTACCAACATCAACGGCAATGTTCGGAAAGAAGGGAATCATTCTGCTTCAATATTGAGCCCTGGTTTTAATGCGAGAACCCTGTAGTAGAGTCTACTCCAACGGAAACATGCAGTGTGCAGTCGACTACTTCATCATTCAAAGTCGCCGTCATTGCCGAAATCCGTTCTGCCACTTCAAGCAACTCCAATATTCTGGAAGTATCACTGCGTACCACGTCACGCAATGCAAGCTTGAACGAGAAAGCTCCGTCAACTTTCGTTGGACGTACTATCTTCAAAATTATTTGTGTACGGTGATCCATGATCTTCTTCCAAGTGGACAACAACTTTACCCGTGCATTTGTTTCGCAAACTTTTGAACAGCTATGTACTTACGTTTGCTCAACCCGACAAGTGTTTTAATAGCAAAAAATTTTCATCGGAAGCGGTCAGTTTTGGTTTCCCAGTTGCCCTGCAGAAACTGTTTGGCGTAAACCTCGCCAGAAGTTCACAGACCTCGCAGAATGTTAGCCATATTCGTGAGCTTCTGAGGAGTTGTTAGGTCATCAGATGGCTTTGTAGATCGTTGATTAATCGAGGGCTATAAAAACAATATTATTTGATAAGTTTTCTCTGTCATAAAAAGAATGCACTCCAACATGAATCCAACAAATAATCTGAAATCACTGCTTGCAATGATTACCTCGAATGTTTTATTCAGCCAGTCAATGTTTTTCTCATAAAAACGGTTCTTTCCATGCGCATCACAGCGTCGAGTAAACTGTTTCACCGAATTTGTCAGATCTTTGGACTCACTGCCTGTGTACTCTTGCTATCAGAAGCTGCTAAACTTCCAAAATATCTTTATTCAACATCTATATATATAAAAATGGATGTTTGTTTGTTAATGACGCTAAAACTCAAGAACGGCTGGACCAATCTTGACGGTGTCTTCGGATGATCTGTTCCTTTTTGCCCAACGAAGGTTTAGAAAAAAAGGAAAGTTGAAAAATGTTCAAAGAAAAGCCAGAAAATTGGAAAATTCGTAAAAACGGCCTTTGTACATACAAAAAAAAATCAAATTGTCAATTCTGGCATACGAATGTTAACCAACTAACACTACCAACATCGACTCACGATTAAGCCATCAACATACATTGGCAGTTCAAGGCACATGCACGAGTACTTGCAGGATACGATGCTATCCGGAATTATGGACAGCCGGATTTGTTTGTTACATATACTTGCAATCCAAAATGGCCTACGATAACGGAATTATTGCATCCCGGTCATTCAGCAAGTGATCGTCACGACGTCACAGCACGAGTGTTCAAACAACATCTACGATGTTTCATGGACTTTATCGTGAAGCAACGTATATATGGTGCTGTTAGATGCTGGATGTACTCTGTTGAGTGGCAGAAAAGAGGTTTGCCGCACGCACACATTCTTATTTGGATGGTGGACAAGATTACACCAGATCAAATTGATAACATCATATTTGCGGAAATTCCTGATTCTGAAATAGATCCAGAGTTATACTAAGTGGTGAAGACCAATATGGTTCATGAACCTTGTGGACATTACAATCCCACTTCGGTTTTTATGTCTGACAATACATGCATGGAACGCTATCCACGTGCTTTTCTTTCGGAAACCCAAACTGAAAATGATGGATATCCTCTCTATCGGCGTCCCTCACCAGATGACAATGCATTGTCATTGTCATTGCATTGCAATGGCAGAACATTCATCACTCAATTTAGAGGAGCAAAAATCGAAGTTGACAACACATGGATCGTACCATTTTCGCTAATATTGTCTAAGACATTTAAAACACATATCAATGTTGAGTATTGCAGTTCGGTGAATTCGATCAAATACGTTTGTAAAGGGTGATTCGATGAAAATTTGGTCGACTTAAACTTGACACA
This sequence comes from Aedes koreicus, assembly GCA_024533555.2. Lineage (NCBI taxonomy): Eukaryota > Metazoa > Arthropoda > Insecta > Diptera > Culicidae > Aedes > Aedes koreicus. The sequence goes on from JAHHFK020000111.1 coordinate 506,517, forward strand.
TTTCCTTTCATCGTGCATTAAAAAATGTTGCACACCCCTCATTCTGAAGATGTGTGCGTGTAGCATCATGCCTCTTTTTTGATTTTGAGATTAGCACTTCAGTTTTCAAAATGTCGTCGAAGGAAGAGAAGCAACGCATCAAAAATTTGCACGTGCATGGCGAAAATCCAAACTACTCTCACGCCAAGTTGGCGAAATTGTTGAATGTGGCTAAGTCAAGTGTTACCAACGTATCAAAAGTGTTCGTTGAACGTTTGTCGACAGCCAGGAAAGCTGGATCGGGGCGAAATCGAAAACTGGAGGCCACAGCGACGACAAAAAGAGTTGCCCGCTGTTTCGAGCGTAACCCCAACCTCTCCGTCCAAGATGTCGCAAAGAAGCTGGGAGTGGCGCCTTCAACCGTGGATAGAGCTAAAAAACGAGCTGGACTGTCGACTTACAAGAAAGGGGTGAGTCCAAATCGCGACGATAAACGAAACACGTCGGCCAAAGCACGATCGCGAAAGTTGTACACGACGATGCTGACGATGTTTGATTGCGTGGTACAGGACGATGAAACTTGCGTCAAGGCAGACTTTAAACAGCTTTCTGGACAGGAATTTTATACGGCAACCGAACGGGGAAAGGTGGCAGATATTTTCAAGCACATTAAACTGTCAAAGTTCGCAAAGAAATATCTGGTGTGGCAGGCCATCTGTACCTGCGACTTGAAGAGCAACGTTTACATTGCGACCGGAACCGTCAACCAGGAAATCTGAGCAAATGCCTACAAAAACGTCTACTGGCTTTCCTGAAGCGACACAATTGTTACGTTCTATTTTGGCCGGATTTGGCATCTTGCCATTACGGAAAAAAGGCGATGTAATGGTATGCTGCCAACAACATTCAAGTGGTGCCCAAGGACAAGAACCCTCCCAACACGCCAGAGCTCTGCCCAATCGAACAATATTGGGCCATCGTCAAGCGGAACCTTAAGAAGACTTAAAAAGCTGTTGTGAGCGAGAAACAGTTCAAGGCAAACTGGTGTTCTGCGGCGAAAAAAGTGGATCTTATGGCAGGTGTTAAACGAAAGACCCGGCAATTCGCATTCGGTAAACAGGAAGCTTCGCTGAATATTTCTCCTGTATTCTGTATTAACTGAACTTGAAAAAGAAAAAGAGTTTGACTTATTAATAAAAACTTTGATCGACTCACACACATTATTGTTTGACCAAATTTTGATCGGAACACACTTTAAGTACGTCACCAAAGGCGACATGGCGATTATTGGCCTTGAACGAGAGTAGATCAGCAAGTATCAAATGGATCGTGAACGTGAACTGCAATGAAGCGCTCTGGAGAATATTTTCTCTTGCAATTCATGAACGTTTTCCGACTGTTGTGCATCTCGCAGTTCATTTGGAGAATGGCCAAAGAGTTTATTTCAACCCAGAGAATGCAGTACTTGCGCCAGTGATCGGTTTGCGAGACCATTGTCTATTCGGAAATGCCTCGATATTATACATGGAATGCATTGTCGAATTTGAGTCATTGCGGACTGTGAATGGTACGGTGTGTGCAACTTTTCAAGAAGCATGCCAGCAGTTACAATGGCTGATTATCATATCCCTAGAATCAAACGATGGGCGATGGGCGATGGGCGATCTTCTTCACATGCCACTGAATTTCGTACACTTTTCGCGATGATCATTTCGACATGTCAGCATTCAAATTCGTGTCAATTATGGGATACGTACAAAAATGACATCGCCGAAGACATTTTACATCGCATTCGAGTGGCAACAGGGAATTTCGAATTGCAAATGAACGGTGACATCTACAATGAAGCATTGGTGTTGATTAAAGATTTGTGTTTGCTTATGAGTGGCAAACCATTGACAGAAATTCATTTGCCACAGCCAAATCGTCAAACCAGAGATGTACTGAATCGTGAATTGGATCGTGAGCGTGCATACGGCAGAATAACTTTGAAACAACAAATACAAAGAAATGTCCCATGCAAAAGAGTGCGTATGATGAATTAATGAAGGCTGTCGATGATAGAAACGGTGGGCTATTTTTTCTTTATGCGCCCGGCGGTACTTGGAAAATGTTCCTGATATCATTGATTTTAGCTGCAATACGATCTCAAAGTGGCGTTGCGTTGGCTCTCGCATCTACTGTAATTTCTGCAACGCTACTGGAAGGTGGAAGAACGACACATTCGGCACTGAAGCTTCCGTTAAGGGAAGGTCCATTAATTATGTCACGCAGTAGGGGGTGAGGGGGGTTTCGAGAAAACGTGACGATCCATACAAAAAAATGTGAAGGTCCATACAAAAAACGTGACAAGGGGGGGGGGGGGAGGGTTACAAAAAGTCAATTTTTGCGTGACGTAATTAATGAACGTTCCCTAAACATGCAAATCAATGAAACACCTGTTTGCAACATTTCAAAGCAAAAGTGTTGAAAAATTGTAAACTGATGGGATGAGTGCACAATGGCTCACAAACGGTCTCTTAAAGCACTTGACAAAACATTGAAAGATCTGCAGAATAATAATCGTTGCTTTGGTGGCGTAATGATACTGTTAGCAGGCGACTTTAGATAAACACTTCCCGTTATTCCGAAAGCAACAGCGGCGGATGAATTGAACGCATGTCTCAAGTCATTGTATTTGTGGCGGTATGTGAAAACCATATGCCAATTCACTTCAACGAACGATGAACTCATCACGAATGTTTATCCGAGCATTGGTCAAAATTATCGTAACTACGATTGGTTGAGTGCACGCGCAATTTTAGCTGCCAAAAAATACCAATGATGATGACTTAACCTGGACGATTCAAAATCAAATTCCGGGAGATTTGCGCTCATACAAATCGATCGATCGTGTTGAAAATGAAGCCAAAGCCGTGAATTATCCAGTGCAATTTCTAAATTCTTAGAATTTGCCAGGTATGAAAATGCACAACGCTTTGTTGTTTTGTAAAGTTTCTTTATGATATCTTATAGCACCGTAGTCAACACAAGTCGGTCCGGCAAGACATCATACAGAAATCAACCTATTTTCGGGGGTTGGAACGGCCAAAAAATTACTTTTGATTTATAAAAAATAATCCAATAATTAAAAAAACAAAAAATAAAAAAAATTTAAAAAAGCCTTTTGTTTTACTTTTCGGAATCAAAATAGAAAATACCGTCCAAATTCTCCAGTATGACAATTGATAGTCAATTTCAGATTGACTACAACTAGTGAAGAACATTCACGCGATTTAAAAAAAAATTGTAGTAATAGAAATTATTTATTATATGAATTGTTGAATTGCATGCAGATAAATAAATATTGGACGGGACGAAGTCCTTGGGATTAGCTTTTTACATCTTCAATGTACAATTTCACATAAAATATCAATTTATAGATGAGCAGTTACAAAGCTATGAGTCGTCATGCCGACACACGACTCCTCACGGTAAAGATACTTTACATGGGGAAGGGGAAACGATGATCGTAGTTTGACAATCGTTGTTGCAGTTAGAGATTTCCCGAATGAACACGATGCTGCCTCTCCACAATTGCCAAGGGAAGGACAGTTGTCTTAGTGAGGTACATGGTTTATTTTTAGATCATGGATGCGACTGTTTTAAGTGATGCGATCAATGAAATCGAAAGCGCAGTAGACTGTTTTTTATTTTAAATCCAGTGGCGATATTAAGAGGCAAGTGAAAAATGGCAAGGAAGGGGACGGGCCTGGGATTGAACTCCCGACAATCTGCTCAGTAAGCAGAACGGGTAACCATTGATGCTTCCTCAGATTCCGCGTACTGGATTTTTTTTTGGGGGTTTTTTTTTTTTTTTTTTACGCCTCTGTTTAGGCAAAAAGCGGTGTTTGTAGTTTTTTTTTTTTTAACTTAATTGTTTATTTATAAGGCTCAAGTGCCTTAGGCATAACGGAGCCGAGTTCCAATTCATTTTTACAACGATAATAACTTACTTACTAGGTTAGTTTTGGAAAGCCGAAAAACTCGCGGCTTCGTCGAGGTTAGGGATTACAATGATTGAGGAAGGAATGGGGAAGTAGGAATCTTAACGTTGGCTTTCAACAGCAGATTGGCGATGCTACATTGATGCTGTAGGTCTGGCGTAGATGTTGCATTGCGTTAAGCTGTAACGATACAATAGAAGCGGTATTACGGGGGAGGGGACGAGATGGACATGTTAAAGCGACAGCTAAGAGAGGGTCAAACGAATACATCTATTTGTTTCAAGAACTTGTAAATTAGCCCCATATAGTCCAAGTCCAGCTTACCCAGCACGTCTCTAATATCTTCCTTCTCTGGTTTCCCTCGGGCCCGTAGGGATGCGCAAAGATCAGATCTGGCAATTTCGTAATCGAGGCAATGCCAGGCAACGTGGTTGATGTCCTGATAACCTGCACCACAGCCGCATTGATTGGTGTCTGAGAGACCTATTCGATAGAAATGAGAGCCTAACGAGTAGTGATTGGACATTAGACGACACATTACCTTGATAAAATCCCGGCTAATATCCAACCCTCTGAACCACGATTTTTTCGATACCTGTGGGAGAATGGAATGTAACCATCTGCCCAAATCCCCTGCATCTCATTTTTGTTGACAGCTGATCAAGGCCTGTTGACGGAAAATAGCAAAAAAATCGTTGAAGGCAATTTGTCGATCATAAATATCGCCTGCCATAGCGCCCACCTTGGCAAGTGAGTCCGCTTTCTCATTACCCGGAATGGAGCAATGAGAAGGGACCCAAACCAAGGTGATGGTGTAGGAATTGTTTGATAGGGCACTCAAAAGAGATCGTATTTCGCTAACGAAATACGGTGAGTTCCTTGTCGGCCTCATTGAACGAATAGCCTGAAGTGAGCTGAGACTATCCGTAAAAATGAAAAATTGATCAGAGGGAAGAGAGGCAATTCGCTCTAATGCATAGTGTATAGCCGCCAATTCTGCGACGTATACGGAGCAAAGATTTTGAAGTTTGAAGGAGGCGCTATGAATTTCGTTAAAAACACCAAATCCAGTGGAATCATTTGTTTTTGACCCGTCGGTGTAAAACTTTCTGTCACTTCTGATATGGCCAAACTTGCTTGCAAAAATTGATGGAATGTACTCCGAACGGAGTGGATCTGGTATTCCACGAGCTTCTTGCTTCATGGTTAGATCAAAAACTACAGTAGAACTAGAGAAGTCTTGGGAATAATCACGATTAGGAACATTCGAAGAAGGGCTCACCTCCAGAGTCATGTACCGATAGTACAGTGTCATGAACTTAGTTTGAGGATTTCGTTCGATTAGCTTTTCAAAATTTTCAATTACCAATGGATTTAGCACCTCACAGCGGATGAGGAACCGGAACGATAGCTCTACAAAACGATCTGATAAAGGAAGAACTCCTGCTAATACCTCCAAACTCATAGTATGAGTTGAGTTCATGCAGCCTAACGCGATACGAAGACAACGGTACTGGATTCGCTGCAGCTTCAGAATATGAGTTTTCGCGGCGGATTGAAAACAGAAGCTACCGTACTCGAGAACCGACAGCTTTATCAGATCTTGCGGGTGGGCTCCCCACCATGTTCCGGTGATAGTAAGCATGAAGTTTATTCGCTGCTGGCATTTCTGATGCAGATACTTAATGTGCTTTCCCCAGGTGCATTTAGAATCGAACCAGACCCCTAGGTATTTATAAGACAAACTTTGAGTTATTATTTTACCCATCAGTTAAAGCGGTATCTGTGCTGGATCACGCTTCCTAGAAAAACAACTAACTCCGTTTTCTCCGGTGAGAATTCGATACCCAGCTTTACAGCCCAGGTAGACAAATTGTCTAGGGTATCCTGCAACGGTAACTGCAGGTTGTTCGCCCCTGGTCCTACAAATAAAACGACGGCGTCATCCGCAAGCTGTCTTAGCGTGCAATTTTCCATGAGGCAGCTATCGATGTCTCTAACATAAAAATTATAAAAAAGGGGGCTTAAACAAGAGCCCTGGGGGAGACCCTTGCAGCTAATTCGTGAAGTTGTCGAAGACCCATGAGAAAAGCTCATATGTTTCTCAGACAACAAATTGTACAAATAGTTGTTTAATAATGGTGAAAGGCCACACTCGTGGAATTTGTCTGAAAGGACGTCTACACAAACTGAATCAAAAGCCCCCTTAATGTCCATGAAAACTGAGAAAGCCATTAGATTCAATCCATTTGTCGAGCCGATGGAGAATCATCTTCTCTAGCAGCTTCCGTATACACGACAACATCGCAATTGGACGATAAGAGTTGTAATCCGACGCGGGTTTCCCGGGTTTTTGTATAGCTATAACTCTAACCTGCCTCCATTCATCCGGAACAATATTGCTTTCCAGGAACTGATTAAATAAGTTCAGCAAGCGCCTCTTTACGACGTCTGGGAGGTTTTTCAACAAGTTAAACTTGATTTTATCCATTACTGGTGCAGAATTGTTGCATGAAAGGAGAGCAAGTGAGAATTCGAGCATTGAAAAGGGCGCATCCATTTCGTTACGATTGGTTTGAGTATCGCGAGCAATACGTTGCACCGGAACCGAATCTGGGCACACTTTCTTGGCGAACGCGTAGACCCACCGGGAAGAGCTTTCCTTGTCTTCATTCACCGACGACGCATTCTTCTCCCGACGGTCCAAAGAGTTCTCATCGACGTTTCACGCGATAGCCCTTCGACGAAGTGACGCCAATATCCGCGTTTCTTGGCCTTGGCGAGGCTCTTAAACTTACGCTCAAGAGCAATTTACCGCTCGTAGTTATCTCGCGAACCGCGCTTCCGATATGCTTTAAACGCGACTGATTTTTTACGGTAGACCTCAGTACATTCGTCATCCCACCACGGAGTGTGCGAACGTCGGCGAATTGTTGATCCTGGTACCGGTCTGCGCTGTGCGTCGATCGCACATTTGATGATTAACCCGGATAAAACCCGATACTCTTCCAACGGAGGAAGGACTTCGACCGATTGCTCGCCATCGATGATCGCTTCAGCGTATTTACCCCAGTCGATGCACTTCGTGAGGTCGTACGCAATGTCGATCGAGCGAGATTGACACGAACCATTGGTAATTGAAATTTTGATAGGCAGGTGATCACTACCATGGGGATCTTGAATCACTTCCCACGTGCAATCCAATGATAATGAAGTCAGGTTGGGCTGGTGGAACAGCGGCCGGTGCGATCTTTTTAAGTATTTCTGCATAAGAGCGCTTTGACCGCTGCTGCAATGCACGAATTTCATGTTTCTCCCGCTCTATATACTTCGGGCATGTAGAAAGATCATGTGGAGCTTCCCCACAGTATAAACACTTGGGGTCCGTACTGCAGGGACCCTCCACATGTTGCTCACCACATTTACCGCACCGTGCTTTGTTACAGCAGTAAGGTGCAGTATGACCAAACTGCTGGCACTTATCACAGTGCATGACCGTCGGTATATAGAGGCGAACAGGTAACCAAAGCTTCCCCAGCACGAGGAAATTCGGAAGGGCAGCTCCAGAGAAGATCACTCGATACGAATTTGAAGGCCTTTTTTTGTCGTCGGAGGACACATGGTTCATTTGCCTGACATCAAGAACCTGAACTGATGGAACGGCACGATTTTGAAACCCACCAGTTCCATGAGCCTTGATGTCAGCGCACGTCAAAAACGGTTCGGTGATCACTCCGGCTATTTCAACAACGTGCGAGGGAAGATACACATGGTATTCTAGGGAAAAGAGCTCTGAGGCAACAATCTTGTTAGCTTCTTCGCGATCACTTAGAGTGATGCGAAACTTACTGCGGCTGGGAGAGGTTATTTCCTGAATGCTCCGAAACGACTTTGCCAGATCTTTTTCGATTTGGAATTTATTCAACGGTTTACTCTTGGGCCGAAAAAAACCAGAAAAGGACCTTTAGATCCGGTTGGATAAGCTTTCCGGCGGGGAAGCTCGGAGGAGGATGTACCAGAAGTTGCTTCTGTTGAGTTTGGCTCCGAAGCTTTTTCTGTCTCCATTAAGGAAAAATTAGGAAAAGGTTGTAGAATAGGAGGAATATCATCATCCGAGCAATCTAACTCCTCCGAACTCCGGCTCGGATTATTTTCAACCATCGTGGGGACTTAGAACGCCCACGAGGAGAATACAACAATTGTGTTCAGTTCAATATCAGAAAAAAATAAAATAAAGAACAAAATATAATATCAAAATATAGGACACAATAAAGATTTTCGTAACTGATAGGTGGGTTAATTATTTATTTTATCGCTGCGATTAAATTCACCTAAAACATGCTTAAAAAAAAATCCACATACACAGCTCCTATCACAGAGAGAAAAAAAAATTAAAAAATTAAGAAAAATGAGATTATATCCACTTATAGGTGGATTAATCAATAATTTGAAAAAAAAAAAAAAAAAAGGTAAAATAGCACACCAAAAACAAGAGATAACAATAATTAAAAAAATACTTACATAATACTAAGAAAGGTTTCCTGTTATCCGGAAGGATTAATCAACAATATTCTTCGTCGAAAAAATTTCAAACAAAAGAAAAAAAAACATAACCAAAATTATTTATATAAAAAAATGCAATCAATTTTACCAGAAAAGTACTTCTGCCTGCAAGGGGGATTATCCTCTATCTTCAGTCAGTAGTGGAGCAAAGTGGAAATCAAAAGAAATGTTTACCTATTGTTACACAATTTGGTATGATGCGGCCGCTACTCGTGTCGGTCTGTAGATAGGCTATTGAAAAGCCTCCGGGTGCGTGTGGAACAAAGCCTTGACCGACGCGATGGAATGGTGCGGTGATGATGATGGTGATAGCCGTCGTGGGAGAGAACGAAATTCTTCACACTTTCGGTGTCGATGACGGGTCGTTGGATGGTCCTTTACAAGGCTCGCCTGTAAAGGCCACTTCCTTCGTTCCGAACGTCGCACTGTGGCACTATCAAACCAGCTGTTGCACCAGCTTTAGTACAGAAAAAAAACCACGATCGTGGAGAAAAAAAACCAACAAAAGTAATTCGATTGCGGAGCTAACCAAAGTTGAACTTGCACACTCGAACGTTCGACAAGGAATGAGGTATTTGTAGTTATAGTGGAAAACTAAAATCTCATATTTATAGTGAAGTGGAGCAAAATGAACTATTTCTCGGCCAATGCACAGCATAAAACCAGCTCTTTTCGATTCCTCAGACTTTTTCACGTTAGTTACACGTCTTTTCAGACAAAAAATACAGCGGAGATTGAAGTTAAAGGGGGGAAATTTAAAAAAATATGCCGCGGAGATTGTATTAATCTAATCTAATCTAATCTCACACTAACGCAGCCAATTCTTGAAAGCATCCTGGAAAATGACTTCTTGAATACATAATATTTCTTGTCACCGGCCAGGCCCACTCCGTAGCATGTGCCGCAGAGAGGATTCCAAAAAATTGAAAGAGTGTGAAATCGCTCTACTACTTCGAATCCCGTACCAAACGCTTCCATATAGAGTTAAATAATATTATAATTTGTATTTTATCGTTGGTAGCATATATGCTAGAATGATTAATATATGCTCCCTTTGCCTGTGGGTGGACTCTTGGCATTTGAACCACTCACTCACTGCGGTACCTGTGTGCTTACCGATGGAACGGATTATATCGAAGGACGAAAGTCCCAAATGTCAATTGAACGTATGGAGCCACCGGAATCAGTGGTGGAAGTTGAGAGCGAGGAAGACATGCTTCATTTGATTGAAGAAGAGATTGCAACAGAAAGCACAAAAACTGATCAGGATGATAAAAACTCAATGGAAGCACTTAATCAGATTATAACGCAGATACTTGCGGTAGATTGCAGGAACTAATCGATCCAAAACCGATGATGTTGAGATTGTTTGCTAAGAAAATCAGCTGCATCGTCGGATGGTAGAAGAATGTTATTCGGACTGCACAGGTTTCATTTGTTTGGATTTCGCGTTTGGTAGAGTTAACGAAGAAGTTCGAAACGGCTCATGCTACGATGATGAAAACGATGAAAGCGTTCAAAACGCTGGTGAACTGATAGTTTTAAGGGTTTTTGTTTTGAACCGCAGCCATGCAGCGGGGATTGTATTCATACAGATAAATCCTGAAAATCACACTGATGTAGGGTGAAATAGGGCAAAATGAGCCATTTACCATGCCCTGCACAGGATGACTGTAGCGCTAATTGATTTATTGGCATTTTTGTCCTATAGAAAAGCACCTGTTAATGTATCAACGACTTTTAAATAGGTTCGATTACGGCATCGATTATGCCCACTTTGCAATGGCCGCCATTTTGTAATCATGGATAGCGTCGTATATCGATTATTTGCATCTTCACACCATTCCGAAAATACCAATATTGTTGCAGATTTGTCATATATTTCCAACACCGATGGCGGAAAATGTCGCCTTACCCGAAAACAAATTTCTCATAGATTTACAATTAAATGTATTGTAACCATACAACAGGATCTATAGTATGTACAATTAAAAGTGTTGTTCACAACGATAAGATGACCATAGGAGTTATTGTTTCCACAATAGAAGCTAATGTTAATTGAGGCATCGGCAATAGAAAAGTGTAGTTGTTATGTATCTTAACTATAGAAAAAATCATTTTTTTTCCGAACAAATTTGAGTCAATAACTATTGATTGTAATGTTTCACAATTGTTGAAAATTATAGCATATGGAATGAATAGTAGATCTATTGTAATGACAATATGCATTTTTCATATATCTGATTCATGAACAATAAGATTCATGGTCGGAAATAGATTTTAAGGTTATTTTATATTATTGTATTGTTATTGTATGGTTATTTTTATCCGGGTAGTTTTGCCGATAGTTACAGTTTGAAGATTCGTTTGACTTTCAAGCGAAAAATCAAATTATTTATTCATCTATGCATACAAGTTTTTAGTATCAATTCTGATAATTAGCTTGCAGACAATTAACGGCACATCCATTCAGTAATTAACCAGCAATCATCCAAATTATTAACGATATTAATTTATATTACACATAAGGGAAAAACCATCTACCATTTTATTCCATTGCCATCGCTTTTATTTGTCTTCCGTATGTCATTAAAACGTCATCGAAAAAATGTTAAAATGCAGTACTCTTACCACCACTGTTACCCGCCCAGTCCTGGAAAAGCAAACGCTCTCAAAATAATAAGCAAAAACTTGGATTCCCGGATTACGCTGAGTTTGATGAAAAACTACACCTTTATGTGTAGAAATCTTCACAAACCAAGTCTCCAAAACGAGTTCTTGCATGAAAATAGATTAGCTAGATCACTAAACGGCATCCAAAGTCTCCCGGCAGATGTCAATTGTACTGTTAAATCATCGTACTTCCATTTCAAAACCACAAGTAAGGTTCTGGTTCAGCAAAATTCATGATTACCTTTTCAAGAAGATGTATCGGAGATTCCCAAATATTTATTTAGCTGATTCCAATGTGTTTCATTTCGTTTCTTAAATCGAGTCTTTTACTTCACGGTGCACCATCCACTTATACTAATATTTTGGCTGCCTTCCAGTTAGATGATTTTCGGTTAGTTCGAAGCTTATTATAGACCCTAAACAAAACTAAAAATCAGGCCTATTGGATTGCAAGACAGTCAAGAAACTGATTGGGTGGCACCACCCACCGTATAATAGGAAATTCTACTGTATGTACCATTTGATAAAACACGTAGGGTATTACTACACAAAACTGTACTTTTTAATAAAAATTAGTTTCAAATGCGAATAATTAAGAGTGATTGGAAGCAGAAACACTTATGAACAGAATTAGGAAGAATGTAGCTTGGTGAAAAAGAACATACATTTTTTACCGAATCTGGAAAGTAAGAATGCTTTAACTCTATCAGTTTTTTGTTTATCAATAAAGAAACTAATTTAAAGTTTGTAGCTCTTGTGCACAAATCCGAGCCGATTACAGTTTTTAGAGCTCTAAGATAATAAGTATTGCCTTAGGTGAACGGATTTAGGTCACTTCACGGTATTTCATTACATATACATTCTAGGCAAATAGGCTCAAACATTTGCAGTATTGGCCAATACATAAGCAACGTTCTCGGATTTACATACAAAATGATTAAGTTTGACACGCTATACCTCAAGTTTTAATGCATAAAGGAAGCCGTTTATTTTTGTCGCACATCGAAAATACCCTGAATTTTCGACTTATCCTATTATTATATATGTTTAAAAACAAGGCGAGAAAGGTAAGAAATACCTTTTTATTAAAATATATAGCAAAGAATTTGTTGGAAGTCTAGTGTGCTTGGACACCTATGGCATTTTGTGTTATCCTAATCGGCTTACTAACTTGCTACTACTTGCTTATTATTTTTTATTTTATTGTATGTCTTCTTGTACATTTGAGCAGAAGAAAATTGTTAAATTAGGAGGAAAAGAAATATGGGGTGAGGGAGGGGGGGGTGAGAGGGAAAAAAAGAGGGGGGGGTTTTTTATGTTGAAGAATCGAAGCAATCGGTGAAAACATTGTATAACATCGTAACTATGTATTTTGATTAGCAACATCATTTCGTTGCTATGTACTTTAGATAGCAACCATCTGATATAAATATCTAGCTGCAATAAATATTATCTGCATTAGTAGTTCAATCATCAACTCGACTTGTAGTCTCAAGATATTTTCTCCCGAAAACCCATTCTTCGTGAACCTGATCTGAAACCTCGAACAGGTTATGGGCCCAGGCGGAAGCTGCTGAATCAAAAATTTAAGCGTGAAGTATTTGCTGTTTTTTCTTGAAGCGATGGAGTGGGCAAAAATTGTCAAGTTGACAAATTCGAACTACCAATCATGGTCGTTCTCCGTCAAAGCGTTGCTGCGGAGGGAGCAGCTCTGGAAGCACGTGGATCCAGGTACTCCTCCGGAACCAATGACGGACGCATGGAAGACCGGCGACGAGAAAGCGTTGGCCACGATTCACCTGATGGTGGATGAGAGCCAATATGGACTGATACGTGACAAGACGACGGCGAAGAACACGTGGACAGCTCTGAAGGAGCACCACGAGAAAACTACTCTAGGGCAACGAGTAACCCTTCTTCGGCAAATCACGAACCAGAACTTCAAGGTAGGGGACAATATGGAGGCCTACCTGTCGGAAATCGAAAAGCAGTATGCACGTCTGGAAAATTCCGGATTCGAGATGAAGGAGTGCCTCAAGGTGGCGTTGATACTGCGGGGACTTCCGGAATCGTTTAATCCTCTAACTACGGCTTTGGAAGCGCGGAACGAGGATGAGCTCACGCTGGAGCTTGTAAAAGTGAAGCTGATGGACGAAGCGGATAAACTTCGAAAGCGACCCGGTTTCGATGAACAAGTGCTACAAATGGGCGGAAATAATGCGTCCCAGAAAAGTGTATTATGCTATCATTGCGGTAAGCCGGGGCACAGAAAGCGAAATTGCAAGGTGTATCTGGCAGAGAACAGCGGTAAGGCCGAGAAGAAGAAAGAAAAGGCCAAGGCGAAAACAGTACGCGAGAACGATAAGTCGTTCACATTCATGGTCCGGTCTGGTAAGCATGCCGCAAGTGCGTGGGTTATCGATTCGGGTGCAACGTCACATTTGGCAAGAGATCGTAGTTCCTTTGTGCGTCTCGATGAGAGTGTACGTCCGGAAATTTCGACCGCGGACGGCAAAGTTCTTCGTACGGCAGGTATCGGTGACTGTAACATTGAGTGCATGAATGATCGTAACGAAAAAGTGTCGGTTACGTTGACGGGAGTAATTTTTGCTCCGGGTCTAGAAGGCAATTTGATTTCCGTGATGAAGCTCGCTGAAAAAGGTGTTCGTGCAGAATTCGATGCAAATCAGTGTCGGTTAGTGTACAACGGGTCAGTTATTGCGACGGCCGATCGCGCAGGTGGCCTATACCAACTGAACATGGTGGAAAAATCGTTGCTAGTAAGTGATAAGCAGCACAACGTCGACTGCCTGCATATGTGGCATCGAAGACTAGGCCACAGAGACCCGGATGTGATTGGCGAAGTAGAGCAGCGTGGTTTGGCCTCTGGAATGAAGGTCAAGAGTTGCGGAATCCACCAGACTTGTGAGTGTTGCGTCGAAGGGAAAATGGCACGGCCATCGTTTCCCCAAGCAAGCGAGAAAAAGTCGAAAGCAGTATTAGATATCGTGCACAGCGATGTATGTGGCCCTATGACGACATCGCCGGGCGGGTGCCGGTATTACATGACGATGATTGACGATCATAGCCGCTATACGGTCGTCTATTTCTTGAAGGAAAAATCCGAAGTTGCTGACAAAATCCGTGAATACGTAAGGTTCAGTGAAACTCAATTCAGTCGAAAGCCAAAGGTCATCCGTTCAGACCGAGGTGGCGAGTATACCAGCAATTCTCTACGGAAGTTCTACGCAGAAAAAGGAATCAAGGCTGAATTCACTGCTGGCTACGCTCCACAGCAGAACGGCGTGGCTGAAAGGAGAAACAGGACGTTAAATGAGATGGGATTGTGTATGCTGTTGGATGCTGGCTTACCTCGGCGATTTTGGGCGGAGGCTGTAAATACTGCAGCATATATCCAGAATCGGTTGCCCTCATCGACGATTCGATCGACACCGTATGAAATCTGGTTTGGTACGAAACCCGATTTGCAGCACTTGAAGGTGTTCGGTTGCAGTGCATATGTGTGGATCCCGCCACAAAAGAGGAAGAAGTTTGAAGGAAAATCAACCAAAATGACATTCGTCGGATACGCATCGGACAGCAAAGCCTATCGTTTGCTGAATGTGTCTACTGGCCAGATAGTCATCAGTCGTGACGTTCGATTCATGGAGCTCGGCGAAGCGGGTAAGAACGTGAAAGATGGAACCATTCGTGAGCTATCAAGTGAGTCCCAATGTGAAAACGAGTACGGTGCGGTGCTCTTATCCGATAGCGGACTGAATACGGAAGTAGAAGAATTGCTAGACGATGATGAATTTTTCGAATTCGATGAAGATGACGATGACCATAAAGATGTTGATCCCGACGAGACAGTGCCAATACAGGAGGAGCAAGCTGCGGTATTTCCAGGTGCTCGTGATAACGTGCGGCATTCACAGAGAGCAAACTTTGGAGTCCGACCGGCGCGGTACAATGATATGGTTGGTCTGGCCGTGAACACGTGCACAGAGCCAAGAACGTACAGTGAAGCGATTGCGAGTAAGGAAAGTGAGAAGTGGAAAGCGGCCATGGACGAAGAAATAGCATCTCTTCGTGACAACGAAACTTGGACAATTACCAAGGCACCCCAACATCGTAACGTAATTAGCTGCAAATGGGTGTACAAGTGTAAGGAAAACGAGTCCGGGCAAATTGTGCGATACAAGGCCAGGTTGGTCGCACAAGGTTTCTCCCAGAAGTACGGTACTGATTACGATCAGGTGTTTGCACCAGTGGTGAAGCAAATCACATTCCGAGCCGTACTGACGATAGCGAGCAAGCAACGAATGCTCGTTAAGCACATCGACATCAAGACTGCCTACCTGAATGCCGTATTGCAGGAGGAGATATTCATGAAGCAGCCACCGGGGTACTCGAACGGTGATCCAAATACCGTGTGCTCCCTGAAGCGGTGTCTTTACGGGCTCAAGCAAGCTGCGCGGGTATGGAACCAGCGGATTGATGCGGTATTGAAGGACATGGAATTTCATCGATCATCGGCTGACCCGTGTCTTTACTTGCGGATTGTCGACGGTATGTTTACGTATGTGTTGATTTACGTGGACGACATCGTTGTTGTATGTAAAACGGAGCAGGAGTATCGAAGCTTGGTCAGAGCTTTGAGCAAGGCCTTCAAGATTACGGAGCTGGGTGACCTGAAGTTATTCTTAGGAATCCACCTTCGTCAGGAGAACGGCAGGTTCGTTTTAAGCCAGAAATCATACGTGCTTAAGATTTTGTCTCGGTTTAATATGGAAAACTGCAAAGTTTCTCGTGTTCCGATGAACAGCGGCTTCATACAACAAAAGGAGGATAGCGACGCATTGGCAGATGGACAACAGTACCAAAGTCTCGTCGGAGCTTTGTTGTACATCGCGGTCAATACACGCCCGGATATTGCGATATCAACTTCCATTCTCGGGAGGAGAGTCACCAAACCAACAACGATGGATTGGAACGAAGCAAAGCGGGTGCTTCGTTACCTGAAAGGCACGGCTGGCCACGAGCTACATCTGGGTGGTGGTAGCAACCTTCAAGTGGAGTGTTTCGTGGACGCCGACTGGGCTGGTGAAGTTGACAACAGGAAGTCCAACACTGGCTATATTTTCAAGTTCGGTGGCGGACTCGTTGGCTGGGGAAGCAGGAAGCAAACGTGTGTATCCCTGTCCAGCACTGAAGCGGAGTACATCGCACTAGCCGAATGCTTGCAGGAACTGCAGTGGTTACGTCGATTGATAGATGATTTGGGCGAACATCTGGTTTTGCCGATTGTGGTCAACGAGGACAACCAGAGCTGTATCGCACTTGCAGCAGCGGACAGGACATCACGAAAGTCGAAACATATCGACACAAAGTACTGTTTCGTCAAGGATTTGGCAGCAGCTGGTATCGTCTCCATTCGGTACTGTCCTACAGAGCAGATGGAAGCAGATCTTCTCACCAAACCTTTGGGTGCAGTGAAGTTGCGACAATTACGAGAAGCCATTGGAATTTTACCAAATGATGTTGAGGAGGAGTGTTGAAGAATCGAAGCAATCGGTGAAAACATTGTATAACATCGTAACTATGTATTTTGATTAGCAACATCATTTCGTTGCTATGTACTTTAGATAGCAACCATCTGATATAAATATCTAGCTGCAATAAATATTATCTGCATTAGTAGTTCAATCATCAACTCGACTTGTAGTCTCAAGATATTTTCTCCCGAAAACCCATTCTTCGTGAACCTGATCTGAAACCTCGAACAGAGATATCTTTATTAAAAAGATTTCAGGGGGTGGGTGTTCGTTTTTTATTTTTTTTTTTTTTTATTTTTTTTTTTGTAAAAAATTTTTTGGGAAAAAAAAAAAAAAAAAAAAAAAAAAAAATTAAAAAATTTAAAAAAAAAAAAAAAGGAGGGTGTTGGGGAAAAGGGGGAAATTTTTGTTAAAAATTACACTTACCTTTGGATTTCTAGAATCCGATGAATGTTCTTTCCCATAGGAGTTCTAAATTCAATTTCGTCTCCTTTTGGTTGCTCCTTTTCTGGAATAGGTTGCTTGACCGGAGCTTCTGCTGGTATATCAGCTAATTTTTCCATTTCTTCATCTTGATCATGTTCCTTGGCAACAATTTCACAACGTACCTTCTGGAGCAAAGCATAATCCAAACCTTTGACCAAATGAGTGTGCTCCATGTCACCACCCAAGAACTTCGATTCTTGAATCTGCTGACGTCGTCGTTCAGCTGCATCCAAACCAGATTTAATGTCGGGTGCCACAGCTCGGTAGCCACTGGTTGAATTGGTTGGGTCCAGGTTCTGATAATCCGGATTAGCTCCATCACGCCGCTCTCGAGCACGGTCACGATATTTCTCTGCTAGTTCGGCCAACTTATTATCCTCCTGCTTTTTCAACTGAGCATAGAAATTTTTCTTTTTTCTTCGAGCTTCATGCCGCTCGGAAGAAGGAGGTTTCATAGCGGAAGTAGAAGAAGCGGTTGATGCTTTGGCCATTGCATCGCGAACTGAACCAGCAGCATGAGCTGATCCACTGGGAGCTCGCGGCGTCATTAATAGCTTCCGGAAGTCATCGTTCGTAAGACGTTGAGTTGCCGGAGTTTCCGGTTCATGCATATCGTCTCCAGGCATGATGGTTGAAAGAAATCACCGATAAAACACTATGTTTTAGGATTTTCCTAATAAATTTTATGAAAAATCACTATTTTCTGCGTGAATTACAAATCAAAATAGCTCTGAAGTTTTTTTTTTTATTTTTCTTTCCGCTGTAGTTTTGATATGAAAGAATCAAAACAAAAACACTTCGATGACATTTAACTCATGTGAAGTCCAGTATGAAGCGTATTACTGGGACTACTCAGGGGTGTTAGCAATACACGGGAATAAAGAATAACATTTGTACACGGAGAAAATCGAAAATGCTGAAAAGCATATTATATATTCCTTTTTACGCTTTATTCCTTTTAAATCACTGCAATGCATAAAAAGAATGCATTGAATATATTTTTTTTTTGGTTTGAAATATTTTTTGGGTAATTTTTTTTTTGCGTGTATTTTGGTTTACACGGTAAATCTGATAAACTCATTTTATGACTATATTTTGCACATTTTCAAGATTATAGTTTATACGTCAAAAAATGACTAGTTTTTATACACGTATGAAGAGTACTTTTTACGCCTTTTCAAGTATGTCAACGGCGACAGAAAAATGCTTAAAAAGTAGGCACCGCTGAGAAAAGAAAATTAACTCTGCCCGTGACTTGATGCTGACGCCATTTTCAAATAAGCATTTATTTGATAAGCGCAGTGATTAAGTTCCGGAATTGTTTTCGGCTATCGCAGTATAAAAAATGGAGGAATTATCCAATACGTTGGATACAGACGCATTCCCTAAATTGACAGGTAAGTTAAATATTTGCTATTGTCAGTAATTACATATGTTTAACATTGTATGAAACAAAACAGGTCTCCCATTCCCTGAGGCCGAATGCAGCTATTCGGGATACATTTTTATGGACGAATCATTAAGCTTGGGACCGAGCTTGTGACCGATGTGCTGGTACTTCCTGAGCCAAAAACTATATCCATTTTCTTCTTGACTAAAAAATGCGTGAGTCAATTTCTGCGTAAAACCTATTGACAAATTTTTATATTTTTTTTATTTTCAATTAATAAACATGGCTGTGTAATCTATTGATGAGTTTTTCACTTTCGAATCTGAATTACGGAATTGAGCCATTTTCAGCAATACTCGAGCAATATTGATTTTTCGAAATGCGTAAAAAGTACACATCTTTTAAGTTATCAAAAGGAGTAAAAAGTATGCATGTTTTTCTTTTCAAAAGGAGTAAAAAGTATGCATATTTTACTTTTGAAAAGGAGTAAAAAGTATGCATTTTTTGATTTTCAAGAGGAGTAAAAAGTATGCACATTTTGACGTGTAATCAGTTTACGCTAAAGAGAGTAAAAGTAATATACTCCTTTTCGGCGTAGTCCCAGTTTCCCTCGAAAAAGCATACTTTATAGTCATAAGAGCGTAAATTGAGATTACCGTGTATATACTCTACACGGTAAGTTTCCATTAACCATTAATGGGTACGATTTATTATTATTGTTATTCCTCCTGTGGTTTTTTTTTTTTTTTGTAAAAATATGTGTCCCCTTTTTTTTGAGTGGGGGGGGTTTTTTGGGGGAAAGGGGGAAAAAATATGGGGGGGGAAAAAAAAAAAAAATTAATATTATTTTTTTTTTTTTTTTTTTTTTTTTTTTTTTTTTTTTTTTTTTGGGGGGGGGGGGGGGGGGGGGGGGGGGTGTTTTTTTTTTTTTTAAAGGGGGGGGGGGGGGGGGGGGGGGGGTGGGGTGGGGGGGGGGGGGGGGGGAACAGCAGATTGGCGATGATATATTGTTGCTGTAGGTCTGGCGTAGATGTTGCATTGCGTTAAGCTGTAACGATACAATAGAAGCGGTATTACGGGGGAGGGGACGAGGCGGACATGTTAAAGCGACAGCTAAGAGAGGATCAAACGAATACATCTATTTGTTTCAAGAACTTGTAAATTAGCCCCATATAGTCCAAGTCCAGCTTACCCAGCACGTCTCTAATATCTTCCTTCTCTGGTTTCCCTCGGGCCCGTAGGGATGCGCAAAGATCAGATCTGGCAATTTCGTAATCGAGGCAATGCCAGACAACGTGGTTGATGTCCTGATAACCTGCACCACAGCCGCATTGATTGTGTCTGAGAGACCTATTCGATAGAAATGAGAGCCTAACGAGTAGTGATTGGACATTAGACGACACATTACCTTGATAAAATCCCGGCTAATATCCAACCCTCTGAACCACGATTTTTTCGATACCTGTGGAAGAATGGAATGTAACCATCTGCCCAAATCCCCTGCATCCCATTTTTGTTGCCAGCTGATCAAGGCCTGTTATCGGAAAATAGCAAAAAATTCGTTGAAGGCAATTTGTCGATCATAAATATCGCCTGCCATAGCGCCCACCTTGGCAAGTGAGTCCGCTTTCTCATTGCCCGGAATGGAGCAATGAGAAGGGACCCAAACCAAGGTGATGGTGTAGGAATTGTTTGATAGGGCACTCAAAAGAGATCGTATTTTGCTAACGAAATACGGTGAGTTCCTTGTCGGCCTCATTGAACGAATAGCCTGAAGTGAGCTGAGACTATCCGTAAAAATGAAAAATTGATCAGAGGGAAGAGAGGCGATTCGCTATAATGCATAGTGTATAGCCACCAATTCTGCGACGTATACGGAGCAAGGATTTTGAAGTTTGAAGGAGGCGCTATGAATTTCGTTAAAAACACCAAATCCAGTGGAATCATTTGTTTTTGACCCGTCGGTGTAAAACTTTCTGTCACTTCTGATATGGCCAAACTTGCTTGCAAAAATTGATGGAATGTACTCCGAATGGAGTGGATCTGGTATTCCACGAGCTTCTTGCTCCATGGTTAGATAAAAAACTACAGTAGAACTAGAGAAGTCTTGGGAATAATCACGATTAGGAACATTCGAAGAAGGGCTCACCTCCAGAGTCATGTACCAATAGTACAGTGTCATGAATTTAGTTTGAGGATTTCGTTCGATTAGCTTTTCAAAATTTTCAATTACCAATGGATTTAGCACCTCACAGCGGATGAGGAACCGGAACGATAGCTCCACAAAACGATCTGATAAAGGAAGAACTCCTGCTAATACCTCCAAACTGATAGTATGAGTTGAGTTCATGCAGCCTAACGCGATACGAAGACAACGGTACTGGATTCGCTTCAGCTTCACAATATAAGTTTTCGCGGCGGATTGAAAACAGAAGCTACCGTACTCGAGAACCGACAGCTTTATCAGATCTTGCGGGTGGGCTCCCCACCATGTTCCGGTGATAGTAAGCATGAAGTTTATTCGCTGCTGGCATTTCTGATGCAGATACTTAATGTGCTTTCCCCAGGTGCATTTAGAATCGAACCAGACCCCTAGGTATTTATAAGACAAACTTTGAGTTATTATTTTACCCATCATTTGAAGCGGTATATGTGCTGGATCACGCTTCCTAGAAAAAACAACTAACTCCGTTTTCTCCGGTGAGAATTCGATACCCAGCTTTACAGCCCAGGTAGACAAATTGTCTAGGGTATCCTGCAACGGTCCCTGCAGGTTGTTCGCCCCTGGTCCTACAAATGAAACAACGGCGTCATCCGTAAGCTGTCTTAGCGTGCAATTTTCCATGAGGCAGCTATCGATGTCTCTAACATAAAAATTATAAAAAAGGGGGCTTAAACAAGAGCCCTGGGGGAGACCCTTGCAGCTAATTCGTGAAGTTGTCGAAGACCCATGAGAAAAGCTCATATGTTTCTCAGACAACAAATTGTACAAATAGTTGTTTAATAATGGTGAAAGGCCACACTCGTGGAATTTGTCTGAAAGGACGTCTACACAAACTGAATCAAAAGCCCCCTTAATGTCCATGAAAACTGAACCCATATGCTCATTTTGAGCATAGGCCAGCTGTATTTCTCTTGAGAGCAGCGCAAGACAATCGCTCGTTCCTTTGCCTCTGCGGAAACCAAATTGTGTATGAGATAGAAAGCCATTAGATTCAATCCATTTGTCGAGCCGATGGAGAATCATCTTCTCTAGCAGCTTCCGTATACACGACAACATCGCAATTGGACGATAAGAGTTGTAATCCGACGCGGGTTTCCCGGGTTTTTGTATAGCTATAACTCTAACCTGCCTCCATTCATCCGGAACAATATTGCTTTCCAGGAACTGATTAAATAAGTTCAGCAAGCGCCTCTTTACGACGTCTGGGAGGTTTTTCAACAAGTTAAACTTGATTTTATCCATTCCTGGTGCAGAATTGTTGCATGAAAGGAGAGCAAGTGAGAATTCGAGCATCGAAAAGGGCGCATCCATTTCGTTACGATTGGTTTGAGTATCGCGAGCAATACGTTGCACCGAAACCGAATCTGGGCACACTTTCTTGGCGAACGCGTAGACCCACCGGGAAGAGCTTTCCTTGTCTTCATTCACCGACGACGCATTTCGCATTCTTCTCCCGACGGTCCAAAGAGTTCTCATCGACGTTTCACGCGATAGCCCTTCGACGAAGTGACGCCAATATCCGCGTTTCTTGGCCTTGGCGAGGCTCTTAAACTTACGCTCAAGAGCAATGTACCGCTCGTAGTTATCTCGCGAACCGCGCTTCCGATATGCTTTAAACGCGACTGATTTTTCACGGTAGACCTCAGTACATTCATCATCCACGGAGTGGGCGAACGTCGGCGAATTGTTGATCCTGGTACCGGTCTGCGCTGTGCGTCGATCGCACACTTGAGGATTAACCCGGATAAAACCCGATACTCTTCCAACGGAGGAAGGACTTCGACCGATTGCTCGCCATCGATGATCGCTTCAGCGTATTTACCCCAGTCGATGCACTTCGTGAGGTCGTACGC
Organism: Aedes koreicus; assembly: GCA_024533555.2. Taxonomy (NCBI): domain Eukaryota; kingdom Metazoa; phylum Arthropoda; class Insecta; order Diptera; family Culicidae; genus Aedes; species Aedes koreicus. Next base: position 529,229 of record JAHHFK020000111.1, read on the forward strand.
AATGTCGATCGAGCGAGATTGACACGAACCATTGGTGATTGAAATTTTGATAGGCAGGTGATCACTACCATGGGGATCTTGAATCACTTTCCACGTGCAATCCAATGATAATGAATTCGAACAGATTGAGAGGTCTAATTTGCTTCCAGGGTTTGGAGGTGGAGCCACGCGTGTTACTTCCCCAGTATTCAAAATAGTCAAGTTGAAGTAGTCCATGAGGTCTAGTATCAATGCAGAACGGTTATCGTCGTACGGTGACCCCCAGGCTGTACCGTGAGAATTAAAATCTCCTAAGATCAACCGTGGCTCTGGCATTGCGAGGCAAATAGTTGAAAGGTCCCTGCGGGATATTGCCGTATTCGGCGGCAGGTATATGCTGGCTATACTAAAAAAATTTTGATACTTGCCGGCACGCATCATTATATTTTAAATACTTGAGTAAATAAAATGGCAATCGTAAATCCTCTAGTTGATAAGCGAAAAAATCTCAAAAATAATCAAGAAACGAGCGAATTATTAGCGTCCGGTGTTTCGATTTTTCGCGAAGGCAGTCTTACGATTTCCTTTTCCGTTGCGTAGACCGAGCATGTTCGGCTTGCTGGACCGTGATTTCCCTTGCAGTGTAGGCATAAAGGGGCAGATCCACATTCGACTTCCAAGTCGTGCACCTTGGAACAGTTCCTGCATCTCAGTTCGGTCATGCAACGGAACTTGAAGTGTCCGTACTCGAAGCACCGATAGCAGATCATTGGGTTGGGAATGTAGATTCTCGTACTAATCCTGAGCGGACCTACCTTGATATATTCAAGTATAGCAGTGCCGTTGATGGTAAGCATAATCGGAGGAGTGACCACTCTTACGCCATCCTGCATACGAGAAATTCCCTTTATGCCATGTTCAGACTACAGATTTATAACATGTTATAAGGGTTGTCAAATAATTTCAACAAGAAATTCGTCATCAAGATAGGCTTATAACATGTTATAACTGCTAAGTCTGGCCAGTGTTTTACTCCATCAACGCCATCATTTGCCATCCACTTAAGCAGTTCCTCATCAGTTTCACTCACTATTTCACGACAGGTAATCACGCATCGCCGTTTGTTCAGGAGTTCCACATTAAACGCTGTGCCATCTGTCGTGATTTTCCGTCGTTTGATCCCTAGGTGCACTGCTAGATTGATGATCCTCCATGACGAGTGGCACGGATGACCACACTGGGGGACAACTCTAAGCCCTCAGCTGGTCGCTGCTGTTCTCGCTGTCGGCTGGTTTTCGTTCACTCGATTGGTTGGTTGGCAGCAAGCACGGATGACCACGCTGGGGGACAACTCTAAGCCCTCAGCTGGTCGCTGCTGTTCTCGCTGTCGGCTGGTTTTCGTCCACTCAGTTGGTTGGTTGGCAGCAAGCACGGATGACCACGCTGGGGGACAACTCTAAGCCCTCAGCTGGTCGCTGCTGTTCTCGCTGTCGGCTGGTTTTCGTCAGCTCGATTGGTTGGTTGGCAGCAAGCACGGATGACCACGCTGGGGGACAACTCTAAACCCTCAGCTGGTCACTGGTGTTCTCGCTGTCCGCTGGTTCTCGTCCACTCGGTTGGTTGGTTGGCAGCAAGCACGGATGACCACGCTGGAGGACAACTCTAAACTCTCAGCTGGTCGCTGCTGTTCTCGCTGTCGGTTGGTTTTCGTCCACTCAGTTGGTTGGTTGGCAGCAAGCGCGGATGACCACGCTGGATGACAACTCTAAACTGATTACAACTCGCTGATTATATATCGTTCACTGCTACATATGAGGCGTTTCTTACTTTAATTTGTAGTCTGTGATAAGAAAGTACTGTGCATTTAGTAAATTTACTCTGAAAAATTGGCATTATAAGACATAACCATTTATTTGTATGATTTTCTATAGTTTCATGTTCAAAATATAAAAAAATAAAAATATTGGAATCAAAGCGTAGAAAATGTCCCAATCGATTTGTGCAATATTTTGGAGATCGATCGTGAAATCTAATTATTAATTATTAACGTTCAAACCTGACCACTTTTTTGTGACGCTCCAAATTTTTGCAATTCGAATGTGTACCTCAGTATTGAAAACACAGACGTAGTCCTACGTCAACATCGTTTTAAAAACATATAATATTTATTATTTTGTATATATTATCCATGTTTTGCCATTAATATGAATTCATAGTCATCTCTATTCCTGTTTATCAAACAAGAATCGAATAAGAAAGATTGATTTTAAAAGTCATGCTTCATACACATCGATTTGACGATTTACTCAGTTACATAAACATACGAGGTATTCATGTAGCGCACGTAAACTTGTAAACCCTCGAAAATGCGTAAACTTCTATCACACTTGAATTTTTATGAAAGCATTTGTTTACGATGCGCTACACTAACACCTTTAATATGTTTTCAATCACACGGAAATCTAAACGTTTTGTATAAAATTGTGCTTCTATATCTCAGTACGATTTTAAGTAGAACAAAATACTTCTAGAGTAAATATATAATAAGGCACAATGGCGATACTGATTAAAATGCAAAAAACGTCGCATTTCATTTAAATACTTATCTAGGCATGTAGTACCAGGCATAAGTATGCTTGGTATTTGCACTGTCATTATATGCTTCAATGCAAGGCATTTGTTCTTTTGGGGTAAGCGGTATAACTTAACTGCATTTCTAATCATCCCAGACTAAGTACAAATAGAAACAATTGTGGGACACTGCCTTAGGCAAACTTAGGATAAAAACGATCCGAGTAGAAAATATGGAATAAAACTCCGGCACCCATAAGCAGGAAATAAATAGTAACAGCGAACCACCACAGCTTTCGTTCCCATGCGTTAACCTTCAGATTTCGTAGAACTCCAATGCCAACCAGAAAACCTGCCAATGCCCCGCTGGCATGTGCGATGTAACCAACTTTATCAAACGGATCGTAAATGCTGTTGTAGATCGACACGCTTAAATCAGTCACACAGAACACTAAGAACACGAACAGTTGCACAATAGCGTACTCCATTTGACTCCAGTTCTAAATGAAAAGATTAGTTATTAAATTATATGAGATAAAGTCTTTTAAACATTTCTTACCATAATTATAGTGGCAATGTGAGCTGTAATGAGAGCATAAACACCTCCGGATGCGCCAGCAAGAAACACTCGTGGTGAGAATATGGAAGTACCCATTGATCCTGCTACGACTCCAGCAAGATAAACTAGGGCTACTCGCCACCAGCAGTGTACCAATTCCAATGCAACTCCCAGGAATATTTGCACCATAAGATTCATCACAATGTGCATGAAACTAGAAATGATCCAGAAAGTTAATATGTTATCAAAATTACATCGACTACAAGAACATACCCTATATGAACGAACATGTAAGTTAAAAATCGCCACGCTTCTTGTCTCAACTGAGGATTATAGATAAAGAGTGTTGCCATTGGTCCATTGGTGCTTGTTCCCATCTGACTGTCGTAATTGAAGAATTGATTAATGATTACGAAGGCCACCGTCTGTGCCGGTCAACTACTTACTTATTGGTTTCAATGATATCTATGACGAAGAAAATGATTTCGACTATCGAAAATACTATCATGGTCAACGGAGGGGGCCACAGACTCATGCTCCGTTCATATTCGCCATCTGAAATTAAAACATGTCCATGTTGAAATGTTTGAGTTTATGAATTTGTACAAAATGTCATAATGAGGTTTGTAGATTTATGATGAGAAGGAAGCATAGAAATGAGTTGCTGAGAAAAAAAAAGCCAGGATGTTAACGCCTATTCACAACATGTGCTGGCTGCATGATGAGGGAACGCTCAAATATTACGTCCATAGTTTAGGAGGAGGGGGATTAATTATTTGTGACAGTGCATTACAATTATAACCAGTATTGAAAAAAACGAGACAATTAAAAAAAAAATAGGGGATGTTATATTTCAATCGACCCCAACTAATGTAATTTTTCACTTTATTTAGCCATGCTCAAATCTTTGTATGATACAAAATGTTTTTTTTTAACTGTAATTTTTTTGTGAAAACTCACAAATTTTCGAACAGTGCCAGTAGTGCCAGTAACAAAGGATATGTGTTTTCTGTCTAATCAACATTAAATACGAATAAGTAAAAGATAGTTTAGTGACTAAAACAAAAAAGTTTTCATCTTTCAAGAAAATAAAGAGAATGGAAATTCAACTGGTTCAATTCACTTGTAGTTTTTACATTCTTACAGACGGAGTCGCTGTCTAGTCCACATTTTATCTGAAATGCTGTTTTTTGAATAGGTTGAATTTCAACCTCGGGTCATTCTAACTAAAAATCCATTGTAAGATTTCTCTTAGTGTTATTAAAGTTTGACAATCTAGCTTAGCAAGTGAATTTGGTTTATTAAACTTCGCTCCTAGACCAATTAACGAGCAAGAAATGTGACGAATAAATAAATATAATGGATAATAGAATACATTATTACATCATACAATGCATTCGTGCTACAATGACTTGCTGAGACTTGTTTAGTATTTTAATTATATTCTTACAGAGTATTTCGATGTAAATATAATGAAATCTTGGAGATGGTTTAGGTAAACCAGATTAAGATCTGTATTGTTTGTTATAATTTCGAAATCTTTAATCTGGATATAGAATGCATTAGAGTTTAGTTTTCCATTTGTTTATTGATTGCTGATTGCAGTTAAAATTGGACTCCGACAAAAACAGAAAAAGTGTGATAAAAGTACACGTTTACGACAAATCGTTTCCTGTCTTCAGTGAACTTATACCTTTCAGCATAAAGGATAAGTGCACCGAAGACAACAAAACGATTTGACGTAAACGTGCGCTTTTATCACACTTTAAAATGCGCAAAAAGCACTTCTAGAGTCCAATCACAACTACAACCAGCAATAAACCCTAAGTTATTATTTAGCATTAACTGTGATTTGAATAGCTCAATCACTAAAGGCCCAGTTACAAATTAGAACCACACTACTCACATTTCTCCGAGCATTGTAAAAAAAAATCGTTTAGTGATCAACCAAGAGCCTTATTCCTAAAATTATCAAACTCAGAGATAACAGTCTGGTTCCGGTAATGTAATCATTCGCCTGCTTTATTTGCACCAAGCCAGTCATATGACGCTCGCAGTGAATCACACAATCGGTCTACTCGCCAATAATGCTGGCAAATATGGGTGGAATTTCTGTTTTTAGTGATGTGTTAATTATTTACCGGGTACAACGTTCTTATCTCCCAGCACCAATGTGTAGATGAAAATAGTACCACAAATCAAAATCAAAAAGTATAAGATGATTAGCACATCAAAAATCATGACGAAACACGTTTGAGAGATGCGGTTTTTGCAAAAATTGTGTTAGCAAGCGAAAAAGTGTAAAATGAAAAATCTCTGTATGGGGACATTTTGTTCACGAAATCTACCAACCTCGTTCGGAAATAACAGTCACAGTGGATATTTGTCGTTGGAATGCCGATGCTGGCCCTTGTGTAAGCATATTTAGGAAACACGACGAAATGGTTAGTTTGGGGCACAATTTAGGGGAATTCTATCTAATAATGGTTTACTTACCAGTTTCGTCTACTGTCATTGGATTCCGGCTAGGCACTACCAATTTACAGTAACGGACACACATGTCCCGGAACAGATAGTGATGTTCTCGGGACATCTGATAAAATTCCTCGAAATCCAGATGACCATCATTGTTCTGATCAGCGGTTTTCAAAAGATTTTTCACGAATCCTTTGGGCAAGTCTGGACATCTTCGATTGTTTATCATTCGTCTAAGTTCTTGAATTGATAACAAGCCGGTCCTCTTTCGATCATACTAAAATCAAATAATTGTTATGTTACATCAGACCATTTGAAAGCCATTTAAACTTACTCTATCGAAGATATCACGGATTCGTTGTCGTTCTGTAGCTTCTTCGCGAGTGTTCAAACGTTGTAGTGGAATTGTTTCGCGACTTGCGTCCGTTGGACTCTGCATTTGTTGTTGGTTATTGAGATATGCTGCCATTATTGCTTCCTTGAATTTGAACAGCTATCGAAATGTGTTTTTTTTTCTTCGTGAAGCAGGTCTTGATAAGATTTATGAGGATTTTTTTGCTGTAGATGGAATATTAATTTGTGATCGAAGGCACGCTATCAGGCACTCATTTGCTTCTTATTTTTACAGTAAACTTTCACTTTGTTTCATCAGCGTAACAAAAGTAACATTTACCACAGCTAAAGGCAATTTTTACTTTACTTCACCAGCAAGGTTAAGAAAAACGCAAAAATCTCAGTGAAACCGCCGAGAAAACCCGACCTATCTTATCCACATTCAACTGATTAGTGACTCATTATCACTGCACAGCTAGCGGTGTTCGCCATTCGATAGCAATTCAACTGTTTTGTATACCTACAAGTGTCACACCGACAGATGAACGGTATACCACGCCTCTATATGTAAGATAGAGGTGATTGATCAGAAACTACGCTCGCGAATACCGTTGTTTAAGGAATGTTGGTATTTGCATTGCACTATTGTTTTAGAGCCTGAATACTATATTTACACTGAGTTGTTCAATCGTAAAACATTAACTTTGTCGACTTTAATCATTTAATTCAACAGTGTACATTTTTCAACTTTTAAAACGCTGAGCTTACTGTTTTTTGTGCACTATGATATCATTCATGATTATTCCTTTTCAGAGGCACAAAGAAAGAAGGAACGAGAGAGAGTGAAAAGACAAGCCTCTGTGTGCATAATAGTAGTGGGTTGCCATGTAAACAATGAGTATGTAACGGTATTTGTAGTGCAACATTCATTGGAGCTGTCAAAATACGCATTAGTTTGGCAGAATGGCGAAGCGATGTTGATATGAAGGTAGCTATGAAGCAGATTTCATAGCGAGCTGTCCAATTGGAATTGTTGAAACATTTCAATCTCATCGTTTCCATGGTTACCGTAGTAGTATCACAGTTTGGCCACTTGCTAGTGAAGAAGTTAATAGAAGTTAGATGAACAGTTTTAGTGGTTTCAACAATGTTCTCCCGTCAGAAATGTTTTAAAACTGGAGTGTATCGCACTAATGGGTCTGTGGATAAATGGAAATTTAGGTATGATTGTGATTTCCGGCTCTATGTCTCGCCAATCAAAGTTTGGATTTCTGTTTTGGGTATTTTTCGACACTTTAAAAAATGTGTCCAATTAAGTGCTTTATTAATCATTTTTAAAATAGAAAAACTTGTTCTACCAGCCTCCAGATTAAATAGAAAGAAATGTAAAACTGAAGAGTCCTGTGGGTGTGACATTGCACTCAGCAAGCCCGTCAAACCATGAACCCAAAGAGCACGACCATTGGGCTCATTGGTGAAACGCACGCTTTAGGCGAGGCGCCCATTGATGTTTCGCCATGTGGCATCACATAAGGCCGAGTGCCTACTGAATTGGTCGAGGTATGACATCTCCTAGCTTGTTGCCGTTCATCTCACGACACTAGACTTTGACTAATCAGTGGCAACAGTTCATACCATCGTTTTATTACATGAGGCGATGTTTTGACATGTTAGTAGATATCATACCTCCGTCACTTCAGTGCATCAAGGACGAATGACCCGAAGGGTTAAAGTCCCTCTTAAAAACAACAAAAACATCAGAGCCAAGCTGAGTATGATTGACCACCCGAGGTTGCTTCTTGGTTATTGTAAGGTCAACTGTTATTGCACAGAGAACCAACAGATGATGCTTGGGACTAGCAAACATCCTCAATGTGTTAAAACTGGTGATCCCAAACTAAGGCAATAACGACGCTGGCGTCGCCAGAATGCAATTCAAATAAAGAAAGGGTAGGAATTTTTTGACGTGATACTGGATACTTTATTGGAAGCCGAGAACACCTCTGCACTTCCACGAGAAATCATTGGGATGTTCAATAGCAGGATTGGGTGGCAGCAGGGTTCGTTTTTGTAAACGATAAGCTGTCTAGTAAAATACAAAAGAATATTAGTAACGTTTTCCTATTTGAATCGATTTTTACCAACAGTAAGGATGCTATTGGGGCCACGCACAAAGTGTGATGGTGTTTTTTCAGTGGAAAAATAAGGTTATTCTAAATAATGCTCGATAGCCGATTTAGGCCGATTTCAACCAATAGTAAGTATGCTATTAGGCTTTTTGACGTTTAATTACCTCACCCTTTCTGGCACATGCAGAGGAATGATGGTTTGTTTTCCTCCAAAAGATTTTCCTTCTTATTTGCACTTCTTTGATCTAAATGGCGCTTTAGTGTGCGTGCGTTCAAGGTCACATAGCCTAGTTAAGCTTAGTGACGTTTAACGCACGCACACTATCGTGTCTATTGTCGTGTAAAAATTGTCTGTTTTCCCACAGATAACCAAAAAGTTTTCTTTGTGGTTCGCGGTAGAAGAGATCTTTTTGACAGCTGTTTGCTATGTTTTCGTCCAAAACGCACTACCACATTTCCAAAAGACACACTACCACACCCAGACGTGATAAGATTAATTGGGGCCACTCACAAAGTGTGATTAAGGTTTTTCTTTAGGAAAAGAAGGTAATGTATATCAACGCTTGATAGCCGATTTGGATCAATAAATATCAACAGTATGGATGTTGTTGGATCCAATCGTACAATGGGATAGTGGTTCACCGGGAAACCGCTTTATTGCTTGTTTGTTTCTGTGCTCACATGATCACTTGTGCCGCCGGACAAAAGATATCCGAAATGAAAAACAATGCGCACAAAGCAGTTCGATACAGAGCATCGACACCATGGTGATACGGCAAATATGGTGAACTAATAGTGTGGGTGATTATAATTATTTACCGTCAGTTTTATTGATATTTTTTCTGTACTGACTCGATCACTCGCGCCACCGAATAAACGATAACCAAAAACTAAACTTGAAAATAAGAAGAATGATTAGTAATTTCCATTTAATTCCAACTACCTTTATTGCTTATCTTGACAGATACGCGTATTTCGTCTACAATGTGCAGACTTCTTCAGTGTCGTGTACTAATACTCGACTAGTACACGACACTGAAGAAGACCAACCAAGTCTTCCCCCTTAGTTCTATACCCAATATTTTCATTTTCTCCAATCTGCTCAACCAATTGCAAGGTTTTGTGACATAGTGGACGGATTATTATAATTTGAGATACCTCAATGCAGACGTCTTCAGAAGTTGGCACCTCATTGCAAGATCCATAGAGGCGGACCGAAAGATTCGATGAGTTACCTCCCCCAACAACAACAACAACAACAACAACAACAACCATTTCAGTGCACTATGAGCCAGAAAGTAAATCTAGCTAGTCAAAATTAATAACTCCAAAACGAAGCATTTCCGGTCGTTCATGTCTTCAGCTAAGTTTCTTCTTATTATAAGCTCAATTCATGCCTATTAACGAAGAGTTAAAAACTCGTCCGTATAGATGACACCAGCATGATACTTTTCACAATCACGTTTGAGACTTAATGTTTTGAGCAAAGTTGTTTTTTTAAATAAACAACTCTTTCTTTGGCGTGAAAATTCTACGTTCTGCTGTCGAGCTATAAAAGAAAAGGTTTGAAATGATAAAAAAAAATATCTATTTGTTTAAAAGTTTTTGCAAAACATCATAGGAAACTACATTATTCCATGATGGAAATGCATCAAACGAACACCGTTGATTAAAAATTATCTGGATTAAGTCAAATACAAAAAAAGTGCAATAATTTTACCACTTCAAAAATGTACACTAGAATCCCAGTATTATTTTTCGCCACACCTACAAGAATGCAATAATTTATCAATGATATTTATTATGACAGCTTGTTTCTTTATTTTATCGTTTTATGATAAATTTACTGATTGTTATTGAAATGTGCAAGTTCGGGTATAATTCTGTACAAAGCGCTTTTGACACCCATCGTTGATATTTCGAAATACATATAGAGATACATAGATATCGGATTATCCAGGTAGCTGGCACCCCTATCTTATTACCTTTGTCTTGAAAAGAGCTAACATCCCGGCGGGCCCAGAATCATGGGCCCCACTGACAGCTGTTGTTATGTGGCAAACCGCGACGATGACAATTACTTTACAAACTGAATGAACTTTTAAACATTAAATTAGTTTAAATCGTTTAAAACAGTTAAACTGCTTGGAGCAGCGATGGTATTAAAACAAACATTTGTGACAATAGGGTATTATAGGGGTATGTGGATTATAACATTGTTCGATAATAAATATAATAATATACCGGCATTTAATTTATTTTTTAATTTTGACAAGCGAAACTATTGAAAAAAAAACAATTTCAAAAAATAATGATTGCAAGACAACACCATCCTATTTCACCATGAAACACGCTACAAAAAAACAGACTACCTAAACCAACGAACCAACCATTGATTTTTAGCATCACGCAATTTCGAATCCACCCAGTGGCTGAGTAGATTGCACTCATTTTAGCAAGCAGTATGGAGTTGTCAAAAAGTGAGTAAACTAGTTTTCCTTCGCTGAGTGAAATCTGCCCAGATTCTGGGTGAATGATTATGATAGAATTTTTTTCCAAGTTCAAAATGGTGGACAACTATTAATTGAAAATTAAGTTAGCAAAAATGAAGCCACTGGAGTATTTAAAATGGAATCAGTGAAAATGGAAGCGCTAAGCCACATCACCGTTTACTTTCATCTGCGACGACTGCGAGGAAAAAAATCCCTCCCGAAAATGTCTCGTGAGACATAAAATCCAGTTCATTGATCCGTTCGTGTGCGATATTTTATCGAAGGATTTCCGGATCATGGCTGACAAGCAGGCTTATTTGCGAATGAACACCATTGAAAACTATTTGAGTGTCGAAAGGTATCAGCAACTTCTTGGTAAGTGTTTTTTTTAAATATATATTTCTCTATTTCAATTCAGTGAATTAATGTTAAATTATTGCAGCGTACAGCACCGCATTTCGGGAATTTGAAATTCAGGAATTTGGATTCATACATGCATACATGTATTCAACAATATTGATCTATTTTGATGGAGTTTTCCGGAAGTGAACGAATGATGTTTGTTTCAATTCAAAATAAGCTGTTCAAGTTAAAAGAAATTAAATAACTTTATGTTTTGTTGGCTCAATGGATAAAATAAAAGCAAACCTGTTTTTATCATATTGTTCCACATTCATCTTCTCAAAAAATGAATTATTGAGACATTAACGCACACTACCATATTCCTTTCATTCAAAATGGGTAAAGTTTACCCATTCAACAATTGTCAACTTCTGAGTAAACTTTACTCAGGTTTTCCGACGGGCGCGTTTACTCAAATTTGAGTAAAGGTATGTTTACCCATTTCTGGGTAAGTGCCCTTTTTACCAGACTGAGTGATTGTTGACTCAAAAATGAGTAACTTTAGAATAGCGTGTACATAAGTTGACATGTATGTCATAATGGGAGCCCCCGTTACTGAAAATTAAGTGCTGTCACTTTGTATAAATGTCACTTTGTGAAACTGCTAGTCAGTTTGTGAAAATAAAAATGATTAGATTTTTCTTGTTTAAAAATCGAGAAAAAATAGTTGAGATTCATAAAAAATATTTTTGTGCTAGGAAAAATGTCCATCATCGATACGGATGGAAAAAACCATGTTTTTTTTAAATTAAAACCCCCTATTGTGATGTTTGAGATGTTGGCTTCGAAAACATGGCAGCACGTCAGCTACCTGGGATTATCTCATCTGCCCGAAAGTGTTCTGAATATGCCCGTAAGTGTTCGAATGATTAGTCCCTTGAAAATTGCTGGTGCCGATGTTCTTTTTCTTAGAATTTAAAACACATTACTCATAGTAAACAATCTAATAGCTGACTTTCAGCTGAGTGTTCTGGAACACTTCCACAGTTTCATTTTGAATATAGAGCTTAAGCTTGGCCACTAGCTCAATAAGAAATCCTACAATCATGAAATTTCTTTCGCTTTGTTCGATTCCATCGAATAAATTAATTAATTAGGGGGGGGGGTGTGTTTTGTTTTGGGGGTGCGTAATGGGGGAGGGGCGCCGCCAGTGTGTAACCAAAAAAAAAATCCATACAACATAAAAAATACGCCACACCATGAAAGATGAATTTTTTTTTTTGGGCAACTTAATAAATGGTTTGTTTGTTTTCTCTTTTTTTTGTTTCCCTCTCGCTTGGGTGGGGTTGTGTTGGGTAAATATGGTGGGTGTGTTTAAAGTTAAAAAGAGCGTGGGTGGGGGTAATTATTAAATTTTGGGGGTGTTTTTAGGGGGGGATAAAACAAAACAACACCCACCCAGTGTGCGCCCCGGAGAGACAAACAAACAATAAGTCGAGGCGCCCACTGATGTGGCGGAAGTGTGGCATCACATAACATGTCAAAATATCGAGTCAAAGTCTTGTGGCGTGAGGCGAACGTCGACAAGATATTTTGGCATGCTAGCAGATGTCACACCTCCGCCACATCAGTGGGCGCCTAGCCTAACGTTGCAGAGTGACTAACCCCCTGCCGTAATCGCAGTTAATAACGCTATCCACCTGTGATTGATATCTACTATCATATCATCAGATAAAACTAGTAACTTTGTCAAGAAAGAATTAAAACTACATAAGGGCAGTTTGTTTCATTATACAAAGGAAACGCATATCAGTATTTTTTTGGTTTTTGCTCGTGCAGAGGGCTTTTTCTTTTTTTTTGTAAAATAAAAAAATACGGGTTATTTTTTTTTTTTAAAAACATAAAAAACTTTTTTTTTTTGTTTTTTTTTTTATTTTTTTTTTTTTTTTTTTTTGTGGTGGTGGGTGTATTTAAAAAAAATAATATAAATTAAAAAAAAAAAAAAAAAAAAAATGTTTTGGTGTTGTGGTTTTTTTCTTATTATTCACAGAATAACTTTGAAGAAAATCTACTCATTAATCGAAATTCCTCGATTCGACCATTCTAATGAGGATGATCCGTTTAAAGATACGTCAAACAATGCAGAAGAACAACTGGATATCGCTTGGCAAGAGAAAGTGTTCAGCCAGTCTGAAATCGAATATTACAGTGTCAGAGAGAATTGCACTAATGATCTGCATAAGAGCTATCACCATACAATAAATTCATCAGGGTTAACAAACAAAGAAACTGGTAGAAAAATATACTCCTACACAACAGCTGATAACTATGCTCCATATGATGAGATCAGCTCCTCAATATCAACAATTCAATTACGTAGAGAGCAGGAAGATTGTTTTGACAGCATGTTCATCATGGCTGATATTGATACAGAGGTGGTGTTGTTCACGCTAAAGTGGAATTCGAAGGAAAATATATTACTGGTCTATCCTGACTTCAATTGTATGAACATCAATCCCTATTACAAAGAAGTGCAAGGTGACAGCCGACAAATGTATCATTTTGGAATTAAAAATCTCAACAATAAGCTGAAACATTCGGAATCCAAAGAAACCTTCCAAATTGATGAAACAGTCATGGATAAGGTAGACTTGTATATATATACTTTGTATTTCTATACTCATATTATTAACAGCTTAACAGGTTAACTTTGCGTGAGGAAATGTTCAGAGATAACTTTTCTTATCCAGAAAATCATCAACTCCAGTTTATGGTGCTTTTGGAAATTGTTTCTGGCAGAAAGTTTTCGTACGATAATACGCATGTACGATTTACTATCGGTCTACCTATAGAATCGAAGATCATTCACGGAATTGTTGACGGCTGTACTCACAGCAGTAAGAAAACAAATGGAACGTGGCAATATTCACACTGCCATGAATTACTACTCAAGGTCCCAGAAAATCATGAAATTGGCGGTAAGTATTCAGTTGAATAATGCACAATGGTGCTGTTTAAGTTTTCAAAAGCACTTTACATGCAGAATCACAAAATAAAAGCTAATAAATTGAAAAATTGTGCAATTCCCCTAAACACATTTACATCTTATTATAAATGGTTAACATATTTGATAGAGCTTCGATTCGCAAGCTAAATGAATCATCCCTAAAAACACAACTCACAACAAACAATCCCTAAAATATTCTGTCAAAATAATGTAGCGAATCAAAACAAAAAGAAAGATTCTTTTACCGAAAAGCGCGAGAATGTATTAAAAGGTGCAAGATATACTTGGGACCAAGGGGTTCTATAGAAGTAAGTCAATTTTAAATCGCTAATTTTCTATCGATTGTTGATTTTACGCCTCAAAATCAATATTTTTGATACACCGAACAAACAAGGACTTAAGTGCCCTGTTTTATTTGAGGTTGGTTTATAAATGACCTATTCGATTATATTTTCCTATGATTTTTGTGTGTGTAAACTACTCAAGGTAACAACAATAAAATGTTTATTTAATTTGTTTAAGACCTTATGTTGATTTGAATAGAAGATTTAAATGTGCTGATAATGATATTATGTATAAACAAGTTTGAAAATTGAAGAAACGTTCTGAATGAAGTGGCACTTTTTAGATAATATGCGATGTTCTTTTTATCATTAAACTCACCAAACACGCTGAATAACGATATTTTCTCCATTGCAGATTGCATTAAATTATACTTTGAAATAATTTCAATAGATACGTGGAAACGGGAGCGTTTGCTTGGGTATATGCCGAGTATGAGAAGATGCTAAGAATTATAATACAACGTTTCATCTCTTCCAGAAATGCTCAAATTACCGTACCTCTTCGAGCTCAAGTTTTAGAATCATCCTTAACGTGTTTAAAAATAGCAAACAATCAAAGTTTTTACGACAAATTGGAAGCATTTTTGGTTGGAGGTCGTAGGACAGTCAATTTGAATGAATTCTATGGAAATGTATGTATTATCTTATTTTTAATGTAGCATTGATTTGTATCTAACTATCTTTATTCAGAACGACGTAACGCTGCTAAATCGATACGGAAGTCGTGCTGAGTTTGCAGGTGAACTGGATATAAGGTGTCAAATAATACAACTGCAGAGACCTCAAATAGTTCAACTTTTCGGTCGCAACACGAAAAAACATGGGAAATTTCGAGCAAATGTTGTTACAATTGAAGAACTGCTATCGTCTTATCAGAGAGCTAGAGAAAGATTAGAAGAAATCATTAATCTGAAATACTGATAGACAAGATTAAAAGTTAACTGTCGATTTCTCTTGAATCTTAAATCACTCTCGTGAAAGCAGCATTTGGTAGAAGAATGTTATTTTTTCCATATGGAGTAGCTGGATATAGTGGGTTTCTCGTAATTCGTGAGATATCAACGTTTAAAGTCATTGTTTACAAATGGATATTAGGCTCTAATCATGAATTACTCGAGAGTTAGTTTGATGATTTTTTTAGATTTGGTTCCGTGTATTTGCTCGATGAAAAACAGAGTCACTATAATTATTGAACTAGGATAACTACCCGGATAAAACTAACCATAAAATTACAATACAATAATATACAATAACAGTTTTAAAATAAATTAGAAATATCTTCCCAACATCATGAGATCCCAGTAGTGAATAGCAATTTCTGATAGAACCAAAGATGTGAAGAGAAAGCATCGATAGGTCCGATAGTGCTCGGCAGGTTATACAATTGGATAGAAGTAGTTGAAATTGAGCGTAGGGTTTTTGTTAAGCAGTATTTCAAAGCAAACGCATACACTTTTGCCAAACATCCCCATGCGGGGTAGGTCAAGGCAGGAACGGGTCCGCCATCTTGACACATACTTTCAATGTGTACACATAACCACTACTTTACATTACTTACACATACTTTTCATTTGCCACATAAACTTCGTTTGTGTTTCTCAGAGGGTTCTGTTTATGTGTGAACACATCACTCTCAAGTAACCACGAGGCTATAATAGCATGCATATATAGGGCATATGCATTACGTCTAGTGCATCATTGAAGTTGGAATAATGCTGAAAAGGGCCCCACTAACCCAAGCAACACACAAGTTTTATAACGGTTAAAAATACTTTTATATGACTAGATTTGGTTATATAGAAGCTTACTCAACATTAAATCACGAAGATGTGTTACTCGGGAAGATCTAACTAATGCTATATCTTTTGTAATGCCATAAGACATTGCTAAAGTAGCATTATTGCATTGGTAATGTATCACTACATTCTTAAATCTAATCTAACGCTTCATTACTTGACAACTGTTGAATTAATGCGATCCCGCATTAATGATGTCGAATAAATGCGATCCCGCATTAATGATGTTGATTTTGGGTTGAATAAGTGCAATAATATAATGCTTGTGGTTACTTGGGCTATTGTGTGGAATTTTCTATAGATTTTTGCCGATAAATATGTGTGGATTATTTTCCGTGTACTGATCCTATTGTATGATCACAATACATTTTATTGTAAATCTATGATACTTTTTTGTTGTTTACTAGTAGTAGTTGCTTTACTACCATGGAGGGGGTTGCCATCTGTTAAGAATAAAGTTAGAACTAAGAATTTGGACATCCGTTAGTTGTCATTAATAATCTCGCAAATAAATCAGATTTTTACCATTCTTATTTATTTTACTCACTGTTCCAACCGTTCATTTGGAGAACCTCCCTATGGTTGCACATGTACGTATATAATGCACTGTTGCCACATTTCCATAGACTTCTATTATATACCTAAATCCCAGCAAGCGTTGAGTGCGATGGTGTGGTGCGGTGTGATGCTAATATGACGGTTGTTCACAGAAAAAGGAAAAGAAGATGAGAAAGTACTTTGTATAGATTCATCATTTTTTTCTGTATGAATGATATTAACAGATTGGCACATGAATAATTTGATTGTATTTCTTTGTAGATGCGCCTCTTCCGTTTCTCTTCTTACCTTTGCTTCCATTTCTGGTTTTGCTTACACTTATTTATCTCATAAAACTTGTAGTGCTGGTGACCGTTTTGATAAATTAAATAAGAAAGTGGTCGCTATAATTTGCTGTCAAAACACGCAGTTGATGTGTAATTAAGCATTCTGAAGCAATGCGTGTTATTTTCGGCTTTAATTCAAGGTCATCTTAACATTTGGAACGACTGAGTTGAAATAATTGTGTAGCATATTCAAGAACAATCAATCTCTTGACATTTTTCCGATCTAGGGATTTTTAGGTTGGAAGGTTCTTCAGTTATCTTGTCTTATAGGCTTCCCGAGCAAAGGATTATATCTTATTGATAACAAATTCTATTACCAGTTTATAATTATTTGATGATTGAATATGTTATCATTGAGGCTGAATAACAGCCAAAATAACAGAATGAATAACAAAACAATACTCGTTGAATATCATAATAATAGCAGATTTTATTATCAGTGAGAACATCTTGATAACAAATCCTGAATTCTAAGCAAATTTATTGAAATAGTTTGAAATTATGTTATCAATTTGAAATCAAATTCTAATGCTAATATCTGATAAAAAATTGGATGAAAGCAACATTTTTTGATCTACATTGACCGGCAAAAATAAAGATCCACCTTTGATCAATTTATTATTGTTGAGAAAAAAACACGTATTTTTGAAAAAGTAGGGTATTCCAATACATGTTTCTGATAAATAAACATAGACGAACCATTTCAGTACAAAAATAACGATCACTTTTATTCCTTGCATAACATAAAAAACAAAATTTTTGGAGTTTAGTAAAATACGTATGACATAAAAAAAGATCCACTTCATGTATGAATAAAAAAAAATAATCGAAAGAGTTGGAATCAACTCTTCAATAGTCAATATGACCTCCCTTGGCTTCAATGATGGACTGCAATTGTTTCGGGATGCTTTCGACTAGGTTTCTGAGGTGTTGTGGATCCAACTCATTCCAGGCCTGCTCCAGTGCCGCAAAATATGTTTGCTTGTTTGTTACGTGGGTTTTTTCGACTCTATTGAGAACTCTATCGAGAATTGCCCAGAGATTTTCAATTGTGTTTAAATCCGGGCTCTGGGGAGGCCATTCCAAGGGTTTAATCCGACAGGCACGGAAAAAAGCTTGTGTTTTCTTGGCCGTATGCTTTGGGTCGTTGTCTTGCTGAAAAATGTAATTATCTTCCAGACCCATTTTCAGCAAAGATTCTTCCATATTCTCGTTCAGAATATCTATATACCCATCTGCCGTCATAATACCACTGATTAGAACCAGATTCCCCACTCCAAACCATGAGAAACAGCCCCAGACCATGATATTTCCACCGCCGTGCTTCATGGTCCCTTGTAGATGTTTATCCGTCAGCCCTTCATCGCTTTTCCGCCAAACTCACAGTCGTCGTTTTCTGTTGAACAGCTCAAACTTTGATTCGTCTGACCAAACAACCCGTTTCCAGAACTCCAGTGGCTTTTTTATCTGGGGGTGCGACACATCTAAATCCAGATTCAAGATGATCGTAAAATCTCACGCTAGCGTATCGATCTCTGAAAAATCTTGTTTTAGCTTGTGAATCTTAATCCATCAACTTGCATCGTGTTCCATCTTTTTGCAGTAAATCTTTAAAATCTTCATCAATCTTCTTTCAATTTTTTTTTTTTTTTTAACTCTTTATTTATTCCAAATTTTACATTATTTTACATTCATATATTAACCTAGGTGATCCGGCTAAGTAATTAACATTTCAACCTTATATGCTATCATTTATATCTAATTGTGTTGATATTATTTTTACTTTAAAAAAAAAAAAAAAAAAAAAAAAAAAAAAAAAAATCTTCTTTCAATCTACTAAGCGTGCGCACATCGCACAAAAGCAAAACAAAAAAATTCCTGCATCTGGGATAGAGTCGCACCCCCTGTTTTTATATGGTTTCTTGCAAACCGCAATCGCTTCTCCTTATTCACCCTACTTATGAACGGCCGTTTCCGAGCAAAATGACTTTTCAAACCGTGCTCAGCCAGCAATGCGTCGCCGAACTGTACGGTCGGATATCGAAAGGCTTAGCTTTTCTCTGAGCGCACGGATGGTAACAAACGGATCCTTATTAATGAGATTCGTTTTTTGAGCAATCGCGCACGATAAGATTTCGAACTTGGACTGTTATTTTCTTTCCTCCCATGATCGATTCTTATAAAATTCGTCACTTGGGCTAAACTCACTCATTTCTCACAACTGTAGCAATTATCTGTGATGGATATAAATAAAGGAATCTCAAAAGCATGATCAACAAGGGGTAAGCCAAGTGGATGTACACGGAAAGTATTTTTTTTTTCCTAGTGGATCTTTTTTATTGACATACCGTAAACACAAGCTTATTTCGTTTTTCACATGCAGTTGGCTGAAATGAATATGTATATTCAAACTTTTACGCTAAGCCTCATGAATGATACCCAAATATGTACAGTACGGGTAAGAAAGTTGCTATTGATACGAAGTTGTAAAGATATCTATGCCTGATTAGTATACTGCTCGATGGATCTTTTTTTTCGCCGGTCACTGTATATGCTGGTAAAATGTATAGTTTTTTATTCAAATAGTAACATTAACATATGATAACCAAATTAGTCAATGGTGATAACTAAATTTGTTATGCGATAACAGCGGAAATTAAAACGACAACTGGTATAACAGAACTTGTTACTTATATGATACCAGCTTGTTATTTTCCTTTGCTAGGGTTATGTGTATCATAATGACAAATTTTAATTTCCAACAAGAATTAAACGTTGTTTCTAACATGCATTTGATGGAAGTCTATATTTTCTAAGCATGTGGTGCCACACACAAATGTTCACCAGAATTCGGCCTATTTTCGGATTCTTTTGAAACTTGTATAAAATAAGCTATGATTTTTATAATTTATTTCACTCGACTTCTTTTTCCATTATAAATTCTCGCACCATTCTCTTGACTCCATCCATTGAGTTTTGTACAACAGATTCTGTTTGGTGACTTTCATCCAGACTTTCTTCAATTCTAGCTCATTTTTTATTATTATTCTTCACGAGAGCCCACATTTTTTCCGGGCGGAGTTCCAGTGAATTCGGAGGATTCATGTCTTTTGGCACACAAAGCACCTTTCAGCTCTCCAGCACGTTCCTGGCATAGAGGCAAGATCAGGAACAATAGAGCAATTCGAAAATAGAGAAATTCTTAAGGAATGGCAAGAGTCGCTTTTGAAAATCCTATTGCTTATATATTTCACCATTCATAGTTCCAGAACTGATGAAGGTCGCGCTCATTTCGCCGCAACCACAAATCACCTGCGAGATTACGAATTACTATATTAGGTCTGTATCCGATATAATCCGGAAGCCTCAAAACATGAATAAAACATAAATTTCGCATTATATTTCCGTCGTAGTTGTTTATTTCAGATTCATGGGATGTGTTTTAACAATTCGTTAAGACAAAACATAGTTATTCGGTATATGCATAAAATTTTCGAACTTTGCGCTTAACTCCGTCCATTAGGGTTTGTACAGACTCTTCAGAAATCGTAGAAGCCGTCTTTGTCCAAATTTGCTGGAAGTGTTTGATGTCTTTGATTCCTTGCTTCTTTCCAGAAAGCTTCCGCTTCATCAGAGCCCAATATCTCTCGATTGGTCGTAGCTCTGGGCAATTTGGCGGGTTTGCGGTTTTTGGTACAATGTTCACTTGATTTGCTTGGTACCACTCCATCACAGTTTTAGCATAGTGGCATGATGCCAAATCGGTCCAGAACAAAGGTTTTTCTTTGTGACTTTTGATGAAGGGTAGCAATCGCTTCTGCAGGCACTCTTTCTGATAGATCTCCTTGTTGGTTGTGCCTGTAGTGACGAAAGATTTACTCTTTTTGCCACACGTGCAAATTGCTTGCCACACAAGTAATTTTTTGGGAAATTTCGATGCCTTCTTCGTTCTGAAATGCTCAGCTGTAGCATTTCTGGCCATAGCAAAATAAAAAGCCAGCCCTGGAAGCTGCTTGAAATCCTCCAGGACATAAGTTTCATCGTCCATAACAACGCATGAAAACTTCGTCAAATATTCGCAGTACAAACGTCGAGCCCGTGATTTTGCTGCCAAGTTCTGTTTGTCGTTGCGATTTGGAACTGTTTTTACTTTATACGACTTAAGTCCCAAACGTTGTTTTGATTTTTGGACAAAACCAGGTGACATCCCTATTTTACGAGCCACCGTTCGAATGGAGAGATTTGGGTTTTTCGTTAATATCCTTTTCACCTTTCGGTCCATGACAGGATCAGCGCGTCCAATGTTTTTGTCATTTCTCGGTTTCCTCTCCACCGTCAAACATTCCGAAAATGATTTGAGCACATCGTGAACAGTGGATTTAGGCAAATCCAATGTTTTTGCAAGGTCCCGTCAATGTCAGGATTTGCCGTACGCCCGTACAAAATTCGCTCGCGCACTTGTTTTTCTTTCGTCGCCATCTTGAATACTAAACATGAAATGTAAACATCAAACATAGTCTTTTTCATCATAGACTCTCAGCTATATCACAGTGAAATTTTTCATTCCTACGTGCAATATTTTAAAAGTTACAATGATTTGAAGGTTCCGGATTAATGTGGATACAAACCTTAGAACGTCAAAATTAGACTTGACCGGAGCTTGAATTCTGCTACGTCTTTCTTGAAACAAACTGGGTCACTTTTGCCACCACTTTCTTCCTTCCGTTTAACAGTCAAACGCTCCTTAAATGTTTTTATCACACGGAAGACGATTGTAATAACGATACCAAGCTTCTTAGTGATCCATCTATGGATCACTATCTATCTTCGAATTGGCAGTAAGAACACATTTTTTCACGCCGGATTTGCTGTTTCGAAGCCATGCCCGTAAGTACATGACGGATTTTTAAGAAACTTGACAGACACTTAACTTAATACACACTGAACCAGTTTTTCTCAAATTTTTACTCACACGGTTTTAAAAATACAGACAAATTTTGGTGTGCTATTTTCTACGAATACACTCTTTAAGCCTATAACAAATTCATATCGTAAGAAAAATAAAATTTAATAAACTAAAAAATGATCCTCTAATAACAGGATAATTGTTTTTCTCACTTTATCGTAATGTTGAGGCTCGCTTTGGGTGCTAGATGACCTACCAAAAATTATTTGATAGGTTCAGATAGCTGTGCCAGTTTTGAATTAGTATAATTTTTGAAATGGAAATATCCTTCTTATCAACATGCAACCCTAGGAGTGGACAGCAATTTCTGCTAGAACCAAAGATGTGAAGAGAAAGTATGGACAGGTCCGCAAGAGCACGGCAGGTTGTTAAATTGAATAGAAGTAGTTGAAATTGAGCGTAGGGCATGTTTGAAAGGCGGCATCCGATCGGGCGCACAGGTTCTTGACTAGCTACCCCAGTGCGGGTTCTTTTGCTTGTCAAGGGGGTATTCTCCCCCTTGCCTACCCCGTGGTGCGTTTTGGACGAAAACATAACAAACAGCTATCAAAACGATCTTTTTATCGCGAACCACAATCAAAACTTTTAGGTTATCTGTGGGAAAACATACAATTTTTACACGACGATAGGCACGATCGCGTTCATGCGTTAAACGGTACTAAGCCTACTTCTCTGTCCGCTATACAGATGGAGTCATTTCACCTGCTATCCTGTTGTTCCGCCTCTGCGCCATACATGTTGTCATCGTAGAGTTGCTTCCATCTCAAGTTCATCAGTCAAGATACCTCTACGCTTATCCCGATACATATTGACTCGCAGCACCAAGCTTTTGCGAGATACATTGGGTTTCTTGTAGAATTCTCGGATTTCTTAAGAACAAAACAGTTGCTTAAATACTTCATACTCACGACTCCTTATATAATACTTCAAAAGATGAGTTTTCAGATATCTTTTCTGTTTGCATTGCTCAACATGTCGACTGGTTCCTTATTGCATCATCATCGCACACGCTAAATTCTTCTTGTCTAAAACGTCTTACACTCCTTTTCAATCCAATCGTACGGTCGATTTCTTTCCACAAATGCCACCAAGCAAGAAGAGGCTTGGATTTTCATAAAATATTCATGAGAAATGAAAATGATTTTATCCTAGTGTAATGCAGATGATTACCTTTCCGGAATTCATGGTTACCGTGTCTTAGATGAACATAACACAAATGACTACACCTCTTCTATGTCACTTCTATGCCAAATGATTTTTATTTTCTGCAATGACGGAAGTCGGCACTACGTGTGGGTCAAAAATCTGCTGTCATTGTTGTTTTGATTATCAATCGGTAAGCATGAATTTAATTAAACGGAATTCAAATATCATCTCTTATGATGATTTTTCTAATTTTTTTTTACTAAGCGATTTTAAATCCTGATCCGAACATGGTGCAACCATGGCCGTCACCATCATCCCAGAAGGATAGATGCCAGTAATTTTGAGCATGAATACTCTCTGACGGACTGGGCTGCAACTTCTTGCATATTTTCCTATGCCTACGATTGATTGATATTCATTGTGGTTTATTGAATTGCATTTCTGGCATTTTGAAGTTCATACTGACAATGAACCTGTTTAAACAAACGAATATCAAAGCATCTTGAAAAGCAACGATCATTCTTCTGATTACGTTTGTTGTCAAAATTTATCATTTGATCTTCGCATGTAACTTCTATGTATTTAATATTATGTTGCGTTAAAATCCATTGAACCTAAAGAGCTTGACTTTCGTCGAGATTGACGTCAAGGCTCTTTTGGTACTCAGCTGCATCTTCGGGTACAATTTTTATTACCAAAAATAAAAATGCGTGTATGGGAAGGTCCATTAATTATGTCACGCAGTAAGGGGGGATAGGGGGTTTAGGAAAACGTGACAATCCATACAAAAAAAGTTGAAGGTCCATACAAAAAACGAGACAAGGGGAGGGAGGGGGGTATAAAAAGTCAATTTTTGCGTGACATAATTAATGGACGTTCCCTATGATTCTGAAAAAGATGCTAGGGACTATTCATAAACCACGTAGACTTTTCTATAAGGGAGGAGGGGTTCTGACAAAAGTCTACGCTCCATACAAAATTTCAAAAAAATGTATGGAGAAAAGTCTAAAAGGGGGGGGGGGGGGGTCTCTGAGATTTTCAAAAATGAGTCTACGTGGTTTATGAACAGGCCCCTAGAATTATAGACTTGGTGGGCACTTATGATAAGGAATATGTTCGATATGCAATATTCTTACAAATCCTAAGCGAAATATGGTGCTTACAAATGAGATGAGAGAACTGCTTGAATTTTTTGAGATTCTCACTAATTTTTTATATTGGTTTATATTCATAAACCACGCAGTCTTTTCTGGGGGGAGGGGGGTCTGACCAAAGTCTACGCTCCATACAAAATTACAAAAAAAATGTATGGAGAAAAGTCTACGAGGGGGGAGGGGTGGGGGTCTGAGATTTTCAAAAAATGAGTCTACGTGGTTTATGAACAGGCCCTTACAACTTAAGCCGTTCAACCTAGTCTTACAAAATTTCGCCTCATGTGTCAGTTATTGCTTACAAACAGATTGGTGTGTTTGAATTTGTTGGGATCAAGGAACACTCAGAGTTTTAATTACCGAAGTCGGTAAAATTTTACTGGGTTTTCAAGCAGCTGAGAATTCAGTAATCAGTAGCAGTACTGAGCAGTATTTTGCTTTGCTGAAAACTCCGTAAAAGTACAAACCATGAACTGTCAAACACAACTACTGAGTTTTTCGGTAATTTCTTTGTTTACCTTTGGTTTGCTGAGTTTTTCGCTATTCCTTTTTTTCTTTCGGTAAAGTTAGTTGTTTTTCTGATTTATTAAAAACAAAATAAGTTTTCAAAGAAGCAAAACAAGTAATGTTTTGGAACTCGTCTTCGCTTTTATTTATTTTTAGTTGTTTGCGTGCAGTATTTCATGTTTAATGATAAGATTAGAGGATAAAAACCATGAAATAGCTGCCTCAGAGTTATCCTCTGGAAAATTTTCTTTCATATGGAGTATGGGGTAGTCGCTTTTGTTGGTCGGGAATGGTTCATCGTGCTGAAAAAATGACGATTTTGTAAATACGGGTACAGATCGTCGGCACGTGTCCGCCATATTTTGTTCAGCCTATTAAAGCTAAAACAAACTACAAAATTTAATGGGAAAGTTTACCTACAAAATAATTCCTGGTCCTCTACATCGATTGACAAACGATGCTCGGTGATTAAATCCATTTTGCACATGTTCATTATTTGACAAGTTATGGTTTTTAGGGTACTGATGGGTTCAGTAATTTGGATTATTTTTCTCAACTGAAGTTCAGTACAACACAAAAATACTGAAATTTCGGTATTATTTTTACTGAAACTTTGTGATGTCCCATAAAACGTTTATTTTATGGAAAATTCGGTACTCTTTCTTTGGGATTTACTGAACAAATGTATTTTTTTTAAATAAAAAGCTGATTGTTCAGTAATATAAGTGTTTTACGGTACAAAAACTGTAAAACAAACTACTGAACAGGTAAGCTGTGATAAGATCAAAACACATAAAAAACAACATTTAATTCTATTAGGTTTGTGCACAACGTTAGGAATATTCGAAGGAATATTAGTATTAAAGAAATGCAGGTACAGGTAAAAAAATATAAGTAGGTTATATGTTATCATGTTATATAAAAAAAACCCATGAATTGTGGGTTTCGTAATGCTAACGCGATTGATCCTCCGAAATGAACGAAATAAAAAAAAGGACATCATTAATGCAAATAATTATCTTATAATGTAAAGTATTAATTCCTGAGAAAATTAAAAGAAAGAAAGATACGGATCCCCTTGAGCAAGCCATCACTATTGTCGTGCAGTTACTGACTCGGCTTTCTACCAATCCCATTCCCTGATACGTTAAATGTTAATTGTGCATTTGAATGAGTGTCTTATAATCCTGCAGATGACATTTTATGACTAATGGTAGGTAACCAACGAAACCGCAACAATCGTATGAGAGATATGCTTTTTGTTCCTACCGTAATATGTCTGCAATGCAAAAAATGCATGTATCTACTTCGGGCCTGTTCATAAACCACGTAGACTCATTTCTCAGAAAATCTCAGACCCCCTCGTAGACTTTTCTCCATACATATTTTTGTAATTTTGTATGGAGCGTAGACTTTGGTCAGATTTTGGAGGGGGGCTCCAGCCAGAATAGGCTCCGTTGTTTATTAATAGACCCTTTGTAGAAACCGAATAGATGAGTACTACAAGCTTGGAGTGAGCGACTTAAAAAACAATGTCGGCATGTACAGGAAATTTGATGATTATCAATTTTACTCGAAGACGGTCTTGGCTGTTAATTCGTAACGTTTCGTGTCACGTGCTCGATCTGGTTTCTGTCGGTTTTAGGAAAGGCCTTTTTACCGGTTTCTAAGTACAGTGAACAGACAGAAAATTAATTCTATCTACGATTGCCGCTGTGTTGTGTTGTTTTGTATGAAATCAACTGCAGAGAATAAATGGGGAGTGCATTTCAACCAGTACTATCATTATCTGATGCATGGTAGTAACCAAAAGTTTTTTTTTTTCTTCAATTAAATCTGCTATGTAAGCTATTCAGTGCAAGCATTAGCAAAAATTAGCATTTATTATCCACGCATATGCCCAACACTACACCCACGATGGTACCTATCGCCGTGTAAATTCCCACATGAATTGTTTTATTTTCCTTCGGTCTTTATTTGCTTAGCATTTAAATCACATGTCGTGGATGTTATAAAGCCTACGAAGAGAACTATAGGTACAACTGAGGGCGCGTAGGGAAGAGAATTTGATGGAACGTGCACGCCGTAAGTATACCTAACCTACTGCAGTGAACAACAAAAAACTTGGGCAATAATCTTCCTAAAGGACAAACATACTTTTCTGATGCAAACGCATTTTATTTTCAAAAATCTCTCTTTCTTGTCGTATAATATTTAGTGCTCGAATAATTCATGATCAGGGCCTAAAAGCCATTTGAAAACTATGACTTTAAACATTGATCTCTTACAAATCACGAGAATCCCACTATATCCAGCTACTTATATTATAATATTGTAATAAAAATATTACAGAACTAATATTTGTCTACCAGATGCTGCTTTCATTTAACTTGAGTGATTTAAGATTCGAGTGAAATAGACATTTAAAGTCATTGTTTACAAATGGCTTTTAAGCCCTTAACATGAATTACTCGAGAGTTCATAGAATTGATGCTTTAAATTAATTCATGGAATTGATACTTTTCATTAATTTATATAAGTAAAACAAACCTTTAGTGCCAAAGAAACAAAAGAAAAAGAAAATGTACCTCACCTTTTCAGCAACGTTGCCACGTTTTAACGTGCGGTGGCCTGTTCTTATGTATACACGTTTTTATGATGTCTATGTATCTCTGTCTCTAACCACCCATGCCTGTCAGTTTCTGTGTTTGCCTCTCGCTACTCCGGTATTCTCGGACTGTGAGGCCTGGCTTACTATGCTTACTTTTTCTCAAGCGAGCAAGAATAACGTTACTGACTGGCATCGCAATAATAGCGTCCAAAGGCGAAGAAAAAGTCACTTACCGGCTTAGACTTGCTTTTTGTGCTATTTTTCGTCATCCATAAAATATAACTCACAAGAAGCAAAGAAATTTAAGATCAAATGTTACTGGTTTTTTTTATAGCACATCTTTTTTTGGATGTGATTATTATGTTTATAACTGAATTATAAAAAAATCGGTTTTGAACAGTATGTTTTGTTCACATTGCAGAATTATAAAACATTTTCCTAGTAAACGATGAAAAGATTCCATGGAATAGCTTGTTATTATAACAAATACTGAGTTTTCCAGTTTAAAAAAGGAATTGATGAAAGGTGATATATTTGCAGGAACATATAAATAAAAGCAGGGTTAGCAAAACATAAATAAATTAATTGGATAATCACCGTAATGCTTTCCAATATGACTAAATCTAATCATGTCCGTTTTTGAAAGATGATAGATCGGTTCTGCAGGGATTTTGTTCCAGGTAATGTCAGCATAGCCCTTTCATTGGGCCCGTGTAACAAATATCTGATAAGTTAAATGTGTTACTGCTGGTTGCAGTTGTGATTGGACTCTAGAAGTGCTTTTTGCGCATTTTAAAGTGTGATAAAAGTGCACGTTTACGTCAACTCGTTTTGTTGTCTTCGGTGCACTTATCCTTTATGCTGAAGAGTATAAGTTCACTGAAGACAGGAAACGATTTGACGTAAACGTGCACTTTTATTACACTTTTTCTGTTTTTGTCGGAGTCCAATTTTAACTGCAATCAGCAATATATAAGTTGACATTATGATGATGATGATGTATTTTGAGGCAATAGATTCAATCCAAACATAGCACAAAGTAGTATCAACAATCAATGTGCAACTAGCGATTTGAAATTGGTTCACTGTTGTAGAACCCCTAGGTCCAAAGTATACCTTGCAGTCTGCACCTTGCAATAATTCTTGCCCTTTTCGGTACCTTCCGGTACTAGTATCTTGGTTGTTGTTTTGATTCACTATGTTATTTTGACACAACATTTGAGAATGTGTTGGTGTGAGCTACGTTGTTAGGGCGAATCATTGAGCTTGGGACCGAGCTTGGGACCGATGTGCTAGTACTGACTGAGCCAAGAAAAATATCGTATTTGTTCGGGACCTACTGGTCTTAGAGTTAGTCTATGGTAGTATCACGCGTAGTATCACAATGAAGCCAAATCCATTACGAAATGCGATGATTGAGCTGTATAAGCAACCCTCCTGTGTTTATCGCTAGGACATTGAATATTTTCAATGTGGAGCAATACCACAAACACCAAAACGATCACCAGCTTTTGCCAAAGAGTTCCTTTAACCGTATGAATTTCCAGATCACACCATCCAGCTTCGGTGATGGTTTGGGCGGGAATTACTGCTTCCGGTGGGACCCCCTTAATATTCATTGAGAAAGGCGTCAAAATCAACCAATCAGTCTACCAGAAGCTTCTAACGCACACTGTAGCACCATGAATTACTCCGTCTGGTCTATTTTTGAGTCCATTGTCGATGACTTCCCTAAGCGATTGAAGGCGTGTGTGGCCAGTGGAGGACATTTTTATACATTGATGTAAATATTACTATCTATCTTAGTGTATCTGCCTTTTCCATAAATACATTGTTATTTAATATACGATTAATAAAATTATGACTAAGAAAGTGAACACGGATAATATTTCCTACCCTGTAATAGATGACCATGGTCCGCGATTGCATTCAAGCCTTCTCGGTCTTCTTTAGAAGCAAGTTATTTCACTTCTCATCGTTGCGCCTTACCAGCTGGACGAAAATTTACTGCTGGCTCCGATAGCTCTCATTCACATCTTTGCTAATACTGTACGACAATCTTTGTTAATATTAGCCGACAATACTAGCGTTACAATGAAATCAATTCTCTGCTAATAACTGTTGATATTCATACTAAGGTTGATATCCATTGCATTACTAGCGATGATGTGAACTCGGCATTAGCAACCGGCTGGCTTACACCGTTTAATTCAACTATAGGGTATGGTTCACAGGTTCACAGGTTGTGCTTTAACGAATGATGAATGCTAACTGGCTCACACAGGACAGCACCTTACCCCGCATCTCATCGTTGCGTCATATCGGCTGGCTAGAAATCCACCACTGGCTTCGATCAACCGGCTGCCTTGCCAACGGATGTCTAGCAACAGGCTGCTGAGCCATCGGCTACCTGGCCACCGGCTGCTGCCGTACTTTGCCACCAGCAGCTGCCATTAAAACACTGGCTCCTCGCCACTCCCATCAATTCCAAGACTGCCGAACCGTATAATCATTTGCTACTGCTTATGAGAACTCTGTTACCCACATTTGAAATCTGTGATAGGAAATGTGCATTTAGTAACCGTAGAATGCAATACGTAATTATAAGACATCACATTTTATTTGTATTATTTTCAATAGTTTACAACTGTTTAATGTAATTTAGAACAACGTCTCATTAAGCTTATCTGAGCAAGCGTACAGCTAGTTGAATGTCGTTAGCAGCTCAATTACTTTATGGCTTACAATGGATAACGTATTCGATCGCTGCATATTAGGCTGTGGTAAGGGGCAGATACCCTATATGTATATGTTTAGAGCGATTCCACGAACAAGTGGGAAATTTTTCCAGTTTTTATTTTTGTATTTTTTGATTTGCATGAAACCTTGCATACACGTTTTTGGGGAAGAAAAACGCCGTTTTGCATACTTGGCTCGCCATTTTGAATCTAGCCTTACTTATGAGAAGGGCCTATGAAAAATGCACATGATATCTTCAAAAAATTGTATCTCGGAAACGGTTTGTCCGATTGGTTTGGTGTCTTCGGCGAAGTTTTAGACAATTGTTGGTGCTATATGGAGAAAATATGTTCGGTAAAAAAAAGTTTGGTTTTTGTGTTTTGAACTAAAATATAGATTTTCCCTTAAAAGTTACATGTCAATAATTTTTTAATTATCCTTATGTTATAGCTGATTGAAAATGCTATCTAGTGCACAGTGGGTTGTTCTGGAGAAAAATAGGTTACAATGAAAAAAAAAATTTTACAAAAAATTACAATTTTCAAAAAAGCTATTAAGAAAAGTCAAAAAAGTTTTTCACCCTAATTTTATGAAAGTACATCAAATTTGCAAGCAAAAAGTACTTCGGTAACATTTTTCCAAGATGCACCGTTTAGAAGATATTACTGATTTAATATTGATTTTTTTGATAACTTAATAAGTTTTGGCCCTTTTCGGATGTACTCCGTGTTTTTCCAGTTTCAAAAGTATTTTTTTCGGAAAGATTGGAAAATTTGAAGTTAAAATGGAACTGACAGCTTAAAGATTCGAGTGAAATTCTCTGCCTTAAAAGTATTTTGAAAAACAAGTTACAAAATCCCACTATCAGGAACAATGATTTCTTCAAGTGATTTTTGGTGCGTTGCGCTGAAAACATGCTAACAAGTATTAGATACAGGTAATTAGATACCAGTTAGCTGTACTACGTACAGTTGGTGATTGTAAACATGGTCTTTGTTGGAACTAGTCCACCATGGCCACGCTGGCCATAACGAGGCTAGCTCCGTCGATGACCGTTTCTTAATAATAAATAAAAAGAACGCAGTCTTAGTCACCTTCCATCAAACTAGACGGCTGCCGAGTGATACCTCAATCAACAACCGCCGCACTCTTTATTCATTCCAGGTATATACAATTTACAATCTTCTTCAATAACAATATACCTACGCCAGCAAATCTACCTCGCTCCAACTCTCCAAACTCGTACCTGATGGTTCGACGATACCTGAGCGTTCAACTCTACCTATCTTCCAACAGTCTTTACCCAGCATTCTATGATTTCTACCCGTGAGCTGTATAATAATGTCTGACTCGGTTCTGAATTCATTCAGTATCTACCAAACAGTAAATGCAGAAAGGTTGCTAGTAGCATAGTGATTATAGTAATTTCAGCTCATAATCCTGTGTTTTTGAACGAGATCCAGTGTTGTTTGATAACATAATAATTGTAAAGGAAAGTGTAACACGTTTTGGTGCAAAGGTAAGTTTTAAATACACATTTTAATTATATGTTTTGTGATATTTTCGTACAAAACTAACAATTGGAAAATATTTTCAATGTTACAGATTACAAAATGAGTAAAATAAGATGTATTCGCCCATTCAAAGACATTCAGTGTTCGAAAGTGTTTTTGAACGAGATCCAGTGTTGTTTGATAATATAATAATTGTGAAGGAAAGTGTAACACGTTTTGGTGCAAAGGTAAGTTTTAAATACACATTTTAATTATATGTTTTGTGATATTTTCGTACAAAACTAACAATTGGAAAATATTTTCTATGTTACAGATTACAAAATGAGTAAAATAAGATGTATTCGCCCATTCAAAGACATTCAGTGTTCGAAAGAGCTGCGATATCTCACGGATGGTATCATCCAAAAACTAAAATCAATTGGATTTTCCAAGGTATCCATACTGAACACCAAGGATTTTCGTATTTGTTCGTCTTGCCGTCTACATATTGATTCAAGAGCTCACCTCACCCAAAACGAAGAACAAAGCGTAGCCGGCGGCTCAAGGATGCCAACTGTTCAGACCATACCTGATGTACCTGATTCGCAAAGCTATGAAAGTTTGGTCACGATACCATCAGCGTCAACGCTAAGCACAATTCAATCAAATGAAGACTTCACGATGCCTGTAGACGTCGAAATATTCAACCGAGGAATAGCAGCTATTCGTGTTTCGCCTATAGATTTAGGTAAGGTTAAAAATGTTCACTATCCTGAAAAAAAGTGCGCTGAAATCGTCGAAGGTGTATGAAGAAATCTTTTTAAATTAGACGCTAAAACAGAAAAAGCAAACGAGTTTGATGAAGTCATAGAAAATATGAAAATTAAATTTTTAAATTCAGCCACAAGGCAAGAAAAACTATCAATTTTATCATTGTTACCAAAATCATGGTCAGTACAAAAAATTGTAGACGAATTTAAAACCAGTAGAAATATGGCATCAGATGCAAGAAAGGAAAGAGATAATGTATTTGATTCATCTCAAGGTTCAAGCTCTGGAAAAGCTTTGAGTAATGAAACAAAAGAACTGGTTTTGAATTTTTTTGAGGACGATGATATAAGCCGTGCAATGCCAGGCCAAAGAGATTTTGTTAGCGTAAAGACAGGAAATAAGATATTAGCTGTTCAGAAAAGATTGTTATTGATGACATTGAGAGAAGCTTTTAATCGCTTTAATGAAATGTCCATGTAAAATGTCCATGTAAAAATAGGGTTTTCATCATTTGCAAGCCTCCGGCCAAGGCAATGTAAACTATTGACTATCACAGGAACACATAATGTTTGCGTTTGCACTACGCATGAAAATGTCAATTTAATTCTACATAGCTTAAAAAATACAATGTCTTGAATGATATAAAAACATTAACGAATACACATTGTTTGTTGTTTTTGTATTCTCCCAAGCGCGGAAGTAACGATCTTTGATGAAATTTGTCAGAAGTAGATAATTTATCATCTCCATGCGAAGCGCTAGGAGTGGACAGTAATTTATTGCTAGAACGAAATAGACATGAAGAGAAAGTGTATTGATAGTTCCGTATAGGGCAACGGCAGGCTTTGAAAATTGAAAGATCAAGTTTGAAAACGAGCGGAGGGCATTATTGAACGGTAGTATCCGATCAGGCACATAACCCTTTACCATACTACCCCCCCAAGTAACACCACTTGTCACATTCATGTTAATAATACACGTTTTAGACCAAGCTCATGTTTTTTTTCTAACGTCAATAACTTAATTTCATACACGCATATAACCGAAAAAGCGCAATAAATGTGGCATTATTGAACATCTTTTAGGTCATACCAGATGTTTTGTAGAACATCCATAAGACAAATATTATGTTCTATGGATGCTTCCAACAGCATGCTTAGAACATAATGATATGTTTTGTCAAAGCCAGCACGGTATGAACAAAGTTTAAAAAAAAATATAAACAAGATTTTTTAATGGCGAAACGATATCGTAGCTAATGGTATTTTACGCGTTAAAGATGATTGTTTATTACTTTTTCAAATGAGAAACAAAAACTGTTTTGCGCATGGAAGCTGTATCACAATTGTAAATGCGGCTCAAGGTTAGCAGAGCAACTTTCCATTTTACCTTCCCTAATTTCATGCGCCATCGATTGGATTAAAAAACGTAGAAGGTACCCCGAATAAATTATTGAATTTTAGTGAGATTTCTCTGTGAAATTCACAAAAACCAACATGGCGATTTTCCAAGTCTACAGTCCTACAATACAAGCTTACAGTATGGGTAAAAACATTAGCTTTTTTTTTCTGCGTTTTTTGCTGTGAAAGTGAACCGAGTAATATCAGAATGAATGAAAATACAAATACAATTTTTTTATTATGTTGTGCGTAGCTACATCTCAAAAGACTCTCCAACAAATTAAGCGTAACAATTTATAAAAAAATACTAAACAATCTCCCAAACTGTTGCTATATGCTACATTTGAATAAACCCTTTCGCCCAATTTGGCTTCTATTTGAATCAGTGAGTGGCATCACAATCTTACATTTAGAAAGTGTTTTTTTTTATTCCAGTATTTCAAATAAACATATTTTCAGCCGTCACTGTATTGGATTCACAATCTATTCTGAATAATTTCACTATTGCATGAGGATGTTAAAAACATGTTTAAAATTCATCTTGAATGCAACCTATTAACATATTTACAAACATCTAGCAAACACGCTAATTCCAAACAATCCCAAATGAAGTAAACCACGTTTGAACGTTTGAACCAGGGACCTGGCAACCTTATCCTATGTACTAGCGTTTGACAGTATGCAACATATCACGGGCCTTATTTGAATAATGCCCGTCTGACGTTTGTTACTACGGGTAGGAACGCCAGCATGGTTTACAAACAATGCATTTTTTGACATTTGATCGTTAGAGATGTTGGCTAGGTCGCTGTCCGCCAGGTCCCTGGTTTGAACCGAATATGTGTGGAAAAACATCTTCAAAACCTTTTCAAGACCAGACATGTTTGGTATTTCATCCTCACGACTTTTTTACAACAAACTTCTTATATTTTTGTCAAAGAAGATGTTTCTGGTGTTACTTGGGCCATGCAGGATAGGCAAGAGGAGGAAGGGGCTTTCCTCCTCTTGCCTATCCTGCATGGGGTAGTATGGTAAAGGGTTATGTGCCTGATCGGATACTACCGTTCAATAATGCCCTCGGCTCGTTTTCAAACTTGATCTTTCAATTTTCAAAGCCTGCCGTTGCCCTATACGGAACTATCAATACACTTTCTCTTCATGTCTATTTCGTTCTAGCAATAAATTACTGTCCACTCCTAGCGCTTCACATGGAGATGATGAATTATCTACTTCTGACAAACTTCAGTAACGAATAGATTACTTTGCGAAAATAAGACAACTCATTGCCATCTACGAAGATGTAAAAACTGCCCAGATACCTCAGTTTTAGAAGACAGTTTATTGAAACAACTGGAAGAAAACTTTGTTGAAAAGCTTTCATTCGAACAATGGGTTACCACTGACAGATGTGATTTTGAAACTATTGTAAAGCCAAAGTGAATTGTAGTTATCCCCCAAATATCCTCCAGCTGTTGTAAGGTTCCCTGGGGGATAACTACAGATCCTTATCCTCCAAGGGTTTTACGCTACCTAGATCAAATCTGATGGTTTCAAATAAAAGATCGTCCAATTTTACATGAAAGTACATCATAAAATTCATAATTTTCACAAAAGTTCATAAGATAGAACAAATTTAATTTTTTCCTGTATTGGCTTGCACGCAACCGTTCGGGGGATAACTACAGATATGTGGAGGATAAGACTTTTATCGTTCTAATTTACAAACCAAGGCACGGATTTGATGTGCGGGAGCTTCACGGACAATTTGATGTCAAAACATCATCGATACCCTCAGTAATTCTCAAGTTATTCACAAATTATGAATTCATCAGATATTTTTTCATATTGCATACAAGCGTTTGGGGGATAACTACAGAAATGTTAGAAAGTCGGAGGATTAGACTTTTCTCGTTATAATTTTCAAACCAATGTGCAGATTTGATGGAAGGGAGCTTAAACAACATTTTGATATCAAAACATCTCAATATACTAACTTTTTCTCAAGTTATTCACAAAATAAGGTTTCTTCAGATTTTCTTCAAAATGCATCTAATGGTGTGCATAAAAAGTTGGAGGATAAGACTTTTATCGTTCTAATTTTCAAACCAATGCACAAATTTGATGTGCGGGAGCTTGACGAACAATTCGATATCAAAACATCATCGATACCTTCAGTAATTCTCAAGTTATTCACAAATTATGAATTCATCAGATATTTTTTCATATTGCATACAAGCGTTTGGGGGATAACTACAGAAATGTTAGAAAGTCGGAGGATTAGACTTTTCTCATCCTAATTTTCAAACCAATGTACAGATTTGAAGGAAGGGAGCTTAAAGAACATTTTGATATCAAAACATCATCAATATACTGAGTTTTTCTCAAGATATTCACAAAATAAGGTTTCTTCAGCTTTTGTTCAAAATGCATCTAATGGTGTGCATAAAAAGTTGGAGGATAAGACTTTTATCGTTCTAATTTTCAAACCAATGCACAAATTTGATGTGCGGGAGCTTAACGAACAATTTGATATCAAAACATCATCGATACCTTCAGTAATTCT
The DNA here is from genome assembly GCA_024533555.2 of Aedes koreicus. NCBI lineage: Eukaryota > Metazoa > Arthropoda > Insecta > Diptera > Culicidae > Aedes > Aedes koreicus. The sequence continues at coordinate 565,487 of JAHHFK020000111.1, forward strand.
CAAGTTATTCACAAATTATGAATTCATCAGAATTTTTTTCATATTGCATACAAGCGTTTGGGGGATAACTACAGAAATGTTAGAAAGTCGGAGGATTAGACTTTTCTCGTTATAATTTTCAAACCAATGTGCAGGTTTGATGGAAAGGAGCTTAAACAACATTTTGATATCAAAACATCGTCGATATACTAACTTTTTCTCAAGTTATTCACAAAATAAGGTTACTTCAGATTTTCTTCAGAATGCACCTAATGGTGTGCATAAAAAGTTGGAGGATAAGACTTTTATCGTTCTAATTTTCAAACCAATGCACAAATTTGATGTGCGGGAGCTTAACGAACAATTTGATGTCAAAACATCATCGATACCTTCAGTAATTCTCAAGTTATTCACAAATTATGAATTCATCAGATATTTTTTCATATTGCATACAAGCGTTTGGGGGATAACTACAGAAATGTTAGAAAGTCGGAGGATTAGACTTTTCTCATCCTAATTTTCAAACCAATGTACAGATTTGAAGGAAGGGAGCTTAAAGAACATTTTGATATCAAAACATCATCAATATACTGAGTTTTTCTCAAGATATTCACAAAATAAGGTTTCTTCAGCTTTTGTTCAAAATGCATCTAATGGTGTGCATAAAAAGTTGGAGGATAAGACTTTTATCGTTCTAATTTTCAAACCAATGCACAAATTTGATGTGCGGGAGCTTAACGAACAATTTGATATCAAAACATCATCGATACCTTCAGTAATTCTCAAGTTATTCACAAATTATGAATTCATCAGATATTTTTTCATATTGCATACAAGCGTTTGGGGGATAACTACAGAAATGTTAGAAAGTTGGAGGATTAGACTTTTCTCGTTATAATTTTCAAACCAATGTGCAGATTTGATGGAAGGGAGCTTAAACAACATTTTGATATCAAAACATCGTCAATATACTGAGTTTTTCTCAAGATATTCACAAAATAAGGTTTCTTTAGATTTTGTTCTAAATGCATTTAATGGTGTGCATAAAAAGTTGGAGGATAAGACTTTTATCATTCTTATTTTCAAACCAATGCACAAATTTGATATGCGGAAGCTTAACGAACAATTTGATATCAAAACATCATCGATACCTTCAGTAATTCTCAAGTTATTCACAAATTATGAATTCATCAGATATTTTTTCATATTGCATACAAGCGTTTGGGGGATAACTACAGAAATGTTAGAAAGTCGGAGGATTAGACTTTTCTCGTTATAATTTTCAAACCAATGTGTGCAGATTTGATGGAAGGGAGCTTAAACAACATTTTGATATCAAAACATCGTCGATATACTAACTTTTTCTCAAGTTATTCACAAAATAAGGTTACTTCAGATTTTCTTCAGAATGCATCTAATGGTGTGCATAAAAAGTTGGAGGATAAGACTTGTATCGTTCTTATTTTCAAACCAATGCACAAATTTGATGTGCGGGAGCTTAACAAACAATTTGATGTCAAAACATCATCGATACCTTCAGTAATTCTCAAGTTATTCACAAATTATGAATTCATCAGATATTTTTTCATATTGCATACAAGCGTTTGGGGGATAACTACAGAAATGTTAGAAAGTCGGAGGATTAGACTTTTCTCATCCTAATTTTCAAACCAATGTACAGATTTGAAGGAAGGGAGCTTAAAGAACATTTTGATATCCAAACATTATCAATATACTGAGTTTTTCTCAAGATATTCACAAAATAAGGTTTCTTCAGCTTTTGTTCAAAATGCATCTAATGGTGTGCATAAAAAGTTGGAGGATAAGACTTTTATCGTTCTAATTTTCAAACCAATGCACAAATTTGATGTGCGGGAGCTTAACGAACAATTTGATGTCAAAACATCATCGATACCTTCAGTAATTCTCAAGTTATTCACAAATTATGAATTCATCAGATTTTTTTTCATATTGCATACAAGCGTTTGGGGGATAACTACAGAAATGTTAGAAAGTCGAAGGATTAGACTTTTCTCGTTATAATTTTCAAACCAATGTGTAGGTTTGATGGAAAGGAGCTTAAAAAACATTTTGATATCAAAACATCGTCGATATACTAACTTTTTCTCAAATTATTCACAAAAAAAGGTTACTTCAGATTTTCTTCTTAATGCATCTAATGGTGTGCATAAAAAGTTGGAGGATAAGACTTTTATCGTTCTTATTTTCAAACCAATGCACAAATTTGATGTGCGGGAGCTTAACAAACAATTTGATGTCGAAACATCATCGATACCTTCAGTAATTCTCAAGTTATTCACAAATTATGAATTCATCAGATATTTTTTCATATTGCATACAAGCGTTTGGGGGATAACTACAGAAATGTTAGAAAGTCGGAGGATTAGACTTTTCTCATAGTAATTTTCAAACCAATGTACAGATTTGAAGGAAGGGAGCTTAAAGAACATTTTGATATCCAAACATCATCAATATACTGAGTTTTTCTCAAGATATTCACAAAATAAGGTTTCTTCAGCTTTTGTTCAAAATTCATCTAATGGTGTGCATAAAAAGTTGGAGGATAAGACTTTTATCGTTCTAATTTTCAAACCAATGCACAAATTTGATGTGCGGGAGCTTAACGAACAATTTGATATAGAACTACAGAAATGTTAGAATTTTGAAGGATTAGATTTTCTGGTTCTTATTTCCTGAATTCAAGTGTTGATATACACTATTGAGATAGTCACTGGACCCATAACCTCAACTTTCAGGGTTGTTTCAGGGCTTCTCCCCCCCCCCCCCCCCCCCATTTTTTTTTTTTTTGTGAAAAAAATTTTTTTTATTTGAGGTTTTCATGATTTATCAATGTTTGTTTATATTTATCACATTTCCATTGAAAATACAGCGCTTATATCTTTTCTTGAGATTTTATGCGATGAATTTTGAAAAAGGGTTAAAAATTACGCAGAAACAGTTCACCCACCCCATAACGGAAACTACGGTTTAAGTGTGTTTTACAGAGTTTTAGTGTATATTCTGCAAAATTCTCGAATTTTAAAATTTTGTCTAGCTGTCATTTAGTGCTCTTGACATTTTCGTGCTCAAAATTGGAAGTTATTTGTTGCAAAATGCCCAAAAAAGCACAAATTTCTTTGAGCATCCGAAATTTCATTATTGAACATTACAAGACTGGAAAAAGCTACCGTGATATTACCGATATTGTCCAGCTTCACAAGATACGGTCGCTAAGATTGTGTAGATGTACAAAAAGCGTAGTTCTATCTCACCAGCTAAGCGATCGGGGCGTACTTCAAAGACAACTGGCCGAATTGACAGAACTATCGTGAAGAAGGCAGAGCTGAACCGGGGACTATCAGCTCCGAAAATTGCGAAACAGATTGAAAGCGAGTTTTACATTCAACTGACATCACAGTCCAAACGAAATCGTTTTCCGAGTAGCACTTAAGAAGCCATGGTTGTTCGCAAAAAATATCAAAAAGAGATTGAACTACCAGCGTCTGCACAAAAGCTAAAGTTAAGGCGCAGATATACGTTCCAACAAGACGGAGATCCGAACCACACCTCAAAGCTGGGTTTGCAGTGGTCCAAGGAAAAGCGTATCAAGGTTATGGAGTGACCAGCACAGTCTCCCGACCTTAATCCGATCAAGCATCTCAGGTCGATTTTGAAAATTAAGGTCCAGGAGCAAAAACCAACAAGCATCCAGCAATTGCGACAGGTAATCTCAACCGAATGGGACAAAATCATCCCGGAAAAAACTGCTTAGCTTGTTGAATCGCTGCCATGACGATGCAGAGCAGTTATTGAAACCAACGGTGGTCAAACGAAGTACTAAAACTATGTGAGCCAGAAGGGTGGATATATTTTTTTAAAGTTATTTTTGAACATCATGTCTCAAATGCAAGAGAATTAGTTTTTTATTTTGAAGTCGCATGAATTATTTTTTTTACATAAATAATAACAAAATGAACAAAAATTAACCGTGTTTTAATTTTCTGGTGAGTATTTTGGAAGAAATCTAATTTTTCACTCGGGGTGGATAAACTTTTTTTTGCATACTGTATGTGCACATAGGAAATATTTGTTGGAAATATTTGTTGATCATATTGCAAAATGTTGTGTAGTACAAGTGGCAAGACAGCTCCTTATCGCGAGTATTTTCAGAGTTGCTTTTGAGGTACCTCGAGTAACTGACGTTGCTCAGCAAGCGAGCACTCTTATTTGTTTTCTCGCTGTTTTTGCACAGCAGCTGTCAAACCAACCACCGCTACATGAGCTCTCGTGTGCGAACAATTGGACACGGACAATTTTCAATATAACTATTTTTCTCTATTTACCTAACACTGATTTTTAAAATAACCTATTTTCGCTCAAATTACATATCTTATATGCTCGTACAGTTTGATATCGTATTTACTACTATTCATGTGAACTTTTTCGTTAAGAAGTTATTTCAATGTCTCCATCAAGTCATACGTTGAATAAACCCATCAGTTTTGGTTTGACCTGCTATTTGCTATTGCAGCATCATTCCGCCAGACGGTCAGACTATCAACTGGTGCTGTGGAACAAGGACAGGAGAAGAGACAAACGAGCTCAGCCGCTGCACTCCGAACCAAGCTTCATGCTTCGCAGAATCCATGTTAAGCCAATTAACAATCCATTAACATCCTTATGATACCTGATCATTGGATTCCGTAAAGCCGGCCGTATCACGTATCACATATTAAATAACCCTAGAACCCTCATGGTCGTGGAACAGGGCTCTCTGTTGTTCCATCTTCTAAGTACTTCCATTAGCAGAATGTCCACAATTTTTCCAAACAAATTAGAAGTCAACTTTTTAAAACCCTGGCAACCGATAAGAAGCGATGAAAATTGATTCATATTGAGTTACTCGCGAGTTACTCGGTGCATCAATGCAACTCAAAGTATAGCTGTCTCACCCCTAGGTGTAGGATTACTTTTTTTTAAATAAACATTGTACGGAATATATTAACCTCACTTTTTTGACAGTTCAGGGAGCTTGTTTACAAGGTGTTAGAATCTAAAGCAAAGAAGCAACATTTGACATTGCCTTTTTTCCGGATTTTATACGATTCGTTTCAGAACATGGTGCAAACATTTGCACTGGTAAATGTTTTTCGGTAATTTAACTTCAATGGTTAAAACATTAGAGCACAAAAAATCAAACCAATCTGACCGATTTTTTTCTAAGTCCGCGTAAACAAGCTCCCTGAACTGTCAGAAATGCATTGATGACGCCATTGTGCAATGATCTATTGTTTAACCAGCCAAATTCCTGAGTTTGATTCACGCATACTTTTCTGAATTTACTGAATTAAGTTCATAAATATGGTTGATCCAATGATATACATGGGATAGCTAAAAATCAATTTGGAAATATGGTTGATAAAAGATAAAATATCCTTGATTTAACAATACCTTTTTCTCCGTGTAAACAGATTTTATACTCTTGAACTTTACTCACTTTTGAGGAGTTTTTATTTTTAATTTTTGTCGATTTGAGTTATTCTTACTAATATTTGGGTTGTTTGGAAGTAGCGTACCTCTACACGCTTTTTTAAAGCTAGTCATTTTTTAGTCGACAATCACTACAAAATTGCCTGTACACAGAGAAAGTTTGTAAGTTAATTTTACCAGTATTGGGGATTAGGATGACTACCCTAATAAATTTCGTATGGTTATTTTTCTTAACGACCTATGGTTGGAGGATTTGTGATATCGTTCGTTTAAGGTAATTTTTTATCAGGGTATGGCAGTATAATTATTTTGAGCCGACTACACTCAAACAATTTTAAACAATATTTGTATTCATATTACTTATCAATGTTCATGTTTGATTGATCGATACTAGTCATTAAAATACCTCACATATCTTTAACGCGACTTACCAATAAAAAGTATAAGGTTTGACTTATGACTGAAAGCTATAATGTTTCACTTATACTTTTGATTTGAATTGAACTTGAAAAGTGTTTCATACACTCAGCCAAATAATCTTAAGAATTTCATAAGGTTCAGCTTATTAACGATGCTTTAAATTTCATAAGGTTGACTTATGAATGGATTTTGTTTTACACGACGTTGTTATTGTTCGCCTTTAAGCTTTCCCATTTACAAGTGTTGATATATACTAGTGGTCAAGTCACTCGACCCATAATCTCTACGTTCAAGGTTCGAATCCAGGTTGTTCCATATTTTTATTTTTTCAACATCATTATATTTCATAAGGCAAATTTATGAAATTCATACTGCTTTCTTATAGCAAATAATCGTAATTCAATCTTATGAATATCGAAAGTTTATTTCGCTGAGTGTAATGGAGCTTGGAATCACCTCGGTCTTCATTTCAAATTAGGTGCTGAGTATATGTTCAAGGTTAGTATTTTAATTGCCATTTAATTTATATGAATTATATATAGAATATTTATAACTGGTTTAAACAGGGGTTTATAAGTGGTTGAATATTTGAATAACAGGCTCAGGAGGATGTAGAGGTGCTCCGTTCCTTGGTTGTTCTACTGGAAGAGGATATTAAAACGCTGGAGGAAAAACTACGCGATGCATACGAAGAATTGGAGAGGCACCATGGAGAAGAAGCTAGAAAACCTCTAGAATCGGCTCTCGTTGGAATGTTAAAAGAAGCAACGTAGAAGAACCCAACTCCATTGTCGTAGAAGTAAATGATTCGCAAGATCAGGTCAACTTCAATTTGGTGATTCCATGTACGAAGTGTACAAACTAGTAGACAAAATTGGTGCAGAGCCAGGAGCAGATTAACGATAAAAAGCAAAAGGTCCAACAGCTGGAAAAGAGTGTCAAGCGAATGAAAGAAGAATTCGCCAAAGAAGGTGCTATTAGAGGAGAATTGGAAGCCAGAGGATCACAAAACTGAGGTGCATCATCTGAACGAGCAAACAATAAAAGCCTTACATGAACTGGGCACACTGAGGAAGTATTACGTTCAACTCAAGTAGAACTTCAACGATAAGCTGCATAAGCTGACGGAAGAACGAGAACAGCTAACAGAAAATGGGTAAAAGAAAGGATTATTGTTAAGATATCACAAAATTTTGGAATGAGTCTTTTATTGGTAGGGACTGATAAACAAATGACTTGAAGTAATTTGACCTCTGAGTTTTAGCTATCCGAATGCGACTGGACTTTGACTGATTTGACTGAAAAGCCATCAGTAACCTTATCAAGACTCAATGACAGTCTCCGTCTTCTTTCAGGTCTATTGCCACCCTATCCTGCAGAAGGAACCAGATTTCTCTCGCAAAAGTACTTGGATAACTCGGAAAAGCTTAAGAATCAGGGATTAAACCTTCCACAGAATACCGATGATGCAGTTCATCTATATTCTTCGGAATTTCTTCCTGACGATGAAAAGAACCTTATCGTTACAAAAACAGGAACCAGAATACTTAGTTCCGCAGATAAAACTATAACTGGTTGAAAGCGTGAATATGCACTACTACAACCGCAACTGTGCATCTTGACGTACAGCGTGCGAATGCTTTCCTACCCCTCGAACCGCATAGAAACGTAGAAAAACTTGTTTGTTGTTAATGTATCTTATCAAGTTCGTTTCAATCCGATAAGATGAAAAAAAAAACAAATTTCTCTAGATATCCGCAAACTCATCGTTAAAAAACCGTCAAGAGGGCCTTTCAAACAGAGAAATCGCTCGGAGATATGAATTAAGTGAGGCAGGAGTGCGAAAAATATCCAAGAAGTACGAGGTTCTCGGAAGTGTGGCAGGCATAGCAGGTAGAGGAAGAAAACAGAAGACAACAATCAATGATGATCGCCGAATTTAACGAAATACCCGTCGATCACCAGCCGTGTAATCAAGGAAAACGTTAACTTGAACATATCCGATCGAACTGTTCGCAGAAAACTACATGAAACAGGTTATAAGAACAGCTTTGCCCAACGCTAACCTTTGATTCGCAATGTTAACAGGTTTGTTTGTTTTGCTGTTAGCATTTATTTAAGACTAATTATGACTCCTGTAGGATCAAACTCTCAACTTTGCCCAAAAGTACATCGAGAAACCACCAGACTTCTGGAAACAGGTTCTCTGGAGTGATGTGAGCATGTTCGAGCTCCTTGGTCGTAAAAAGAGGGCACGAGTCTAGACAAAACCTGGAGAAAAACTTGCAGATAAAAATGTTCAAAAAACATCAGAGCACGGAGGTGGCGATATCGTGGCGTGGGGTGCTATGCGTGGTCTGAAGTTGGAAATTTTGACAAAATAGATGGAATAATGAATAATTTTGATTGAAAAAAAAAGAAGTGATGATGTTTTTAAATGCCCCCAAAAGTAACGTAAAGAACATCCAGTTGGATATGTCTCTTAAAAATCCCAAACAAAAATGTTTGTGGATGAAACCATTTGATGTTCGATGGTGAAAATACGCTATATATTCTGTAAATAAATTATCATGAATGAAATTTTTGGTTTTTTTTTGTTACCTCGGTTGTTTAAACTCCAAATTTTCATCAAGTCGCTTCAATTAATTTTTATTTTGAATTTTTGATTCGGCGTTTCTTTACTTACTGCTTGGAGTTGTCAAAAATATCATCACTCTGTGTCATCATTTCTTTCATGTTGGATTCGTCAACAAAAATATACAATGACCAACAAAGCCTATCGAAGTCCCTGAGGATAGCATTTTGAAACTTTATGAGCCAACTGTATCTTTACATTTATCTGTGCATTTATGGTTATCTCATTTGATCGTAATAATTTACTGAAGCCATTTTTAGCTATTTCAAAAACCTCCTTATGAATTGCTTTACCATCTGCCTTGGGCAAGTCAGTTCGGTGCTTCCAGTGGTTGATCCACTTCACAAATATATGGAATGTATTGCGTGGGACCTTACACGAGCATTATTTTTCATGAAGATCCAAATTAGTTCTCACGTCATTAAAATATCCATTGACATACATATTTGGTGCACTATTAGATTGTTTTGTTCATTTTTTTTTTTCATAACCATAAAACTGGTGGAATGTAAATTCCAGTGGAATTCAATAAAAATACACAACGAAGTTTGTCTATTTATAGCAATTATCAACACATATGCGTTCCACAGCATTTAAAATAAATTGCCCGGATAAAAATTACCATACAATTACAACACAATAATATAAAAAAACATAAAAATCTATTTCCGACCATAAATTTTATTGTTTAAGAATCAGATAAATGAAAAATATATATTGCCATCACAAAAGATTTACTATTCACTCCATATACTAGGATTTTCAACAATTGTGTAACAGTACAATTAATAGTAAATGACTCAAATTTGTTTGGAAAAAAATATTTTATTCTATACCGAAGATACATAACAACCCCCCTTTTCTATGGTCGATGCCTCAATTTACATTAGATTATATTATGGAAACATTAAATCCTATTATCATCTTATCGTTGTGAACAATACTTCTAATTGTACATACCATAGATTCTAGTGTATGGTTACAATACATGTAATTTTTAACCTATGGCATTTTTTTTCGGGTGTACCATGAAACTGATACATGTAATAAGAGCAAATCATAAGAAGTTGTTGTGACAACAAGAAAATCATTTTATAAGGTTATGTTATAAAATTCATAACTCCTCCTTGTGGATAATTTTCATAAGGTTATTTAACAATTTGTAAATGCATCTAACTTATAATTTTTTTGTGTGAATGGTTTATTGCATTAGTGTTTGTCAACTGTGTGTAGTAGTTTTAAATGAACCTCATTTGGTGTTTTACTTTTCACCGTGCATAAAGTTTGGTTGCAACCTACTTTGATATGTATCGAATAAACGTATGTAAACTGGTCTGAACAAGATTCGCCTCCCTTGCCAGGGATGCCAGATATACAGACATGTCTGTATTTATACAGACATTTCATCATGCATACAGACATCATACAGATTACAGACATTATACAGACATTTGGAAAATATTACAGACATATACAGACATTCATTTCGGCTAACCTCTAGATTAACAAAAAACATGGCGATAGGGAAAGTCACATACGTTACAGTAAGCAAATTATTGACAGTCTGAAGTTGGATCTTTTGGTTGGCGAAAGAAAAAATCCAGTGAGGGATGTAGAAGTACAAGCAACAATCAATGTGCAACTAACGATTTGAAATTGGTTCACTGTTGTAGAACCCCTAGTTCCGAAGTACACCTTGCGATGCACTCTTACGCTTTTCAGTACCTTTTGGTACAAGTATCTTTGTTTTTGTTTTGATTCGCTATATTATTTTGACAGAATATTTGAGAGGGTATTGGTGTGAGTTACGGTCTTAGGGGTGAATCATTAAGCTTGGGACCAGTGTGCTAGTACTTCCTGAGCCAAAAAAAAATTTGTTTTCTACATGACTATCCAAGTATGTGCCTGGCTGTTTTATAAGGCTGTTTTCACTTATTTGACCCTTGTGAAAGACGTAGCACTGAAACGAACTAAAAATACTGTCATCATGACGAATTTCCTTGGCGAATCGCACCACCAAGACTTGGTGGCAATGATGCGGTCCAAACCATTTAGTCTTATAATCGATGAGTCAATTGGTCTTAGTAGTGAGGACTTTTTATTGGAATGGCAATGAACTGTCAATTCGAGATTCTTTTAATCACGTACTCGCTTGCTAAAGCGGATGCTACTACAATACACAGTGCCATTGTAACTAAGTTTAATGAAGACTTTGATTTTGTACAAAAAGAAGCTAACAGGGTTCGGTGTAGACGGAGCGAGTGTTATGCACGGCGGAAAGCATTCATTTGCATTGTGTGCATCATATTTATGTAAGAATTCCATCTTCAGCAAAAGTCCTTTAAAAAGAGCAAAGTTCAACGAACTGCAGCATCTAGTAGAGCTAAAACCTTCAAACATGTTATATCCATCCGCGAGCGTCTCAGAAATCCATCAAACCACCTGTACTTGATCGCAATTAACCACATCTTACCGGTTGAATCAACTTTTTTCAATCTGAAAAGCCAATGGTGTACAAGCTGAAAACAGAAACTTGCAAATTGATATTCTAGATATTGGATTGTTTCTTGATATTTAAAAGCATTGACGAACCCTGGCTTCGTGCACCTGATCCCCAATAACTTCTGCAAGTTGGAAAAACTGTACGAAGGTGTCGAAGTGCAGGCCTTGATCAACGAATACACTAGAAGTAACAATTTAAGCATAGAGCAAGTCGGTAGACTGCCCGACCAATATTGGGTTGACCTCCATTGAAGCACCTTAAAACCAAAACGAAAACCCTTAGAGCATCATTAACGGTGGGGTATAGAAGCTCTTTTAGCAGCGCTCTATCATCACTCACCACCGTACCGGTCGCTAATAAAAGCGCTACCAAACTAGCAGCGAGGCTTTCGGAAAGAGTCGGGTGCTCAAATTTAGCAGCCCGATAGCAGCGCGTGAAGCGGTTGGTATTTGGTAAAGTCACACAGAGAGGAATTTGATAGTCAATTTTACCATTATTGGGGGGTTATGATAACTATTGCAGTATAGTGATTTTGAACCGACTATGATCATGGTCAAAACGACAATTAAAAATAGTTGATCCAACATTTGCCATATTGTCGGAATAGTCCTTGTTACCATGATCATAGTCAAAAATGCCATGAACGTGATGAATTCGACCATTTCATGGTTATTGTAACCATTATATCCGATAGTCATCCTGAACATGATTTAATTGTCGGTACAACGATGAAATTTTTCTCGGAGCAGTCACCGTCCACCGGTTTTTTGTGTTTTTTTATCGTGCGTTTTATTTCGTACGACGTGAAAAATAAAAACGGCTGTAAATATCTTGATGTCGGAGCGCTATCGGTGAAAAATAATAGTTTGACGGTGTTTTCGAGCAAATTCTAGCCTGAAACTTGGTGCCGTAGGTGGACATTTATGTTGCGGATCCCTGAGTGGTGGAATTTTGCAATTTCGACCCAATAAAAGCGGAGTTTTTCCAAGTGTGTGTGTGTATGTGTGGGTTTGTGTGGGTGAAAGAGAGAGAGAGAGAGAGAGAGAGAGAGAGAGAGGGAGAAAGAGAAAGAGAAATAAAGTGGAGGGGAGATGGGTGTGTGGTTTTACTCCTCTTCTCCCTTTATGTTCCACAGATGCTCAATAAAATCTGCTTGCAATTGGTAATGGACGAATCCAGGTTGAAAAAAGAAGAAGACACCGAGTGGTGATAAATGGGACAGCTCGCATGTTAAAGTATAGGACGAAATTTTTAAAATGCTTCTAGAAAATTCAAATGAAATTCTATTTAAAAGCGGTTTGTCGTATGATGTAAGAAAAATCCAAAACTACTCAATGAAGACATTTTCAGCAAAATAAAAATAAAATTAAAATAATGCCCCTATTGTGCAGTTCGGGATATTTCTTACACCATACAATAAATCGCTTTTAATTAAAATTCCATTTGAATTTTTTAGAAGCATTTTAAAAGTTTCGTCCTATACTTTAACATGAGAGCTGTCAGATTTATCACCACTCGGTGTCTTCTTCTTTTTTCAACCTGGATTCCTCTATGAGCAGCTGTCTTGTGTACTTGCTCGTACCGTTCAAGAAAAGCCGTGAAGTTGGTACATTTTGGACCCATTTGCACTGCTACATAGTCTTTTTCAACGTCGGCCGTACCATCTCTCTCATCTTCTACTATCATGTTGTGCAGTATAAGGCACGAACGCATCATAGTGGGCAGATCATCTTTTTGCCAGAGTCTAGCTGGATTTTTTAGAATGGCTAAACGTGCCATTCCAAAAGCACGTTCGACATCCTTCCGGACTGCTCCTTGTTGAATTGCAAAATGCTGCGGAGAACGTAAAAACAGTCTAATTTAACTGATTTTGGGATTTTTTTAGAATTATTGATATTTAGAAAATCAGCTCTATTCCCGTTTTCGAACGAATCGCAGAATTACATTACCGTTTCCGTACGAATTCTATCTTCTTGTTGAGACTCAAATCGTATTAAAGAATTTCCGAAAAAATCAAATCAGTTTTCTCCGAAACATCATTTGAGATCGCAAAATGTTCGCGTGGGTTTGCGGAAAATAGCAACAAGAATAAACAGACGAGATCTTTTGACGTAGGACTACGTCTGTGTTTTCAATACTGGGGTACACGTTCGAATTGCGAAAATTTGGAGCGTCACGAAAAATATATAGGTTTTGAACGTTTATAACTAAGTCATTTCACGATCGATTTACAAAATGTTTACACCAATCGATCGGGACATTTTCTACGCTTCGATTACAATATTTAAATCTATTGATTTATAGCATTCAACTATTGAAATAAACGCAAATATAAGGTAATGTCTTATAATGTCGATTTTTTCAGAGTAAATTTACCAAATACACAGTACTTTTCTAGCACAGATTTCATATTTAAGTAACGAACGTCTCCTAGGCAGCCATGAATTTTATATAAGGGGTACAACTTCGCATTTTGATTTAGTTTTCCGGCGGTCGTGGAGCTGTGCAGAGTAGGTTCTGGAGTTGGACGAGCAGTCGCTGCCCAGAGAGGCGTTGGTGCAGTTGGCTGTTGGTGCCGATGCTCCCGTCAACCTCGCTGTGAGAAACATGTCTACTGAAGCCTACTAGTTGGCGGGAAAAAGCCACCCCTGACAACGAGACAAGAATCAACTATCCCACGTCACCTGAAGATGGCCACCCGCAACGACGAGTAGCTGAACCAAGAATACCAAGAAGAAAGCCCAAGTTCAATCGCGAACCATGTTTCTCCCCCATCAACTAAATCCGTCCTTTTCAGGACGACCAAATCAATTTTCCAATTAAAGAGTTTATTTGGTTAAAATTTTCTCTTGTGCTGTTTCAAATTAATTTCAATCACCGCGCCCCGGCTGAAAATAGCATTAATTAAACGCCGCTTCCCGGAGTAAATGACAAAGAACGTTGAACAACCAACGAACGAAATTCTAGAACGGATAATTCGAACCGAACTGCGACACTTCAGGCCGACCATGTGGTTGAGTTCGTTGTAGTTCCTAGTTGTGCATAGCGGATTAGTTGCTGGCGGTGGCTAGCAAATTAGAAATGTTTCGGTTAAGAAAATCATCCGTCTAGCGTGCAGTAATTAAAACTAATTATTGTGGCGCAATAACTGAATTTCGTCCCCTTTGGTGCAATTTGTATCACATTGCCTTCGTAGGTACCGCCTTCTTTCGTGCACTAGCATCCGACCCCTTTACCTCATAGCTTTTAGAAGAACATTTTGATTCAGTCTTACGACAGTCGTTATGCTGTGCAGTGGCTGTAGGATCACAGTTGGCGGCGGCGAGCAGTCGTTGCCCAGAGAGACGTTGTTGCAGTTTGCTGTTGTTGCCGATGCTTCCGTCAACCTCGCTGTGAGAAACATGGCTGCTGAAGCCTACAATTTGGCGGGAAAAAGCCGCCCGTGACCACGAGACAAGAATCAATCATCCCACGAGATGAACCAAGAAAGAAAGCCCAAGTTCAATCGCGAACTGTTTCTCCCCCGTCAACTTAATCCGTCCTTTTCAGGACGACCAAATCGGTTTTCCAATTAAAGAGTTTATTTGGTTAACATTTTCTCTTGGGCTGTTTGAAATTTCCATTACCGCGCTCGGCTGAACATGGCATTGCTTTAAATGCCGCGTCCCGGAGTAAATGGCAAAGCTCGTTGAACAACCAATGAACCAACAGATCCATAACTATCTTCTACGCGTTAGAGATAGTGGCCATCGCGAACTACAACCGGGAAGGTATCATAATTAAGAGCCACCAAATACTTTCTAAAGAGTGTACAATAGAATTTTCTTGGCCCTTTTCAGGACTGACTTAAATCAATTAGCGGATGGCCCTGACGTGTATGGGAATTCGATTGCTGCGTAGTCCTACGTCAACTTTGCGTACAACCCCATTGGGCTGTCCCTTAAAGTTTTTGCCTTCTAAAATGATGCGTCGGAGAAAACTGCTTTTGAATTTTTCGGAAATGCATCAATGCGATTTGAGCCTTAAGGTTTTGTACGAAAATGAGAATGCAAAAAATTGATTTATACGAACGTATCCGACTGGTACGTAAACGGAAAAAGAGGTAAGATACACCGGGGCAAGTCGAAAGCGTGGGGCATGTTGAAATGGGTATGCTATCTGTATGCAGATCTGAGTTATAAATGAATATGTGTTCAAATTTGTATTTTGCGATGGTGTAAATATCGAATAATTATGCAAGAAAAAGTATGTAGGTACCTTGCGTTTTTGTCCAACCGGCGAAGGAATTGTTTGGACAAGAGTTGCAAGGGGAGGATGAATGCCGTCCGCTAGGTAATACCCCATAGTGTAGGTTCGCCCTTTAATTTCAAACTCTACTACAGGAGTTATGCACCTGTAGAGGTCTGAAAATAACGGTGAACGCTTCAACACATTGATGTCGTTTGAGGACCCAGGCATGCCAAAGAAGGCGTGCCAGATCCATAGGTCATACGACGCCACTGCTTCCAAAACAATGGTTGGCTTTTTGTCCTTCCCCTTGTACTGGCCAGCCCAAGCAGTGAGGCAGTTTTTCCATTGCCAGTGGCAGCAGTCCAACGAAACCAACATCCCTGGGAATCCTCGTCTCTTGCCTTAATCCAACAGCCGTTTTACGTCGTCGTGGTTTGGGGATCGCAAGTAGTTTGCTGCAAATACCTTAACAATGGTGAGACAGAACTCCAACATGCAGATTCACGCCGTTGACTTGGAATGGCACTTTTGGAATGTCGTTAGCCCTAGCTTACCGGTTGCACGAAGTAGGCATTTGCAGCCTGTTCGTCCCTCACGACGCACAGGAACAAGTTTCGACTCATCCGGAAACGTCTGCGAAATTCGTCCTCACTGTATTTAAATTTAATTGAGTATCCGAAAAATAATCGTCTACCAGACGTTGCGCTCTTTCTTGCGCCAACCTGTCAATATTAGGTCGTCTCGTGCCTCTTCCCTAGTTTTCACGAATGCATTCCGTTTCAGGTAGCATTGCGTGATTCTGGACCAGCATCTGGCTAACCAATTCAAGTTTATCGTCACTTGAATACGAGAATAACACAGAAAACTTCTCTATTTCTTCTTTTCGACTTTCACTTGAAGGCGACGATGTTGATGACGTTCAAGAACCAATGTTGTCAAAATGTTTACTTCTACTCTGAAAAAAATTCTATCGTTATACCGACAATTATATCATGGTCAGGATGACATCGCATATAATGGTTACAATAACCATGAAAATGGTCGAATTCACCCCGTTCATGAAATTCTTGACTATGATCATGGTAACAAGGACTATTACGACATTATGGCAAATATTGGATTAACTATTTGTAATGGTCGTTTTGAACATGATCATAGTCGGCTCAAAGTCACTATACTGCAATAGTCATCCTAACCCCCAATAATGGTAAACTTGACTATCAAATTTGTCTCTGTGTACCTTTCTACCGGTACGGAATAAGGTAACTAAATTGATTACCGCTATAGCAACGACCGATGTGGAGAAGGGTGGCTAAACTAAAATGAGAGCGCTGCAGTGCTTCTGAAATAGCAGCGCTACTGTTGCCCACCGTTAATGATGCTCTTATACAGACAAATACAAGCTGTGTTGTTAAATTCACCAAATGCCTTTGGTGAGTGAATTTGATGAGTTGCGCTGTCAGTTTTTGTAGTGTACCGTTCAGCCGTGACATATGATTCATGAGCTTGCTGCAAATTCTTGTTGCACATACTTTTGAATGTGTGCGTGCGTTGAGATAAATTAATTTCTTGCAGCACATGCACACATGACAAAGGAAATTGAAAACAAAAACAAAAAATGTTTGATTTCATTTTTGTAGACCATTTGAAATTTCTAAAATTTCAATTTTATTTATACTGAAGAGATTGGCAAGTCTGGAATAGTGCGAGTAGCTGGAATGGTGCGAATTCTGTGGAGACGGTGGAAAAATCGATGGAATCACCTAAATGAATTGATAAGAGCTGCGGGATAGATTAATGAATGCAGCACGATAACCGAAAATGGAATCAACAATCCATTCAACCGAGGCTCACCGCTGATTGATTTTTTTGTGTTCAGTGACTCGGCCAAGATTTGAAGACACATTGAGGGAGTGGGCCATCTGCAGTTCAGTGCTACGAGCTGGATGAGCATTGCTGTCTGGTTACAACGGATCTTTCGTTGGAGTGCTGACAAATGTTCAACCTGTTCGATTGGATGCAATCATTCCGATCGGTTGTCAACGATGGCATTTAAGCAATCAGAAGTGGCAGGTGAATCCCAAAATACAGTAAGTAGTAGTTGTGAGTGAAATGAGAGTTCAGCTTAAATATTTTTTTTCTTCGTTACAGAGAATTGTAGAATTTCATAAAATGTTTTCTGCAGTCGGTCCTGTGGTAGCTTCCCAATACGTTCCTGATAAAGGAGTTT
Source organism: Aedes koreicus (assembly GCA_024533555.2). Classification (NCBI taxonomy): domain Eukaryota; kingdom Metazoa; phylum Arthropoda; class Insecta; order Diptera; family Culicidae; genus Aedes; species Aedes koreicus. The sequence continues at coordinate 582,995 of JAHHFK020000111.1, forward strand.
ATCTTCTATGTGTTGGATGCGTTACATCATTCGTGGAAGTATTTGTCGACAGCGAAGCGTTAAGACGTTTACAGGAAAAGGCCTATTGAAAGCTAAGAGGGGTCGCTTAATCATGTGCGATATTTTTTTTTAAGTGAAGCTATTTAAAATAAATAAAACCAAAGATCTCAACTGTATATCTATACTTTATATTTCTCATCTAAAGTGTTGTCTAAACTATGCATTCTAAGAATATATAAACTGCATTTTGCTCCCTCTAAGCGGACCCTCAGTGTCCTTTGCATTTGAAACCGCCAATCTGTTGAATTCAGCACTAAAATATTTTACCACTGGAACTTATAAATGTATCAAGCAGGGCACACGTTCTGTTGAGAAATTTATTCTAATCCAAATAAAAATTACGATTGAAGGAATTGGGAAAATTAAAATCTTCAGAATCATTTCGAGCCGTCCCAACAAACTCATTAAATCACTCATTAAATAAACATCATTATGGCGATTTAACTAAGCAGCGTGTTGAATAGTCTCTGAACTATTTTCAATCAATTACAGCTTTTGTTCAGGCATTATTCACAAAAATTTGAAGAAGTTATTAAGCTGTCCCCAAGTGCTTTTGGACACTGCCAATTGCATATGCTTAAGAAGCAAGTTGCAGCAATGGAGTTCAGCTGATAATTGAATAATTGCTGTTTAAGTGCTGTACAGAACGTGAGGGTAATTCTGAGAGTCAAAATGACCTTTGTTGAGCTAATCGAGTTTTTTTTTAAAGAATAATATATTCTCTCCTTGTTAATTAATAGTCATGATGAAATTTTTTTTCAACATCATTAAGCATATTAAAAAAACTGTGGGGTCTATTATAGAACTTTTTTTCAACTTTTTTCAATTTTCATAAAACATTCTTTGGTTTTTTGGATAATTTTCCATACGATACAGACATTTTGTATTTGGATTACATATTGTGCTTATTTGATTTGATATTATACATGTACATTAACAGAAACAGTGACCCATTAACCTCGAGCTAGCCACGAGTAATTGGCACCCCACTTTACTAAAACCGAAAAAGAAAAATTGTTAACTACAATATTGAATATCGGCTCCGCAAAGTGTTACTCACGCCTGAGCCTAATAAATAAACGAACTGATTAAAAAAAAAAATTAACACACCATTATGTGACATTTATTTATTAGCATTTAATTGCGAGATTTGAACCACCAACCTTCGTATCCTCAACTACGTGACTTACCAACTGCGCTATCCTAGAATTGAATGAAGTATAAACGAATCGTCCATATTAGCTGAATGTTATACATTGAATAGTAGCAGAAATGATGCTTCAATTGAGCTACATTGATATTCTATTTATAGCGTTGTCTGTAAATAAGCAACATCAGTGCACAATTAAACCTTCTAAATGTTGTTATTAAACGTCAGTATTAGCAAGCTGTACACAAGCTTTGATAGTTGATGTTCGGTTTTACGTTTTACCACGTGCATTACTGACAAGGGCATGTTGAACAAGAGAGGATTAAAAGATATGACAATGTTTTCTGATGTTATTTGTTAACACTGCGCTGTTTTCTATTCTGATGAGCAATGTAAAGAGTAGCCTGGGAGATATTTGCTCCAATCAGTTGACTATAATTTCAACTTTTGAAAACAGGTCAATACTTTTTCACCAGCACCAAATATTAAACTCATAAACGAAAAAATAGGAATTAACTGAATTCAATGAATAATTTATCCAGCATAACTTGAAATTGTTGAAGAAATATTGATCAACCGAAATTCCGAACACTTCGGAGGCTTTTCTACGGCATTTAAACAGCTTTTATTTTAATTGTAGTTTAATTTGCTATTCGTTTAAACCACAGCTACTATTCAACTAAATATAAGGTTTAATCGGCAAAGCTAGTTAAAAGGCGTTGCATTAGAGGCATAAACTGTATTTCAACTCATTGTTTAGTGGTCGAATAAAAGTCAATTGAGACACCTGTATAAAGCTTTTGTATTATGTTTCCTCAGCTTATAATTGGATCAATTGAATAGTGATGTACATTGCAGCTGTTATTCAATTCAATATCAGGTTTTTTTAGCTAGGCTAATCGAGGGCTATATAAACGATGTTTCAACGGATTATAAACTGTTATTCAACTATTTGTTGAACTGTGTAAATTTAGTTACATATAAATACTAAAATAGCTTTTAATAAGCATGTTATTCAAACAAAATGAAACACTTGAATTAATGTTAATGTTTCAATTGAGAACATGGTTATTCAGCTTATATTTCAGCCAGATTTTTTATTCAGCTACGAAAGTCTTAATTTAGTAGTAATAAAGCACATATGCTTATTTACTGCTTTCGTTTGTTTGTTTTGTTATCGCAATTTTATGGTTCTATTGATTTCCATACTACCGATGTATTCTATTGGTTGGTAATAATGGACCTATATCCAATGATTTGATTATCTCCAGTTCACTCAACTACCCGGCTCGCAACCCGGAATGTTTTGTGATATTGTGATATATTTGACATAATTCAATGCAGATGTCTTGTTTCATTTGTATGTGAGCCCCCCATTCCAGAAATGGGTGGGGGTCTTTTTTTCCTCTGTAAACCGTATCTTTTGTTTAGTGCATGTCGAGTTACTACTATAGTTTTTAGGACGACTACAGAACCACCTTAGGGCTTAGTTAATACTATGAAGCCTGAGTTTTGTTTTGGTAGTCATAAAATAGTTTTATATAATACTTGAGAGCCTGATTTCAAGACAATCACATGAAACTGTATCAAACCCACAAGCAGCAAAGCATTCCGATTGTTACTTGGGATTATAGCGAATTCGTTTTTGATCCAGTTTCAAACTGGATCGGGTATCAAAATTGGGTCGGCTTGTTGTGTGTTAAACGTCAGTGTGCATGGTTTTATTTGTAACTCGTATCGGATTAAGGTTTGCACTAACGATAAGTTCGGGTATCACAGGTTGGAACTGGTTTAAAAACGAATTCGAAATTAATCACTAATGAGAAATGATGAAGTATTCGGTGTTGTTACACACGCAGAGAAAATTGACCTCATTGAATTAAAAAAAAAATATTGAAATGTTTTGTTTTTTCATATATTTTTATTTTTGAATTCAATACTTTTTTTTTGTTGCTCCAACAATTCTGGTTGTTGTTTCCAAAACCAAATGGTAAGAAAAAAAAAATTGTAGTTTCAGCAAGCTATATTTTCGTGCTCAAAAATAATTTCATTCAATTAAAAAAAAAATTGTAGATTTAAAAATCAAAAAACTCCGTAACAAGTACTGTCTTACAGTTGTCAGTGTATATGTATGTTTTCAATCTTTCCGTATGTTCCAATTTCGTAGCCTCAATTTCTACGTTTAATTCGAAAAGCAAAGTGGACTCGCCGGAGGAAATATTATTTGAAGAGGTCGAGGAAGTCGCGCTAGTCGATTTATGGCTTGGTTTGGGCTTTTCTGAGCAATTTATGAATTGTTTTCTTGGTATGAAATTGAAGATTTGAAATAAAATGTTTATTTAAAAGACTATTTTCTATTTACAAAAAATCAGTACACCATTGAAATATTGAAGGTTATCGAACGGAAGGAAATAGAAATGCATGTACGGAATAAATTCTTGGGGAGATCGACAGGTATTGAATCTAGAAAGAAAAAACTTAGTTTTTTTTTTTTTTAAATTAATGCTCTTTCATTAAAATTAAAGGGATTTCCATCGTTATCGTCAACAGAATCATTGTACAAGCTCACAACTTTTCCGCAGCTGGACTGTTGGTTAATACATGTTTTTATTGAATAAAAATAAAACCAAATCAAAATCATTTAAATTATTTCGAATTAAAACAATCTGGTTAAATTGACCATTAAAATATAAAAAAAAAATTCTTCATATATAAAATATCAATTATAGCCGTAACATTGTTTTTTTTTAGTTTACAAAGAAATAAATTGTTGGCAGCAACTGTTTTTTTTTTTTGTTTCAAAAAGATTCTGTATTTGTAAATAAAAATATATTGTTAATTCAACAAAATATATTTTTCACATATTTCGAAAACAACAATATTCTGTGTCCAATCAATAAAGATTTATTGTTCTTTTCAACAATAAAAATAATTATCCGGGGAATGATAATTTTGTTTTTAATACAGAATATCATTGATATCAAAAAACTTGTCGCTGCGTGCAGTTGTCATTGTTTGTATTATTGAATTATGCAGAAATTTGTGTTTCATTTATATGATATGGTTCCGCGCTTAAGCACATTTTTGTTTGTTTTCAGCGATAGCAGCTATTCATCTTGATTTAGGTATCCTGAAAAGTTAGTTAAATCTACTGAAGTTTTATAAAACTTACATTTATACATTTCAGTTTACTGTTGCCATGATTACTATTTGCTGCTTGGTACTGGTTTTATAACAGCAATCCGCTTTTATTTTTGATGATGATGATGATGATGTAATACTACCATCTATTGTAGCAAGGTAACTTTCCATAGCAGTGGAATAATCTGAAAAACGATTTGATCAGGATTATATTATTGTTTGTGATCATCAAGCTCTTGTATGAAGGGCCAAAAACGGTTGGGCGTGCCCGCAAGCAGAGACACTTACGCGAAACCCGCGAATATAGGGAAGAGAATCTCCTTCCAAAAGCAAGTTCACACTCACAGCACTAGAATCGAGCCCTCGATTGACAGAATAAACCCAATAGATGGGGTCGAAGAGCCCGCCCTCGTTCCGCGAAATGTTAACAATAGGGAGGAGGCAGTCCCATGCTCCCTATCCAAGTCGTTTCACTTGGGTGCCCTGATGGTCCTTCCCTTTCCCCGTTATATGTTATTTAATATTTAGTATATTTTGTACACAAAATATTAGGATATCATTATAGACAAACATGCCAATTTATTCAAATTTCAAACTTGAATGATACTACCAATGGATTGTTACTGAAAAATAAATAAAAATTAGATATGTATTAATATCCTTCTTGTCCTTGAAAAGCTGAAAACAGAATAGATCATTCCAAATATCAAAGATAAAATTTCAATAAAAGATATTGTTTTATAAGACATGTTGTAATATTTTTTCTTTATACTGTTCTAGTAACATTTCAAATATAGCAATTGGAGTGAACGAAGAGTCCGGTTTGATGATTCCTGAAATAAATAGCTTATCTTACCATAATGCCACTAAACACAATATTAAAATATAATCTTACATTGCTTATAAGCACATGGAGTTAGGAGTTAGGAAAACAGGGAAGATGTAATTGAAAGGGAGTTAAGGACAACAGAGAAAAAAACAATCAGTAATGTTTAAATCATCTATGAAGTAAAATCAATAAAACAATATTATCAAATGTAATATTTGGAGTTATGATATAGTAATGACAAAGATTGAACTATAAAATCAGACACTAGCCAAATGGCACACCACGCTGCATAAATCCGATCAGCTCAGCTTTGGTCAAATGTCCGTTTGCAAACTGGAAATGAAAAATACATTCAGTGATAAGTGCAAAAGCCTAACAAAGATTCCGTTGCAGCTGCTTGCATTCAAGGCACTAGATACCTAAATCACAAGAGGAGATAAAAGGATCAAAATGATAATTGGACATATAAGACATAATATTTAAAAGTATGTATTATACCTATTAGATGAAAGTTATAAAATTATTTTGATGTGAATATATAAATCTTGTAATGTGATATAATGGGGAAAAATTATCTTCTTTTTCAAGTGCTCCAGGTCATCTAAGATATAGAGACCTTGAGATCATTTAAATTTAAAATTCATAAAGAGATAGTATTTCTTAAATTTTAGAGTGCTGTTCCATTTCCTTGAATCGCAATAATCCATTGTATTAGATCTCATATATACCTATGTACGACATAGGCACTGAATGTTAATGCAATAATACAATAATATCATGTGATAACATAAAATGACATAATAAAATAATATCATTAATATATAATAAAATGAGCACGACAGTTAATGATATTATAATGTATAACTCTAACTAGATATTCAGAAAAGTTCATACGCATAAGTTCAATCGATTTTCTTTAGAACCTCGATATCTTTCTGCTAATAATGATGATGATGATTTTCTTCGGTCAACTTTAGCTTCAGTTTGCGTGTTAAAACAGCCTCGAATCTACGGGAATTATACAACTTTTAATTATCTTGTATTAAAAGACTTTTTTATAAATTTTGAATACCCGAAGAAAATATTACTGAGAGATATATTTGTTATCAATAAAGAGTCAGAATAAGTAACCAGATTGGCTCTTGCTCCTCTAGAAATAGAACTAGCGGGTTGTCAATATTGGTGTACATAAGCAACGGCCACAAAAGGTGGCCTCACGTCGATACTAACGGTACACATCGTACTATAAGTACACTTAACACACGTACACTTAACATTGCGACTTGATTCGAAGGGTATATCGTTCATTTTCAATCGACCACTTGGAAATTCTAAGAGCGTACTTGCTAGGGCCGATGAATGGCAATACGGCTGAGCCCTTACATTTACGACATTTAGTGCATCAAGTTGCACTGATAACATCGCTGATTCACCCTCTCGCCAACACACTTGAATTGGTGCGCCATTTAACATAAACACCAGTCCATGGCAAACTGCAAAGCTAGAAGTCAACGTAGCAGGGTTCCTGAACAGAGGGTAAATTTCGAGAAGCAACGACGAGATGCTTGTCGAAGTAATGACAGCACACAGTTCAGAGATACCAACAAGTATCATCGGAGCTGTAAAGTTTGAATGGTTTAGTTGTAAAAACTGGTGTATCGTCGTCCCAAGGGTACTTCGGGAAGACACTGGAAGTAACCCATTAAAGCCATCGCCTGACTGTCGAATTCAAAAGTATCCTTACAGAGCTTGTCTGGTGGTCAGGGATGCATGGAGACGCAGAAAACTGGGTAAAAGCCTGTCAGGTCTATGCGATTAATGGAAGATTAGTGTAGTTCAGCTTTCAAATATAAGCCCATGCAAGTCCTCCATGGAAACAGCAGTTGAAGGTCAGAAGAACAATTCCTATGCAAACGATATGCTGAAATGCTGAAAAAAAAAAGCAAATTAGGCCTTTATTGCTTCTCTAAATATTCCGAAAGACAACATTCACCTCCTAATCAGAAATGTCAAAATAGTTGCCTTCTTCCTTTTGCTCACTTCACAACTCAACAGCTCACCGTAATCCACCTTACGGTGGATTGATGAGCTGCATGGTGGTTGCGGATGAACTTTTATCGTGTACACTGAAACCGGCCAGTACCCATTAATGGGTAATATATCACCCATTTCGAACTTAAGTGGGTTAACTCCTTTAATGGGTAAAACGTTTTTACCCATTTATGGGTAAAGAGCCTGTACGTCAGGCTATCGAGTATTTTTTACCCATTTTTTCAAAATGTTTGTCATTTGGGAAATGGGTATGAAATACCCATTTTTCAAAACGTTTGTTTTTTGGAAAGTGAGTATGAAATACCCATTTTTCAAAATGTTTGTAATTTTGAGAAATGGGTATGAAATACCCATGTTTCGTGATTTGTTTTTAATTGTGATATTGAATAAAGAGCATTAGCACAAATATAATAGATCCCAATTACTGTATTTGTATTTGCATTTGTGCATTTATTCGTAACGACAACCTTTTAGTCAATCTCCAGCGCAGTATCCGGTATTCAGTATCCTACAAATGGAAAAGTCAATTAATTAAAAAAAAAACAAGTAAATCTTACATATATGTTAACCTCGATCCATTGAATTATTGGAGCTGCCAAATCCTGCTCTATGTCAAGAGACTTCTCCTTAGAACCTTTTCGAATCCCTCATCTGGTGAGATGCACAAGTAATTTACATGGAAAGTAATTTTTAAGATCAGTTACTTTTATGTTATTATATTAAATTATTCACGTACCTGTTTGTGTTTGGAGCTTTCACTATCTAATTTAGCTTTGGTTCTCTTATAAATATATGGGTTTGGGGTGGTGGGGTGTGGTTTTTTTTTTGTTTGGGGGGGGGGGGGGGGGGATATGTTATTTTTTTTTTTTGGTGGGGAGATTTTTTTTTGTGGTTGTGAAAAAAAAAGTGTTATGATTTGTTTATTTTTATTGTTGAAAACCTGAATTAATCCACCGATGGTGAGACTGAACCCTTCTTACACTTCACCAGAATTACGAACTAAAATGTGGCCAAAATGGTACTGTATACATATTTTCATCAGAAATTCCAGGAAGAACCAGGAATATTCGATATGTCATACATTCAGTTTATAAAATGAATTATTTGTCAATCCTGAACGTATTGTTCATCGATGTGATTAAAATATTGCCATTAATAGTCTTTAACGACCTGTTTATATTAGGTATATAAAAGGAAAAATTACATAAATATTAGAAATTCCATATAATCAGTCCATAGAATGAATTATTACACAATCCTAAGCGTCAATTTTGATTATCGATATGGATTCAAGATGCTTAACAAGTACATGTTCGTTGAAAATTGTGTAGTTATAGTGAATGGAGACTTTGTGTAATTTTCGAATATACTCGTTGCAGTTCAAAACCGGACCACTCGAGCCAACCGATCCTACTCTAATTCTATAGAGTCGCATAGTGTGGCTAGTCCGCTGAATGTGCTATACAACGCACCAGATGCAGAACAATAGAATACAAGCGGCATCGATTGGGGTGAGTGGTCTTGTTCGGTTTTGAACTGCAACGAGTATATTTTCATCTCACAATTATGTGCTCTCAGGTATTGTTTTGGTCATATCTCCATGAAGGATTATCCAATCCTAATGAAATTTTGATCAGTTATTTAAAAATTTTATAAGTTTAATTTGGCGCTAACAAAACTAAAATCGGTACACAAATAGCTCAGTATGTAATCGGAGACTAAACTGTTTGATTACTATTATAATAGGCCGTCAAGTACTGTTTCGTTCATATCTTCGTAACGAAATGTCCGAATAAAAAAAAATCAATAGCGTTCTATGGGAATGTTGTAGCTTTCATTTGCCGTCAACAGAACTGAAATCGGTTCACAAATGGCTGAGAAACCGATGTGACATTATTTGTACCACCACACACACACACACACACACACACACACACACACACACACACACACACACACACACACACACACACACACACACACACACACACACACACACACACACACACACACACACACACACACACACACACACACATACATACACACAGACATGTGCTCAGTTCGTCGAGCTGAGTCGAATGGTATATGACACTCGGCCCTCTGGGCCTCGGATAAAAAGTCGAATTTTCAAGCGATCTTAATACCCTTCTTTTGGTGTAAGAAGGGTAAAAAGAGAAGTTGTAGAAATATACTATGTTTCAAATATTCAATATATAAAATGAAGTATTAGACAATTTTTAACCGTCAGTTCTGACTATCTCATGCGTCATAAAACGTAACAGATGCGACACTATAGAATGCAAACAGGATCGATTAGTGCGAATTGTGTTTTCCGGTTTTGAACTGCAACGAATTATGTGCAATTATATGCTCTCAGGTATTGTTTTGGTCATATCTCCATGAAGGATTATCCAATCCTAATGAAATTTTGATCAACTATTTAAAAATTTTATAAGTTTAATTTGGCGCTAACAAAACTAAAATCGGTACACAAATAGCTCAGTATGTAATCGGAGACTACCACTGTTTGATTACTATTATAATAGGCCGTCAAGTACTGTTTCGTTGATATCTTCGTAACGAAATGTCCGAATAAAAAAAAATCAATAGCGTTCTATGGGAATGTTGTAGCTTTCATTTGCCGTCAACAGAACTGAAATCGGTTCACAAATGGCTGAGAAACCGATGTGACATTATTTGTAACACACACACACACACACACACACACACACACACACACACACACACACACACACACACACACATACATACACACAGACATGTGCTCAGTTCGTCGAGCTGAGTCGAATGGTATATGACACTCGGCCCTCTGGGCCTCGGATAAAAAGTCGAATTTTCAAGCGATCTTAATACCCTTCTTTTGGTGTAAGAAGGGTAAAAAGAGAAGTTGTAGAAATATACTATGTTTCAAATATTCAATATATAAAATGAAGTATTAGACAATTTTTAACCGTCAGTTCTGACTATCTCATGCGTCATAAAACGTAACAGATGCGACACTATAGAATGCAAACAGGATCGATTAGTGCGAATTGTGTTTTCCGGTTTTGAACTGCAACGAATTATGTGCAATTATATGCTCTCAGGTATTGTTTTGGTCATATCTCCATGAAGGATTATCCAATCCTAATGAAATTTTGATCAACTATTTAAAAATTTTATAAGTTTAATTTGGCGCTAACAAAACTAAAATCGGTACACAAATAGCTCAGTATGTAATCGGAGACTACCACTGTTTGATTACTATTATAATAGGCCGTCAAGTACTGTTTCGTTGATATCTTCGTAACGAAATGTCCGAATAAAAAAAAAATCAATAGCGTTCTATGGGAATGTTGTAGCTTTCATTTGCCGTCAACAGAACTGAAATCGGTTCACAAATGGCTGAGAAACCGATGTGACATTATTTGTAACGCACACACACACACACACACACACACACACATACACACACACACATACACACACACACACATACACACACACACATACATACACACAGACATGTGCTCAGTTCGTCGAGCTGAGTCGAATGGTATATGACACTCGGCCCTCTGGGCCTCGGATAAAAAGTCGAATTTTCAAGCGATCTTAATACCCTTCTTTTGGTGTAAGAAGGGTAAAAAGAGAAGTTGTAGAAATATACTATGTTTCAAATATTCAATATATAAAATGAAGTATTAGACAATTTTTAACCGTCAGTTCTGACTATCTCATGCGTCATAAAACGTAACAGATGCGACACTATAGAATGCAAACAGGATCGATTAGTGCGAATTGTGTTTTCCGGTTTTGAACTGCAACGAATTATGTGCAATTATATGCTCTCAGGTATTGTTTTGGTCATATCTCCATGAAGGATTATCCAATCCTAATGAAATTTTGATCAACTATTTAAAAATTTTATAAGTTTAATTTGGCGCTAACAAAACTAAAATCGGTACACAAATAGCTCAGTATGTAATCGGAGACTACCACTGTTTGATTACTATTATAATAGGCCGTCAAGTACTGTTTCGTTGATATCTTCGTAACGAAATGTCCGAATAAAAAAAAATCAATAGCGTTCTATGGGAATGTTGTAGCTTTCATTTGCCGTCAACAGAACTGAAATCGGTTCACAAATGGCTGAGAAACCGATGTGACATTATTTGTAACGCACACACACACATACACACACACACACACACACACACACACACACACACACACACATACATACACACAGACATGTGCTCAGTTCGTCGAGCTGAGTCGAATGGTATATGACATAGATCCAGCTCTCGTTATCATTTTATCGCGTTTTCTCTTGTTATGCTGGGGTGATAGATCCAGCTCTCAATATAATTTTATCGCGTTTTGTCTTATTATGCTGGGGTGATAGATCCAGCTCTCGTTATCATTTTATCGCGTTTTCTCTTGTTATGCTGGGGTGATAGATCCAGCTCTCAATATAATTTTATCGCGTTTTCTCTTGTTATGCTGGGGTGATAGATCCAGCTGTTATCATTTTATCGCGTTTTCTCTTGTTATGCTGGGGTGATAGATCCAGCTCTCGTTATCATATGATCGCGTTTTCTCTTGTTATGCTGGGGTGATAGATCCAGCTCTCGTTATCATTTTATCGCGTTTTCTCTTGTTATGCTGGGGTGATAGATCCAGCTCTCGTTATCATATTATCGCGTTTTCTCTTGTTATGCTGGGGTGATAGATCCAGCTCTCGTTATCATTTTATCGCGTTTTCTCTTGTTATGCTGGGGTGATAGATCCAGCTCTCGTTATCATTTATGATCGCGTTTTCTCTTGTTATGCTGGGGTGATAGATCCAGCTCTCGTTATCATTTTATCGCGTTTTCTCTTGTTATGCTGGGGTGATAGATCCAGCTCTCGTTATCATTTTATCGCGTTTTCTCTTGTTATGCTGGGGTGATAGATCCAGCTCTCGTTATCATTATTATCGCGTTTTCTCTTGTTATGCTGGGGTGATAGATCCAGCTCTCGTTATCATTTTATCGCGTTTTCTCTTGTTATGCTGGGGTGATAGATCCAGCTCTCGTTATCATTTTATCGCGTTTTCTCTTGTTATGCTGGGGTGATAGATCCAGCTCTCGTTATCATATGATCGCGTTTTCTCTTGTTATGCTGGGGTGATAGATCCAGCTCTCGTTATCATTTTATCGCGTTTTCTCTTGTTATGCTGGGGTGATAGATCCAGCTCTCGTTATCATTTTATCGCGTTTTCTCTTGTTATGCTGGGGTGATAGATCCAGCTCTCGTTATCATTTTATCGCGTTTTCTCTTGTTATGCTGGGGTGATAGATCCAGCTCTCGTTATCATATGATCGCGTTTTCTCTTGTTATGCTGGGGTGATAGATCCAGCTCTCGTTATCATATGATCGCGTTTTCTCTTGTTATGCTGGGGTGATAGATCCAGCTCTCGTTATCATTTTATCGCGTTTTCTCTTGTTATGCTGGGGTGATAGATCCAGCTCTCGTTATCATATGATCGCGTTTTCTCTTGTTATGCTGGGGTGATAGATCCAGCTCTCGTTATCATTTTATCGCGTTTTCTCTTGTTATGCTGGGGTGATAGATCCAGCTCTCGTTATCATTTTATCGCGTTTTCTCTTGTTATGCTGGGGTGATAGATCCAGCTCTCGTTATCATTTTATCGCGTTTTCTCTTGTTATGCTGGGGTGATAGATCCAGCTCTCGTTATCATTTTATCGCGTTTTCTCTTGTTATGCTGGGGTGATAGATCCAGCTCTCGTTATCATTTTATCGCGTTTTCTCTTGTTATGCTGGGGTGATAGATCCAGCTCTCGTTATCATTTTATCGCGTTTTCTCTTGTTATGCTGGGGTGATAGATCCAGCTCTCGTTATCATTTTATCGCGTTTTCTCTTGTTATGCTGGGGTGATAGATCCAGCTCTCGTTATCATATGATCGCGTTTTCTCTTGTTATGCTGGGGTGATAGATCCAGCTCTCGTTATCATTTTATCGCGTTTTCTCTTGTTATGCTGGGGTGATAGATCCAGCTCTCGTTATCATATGATCGCGTTTTCTCTTGTTATGCTGGGGTGATAGATCGTCGTTATCATTTATCTTTTCTCTTGTTATGCTGGGGTGATAGATCCAGCTCTCGTTATCATTTTATCGCGTTTTCTCTTGTTATGCTGGGGTGATAGATCCAGCTCTCGTTATCATTTTATCGCGTTTTCTCTTGTTATGCTGGGGTGATAGATCCAGCTCTCGTTATCATTATGATCGCGTTTTCTCTTGTTATGCTGGGGTGATAGATCCAGCTCTCGTTATCATTTTATCGCGTTTTCTCTTGTTATGCTGGGGTGATAGATCCAGCTCTCGTTATCATTTTATCGCGTTTTCTCTTGTTATGCTGGGGTGATAGATCCAGCTCTCGTTATCATTTTATCGCGTTTTCTCTTGTTATGCTGGGGTGATAGATCCAGCTCTCGTTATCATTTTATCGCGTTTTCTCTTGTTATGCTGGGGTGATAGATCCAGCTCTCGTTATCATTTTATCGCGTTTTCTCTTGTTATGCTGGGGTGATAGATCCAGCTCTCGTTATCATTTTATCGCGTTTTCTCTTGTTATGCTGGGGTGATAGATCCAGCTCTCGTTATTTCCACTCTGTTTATCGCGTTTTCTCTTGTTATGCTGGGGTGATAGATCCAGCTCTCGTTATCATTTTATCGCGTTTTCTCTTGTTATGCTGGGGTGATAGATCCAGCTCTCGTTATCATTTTATCGCGTTTTCTCTTGTTATGCTGGGGTGATAGATCCAGCTCTCGTTATCATTTTATCGCGTTTTCTCTTGTTATGCTGGGGTGATAGATGATCCAGCTCTCGTTATCATTTGATATCGTCGCGTTTTCTCTTGTTATGCTGGGGTGATAGATCCAGCTCTCGTTATCATTATGATCGCGTTTTCTCTTGTTATGCTGGGGTGATAGATCCAGCTCTCGTTATCATTTTATCGCGTATTCGTTTTCTCTTGTTATGCTGGGGTGATAGATCCAGCTCTCGTTATCATTTTATCGCGTTTTCTCTTGTTATGCTGGGGTGATAGATCCAGCTCTCGTTATCATTTGATCGCGTTTTCTCTTGTTATGCTGGGGTGATAGATCCAGCTCTCGTTATCATTTTATCGCGTTTTCTCTTATTATGCTGGGGTGATAGATCCAGCTCCCGTTATTATCGTATTTTATCGCGTTTTCTCTTGTTATGCTGGAGTGATAGATCCAGCTCTCGTTATCCATCTGATCGCGGTATCTTTCCATTATTATGCTGGAATGATATGATCCAGTTCTCGTTATCTTCCTCAGTCGCGGTATCTTTCCATTATTATACTGGAATGATATGTCCAGTTCTCGTTATCCCTCAGTCGCGGTATCTTTCCATTATTATACTGGAATGATATGTCCAGTTCTCGTTATCCGTCAGTCGCGGTATCTTTCCATTATTATACTGGAATGATATGTCCAGTTCTCGTTATCCCTCAGTCGCGGTATCTTTCCATTATTATACTGGAATGATATGTCCATTCTCGTTATCCTCAGTCGGGTATCTTTCCATTATTATACTGGAATGATATGGTTATCCCTCAGTCGCGGTATTTGTCCATTATTATACTGGAATGATATGTCCAGTTCTCGTTATCCGTCAGTCGCGGTATCTGTCCATTATTATACTGGAATGATATGTCCAGTTCTCGTTATCCCTCAGTCGCGGTATCTGTCCATTATTATACTGGAATGATATGTCCAGTTCTCGCTATCCCTCAGTCGCGGTATCTGTTCCATTATTATACTGGAATGATATGTCCAGTTATCCGTCAGTCGCGGTATTGTCCATTATTATCTGGAATGATATGTCCAGTTCCGTTAGTCGCGGTATTTGTCCATTATTATACTGGAATGATATGTCCAGTTCTCGCTATCCCTCAGTCGCGGTATCTGTCCATTATTATACTGGAATGATATGTCCAGTTCCGTTATCCCTCAGTCGCGGTATTTGTCCATTATTATACTGGAATGATATGTCCAGTTCTCGTTATCCGTCAGTCGCGGTATCTTTCCATTATTATACTGGAATGATATGTCCAGTTCTCGCTATCCCTCAGTCGCGGTATCTGTCCATTATTATACTGGAATGATATGTCCAGTTCTCGTTATCCCTCAGTCGCGGTATTTGTCCATTATTATACTGGAATGATATGTCCAGTTCTCGTTATCCGTCAGTCGCGGTATCTTTCCGGGGTCCTGCACCTCATGAAGACTGAAGAAAATTTCAATCGCGAACCATGTTATCAACTGAAATCCGTCCTTTTCAGGACGATCAAATCAAGTTGCCAACTAAAGAGTATGTTTGATAGAAATTTCTCTTGAGCTCATCGAAATTTTCGTTGAAAAAGCCGCGTCCCGGAGAAAATCGCCAAATCAATCGCCCACATCATCTTCGTGGTCAAGTGGTTAGCGGCGTCGCCCGTCGTTCATTGCCATGAAGTTGAGGGTTCGATTCCCGCTCCAGCCTGTGGAACTTTTTGCAAAACGAAAATGTCCAAACTGGTGTACTTGGTGTTAGGTTAAGTTGTTCGTAATTCGCTCTACACCCTAACTAAGAAAATAAGATTGTAAGACAATTTCGCTTGATTTTGTTCCATTCTTGCTATTGATCGTAACTTGGATGAAAAATCTAATATTAGTTGTGGGCAAAATAGCAACAGCAATTTGCAATGAAAATTTGAACGTGAGCGTGAGGTTGTTCGCTGTGATATTTAGTTGATGAGTAACAGATATGTTTCCCGAAAGTCAGATGGCTCACCAAAATATAATATACCGATCACGAGACCAGAATACGAACCGTGAACGTCAGCGCGGCGGCTCTTGATGGCAACCATTTAGCCACTTTGTCAAACTAAGAGATGGGAATAGAAACCCTACAGGTAGTTCACTTGGCGAAGAATTCAGGGTACAGCAATGAAGCAAATGGACTTATTTTCCACCAAGCTTTGTGCAACCAGTCGCTAACAAACTTGCATGGCATTGTTTATTTCATAAAACAGCGATAAATTTGTTTCGAGCTATTTTTGCTTGCCAGTCGCTTGCACACACTTGCATGGCTTCATTTGTACCATAAAACGCTTTGTTTATCAAAGTGGGCAAAATTGCCTTTTCTGAATCATGCGGATTTCTCAAGATATGATTGCAAAACTGCAATTGCATTTTTTGCCACCTTCTCAGCTCTTGGGTGTATGTTCAATCTTCAGTCCGTACAATCTCGAGTTGAAGAAGGTGTAAATGCCTATTTTTATCGTAGTATCACGTGCCAAACGCTCAGGCTATCTCCGTAAACACAGGATTCATTTCACACTTACAAGCACGTTGTACATTTTAGCGCCAACATTTGATTAGGGCGAATCTGCTTTTATAAACAAACACTTCGTCTGCTAATTTATCGGAAATTGAATACAATTCCTTCAAATTGAATATATCAGCGGATAGGTAACAGAGCGGATAAAGCTGATCTTCCTTAAAGAGTGCTTAATTTGTATTTGTGAGCTTTTGTTCAAGAGCAAATGACTACGAAAGCCATTGTTTACAAAAGCAAATTCGCCTTAATCTAATGTTGGCGCTGATTTAACAAACAAAATATCATTAACAGTCTATTCGAACCGAACTGCAGTTTCTATAAATTTTCGTGGAGAACCAATAGCAGAAGAAGAAC